>LR738713.1:279624641-279677269 GCA_902687465.1 Secale cereale | reverse complement strand
TCCACGTCCCCCTCGACCCCCCAGACACCTCCACCTCCCCCCAGCTCCTCTCCTCCGCTCTCCCCGCGCCATGGCCGACGCCGCCGTGATCGCACCGTCGTAGAAGCCGCGTCCACCGTCGTCCCCGAGCTCCGCCGTGTTGTCCCTCGTCTCCGCCGTCCTCGACTGCTTCGAACAGGCCGAGCCCCGAGCGCTCGCCCGCCCTGGAGACGCCCCCGACCTCTTCTTCCCCAACTCCGGCCGTGGAGATCCCCCTCACCGTTCTGCTCAGCTCCGACCACCCCCGAGCTCGCTTCGGTGCTTGCTGCAACCGCTGTGAGCCTAGCTACCTCCTCCCCCTCTCCGTTGGCTCCCTTTTGCCCTGTAACACACTGCATGAAGCTCGCCCGCACGCACCGCCGCCGTGCTCGTCGCCGGTGATGCTCCGGTGACCATTTGGTCACCGGCACCCGTCCAACGTACTCACCACAGCACGTAGATGCGAACGGTGCTACGCACGCATCGCCTTGGCCCCTACAGCCGTTTCTGCACACACACCCGACGCCGGTCGCCGCCGTCGAGCTCGTTGCCGTCGTCTCCGGCCACCCCAGGTCCGGCGACCACCTCCATCCGATGCGCAAGAGCAAGAGCTCTCCAACGCACCCAGCCGCAGCTCGAGCCGTGCACCGTAGGCGTTTTCCGAAGCACGCCGCCGCGTTTGGCCTCGCCGGCGGCTAAACACCGGCGAGTTGGACCTGTTTTGACCACGGGTTTGACCCCCTGGGTCAATGAAATGTGGGCCCTGCCCGCAAGTCAAACATAGTTTAGTTGTTAATTTAATTTAATTAGTTAATTAGTTTAGTCACTGACACGTGGGCCCTAGCCCCACTGACAGCTAATTAGTTTTAGTTTAACTCTAATTAACTCAGTTAATTAGCTGTGACACTGACATGAGGGACCCACTGGTCAAGTTTGACCTGGACTGGCCCTGTTGACTGGCTGACGTCAGCATGATGTCATGCTGACGCAGTAAAGGTTTTTCTGGGATTTTTAGTTTTAATAATAATTCAGGAAATTCCAGAAAATACCCAAAACTTCTAAAAATCATATAAAATCAACCATAGCTCAGATGGAAAAGATTTATATATGAAAAATGATCAGAAAAATCCAATCTTTCTAATGGCACTGGTTTCATGCATGTTTGAACAAGTTAACTTGATGTATACATCAAAAACATGATAATGCACTTATTTAAATAATAGTTTGAACTTCAATTTGAATCCTTGATTCAAATAGGTTCAAACCCTTCTGGTTTTAGTTGCATTAGCCAACACACATGCATCTTGCCATGTCATAAACATGCATCATATTGTTGCATTTGTTTGTTAATGATTGTATCGTCGGTATTCCCTGTGTTAGGTCCTGCTCCCGAGGATACTGCTGCGTATCCAGTTGAAGAGCAGTACCCGACAACTACCTTGTCAGGCAAGCAATCATTGATCATTCCAATACAAACCCAATCTTCTCGCTCCTGCTCTCTTTTACTGCATTAAGGCAATAGCGTGTGAACTGCTACTTGCTGCGGTAGTTGAACCCTATTCCCTTGCATGACCTGTCATTGCCACAATAAATAGTTGAAACCCACTAGCATGTGTAGGAGTTGATTGAGCCATGTGATGTGTGATCCACCATGCTATTTGTTTATGTTGCCTGCTATGCTTAGAGTTGTGTCTGATTCATCTGGGTGATGGATCAGAGTGAAACAATCTTTCGATAAAGAGAAGGAAATGTGGAATACGCTTGGTAAAGGTATCGATGAAAGGCCATGTAGGAGTACGTGGTGGGTTGTTTCATTGGAACCGTACATAGGACCCGAGATCTGTATGTGTGGTTCAAGTTGCAGTTACTACCATGCATTGGGCCCGAAACCAATGGACCCTCTCGACTTATTAATTACCCTCGATCTCTGTCCAGGAGTTGCAACTAGTTTCTGGTGTTTATAGCTTACTGGAGGTCGTGCACAACGCTGACCCTCGGGGTGGGTTGTGATGGGACAGGTACGTGGCACGGTGTACCGGTTGCCCGTTTGGTGACTCGGGAACCCTGTACACATCGTTTGGGGCCGTGAGCGACACCCCGGCCGGATCTCCCCACGGATGGAACCCAAATAGGCGATAAACCTGGACGAGAGACTTGAGTAGTTAGTCAGGTCGTGGCCGACACCCTCGCTGGGCTTCCGCTTGAAGGTTGCCGAGTACACGCCGAGTAAACGGCGATAAGTGGTGGAAGCGTGTGTGAAGAGGTACACCCCTGCAGGGTTATCAAACTATTCGAATAGCCGTTGTTCGCGGTACGAACTACTTGGTTACTCTTACAGTTCATAGACAAGTTGATGGATACTACTAAAAGCCTCAAGATAAGCGTGAGTGCCCTGGATGGCCCTTCCGTAGGATGACGGAAGAGGATCCTCGGTAGTGTATTGATGTGGTGAGTAGAGGACTCGTGTTCGTAATAACATCTTGCAATCCGTTGAGAGTTGTAGTATAGGTTAGCCAAGGTCAAAGCTGGCATTCTGCTATAAACTCCACTATCCCCCTTTGATAATGTTGCATGTATGATAGGTTCTGTGGTAAGACTTGCTGAGTACCTTTGTACTCATGTTTGCTTAATAACTGTTGCAGAGGAGAACCCTGCCCCTGCTGATGGGTTCTACATAGACGTTGATGTCGACGAGTAGCTTGACACCCAGAAGGAGATCTGGAGCTTGTGAAGGGCCTTGTAGATAGTCAGGCTACACCAAGCATGTTTTATTTTCTAAGTTGTCTGTACTCAGACATGTAGCTTCCGCTTGTGCTTGTATGACTGTATGACTTGAGTGTTGGGTCATGTGACCCCTACCTGTATGGATATGTTATGTATGGCTCTTGGAGCCTTTTAAATAAAGTACGTTGAGTCATAGAGTTCTGTTGTGATGCAATGTTGTATTTGCACATATTGAGCATATTGCGTGTATGATTGAAATGCTTGGTATGTGTGGGATCCGACACCTAGTTGTTTTCCTTTGGTAGCCTATCTTACAGGGAAATGCCTCCTAGTGATTCCAATGAGCCTTGGTAGCTTGCTACTGCTCGGAACACGTAGGCTGGCCGGCATGTGTCCTTCTTCGTTCCTGTGTCTGTCCCTTAGGGGAAATGTCACGCGTTGTTCCTTTAAGTCCATGTAGCTTGCTACGACTTGGGTTCATACGTTGATGACCGACACGTTCGTTGCTGGGTCATGGATGCCTGTCTCTGTAATTTAGTGCCACTTTTGGTTTATAACTAGCCATGTCGGCCCGGGTTCTCTGTCATATGGATGCTAGCGACACTGTCATATACGTGTGCCAAAATGCGCAAACGGTCCCGGGCCAGGTAAGGTGGCACCCGTGGGGCTACCGTGCGTGAGGCCGCAAAGTGATATGACGAGTTACAGCTAGATCGGTGTGACTTAGGATCGGGGTCCTGACAGCGTTGGTATCAGAGCTGGACTGCCTGTAGGTTTCTCAAGCCAAACTGGTCGATGTTGAGTCTAGAAAAATTCTTAGTTATATGTAGGGGAATTGATTGTGGAAGGGAACGTAAGGCTCTTTTTACTCCTTTATCTTATGCCCTTCTGATCTGAGTCTGTCTATTCTCTCTACGGGGATTTAGGACTAGGCCTCTTATCCTTACTAGGTTCATGTGTTACTAATCCGTAGACTCTTAGGATTGTTGGTTTCAAGCCTCAGTTCAGTTTCTATCCTTTTGAGTATGATGATTGTTGAACCGGAACCTTGATATGGAATTGTTGAGTGGCTATGCTATCATTTGTATGATGTCTCAAATCTTTGTTTGAGCATTTACAGTTGTTATGCTGCCCGATTTCTTCCAGAAACACTAATGCCTTTGCATTATTTCGTGTTTCAGATGTCTGGCCGCATCCCTCACCAAGTGGTTCGTTTGACTCGGTGCATTAATGTGCCCGGTCACACGGCCATGCTAGTCCGTGTGATGAATGAGACCGGTTATCGCTGGTATCCTGAATACACTGTGGAGGAACAGTATCGGGATTTCAATCAAAGTCAGTATTTCTACACAGTACGGATATACCCCTCATATCCCGGAGCTAATGATCCCATCCATTGGTCTTATGGACTCGGGATTACCATCGAGATGGCAGTGCAGGATGTCGCTTATTCGATGATGACCATTATCCGTGCTAGGCATGCCCTGTTGCTGAACACTGAGTTCTGTTACATGCCAGCTTCACTCCCCGGAGAAGAAGGCTACTACACTGGTCTGTATACTAATGCTGCTCATGAAGAGCCACTGCTTCAGACTACTATTCAGATGTTGGAGGATAGGGACCGTGAGGTCCGTGCCCTCCGAATGGAGCTGTATAACACCTGAGCCGCTTAGTGGACTACTTTGACACGGCTTGCACCTGCTTTGCACGCCGGATATCTAGACATGCGGGATTTGTATCCTGTGCAGACTCGTCTGCCTGATCGCATGGATTGGCGTGACGTTGGGGGTATTACACCTCCACGTGGGGGTCGGTTACCACCAGCATCGGGACCGAGACCACACCCATGCCCCTATGGTCCACAGCCTTCGAGTGCTCGCGAGTTCCAAGATCCGTCTGTACCACTTCCAGGCTACGGTGGTAATCTTTACGATGATTACTACGCGAATGTCTGAGCTAGTCTGTGGTAGTAGTTGTATTTCCACAGTCCTGCGCGTCTTGTGGAATATGACTTAGTGTGTACTGAGTTCCGGAGGTGTAGTTAAATAATGTATAGGAGCTTGGAATGCCTCTGATGGGATGTATCGTCTTTCACCGCAGTTGTACTTTAGCCTTGGCTTGTACTAAACTTTGTATGGTGTGTATGACCACTGGCGTATATATAGCAGTTCCTATATTACCATGTCGTACGGATGAACATCTTTGCATTCTGTGTCATCCATTACATTCTGCACTTCTATGTCAAATTTTTGCCATCCTTGTCTAAACCGTTGTTTTGTTTTCCTAGGATGGTCAACACTCGCAACACTCCTGCTGCTCAGGAGCAGGGTGAGGCTAGTGGGGCTAGAGATGGAAATCTGCCCCAGCCACCCTCTTTGGCGGAAGTTATGCTTGAAGCAGAACGGAACAAGAGAGAGACCAACCGTCTGCTGGAACGCATAGAGCAAAACACTGGGTTCCGTCAGAGGAATGACGTGGTGTCAATCCACGATTTTATCAAGATGTGTCCACCAAAGTTCCATCACTCCACTGAACCTCTGGATGCTGATGACTGGCTACGTAGTATCACCCACAAGCTACACTCTGCCCGTGTGGCTGAAGCTGACAAGGTTATCTACGCCGCCTACCATCTTGAGGGCCCTGCCAGTCTTTGGTGGGAAAATTTTGAAGCTATGCGTCCTGCTGGCCAAGTCACTACCTGGGCTGAGTTCAGTGAGGCATTCCGTGAACATCACATTCCGGAAGGTCTCATGGATCGCAAGCGGGAGGAATTCTGCAATTTCACCCAGGGCCGTTTAACTGTGGACGGCTATAGTCGTGAGTTTGGTAATCTGGCACGCTATGCACCTGAGGAAGTATCCACCGATGCCAAGAAACAGGCGAGGTTCCGCAAGGGACTCAGCCCTGAACTTCGTCGAGATCTACGTCTGCACGAGTGCACCTCCTTTCAGAAGTTGGTTAACAAGTCTATCAGTGCTGAGACAGGCCAGACCGACTTCGAGGCCACCCGCAAGCATACTCGAGACCTTGGTTCCTCATCCGGCTCTGGCTCTCACAAGCGCCGTGTGTGGGTTCCTAACACTGCTCTGCCACCCAAGTATACACCGAGGCCATCCTATGAGGCGCCTCGCCCAACTCAACAGTTTGCACCTGCTAAGGCCTATGGAGGTCCACCCTCCAACTTTGCTCCACGCACTACCACTGTGACATGTTTCAAGTGTGGAGAACCGGGACACTACATGCGTGATTGTCCCCAGAATCAGTCAGGAAAACTCGTTGGCCGTGGTAAGCCAACCGGCAAGGTGAACTATGTCAAGCCAATCCCCACTGCACGTGGTCATGTCAACTATGTTTCTGCCGAAGAAGCTTATGAGGATCCTAACGTCGTCCTTGGTACGCTTCTCGTAAACTGCCATCCGGCATCTGTTCTTTTCGATACTGGAGCATCCCATTCGTTCATATCTGAGAGCTATGCTCGATTGCACAACATGACTTTTTGTGACATGCCTACTTCCATGGTTATTCAAACTCCTGGTTCAAAGTGGCAAACCTCTAGGGTAAGCCATGGAAATGAAATCCTTGTCGATAGACTTGTTTTCCTTGCATCTTTAATCGCTCTCAAGTCCTCGGACATAAATATCATTTTGGGTATGGATTGGATGACAACCCATTACGCCAAAATTGATTGCTTTACTAGGACCGTTCAACTTACACATCCATCCGGCAAGATAGTCAATGTCTTGACTCGAATGGCTGAACGTCAGCTCTACTCTCTTAATGCCAGCCCTCTACCAGAACTCGAAGATATCCCGGTAGTCCGTGACTTTCCGGATGTTTTCCCAGAAGAACTGCCAGGAGTTCCACCTGACAGAGATGTCGAGTTCGTGATAGATCTTATCCCTGGAACCATCCCAAACTCTAGGAGACCTTATAAGATGGCACCACTAGAGTTAGCTGAGCTAAAGAAACAACTCGATGAGTCCTTGCAAAAGGGTTTCATCCGTCCTAGTTCTTCCCCTTGGGCTTGCCCCGTCCTCTTCGTCAAGAAGAAGGATGGAACGGAGCGGATGGTTGTAGATTGCCGACCTGTCAATCTGGTCACCATAAAGAATAAGTATCCGCTTCCCAGGATCAACGACATGTATGATCAGCTCGCTGGATCCTCAGTCTTCTCTAAGATGGATTTGAGGTTGGACTACCATCAAATCAAAATCAAGAACGGGGACATTCCTAAAACGGCTTTCGTTACTCGTTATGGCCAATATGAGTACACCGTCATGTCCTTCGGATTAACCAATGCCCCAGCTACCTTTTCTCGGTTAATGAATTCTATATTCATGGAGTATTTGGATAAATTCGTCGTGGTATACCTCGATGATATACTCATCTTCTCCAAGAACAAGGAAGATCATGCCGAGCATTTAAGGCTGGTATTGACGAAACTTCGAGAGCACCGCCTTTATGCCAAATTCTCTAAATGTGAATTTTGGTTGCCAGAAGTAACCTATTTAGGTCATGTGATCTCTGGCAAGGGTATTGCTGTCAATCCCGAGCGAGTTCAAGCCGTCCTTGATTGGACTCCCCCTGAATCGGTCAAGCAAGTTAGGAGTTTTCTTGGCTTAGCGAGCTATTGCCGACGTTCCGTCGAGAATTTCTCCAAGGTTGCTAAACCTCTAACCGAACTCCTCAAGAAAGATAAAAAGTTTGAGTGGACCCCACAGTGCGAGTCCAGTTTTCAGGAACTGAAAAGACGCCTGACATCTGCACCTGTACTGGTACCACCAGACTTTTCCAAGGATTTTATAATCTATTGCGACGCCTCGCGACAAGGACTAGGTTGCATTCTCATGCAAGATCGTCAAGTGATTGCATACGCATCCCGACAGTTGCGTCCACATGAGGATAACTATCCTACTCATGATTTAGAGCTTGCAGCTGTAGTCCATGCACTCAAAACATGGCGACATTACCTCCTTGGTAATCGCTGTGAAATCTTCACTGATCACCAAAGTTTGAAGTATATCTTCACCCAACCGGATCTAAATCTCAGGCAAAGACGTTGGGTTGAGTTGCTCACCGACTACGACTTAGGAATCACTTACACTCCTGGAAAGGACAATGTCATGGCTGATGCACTAAGTCGTAAGTCATATTGTAACAATTTAATGTTACAACAAAGTCAACCACTTCTCCACGAGGAATTTCGTAAGCTTAACCTTCACATTGTTCCTCGAGGATTTCTTTCCACCTTGGTGGCGAAACCTACCCTTTGGGATCAGGTCATCAAAGCACAGAAGGTTGATCCCGGAATTTCCCGTATCAAGAGGAACATCTAGAAAGGAGTTGCATGATGTTTCTCAATTGATGATCAAGGGGTCGTATTCTTTAGTAACCGTTTAGTGGTTCCTAAAGTACGAAACCTAAGACGTTTGATCCTCAAGGAGGCTCATGAATCTCCTCTCACGATTCATCCTCGTAGTACCAAAATGTATCAAGACCTACGTCAAAGATTCTGGTGGACTAGGATGAAGAGAGAAATCGCTCAGTTCATTGCTAACTGCGCCGTTTGTCGTCGAGTTAAAGCAGAGCATCAACGGCCTGCTGGCACCCTTCAACCTCTAGCTATTCCTGAATGGAAATGGGATAAAGTCGGTATGGACTTCATTACCGGGTTTCCCAGGTCCAGGAAAGGGAATAATGCTATCTTCGTCGTTATCGACCGCCTCTCTAAAGTAGCTCATTTCCTGCCTGTTCGGGAGAGTATTACCGCTAGCCAGCTAGCAGACTTATATATCTCTCGAATAGTATCACTTCATGGTGTACCGCTGGAGATTAACTCAGACCGTGGAAGTCTTTTCACTTCACGATTTTGGGAAAGTTTCCAGAATGCTATGGGAACTCATCTCTCTTTCAGTACTGCCTTCCATCCGCAATCAAGTGGTCAAGTGGAACGAGTCAATCAAATTCTGGAAGACATGCTTCGAGCCTCTGTCATTTCTCTCGGTATGGAATGGGAAAAGTGTCTTCCATTTGCCGAATTCGCTTATAACAATAGTTATCAAGCCAGCTTGGGTAAAGCTCCCTTCGAAGTTCTATATGGACGAAGGTGTCGAACACCTCTTAACTGGTCAGAGACCGGGGAAAGACAATTCTTTGGCCCGGATATGATTCAGGAAGCAGAAGAACAAGTTCGCATCGTTCGTGAGAGATTGAAAACAGCCCAGTCTCGCCAAAAGAGCCAATATGATAGTCATCATAAGGCTGTGACTTTTGAAGTCGGCGATAAGGCTTACCTTCGGGTTACTCCTCTTAAGGGAACCCATCGCTTCGGTATCAAAGGCAAATAGGCCCCTCGTTACATCGGTCCTTTTCGCATTCTTGCCAAACGAGGAGAAGTTGCCTACCAAATGGAACTACCTCCGCACCTTTCCAGAGTTCATGATGTTTTCCACGTTTCTCAACTCAGGCGTTGCTTCTCGGATCCTATCCGCGGAGTGGACCACGAAACGCTTGATCTCCAAGACAATCTCACATATCGAGAATACCCCGTTCGTATTCTTGATCAAACTGAGCGCACCACTCGACGCCACAATATCAAGTTTCTCAAGGTTCAATGGTCACATCATTCCGAGAGTGAAGCTACTTGGGAAAGGGAGGATCGTCTTCGACTTGAGTACCCCACCCTCTTTCCGGAGGAACCCGAATCTCGGGACGCGATTCTTTTAAGTGGGGGTGAGTTGTCACATCCCTAGCTAGCACTTGCATTAGGACCTGACTAGAGTGTGCATCATGTTTACTTTCAAAGAAACTTGAAATGGGATTAACAGAAACCCCAGCACCCCTCCCCTAACAACTAGGGTTTGATAAAATATTTTCCAATGTACCCGGAATGCCCTTCAAAATGTTCATCATTTCTGCCTTGGTCTTAAACCTCTGCCAAAAATGGTGCACAATTTTCTAGGACAATCTAGGGTTTTGGATTAAATCATATGGTATTTGAATTTGGGCATTTAAATGCTATAAAATATTTTAAATGCTCAAATAATCATGAACTATAATGTTTCCTACTGTTCATATTATATACAGTAGGTATGACAAGTGTCATGAGTTATAAAAATGTTTAGGCATTTTTATTAATTAAACAAAGCTGCAAAAGAAATAAAACAGAAAGAAAAATAGGAAGAACACTTACCTGGCGCCCACCCGGCCCACCTGCCGGCCCAGCCCAACTGCCGCTCCAGCGAGCTGCTTGGCTCGGCCAGGCAGGCAGGCAGGTGCTCGACGGCGACCGCACGGCGCGCCACGCAGCTGCCCGCCGCCTTGCTTCGCCCCCTCGCCGTCCTGGAGGGATGGAGCGAACGTCCACGTCCCCCTGGACCCCCCCAGACACCTCCACCTCCCCCCAGCTCCTCTCCTCCGCTCTCCCCGCGCCATGGACGACGCCGCCGTGATCGCACCGTCGTAGAAGCCGCGTCCACCGTCGTCCTCGAGCTCCGCCGTGTTGTCCCTCGTCTCCGCCGTCCTCGACTGCTTCGAACAGGCCGAGCCCCGAGCGCTCGCCCGCCCTGGAGACGCCCCCGACCTCTTCTTCCCCAACTCCGGCCGCGGAGATCCCCCTCGCCGTTCTGCTCAGCTCCGACCACCCCCGAGCTCGCTTCGGTGCTTGCTGCAACCGCTGTGAGCCTAGCTACCTCCTCCCCCTCTTCGTTGGCTCCCTTTTGCCCTGTAACACACTGCACGAAGCTCGCCCGCACGCACCGCCGCCGTGCTCGTCGTCGGTGATGCTCCGGTGACCATTTGGTCACCGGCACCCGTCCAACGTACTCACCACAGCACGTAGATGCGAACGGTGCTACGCACGCATCGCCTAGGCCCCTACAGCCGTTTCTCCACACACGCCCGACGCCGGTCGCCGCCGTCGAACTCGTTGCCGTCGTCTCCGGCCACCCCAGGTCCGGCGACCATCTCCGCTTCAACCCATTTTGTAAATTTGTCCACCGCCACCAAAAGGTGGGTCTTTCTATCTTGGGATCTCTTGAAGGGTCCAACCATATCAAGCCCCCAAGTCGCAAACGGCCAAGTAATTGGAATCATCCTCAACTCCTGCGCCGGGATATGAGCACGCCGTGAGAATTTCTGGCAAGCATCACATTTTCGGACCAAGTCCTCTGCGTCGGCATGAGCCGTCAACCAGTAGAACCCATGACGAAAAGCTTTAGCCACCAAAGATTTTGAACCGGCATGATGACCACAATCTCCTTCATGAATCTCTCTAAGAATATCACAGCCCTCCTCTGGTGACACACACTGCTGAAACGCCCCAGAAACGTTGCGATGATGAAGTTCTCCATTGACAATAGTCATTGACTTGGACCACCGGATTATCTGTCTAGCCAAAACTTCGTCCTCTCATAATTCACCTCGGTTCATGTATGCTAGGTAGGGAAGCGTCCAATCCGGAATAACATGAAGTGCCGCAACCAATTGTGCCTCCGGATCAGGAATAGCCAAGTCCTCTTCTGAAGGTAACTGCACCGACGAATTGTGCAACTCATCCAAGAAGGTATTGGGCGGAACCGGTTTACGCTAAGAACCTAGCCGGCTTAACGCATCAGCCGCTTCGTTTTTTCGTCGGTCTATATGATCCACCTGATAACCCTTGAAGTGTCCAGCCACAGCGTCCACCTCTCGTCGATATGCTGCCATGAGTGGATCCTTGGAATCCCATTTGCCAGATACTTGTTGTGCCACCGGGTCTAAATCGCCAAAGCATTTAACCCGGCTTAAGTTCATCTCCTTGGCCATCCGTAAACCATGGAGGAGGGCTTCATACTCAGCAGCATTGTTAGTACACGGGAACATTAAACGGAGGACATAACAAAACTTATCACCTCGTGGGAAAGTTAACACAACTCCAGCCCCCGAGCCCTCCAATTGCCTTGATCCGTCAAAGTGAATAGTCCAATATGTGTGATCCGGCTTTTCCTCAGGTACTTGCAACTCTGTCCAATTGTTGATGAAATCCACCAAGGCCTGGGATTTTATCGCGGTACAGGGTACATACTTCAATCCGTGCGGGCTAAGCTCAATGACCCACTTTGCCACTCGACTGGTTGCCTCTCAGTTCTGGATTATATCCCCCAACGGAGCCGAACTGACAACGGTGATTGGGTGGCCCTGAAAATAGTGCTTTAGCTTCCGGTTTGCCATGAAGACTCCATACACCAGTTTCTGCCAATGCGGATATCTCTATTTTGACTCAATGAGCACCTCACTAATGTAGTAAACCGGCCGCTAAACCGGATATTCTTTGCCTACCTCCTTGCGCTCTACCACAATGGCAACGCTTACTGCACGGGCATTAGCAGCCACGTATAACAACAGGGACTCATTGTCAACTGGGGCAGCAAGGGCTGGTGGCTCTGCTAATTGCTTCTTTAGGTCCTCAAACGCAGCATCAGCAGCATCACTCCAGATAAAGCGATCTGTCTTTTTCATCATCTGATAAAGTGGGATAGCCTTCTCCCCCAAATGACTGATAAACCGGCTGAGCACCGCAATACGGCCCGCTATGCGTTGGACATTATTGATGCACGCCGGTTTAGCCAAGGATGTAATCGCCTTGATCTTCTCCAGATTGGCTTCAATTCCCCTGTTTGATACTAAGAACCCCAAGAGTTTGCCGGCCGGAACACCGAAAACACACTTCTCCGGATTAAGCATCATTTTATAAACCCGGAGATTGTCAAAGGTCTCTTTCAGGTCTGTTACCAATGTCTCTTCCTTCCTGCATTTCACCACAATATCATCCACATATGCGTGAACATTCCGCCCAATCTGTCCATGAAGGCAATTCTGCACACAACGCTGATAGGTCGCCTGGGCACTCTTAAGCCCAAATGGCATAGACACATAGCAGAAGGCTCCAAAGAGAGTTATAAAGGATGTCTTCTCTTGGTCCTTGACTGCCATTTTGATCTGATGATAACCTGAACATTCATCCAAAAAACCTTAGCCGCTCACATCCTGCCATAGCATCAATGACCTGATCAATACGGGGGAGGGCAAAGGGATCGGTTGGGCAAGCTTTGTTCAGATCTGTGTAATCAACACACATTCGCCAAGTACCATTTTTCTTAAGTACTAGAACCAGATTAACCAACCATTCTGGATGAAACACCTCAACTATAAAGCATGCTGCCAAGAGCCTAGCCACTTCTTCTCCAATAGCCTTGCGCCTTTCTTCATTGAAGCGGCGCAGAAATTGCTTAACCGGTTTAAACTTAGGATCAATATTGAGATTGTGCTCAGCGAGTTCCCTCGGTACACCTGGCATATCAGAAGGCTTCCATGCAAAGATGTCCCGATTCTCACGGATGAACTCGATGAGCGCGCTTTCCTATTTCGGATCTAGGTTAGCACTGATAGTGAACTGCTTGGATGAATCGCCAGGAACGAAGTCAACCTGTTTGGTCTCTTCGGCCGATTTGAACTTCAAAGCCGGACCATGCTCTGTGGTTGGTTTCTTCAGCGGAGACATATCTGCCGGATCAACAGTGTCCTTATAGAACTTCAACTCCTCAGTTGCACAAACCGCTTCAGCATAAGCTGCGTCACCTTCCTCACATTCCAAAGCAATCTTGCGACTCCCATGGACCGTAATGGTTCCCTTGTGTCCTGGCATCTTGAGCTGTAGATAAACATAACACGGCCTTGCCATGAACTTGGCATAAACCGGCCCCCAAACAAAGCGTGATATGGGCTTTTGATCTTTACCACTTCGAAGGTCACGGTCTCTCACCTGGAGTCTTGTTCATCTCCAAAGGTAACCTCTAGATCAATCTTGCCAACTGGGTATGCCGATTTACCGGGTACCACCCCATGGAACACTGTATTGGACTGCCGAAGCTTTTTATCTGTCAGCCCCATGCGCCGGAAAGTCTCATAATACAGAATGTTGATGCTGCTGCCTCCGTCCATAAGCACTTTAGTAAATTTGTAGCCACCTACCTGCGGTGCCACAACCAGAGCCAGCTGACCCGGATTATCAACCCGGGGTGGATGATCCTCTCTGCTCCACACAATGGGCTGCTCCGACCAATGCAGAAAACGTGGCACTGCCGGTTCAACCGAATGTACTGCCCTCTTTAGAACTTTCTGGTCATGTTTGCACAAGCTCGTGGTGAAGACATGATACTGCCCACTGCTCAGCTCCTTCGGATTATTCTGATATCTCGATTGCTGCTGTTGTTGACGTTGTTGATTTCCCTGATTGTTATATCCGCCCTGACCATGTTGCTGGTTATGCTGATTGTGCCCATTATGGTTGTTGTTATTACCTTGGTATCCTGAACCGGATCCACCACCTTGATAACCCGAACCTTGGAACCCAGGGCCTGATCCGCCGGAGGGCCCATTACGTGGATGCGGTCTACCCTTGCGGTGCTGTCCATCCTCCTGAGCGTTGGTGTTGGCCACAAAATCCGAATTGTCATCCGCTTTACGCTTACCATTGTATCCTTGATTCGCCGGGTTGGGCTGCGGTGCCTTACCATTCTTGCCTGCCTTCCCTGACTTATCTCCATTAGCGTCTGGGTGTTTGCTATTATCGGAGTCCCCATACTTTACTAAAGCGCCCGTGAGTGTCCCCATGTCGTTACAATCACGCTTAAGTCGTCCCAACTTTTGTCTCAAGGGTTCAAACCGGCAATTGCCCTCCAAGGTTACCACTGTTGTACTTGGGTTGAAGCTATTGGAGGAGTGCAAGATCTCTGACACCCGACGCACCCAACTGCTTGTAGACTCATGCTCTCCTTGAACGCAGGCAGCTAAATCGACAACAGATATCGGCTGCTTGCACGTGTCTTTGAAGTTGTTGATAAACCGGCGCCACAACTCGGCCCATGATCCGATGGAGTTAGGTGGTAAGCCCTTCAGCCAAGTGCGAGCCGTGCCTTCGAGCATAATTGTGAAATACTTAGCACAGGCTGCGTCATCTACATCCAGCATCTCCATTGCCATCTCATAACTTTCAACCCATGCCTCCGGAGCTAGATCCGCCGTGTAATTGGGCACTTTGCGCGGTCCTTTGAAATCCTTGGGCAGTTTCACGTTCCGTAAAGCGGGGATAAGACAAGGCACGCCCAGGGAACTAGACATGACCCCCGGTTCGACTGTGGTGGTGGGACGAACCGGCGTCGCCTGACGAGCTTCGTACTGCGCTGTTACTTCGGCCTCCCGGCGCTACCTGGCCTGATCCACCACGTCCTGAGCATTCGCCTCTCCTCCTGCCGAATTATCCCGCCTCGGCGGATTACGTCTCTGTGCGCTGCTTGATACGGCCGGTTCATCCAGATGCCTAGTATAACTCCGTCTTGGGCGGGGAGTCGAATGAATCCTCTCCCGGCTGTGAGAATAAGCTTGCTATTGAGTTAGCGCCGTGTCCAACAACTCACTGGCTCGTCGTGCTTCCACCGCTATGGGGGACGTTCCTTCAATGGGAAGGGCGGCCAACCGTGAAGCGGCGGCGACTATGTTATCCAGCGGATTAGAATAATGACAAGGAGGGGTGGGCACACGTTGTGACGGTACAACCTGGCGGGTTGGCTCTGCGGCCGGCAGCTAAACCGACGCTCCCGTGCCCGGTGCCCCTCCCCGGTTCACCTCCGGGTAGTTACTGGTTCCTGCTCCTGGCGTGCTAAAGAGATTCCTTGCCTCATAAACCGGTGGCAAGCGAGATCGTTGCCTTCTCATCATTACTTCGTGTGAAGCGGTCTGATCCAACATGAGTCGATAGGCCTGAGCATCAAGCTCCGCCTGCCTTGTAGCCATCCTAGCTTTCTCAGCAGCCAGGTCCAACTTGGCTTGTTCAATCCGGCCTTTCACCTGAGCGACATCCGCATCATGCTGATCCTTGTTGGCATGGGCTACCTCTGCTTTCAATAACACTGTCAAAGTATCGACCAAGACGGATAAAGTGTCAGACGGCGACGGGGGAGGATCTCCAGCTCTAGCTCCCATCGCGTCTGATGTCAACGCCGTTGTTGTTGAGGACTGCTGCATAGGTTGTGATCCGGCCATGAAGACAGTAACCCGGTTTGGCGGATCGAGGGGGTCCGAAATACTGTTACCATCGGAGCAGCCCTCAGATCGGCTGTCCTGCAGCAGATATAAAGATTCTTTCTCTCCGGAAGAAGATTCATCGCCGGAATAGACAACAGTCTCGCCACCAGAGTCCGACCCGTCCTCGGTTTGTACTCCATGCACTGCTCCAACGAAGACATGCTTCACGGCGGGCCGAATCCGGGCAGGTCTCGCACGCTAAGCCGGCTCGACGATGTTGGGGAAGATGTCCGGCTCAGGGCCCGGTTCGCCGATCTTGCCGATGAAGACGTGGATGCCGCCAAAGGGGACCCGGTACCCGTATTCGATTGAATCGGCCTCGGGGCCCAGCCTGCATCGTCGATATAGATCTTGCCGCGACGACTCTTAGTCATCCGGCCCACTGCATAGCCCTTGAGTCCTTCAAAGTTGCCCTTCAAGAACTCGAAACCATCGTGCGACAGCCCCACGGTGGGCGCTAACTGTCGTGGTTTCGTCATGGAAGTTGTCCTAGCAAAAGGACTTAGTCGCGGGGCCATCGCTATGGTTAGCTTAAAGGGGTTAAAGCGGACAAGGACACAGAGGTTTATACTAGTTCAGCCCCTTCGATGAAGGTAAAAGCCTACGCCTAGTTTGGTGTGTATTGCTAGGGTTTCGATGACCAGGGAGTGAATCCGCTTTGCCTGTGTCTCAATCTGTAGTTGTTTGTCTTGAACCGTCGCCGGGTCGTCCCTTTATATAAGAGGTGACGCCCGGTCTGGTTTACAGAGTCCCGAGACCGGCTCATAAACGTGTCCGCCTCGGTCTCTACTCTTTCTATCTTACATCTCACGTTACATAGCATGGCGGTTTACAAATCATGGGCCCTAACACTTGGGCTCTAAACCTCTTGGGCTGAAATATTCTACCTCATACTCCACCGGACCTTTGATAAAATAATCTTGATAACATAAACCGGCCCCACCTGGGCGGTTTATACTTGGTAGTAATATCCCTGACAGTTCCGCTTCCAGTGTCCAGTCCCTTTGCAGTAGAAGCACTCAGTTTCACGCTTGGCTCCAGACTTGGGTTTCTTCATGGGAGTAGCAATTGTCTTGCTATTCTTCTTGAAGTTCCCCTTCTTTCCCTTGCCCCTTTTCTTGAAACTAATGGTCTTTTTAACCATCAACACTTGATGCTCCTTTTTGGTTTCTACCACCGAAGCTTTAAGCATAGCAAAGAGCTCGGGAATTGTCTTCTGCAGCCCTTGCATGCTATAGTTCATCACAAAGCCTTTATAGCTTGGTGGCAGTGATTGAAGAACTCTATCAATAACACTATCTTCGTCAACTTTGCATCCAAGTTGAGTCATATGATTGTAGTACCCAGACATTCTGAGCAAGTGTTCACTGATAGAACTGTTCTCCTCCATCTTGCAGCTGTAGAACTTATTGGAAATTTAATATTTCTCAATCCGGGCATTTGCTTGAAATATTAACTTCAACTCTTGGAGCATCTCATATGCTCCATGATGTTAGAAACATCTTTGAAGACCCGGTTCTAAGCCATAAAGCATGGCACACTGAACTATCGTGTAGTCATCAGAACGAGCTTGCCAGACGTTCGTAACGTCCGGAGTTGCTCCTGCAGCAGGCCTGTCACCTAACGGTGCTTCCAGGCCATAATTCTTCTGTGCAGCAATGGGGATAATCCTCAAGATACGGACCCAGTCTGTGTAATTGCTACCATCATCTTTCAACTTAGCTTTCTCTAGGAATGCATTAAAATTCAAGGGAACGGTAGCACGGGCCATTGATCTACAACAACATAGATATGCAAAAAAAACTATCAGGACTAAGTTCATGATAAATTAAATTTCAATTAATCATATTACTTCAGAACTCCCACTTAGATAGACATCCCTCTAGTCATCTAAATGATCATGTGATCCAAATCAACTAAACCATGTCCGATCATCACGTGAGATGGAGTAGTTTTCAACGGTGAACATCTTATATTGATCATATCTACTATATGATTCACGCTCGACCTTTCGTCTCCAGTGTTCTGAGGCCATGTCTGTACATGCTAGGCTCGTCAAGTTTAACCCGAGTATTCTGCATGTGCAAAACTGTCTTACACCCGTTGCATTTGAACGTAGATCTTATCACACCCGATCATAACGAGGTGTCTCGGCACGACGAACTTTCACAACGGTGCATACTCAGGGAGAACACTTGTACCTTAAAATTTTGTAAGGGATCATCTTATAATGCTACCACTGTTCTAAGCAAAATAAGAAGCATAATAAGATAAACATCACATGCAATCAAAATATGTGACATGATATGGCCATCATCATCTTGTGCTTTTGATCTCCATCTCCAAAGCATCGTCATGATCTCCATCATCACCGGCTAGACACCATGATCTTCATCGTAGCGTCGTGGTCGTCTCGCCAACTATTGCTACTACTACTATCGCTAACTCATAGCAATAAAGTAAAGCAATTACATGGCCCTCGCAATTCATACAATAAAGAGACAACCATAAGGCTCCTGTCGATTGCCGATAACTTTACAAAACATGATCATCTCATACAATAACGTATAACTCATCACATCTTGACCATATCACATCACAAAATGGCCTGCAAAAACAAGTTAGACGGCCTCTACTTTGTTGTTGCAAGTTTTACGTGGCTGCTACGGGCTTAGCAAGAAACGTTCTTACCTACGCATACAAAAACCAAAACGATTTTTTGTCAAGTATGTGACATTTTAACCTTCACAAGGATCGGGCGTAGCCACACTCGATTCAACTAAAGTTGGAGAAACTGACACTCGCCAGCCACCTGTTGCGAAGCACGTCGGTAGATCCAGTCTCGCGTAAGCATACGCGTAATGTCGGTTCGGGCCGCTTCATCTAACAATACCGCCGAATCAACGTATGACATGCTGGTAAGCAGTATGACTATTATTGCCCACAACTCATTGTGTTCTACTCGTGCATATCATCTATGCATAGACCTGGCTCCTGATGCCACTATTGGGAAACATAGTATTTCAAAAAATTCCTACGATCACACAAGATCTATCTACTAGAAGCATAGAAACAATAGGGGAGAGTATGACTACGTACCCTCGTAGACCGAAAGAGGAAGCGTCTAGTGACGCAGTTGATGTAGTCGAACGTCTTCGCGATCCAACCGATCCTAGCACCGAACGTACGGCACCTCCGCGTTCAGCACACGTTCAGCTTGATGACTGTCACGCCCGAAGACCGACGTCCCAGAAGATTCCAGATGTTCCGGGTTCTCCCGTGTGTTTCTTTTGCGCTTGTGTTATTTATTTTTGCATTGCATCATGTCATCATGCCATCATGTCATTAATCTTTTGCATCTCAACCTAAATAAATTGTGTGGACCTTCGGTCCATTTAAATCGAGGGAAGGATGACTTCTCTTTATAACATATGCCCTCCCAATATTTAGGGAGCTATATTAATAAATATTCCATTCCTTGGAATCACCTATAACACAATTGCACCATTCTTCAATTTTCTTTTATCCAATTCAACTTCATTTCTTCCTTTGAGGCCTTTTAGTAAAATTGTGTTGCAATTTTACTTCTTCCTCAAATGTTCCAAATCTTCCCATAAATCACATCTAATGTGTAGGGCCATCTCTTGAAATTCCAACCCTTTTGAATTTCATCTAAAGGGATTTCTAAATTCAAACAGTTTGACTTTTATTCAAGCTTGTTGAATTTTCATCTTCCAAGTCCTCATACAATTTTATTTTTATTCCTCACATTTTTGTGAGTCCAGATGATTAACCCCATGCCCTCTACTCTCCTAACCTTCTTATCTCTTTTCTTTCTTCCTATTTTTTTGTCTGTAATTCAAAGAGAAGTGGAGGAGGGGAGCATCCAAGCCAAGCCGAGGCCCAGCAGCCTCCCTCTCTAGTAGGCCGACCTCCTAGCGCCCCTCCCAGCCTCCTTTTGGCCCAGGCCTCCAGGCCCAGCCGGCCACTTCTTCCCCAGCCGGCACAACTCCCTCCAGGTAGCCCATCCATCCCCGCACCAAGCCGCGCCCCTCCGCTCCTGAGGCCTCCCTCCTCCGCGCCTCTCCAGCGCCGGCCAGGAGCCCCAGGCACCGACGCCTCCTCCGTCGCCAGGGCCGTGGCCCCGAGCGCCCCGTCCACCCATGACGCAGCTCCAGCGCGCCCTGCCTCCTCTGGCCGCCACAGCGCCTCCATTCCCCTCGCCAAGGTCGCAGTCCCGGCGCCCCGTCCTCCGGCCGCCGCGCCGTGGCCAGCGTGCTCCCTCCTTCGCCTCGTTTTCGCCAAGGCCGCAGCGCCGACGCCGCCCCGAGCACCTCCAGCACCTCTTCGCCTTGCTGCTGCCGTGTCCTGTGATTTCTTTTGTGTTGCCCTGTGCTGCTGTTTTGACAGAGGACCCGTGTACGACTACGCGAGACCGAGACCGGCAAGTCCCGGATGCGCCCGAACGGCTACCGGATGCGCCAAGAACGTCAAGTACCTCTACCGCGTCTCCGGAATCGTCAAGACACCAAGTACCACGACGACCTCGAGTACCACTACCATCGCCCCGTGTACGACTACCTTCGGTGAAGAAACGAGTACGACTACACAAGACGAACGTGTCAAGTACCACTACGCTCGGCGTTGCGACAAGTACCACGACACGATAACGTGAACACCTACTTCCCCTACGAATCGCGAGAACGGCTACCTAACGAGTACCTCTATGGAACGACTACTTCGTTGACAACCTCGTGAACAACTACTTCCTCTACGACCCGTGTACCACTACTTCCACTACGACTCAAACCGCTCCGAGAACGAACGCTTTGAAGGTATAACCCCGAGACGATGACCCGTGTGATGCATGTGTTGTATGAGATGTTTCCCTTGTGTGCACCGTGCCCATTTCATCTTTTGTCGTGCTCCTCAGTTGCCTCGTCGCCGACTCGTGGGAACCCGGTGACGGGATCACCCCACCTTTCATCTTGTTCGACTCGCTCACGCCATCTTTCTTTTGCTCCGGACTCTCAACGAGTTACCGGAACCGAGATGTTGTGTTGCATCATTTTCGGATCGTTGCCGTGGCACCCTTTCCTTCCACCAAGGTGACAATACTTCATATCTTCTTCATGTCAACCTTTAATTAAAAATTGCATAAACTTGATCATGTCATCCGCATCATGTTAACAACTTTAAAGTGTGTGAGTTGTCGTTTGCTTAAAATTACTAAACATGCACATGGGGATTTTCCCGGAATTGTTGTTGTTATTTTCCGGCCTCATTTAAAATGTCCAAATAGGTAGTTTGTTTTTGCTTCACCTCTTGCCATGTTAACCAACATTTAAACTTGTCTTGTAAATAAACGAGAGTCAATTAAATAATTAAAATGTGGTGTTTCGTCAATATGCAACTCGTTGCATATTGAGCTCCACTTAACTGGTAGTACTTGTTTGTGCACTTTGCCATGCCATGCATAATTAAACCGGACATGCATCATACTTGGATGTGCATCGTATGCCATGTTTATGCTTGTGTGTTTACCGTGTTGTTTCCTTCTTTCCGGTTGCTTCTCTTGTTAGCTTCGGTTTCGTTCCGGAGTTGTGAGGATTCGCTCGACTGTGTTGCTCCGTCTACTCCATGGACTTGTTCTTCTCCCTTGCGGAATCCCAGGCAAGATGATCATACCCCTTGGATACCTTTACTATCATTGCCATGCTTAGTTGTCTCGATGCTATCGTTACATGTCGCGCTACCCATCTTTGATGTCAGCCTCTCCTTGTTTCCATGAAACCTCTAACCTTTGACACCTTCCTAGCAAAACCACTGTTTGGCTATGTTACCTGCTTGCTCAGCCCCTCTTATAGCGTTGTTAGTTGCAGCTGAAGATGAAGATTGTTCCAGGAGGGAACTTGTTGTTGGCATATCACAATATTTATAATTATTATTTAACACACCTATATACTGGGCATGGGTAGAAGGCTTGGCCTTTTGCTCGGTGTTTTGTTCCACTCATGCCACCTTAGGCGCCGATAAACCGGCATTATGTTCCTTAATTTTGCGTTCCTTACACGATGGGTGGATGGGGACCCCTTGACAGTTCGACATTGAATAAAACTCCTCCAGCAAGGCCCAACATTGGTTTTAGTTTGCTCATAATAACAACTTAATTAATTAATTAAATTGCATAGGGAGTTAGCGCTACCCAAGGATTCTTTCTACATAGCAGGGGGGCCAGTGCTGATGGTGTTGGCCCCAAACGGGCAGACTGCGGGACCGCCTCGGGGAAACACGAGGTATCTGGCTCCTGTAGGATGTCCCATCCGGTTGTGGCCTGAGACGAGATACGCGCGGCTACTATCAGGGTGTCGGCACGCCGGGAGGTCTTGCTGGACTTGTTTTACCATTGTCGAAATGTCTTGTGCTACCGGGAAGCCGAGCCTGATCGGATTTTCCCTAAGATAAGGGGTGATGATATTATATTTATCACTTCAGCTAATCGTGAGAGCTTGTGATGGGCTAAGTTGGGACACCCCTGCAGGGTTATGATCTTTCGAAAGCCATGTCCGCGATTATGTGGCAGATTGGAATTTGTTAATGTCCGGTTGTAGAAAACTTGACAGAGGATCCGAAGTAAAACACACAACTGTGTGAGTAACCGTGACTGTCTCTTTTCACTTTGAGAAGAGAACACGGTGGGGTTATGTTTGACTCGTAGGTAGTTCAGGATCTTTAGCGATCACTACTTTTGCGACCGTTTGCGTAGATGCTCATCTTATTCTGGTACTCGTAAGTTAGCCACCATATTATGCTTAGCCGCTGCTGCAACCTCACCACTTTACCTCTTCCATACCCTTAGAGCTTTGCTAGTCTTGGTACCCATGGTTATGGGATTGCTGAGTCCTCGTGGCTCACAGATACTACAACACCAGATGCATGTTCAGCCGAGTGATGCAGGAGCTGGTTCAAGTACTTAACTCGGAGCTCGATGAAGAGAGTGGTCGTATGCTTGTGACGTGTTTCGACGATCAGTAGTGGTTTCTATTAGGATTCGATCTTGACCTATGGCTTTATGTTGTTTTTAGTATCTTTCTTTTGGATCTTACCCTTAGATGGGCTGTGATGTTTTGAATGATGTTTTGCTTATGTAATGAATTGTGTGAAGTGGCGAGTGTAAGCCAACTATCTCCTTTTGCAATTTAATCCCTCTTTTACATGAGTCGTGCAAAGATACCAAACTTGAGATCATTCCAGAATGGGCTTATACCTTTAAGTCGTGCCTCGACACGTAGGAGGTATAGTCCCATCCTGGGCATTACAAGTTGGTATCAGAGCCTTCTCCGACCTTGAAGCCCCCACTGATTGATCGAATCGTTGACGGTTGAGTCTAGGCACACACTTAAAATGTTTTGAGTCCTATATATATATCGGAGAGTAGGATTTCTTTTGCTCCTCTTCTTTTCACTCCGGTGATGACTCCTGACGATTACTCTTATCTCTTCTACTCTCAATAATGCACCAATTTTTTTTAGGATCACGTGAGTATTGTTTGGATTGTTTCGATGTCTTTGTGACGAGAACATTGTTCTCGATGCCTCCTGTCATTAGGGGTTGTGGCAGTGTCCCGGGGAGTTGAGCTCCGAGGTGTTGTCTTCACAAATATATCGCATCAGTTCTAGAATACTTAAGACGGCCGACATCGAAAACTCTCCTATGCGGTTAGTGGCAAGATAACCCCGACATCACCCAGTACTGGGGAGGTAGTTCGGGAGTATTGCCATAGCTTGTATAGCAGATGCGTTTCGAAGGTCCGAGGTAAACGGTTTCCGGAAATAACTGGTTATGTGTTGAAGGATGGATACAGCTGGATGTAGGTTTAGAGTTGAGTGCGCGATGCTTCCCCTGTATCCCCAACACCTGATTGCATAACTGGAAACTTTCGGAAATTAATAGGTGGGTTCATCTAGTAGTTCTAGGCATTCTTCCAACGAGTGCATGATATGAAGTTCGGGGTTCTACATTGAGTGAAGTGGTTTTATGGGCTTGTTCCGATCGGGAGTTGCATCTTAAAGGGTCCTTGGCTATGCTGATCTGGGGATTGCAAAACCCTTTTGTAACACGTTCCATAAGCTTTCAGCACGAAGATGTCGAATGAAGCTTCTATCTTGTATTTGTTCTATTTGCTCCTTGTTGCCTTTATTTATCTTTTGTTCTTCCAAGTGGCTTCTCGACAAGTTGATGTACCTACGGAATTCATTCGTTCAATTTTCTGTTCGGATAGATATATTTTTTTGCGAGATAAAGGGAGTTTTATTGCATATTCATAGAGTTACAGTCGAGAGGCCACAAGTCCTCGATACAAGGTGGGGCCACTCCGAGCCAAACTGTCGTAGCACGCTCAGTGCGGCTATACTTTGCCAACCGATCGGCGACTCTATTTTGAGTTATGCTAATTTTTTGCGGAATAAACTCCCTACTATCTAGAAGTGACTTAATCTCCTGGATTATCTGACCATAGGAAGAGCGGAGGAGGGCATTAGATGACAGACTAGACAATGCCTCCGAAGAATCCGATTGCATTACCACCGGCAACTCCGAGTGCTGCACCGCCAGGGCCAGTCCTTGCATGATTGCATGCAACTCTGCTTCAAGGGGATCATTGCAGTAGAAGATGAAGCGATAAGCTGCGAATAGGATCTCACCTCTAGCATTCCGTAGCACCATCCCAATACCCGCCGTACCGTCCTCATGCAGAAAGGAACCGTCGACCGAGAGCGCCAGTTTATCAGGCGGAGGCGCCGGCCAAGGCAAGGCTGGCAGCATATTACACTGTCCATGCTGAGCATCTGGCTGTAGAGGCATTTTCCCTTTCATGATCTCCTCCGTCGAGTATCTACTTGCCAACTTGATAGATTTATAGTAACTGTCCAAGAATTCGACCGTAGCTAGAACCGGCGGAGCTTCCTTGCCGTGGGACACATCATTCCGAACTTGCCAAATCCTCCAGAGAAGCATAAGAAGCATGTCTATCACCTCGGGTGAACATTTCGAAAGCAGGGAGAGGAGCCACTCCTTGCCATCATTGAGGATGAGGTTATCCGCCGGCAGGGGCCATCGGGCACGCATACTTGTCCAGATCAGTCTAGCCTGAGGGCATGCGATAAGGGCATGGAAGGAGTTCTCCTCCTCAACCCCGCAAAGTAGACAAGTAGATCGCGTCTTCAGGTGACGGTGAACCATATAACACTGCGTCGCCAGGGTCCCTGTCACACACCTCCATGCGTGGATCTTCATCTTCTGCGGCACCCCGGAGCGCCATACTAGGTTCCAACCCCCACGATTTCCCTCCGGAGCACCACTTGACGCACCCTCAGCAAAGGCAGTATTGTGATCACATGTAGCAAGCTTATAGGCACTTCTCACCGAGAACACCCCGCTCTTTTCAGGATACCACGCCCAGAAATCCTCACGTTGGCGCGGCGAGGTCCTGATCTTCAGGATTTGATCAACATCCATGGGCCAGAAGAAAGCCGTCACCCGATCCATCCTCCAAGCCCCATTGTCATCGAGGAAATCTGACAGCCTGTGCAGCCGGCAGTTACCTTTAGGTGTTATCGGGCGAAAGGAGGCAGGCCGGGGTAGCCAAGGATCCCGCCAAGCCCGGATCTTCCTTCCATTGCCGACTCTCCAGATGATGCCTTTCTTAAGTAGTTCGAGGCCATGAAGAATCCCCTTCCAAACCTTAGATCCGAAGCTGCGGAACACCGTATCCAACAGATCGCCCGAGGGGTAGTATCTCACCTTCAGGAGGCGTGCACACAGGCTATCTGGCCGGTCTAGGAGCCGCCAGGCTTGCTTAGCCAACAGCGCTTGATTGAAAGCTCGCATGTCCCTGAAGCCCATTCCGCCCATAGCTTTAGGTAGCCTTAGTTTGTCCCAGCTCATCCAAGCAATCTTCTTCTTCCCGTTCTCCACCCCCCACCAATACTGACGGATCATCCTTACAATATCGTCACAGACTGAAGCCGGTAGCTTGAAGACACTCATAATATAAGCTGGTAGGGCCTGTGCAACAGATTTGATCAGTATCTCCTTGTTCCCTGATGACATGTATTGCTCACTCCAATCCACTAGGATCTTTCGTAGACGTTCTTGGATAGTTTCAAAGTGTCCTTTGTGCATTCTTCCTTCTGGAACTGGCAAACCCAAGTATTTAGGTTCAAATGCTTCTTGGCTAATTTCCAGCGTCGCTTTAACCTCAGTTACTATAGCATCTTGGCATTGTTTAGAGAAAATGATGGAGCACTTCGACGGGTTAATGAGCTGTCCTGTCGCCGTCGCAAAAGTGTTCAACACCCCTTTCACTAATAAAGCATGTTGATTGTTAGCTTGGAAGAACAGAAGAGAATCGTCCGCAAATAGCAGGTGAGTAATAACTGGTTCCCCTCGACAGACTGTGATACCCTTGAGGCCATCCTCTCTTGCTGCCTTAGCCATCAGTGTCGACAGAGCATCAGCAACAAATAAGAAAAGAAAGGGGGATAATGAATCACCTTGGCGGAGGCCTCGCGAGGGGGAGAAGTGAAAGTGCAACTAATCCCCGGGTGGTTTTGGTAATTAATAACAACATATATATCATTGAACTAATATTTACTTGAGAATCATTTCAGAGAAGTTCGATGATATGGGTATGGAAATGTCTGAAGAAGTGGACCCCTCAAAATGCTAAGACAAGCATTGGCAAAAGCTCAAGACTCCATTTTTGGTTTAGTGATCCAAGATCACATTGAGTCCATAGGAAAGCCAATACTATTAAAAGGGGATGAGGTTGTGTTGATGATCTGGTTGCTCAAGTGCTTAGTGATTTAGCTCCTTCAACTATCAGCAACTTTCACTACTTAACACACTCATAAGTAATCTCGGACAAACCGATTCTTCCAACTCAGTCCCACCGAGATGAACCACCTCAGCTATTCTTCCAAACCCTAATGTTTCGGTCCATCCGATTTTGAGTTCGGTCTCACCGAAACTGGACTGCCAACCTTCTGTAACCGTTTGTCATCATTTCGAAATATCCGAGTTGTTGATTTCGGTCCCACCGATTCTGGCAAGTTCCTACCTTTGACTCATATCGGACACACCGAGACGGTATTTTCGGTCCCACCAAAAACCCCAACGTTCACTATATTTGAACTTTCGGTCTGACCGAGTTTTCACTTCGGTCTCATCGAGATTGCTCAATTATGTGTGTAACGGTTGGATTTTGTGTGGAGGCTATATATACCCCTCCACCCCCTCTTCATTCGTGGAGAGAGCCATCAGAAAGTCTACCACTCCTACCATACACTTTCTGAGAAGAGAACCACCTACCCTTGTGTTGAGATCAAGTCATTCCATTCCTACCATATGAAACTTGATTTCTAGCCTTCCCAAGTTGCTTTCCACTCAATCCTTTCTTCCACCACAGCCATATCAGTGAGGAGAGTTGAGTGTTGGGGAGATTATCATTTGAAGCACAAGAGCAAGGAGTTCATCATCATCAACAACATCTATTACCTTTTGGAGGGTGGTGCCTCCTAGATTGGTTAGGTGTCGCTTGGGAGCCTCCGTCTTGAGATGTGGAGTTGAACCAAGAAGTTTGTAAGGGCAAGGAGATCGCCTACTTCGTGAAGATCTACCCCGAGTAAGGCTAGTCCTCCGTGGGTGTAGGCCATGATGGAATAGACAAGGTTGCTTCTTCGTGGACCCTTCGTGGGTGGAGCCCTCCGTGGACTCGCGCAGCCGTTACCCTCCGTGGGTTGAAGTCTCCATCAACGTGGATGTACGATAGCACCACCTATCGGAACCACGAGAAAAATCTCCGTGTCTCCAAATTGCGTTTGATCTTCTCCACCTCTCTTTACTACATGTGCAATTTACTTTCCGCTGCTTATACTCTAGAATTGCATGTGTAGGGTGATACTTGTCTTGATCATAATTGTGAAACTGCCAAAAACTGTTCATGATCAAAAGGCAGAATTTTTATATTGTCAAGTAGTCTAATCACCCCCCCTCTAGACATACTTTCGATCCTACAAGTGGTATCAGAGCTTTGGTCTCCATTGTTTTGGTTTCCATTGCATTGGACTCCATAAGCTTGGTTTCACAACCTAGGAGAGTATGGCGTCTAGTGAGGGTAATTATCGTAGAGGTCCTTACTTTGATGGTACAAATTTTGCTAGTTGGAAGCATAAAATGAAAATGCATATTCTTGGTTATAACCCAGCCGCATGGGGCATTATTTGTGTTGGTATGCAAGGTGAATTCTTCGAGGAAGGAAAAGTTCCGGATCGCGAAGCTACACCGGAAGAGTTGCGGATGTTGCAAAACAATGCTCAAGCTTGTGACATTCTATTCAATGCCTTGTGTCCCGAGGAGTTCAACAAAATCAGCCGTCATGAGAATGCTAAAGAGATTTGGGATACTTTGGTTGAAATGCACGAAGGTACTGAATCTTTGAAGGAATCAAAGCTAGATATTCTTCAAGGTCAACTTGACAAGTTCAAGATGAAGGATGGTGAAGGAGTCGCTGAAATGTACTCTAGGCTTGCTCTCATCACAAATGAGATTGCCGGCTTAGGAAGCGAAGAAATGACCGACCGTTTCATCATCAAGAAGATTCTAAGAGCTTTGGATGGAAAATATGACACCGTGTGCACTTTGATCCAAATGATGCCAAACTACAAGACTCTCAAGCCAACTGAAGTCATTGGAAGAATTGTTGCTCATGAGATGACACTCAAGGATAAGGAAGAGCTTCACAACAAGTCAAGTGGTGCTTACAAAGCTACAAGTGATGCTCCCACAACCTCAAGTGACAAGTTAATTTCCAATGAAGAGATAAGCCTAATGGTTAAGAACTTCAACAAGTTCTACAAGAATAGAGGCAAAGAAAGAAGCTCAAAGTCTAGATCATATGATGAAAAGAGATCTTCTAGTCGTGATCGAAACTGCTACAATTGTGGAAGACCCGGACACTTCTCAAATGAGTGTACGGCTCCCCACAAAAGAAGAGAAGAATCTCCAAGAAGAAGAGCAAGAGATGAGTCACCTCGGAGAGAGAGAAGGAGTAGAGATGATCGTTATGAACGAAGACCCTCTCGAAGAAGCAAGGATTCGGAGAGGAAAGACAAGTCATCAAGGAGCTACACAAGAAGAAGACATCAAGCTCATGTAGGTGAATGGGTCTCCGGCTCCGACTCCGACAATCAATCCGATGGAAGCTATCACTCCGACTCCGACTACAGTCAAGATGAAGGTGTTGCCGGACTTGCACTCGTATCCTCCAACTCCAACTCCTACGACTTATTTGATTCACCAAATGAGGGAATTGGAAGATGCTTCATGGCTAAAGGCCCCAAGGTAACACACCCTGAATTCATTGACTTTGATAGTGATGAGGATGACTTGCTTGGTGAAGATGAGCTCTTGCATGATAAATCTAGTGAGCTTAGTAATGATGAAAATGCTAGTAGTCTTTATAGTCGAGAAGAGTCGAATGACAATGCTATGAAGGAGATTGAGCGTTTAACTAAAGAACTAAACACTCTTAAGTTAGCTCATGAAACAACTCAAGAAGATCATAGAGAGCTCCTAAGATCTCATGAGAAGCTACGCTTCGAGAAGCTCACTCTAGAGCAAGAACATGAGTTTCTAAAAGCGATCAATGACGATCTTCGAAAGAAGAGTTCTTCATATCTTGCCAAACGACTTCTCTTGTCTAATTTCTTGCCACCTATTAAGACTAAGCATGACAAGCATAAGAAAAGTTCTTCCTCTAGTAGTAACAATAACAATGTTAAATCCAATATTGTTGCTTCTAGTAGTTCTCTTGATTCCACTAACAATGTTTCAAGCCAAGTTACACTTGAGCAAGAAAATAGCTTATTGAAGGAAATCATAGAGAAAGGTGTCTACAAGAGTCTTGTCGGAAGCAAGAACTTTGAGGAGATTGTTCGCAAACAAGGAAGGCACCGGAAGAATCAAGGGATTGGTTTTGAGCGAAAGTTCAACGCCGAAGGTGTTGAGTGGGAAGAAGGTCAATACCCTACTCCACAGTTTGTTTCTCAAAAGGAGAAGTATGATCCTACTTCTTCCAATGTGGAACAAGCTCAAGATGACCTTCCACCACAAGACCACAAGCTAAAGGCCAAGGACAAGCTTCAAGAGGAGATTGATGCATTCATTGAAGCACCTCAAGCCATGGTCAAGTGGGTTCCCAAGGACACATCAAGTTCTACTTCGTCAAGCTCAACTACAACTCCAAGGATTCCCATCAAGATGATGTGGATCCCAAAGAAGAAGAACTAGAAGGTTCTTGAGGGTGACTCCGCCAACATACTTCACTCATATTCATTTTGGCAACTTGTGCAATCAACTTCCACATCATGCACTAGTTCATGGAGTCACAAACCCTCTTGTTGGTAAGTCAAGGGACAAGGTAATCATTGCTTTATATGGACATCATCTTTTGTGAACTTCAATCTATGTCTATGGATATTCTTGTTTGTTCCTTGTGGGACTAACCCATGTAGGTATTGAAAGTGCCCTAATCCAAAGGATAGCTCCCAACTCTTGATGATCTACATCAACATTGAGCATCCACATCTTCAACATCTACATGAAGTCTTCTACGACAACCCAAGGTTAGTTTGACCCTTTAAAAGGGGTTCTCACATCTAGGGGGAGCTTTGCTCTAAAAATTGAGCTAAAGCATCTTCAAATGATGTGAACACATCAATGCTTTATGTAAAAGTGGTAACCCCACTTGTGCTTAAACGATGAGTATGACCTATGATCAAATGTTCTCATTTGGCTCCTAAGTCAATATACTCATATATAGATGACCTAGTCATCGACAAATTGTGTGCTAGTAGCTAGAGTGTTGGTTGTGCATGTTTGACACATATTTCAGTTGCTATCTTATTGTGTGAGCATGTTGAATGCATGATTTCATCCATTCAAGGACATCCATTTGTTGTTTTGATTGTTTTGATTTTTCTGGCCAAATGGATGGACAAGAATGCCTAAGCACCTTCCCTAGCTATCTATGCTTTCTTGTCTCAAATTCTATTCATGCTCATATCACAACTTTGAACAAGTCATTTTCGGACCCTCCGAGTGAGGAGCACTCGGAGCCACCGATCCGTCTAAGGCTGACTTCCAAAACCTTCTAAGTCCATTTCGGTCTGACCAACTTTTCCATCTCGGTCCAACCGAAACGCTTAGACTGATCTAGGTTTCATCTCGGTGAAACCGAGTTCAAAATCTCGGCGTGACCGATATGTATAACTGCACAGCAGTTAGCCATTTCGGTGTCACCGAGTTTTTCAACTCGGTCCCACCGACAGTACGGGGATATATATACCTGAGGGCTGCGCGCGATTACTTCTTCAAACCGTTTCGCCCCCAAGTCCCCTGCTGCCGTCGCCCTGGTCTTCGGATCGTCGCCGTCGTCGCCTGTGCGCCCTCGCCGCAGGTCTCCACCGCCGTCAACGGTAATCTTCTCCGCGCCGTTGCCGCCGTAGAGGGACTCCACCAAGTTAGGGTGAGTCCCGATCCCTCTCGTGCTCCCCATCTGATTCTTGCACGATTGGTTTGCCATGTATCTATCCACGTTTGAGACATTCCTTAACATCAGATCAGATCCGTTTAGTTTTCGAGCGAAATTCTTAGGTTTAGGTTTCCACGGAACACATCTCGGTGAAGCCGATTTTGAAAACACGGAATGACCGATTTGGCCTCTGGCCATTGCACTGCACCGTTCAGTCTAACCGATTCGTGCAAATCGGTGTGACCGATGTGGAGTCTCAGTAAAACCCTAGTGTTTCGGTAGGACCGAAACCCATTTCGGTCTGACCGAAAGTGGTGTGTTGGTTTCTGTTATACACTTCGGATTCACCGAAACTGAAAATCGGTTTGACCGAAATGCATTCTGTGAAAACTCAAAACTAAGATTTGAACTCATTTTTTTTTGCAAAAACCTCTGCAGTTGTGATAACTCTTCTACTCTGCCTATACCTTATCTTTTCACAGGTTGTCAACCATGTCAGATGCCAGTGACAGCCAGAACAGGTCTGAATCACCGTTTGCAGAGATTCCAGAGGCAGATACTAGTCCTGAGGCTAGTAGTTCCAGTGATGATGGTGAGAGGAGCACCCCTAGTGGTTTGCCTCCTGCAGCCACCAGAACCAGAAAGAAGAGAAATTCTGATGATGAGGACTCTGACTTCGTTGCTGAGGAAGTTACCTCCAAGCCCAAGAGGAATGTTGTTGCCAAAGAGCACCAAGGGCAGCAGTCGAGGAAAGGCACAAGCAAGGTCAAGCAGTCAGCTGATGCAAAGAAACTGAACTTGGAAGAGCCAGCTCCAAGTAAGGTGAAGAAAACTTCCAAGAGGAAGAGGGTAGTATATGCTGAACCTCAAGTTGATGCTGCTGCAGAAGAAGAAGAAGATGCACCCCAGCCTCCTCCTCAGAAGGCTAAGTTCATGGGTGATGCTATTAGGGCTCAAGCCTCTTCTAAGCCCAAGAAGCCTGCTCAAGCCAAGGTAGCTCCAGCCAAGCCCAAGAGGACAACCAGGAGCATTCCAGCTTCTGAGAAGAACAAAGGTGAGATGCCACCGTCTGAGTCTGATGAAGAGCATGTGTTGCTGAAGCTCCGTCCTAAGTTGCCACTCCACAACGATGCTCATCCTCAAGCCGAGGATATGAAGGCAAGGAAGGATAAAGGTCTCAGGCTATGGAGACAGTCTGATCCATATGTCGTGAGGAGAAGGACTGCTGTGGACCCCAGATTCCACACCAGAGAGCAGCAGGACTTCTATGAGACCGTGCTGATGGATAAGAAGCCTATTGTTGCTGACACCAGGTATGTTGACTGGAAGTACATTGACAGTGAAGAGCACCGATACTTCTTTCCCCATGTGCATGAGAGCTTTACTGCATGTGGAGTTGCTGAGTTCGTGGGTCAAGAGCTGACAGCTTGGAATGACGAGATGATCATGCAGTTCTACGCCACAGCCCACTTCTATCCTGATGGCAAGATCACCTGGATGACTGAAGGTCAAAGGTTTTCTTCGTCTGTTGAAGAATGGGCAGAACTTCTGAATGCTCCAGTGCAGAGAGAGGACGACATTGATGTCTATGGGATTCCTAAGAAGAGTTATGATTCCATGAAGAACATGTACAAGGAGATCCCCGCTGCTGATTTGGAAGGGTGGAAGCTTGGCTCAGTGTACTATCTCCAGGCAGGTCTGACCACCACAAACACTATTTTGAGGCATACCTTGATGCCCAAGTCTGGAGACCACCGCATGATTCGAGGCTATTCTATCAACATGCTGCACATTCTTGATGAGAAGGCACCTTTCAAGGTGATGGACTTAATGGTAGAGACCATTAAGAGGACTGCAGCTGACCAGAAGAGGTCGTGTGGATTTGCCCCGCAGATTCAGATGCTCATCAATGCCAAGTTTGGCACAGGCAAATTCATGTTGGATAGGAAGCACTTGCCACTGCAGCCAGAGCATGAGGACAACGTAGTTGTGATGGATGAGGAGGATCCAACCTCAGTTGAAGGTCAAGCCAAAATCGAAGCTGCTAAGAAAGCTAAAGCTGACAAAGAGGCAGCAGCAGCAGCAGCTAAACCAAAGAGCTTCGGAGAGCAGATTCTTGAAGCTACCCAGAGGATTGAACAACGCCTGGCCAGCATTGAACAATCTCAGGAAAGCCTAGAGAGGATTGTTGAGGACAAGATCCACGCTCTGGACGTGAAGGTGACAGAGATTCAGGTGTCCGTCAACAAGCTTGAGGCAGACATGGAGGAAGCAAGGCAGGAGAGAGCAGAGCTCATACAGGATGATCTAGTCCAGGACTCTCATCGCCAGACTGCTCAGGTTCCCAGAGGATCCCGATCTGCAGCTATCCCAGTGACTGACTCCAGGGCTACCACTTCAGCACCTCCTACAGCTCCAGCAGTTACTCCAGCTCCAGCATCCACTCCTCCAGCGCAGACATCAGCAGAAGTCTTCGCCGATGCCGTCATTTCTACTCCGACATCTACCCAGACGGGAGCCGCCAGCAGAGCCCACAGTGACGCTTAGCTCTATACCTTTTTGAACTTTTTGGTAACTTGTTGCCAAAGGGGGAGAAATTGTATAGATCATAGGGCTTCGAGAGAGAGAGTGCTCTTTCGTTCTTTTGTCGGTTTCCTTTGAGATACATTTGGTTCTTTTGGTCGTTCGATACTTTCAGTGTGCTTGCTACTACGTTTGATGCTACCTTAATGAGTGCTTGGTCATACTATGCTTTAATGTGTGCTTAATGCTTATCATATGCTATTCCTTCTTGTATGGCTATTTACTCTTGTCTTGGTGATTGAGTGCATGTTATTCATTCTTATCATTTTGTGCGCTCCACCAAGATGTATGTGACATGGAAGAGTGACCCATAATCCTAATCGATTGTGCATTTGCATTCAAACGCAAATTTTAAATAATGCACAAATTTAGGGGGAGCTCTTGTTTATCACATACTTCTCAAAGCGACGATATTATTCATTGATTATATCTTTTGTCGAAGCTTTGATCTATATGTTGTCATCAATTACCAAAAAGGGGGAGATTGAAAGTGCAACTAATCCCCGGGTGGTTTTGGTAATTAATAACAACATATATATCATTGAACTAATATTTACTTGAGAATCATTTCAGAGAAGTTCGATGATATGGGTATGGAAATGTCTGAAGAAGTGGACCCCTCAAAATGCTAAGACAAGCATTGGCAAAAGCTCAAGACTCCATTTTTGGTTTAGTGATCCAAGATCACATTGAGTCCATAGGAAAGCCAATACTATTAAAAGGGGATGAGGTTGTGTTGATGATCTGGTTGCTCAAGTGCTTAGTGATTTAGCTCCTACAACTATCAGCAACTTTCACTACTTAACACACTCATAAGTAATCTCGGACAAACCGATTCTTCCAACTCAGTCCCACCGAGATGAATCACCTCAGCTATTCTTCCAAACCCTAATATTTCGGTCCATCCGATTTTGAGTTCGGTCTCACCGAAACTGGACTGCCAACCTTCTGTAACCGTTTGTCATCATTTCGGAATATCCGAGTTGTTGATTTCGGTCCCACCGATTCTGGCAAGTTCCTACCTTTGACTCATATCGGACACACCGAGACGGTATTTTCGGTCCCACCGAAAACCCCAACGTTCACTATATTTGAACTTTCGGTCTGACCGAGTTTTCACTTCGGTCTCATCGAGATTGCTCAATTATGTGTGTAACGGTTGGATTTTGTGTGGAGGCTATATATACCCCTCCACCCCCTCTTCATTCGTGGAGAGAGCCATCAGAAAGTCTACCACTCCTACCATACACTTTCTGAGAAGAGAACCACCTACCCTTGTGTTGAGATCAAGTCATTCCATTCCTACCATATGAAACTTGATTTCTAGCCTTCCCAAGTTGCTTTCCACTCAATCCTTTCTTCCACCACAGCCATATCAGTGAGGAGAGTTGAGTGTTGGGGATATTATCATTTGAAGCACAAGAGCAAGGAGTTCATCATCATCAACAACATCTATTACCTTTTGGAGGGTGGTGCCTCCTAGATTGGTTAGGTGTCGCTTGGGAGCCTCCGTCTTTGAGATGTGGAGTTGAACCAAGAAGTTTGTAAGGGCAAGGAGATCGCCTACTTCGTGAAGATCTACCCCGAGTAAGGCTAGTCCTCCGTGGGCGTAGGCCATGATGGAATAGACAAGGTTGCTTCTTCGTGGACCCTTCGTGGGTGGAGCCCTCCGTGGACTCGCGCAGCCGTTACCCTCCGTGGGTTGAAGTCTCCATCAACGTGGATGTACGATAGCACCACCTATCGGAACCACGACAAAAATCTCCGTGTCTCCAAACTGTGTTTGATCTTCTCCACCTCTCTTTACTACATGTGCAATTTACTTTCCGCTGCTTATACTCTAGAATTGCATGTGTAGGGTGATACTTGAATTGATCATAATTGTGAAACTGCCAAAAACTGTTCATGATCTAAAGGCAGATTTTTTTATATTGTCAAGTAGTCTAATCACCCCCCCTCTAGACATACTTTCGATCCTACAAGAAGGCCTCCAGCAGCTTCCCGTTGAACTTCACCGAATATGTCACTGAGGAGACGCAGGCCATGACCCGAGCAATCCAAGATGGCGAGAAACCCCACTTTGTAAGAGCTTTCTCCAAGAATCCCCAGTCCACTCGGTCATAAGCTTTAGAGAGATTCAGCTTATACGCACACAGGCCTTCAGCGTTGTTACTTGCAGATTGTATATGATGAAGGCATTCAAAGGCAATAATGGAGTTGTCCGTAATCAACCTCCCCGGGATGAAGGCACTTTGGTTCTCAGAGATGAGCTCTGATAGAATTGGACAGAGTCTATTAACCATGCATTTCGATATGATCTTGTAAATGACATTGCATAGGCTAATTGGCCTGAAGTCCTTTATTTCAGACGGATGAGGAATCTTGGGAATAAGCACAATAGCTGTGCTATTGACACCCTCCGGCATGATTCCAGTCTCAAAGAATTCATGAACAGCCTTGATCACTTCTGGCTTCAACAAGGCCCAGTTGCGTTGAAAAAACCTAGCCGGAAGGCCATCACATCCTAGTGCTTTAAGTGGGCCAATCTGAAAAAGGGCATCAGAAATCTCATCGTCAGAGAATGGCCGGCCTAAGGAGGCATTCATCTCAGCTGTCACTTTTGGTGTAATGGAATCTATGACTGCATCCGGGACTAGGGTGGGATCTTTTGAGAAGATCTCCTTGAAGTAAGACTGCGCCATGCGTTCCATCTCTGAGGGTGTATTAGCCCATGAACCATCCAGTTTACGGAGCCGTTGGATCAGGTTTCTACGGGCACGCCAAACCGCACGTCTGTGAAGATATTTTGTGTTCCTCTCGCCTTCCTTGAGCCAGGAGATCCGCGACCTCTGGAGCCATAGCATCTCTTCCCTATATAGGAGTTCATCCAGCTGGTACATTTTCTCGCGGATCATGGCGCGGTCCGCCCCAGCAAGTTGTAGGTCCGCTAGTTGAGAACGAAGCTTCTCAATATCCTTCAAAACATTGCCGAACTTTAGTTTACTCCACTCTTTTAACTCCTTCAACACCTCTCTCAGGGATGAGGCCACCGAGCCCAAGTCGCGTGCGACTTTGTTCTTATTCCAAGAATCCGCAATCTTAGCAGGAAGGGAGACATCTCGCTCCCACATAATTTCGTAACGCAGGCATGGGGGACGCCGGCGCTGGTCCTGCATCCCCTCGATTTGCAACAGGATTGGGCAATGATCCGAACAGGATGTTGTCAGGTGAACCACCCTAGCTAGCGGGAAGAGATCCCGCCAGGCCTCATCAGCACAGGCCCGATCTAGGCGGACTTGTACATTGCGGTCCGAGTCCTGTCCATTATTGTATGTGAACGGAAAGCCCGAAAACCCTAGGTCCTCCAGCTCACAATTTTCCAAACATTCCCTAAAGGAGATCATCTGGCCTTCCGATCTTTCTGATCTTGAGAGATGCTCATGTTGCCATAGTACTTCATTGAAATCTCCACAAACCATCCAAGGATCTCGTGAGACAGCACAGAGCCTAGAGAGATGCTCCCACATGCGGTAACGATTTTCAACCCGAGGCTCCCCATAGACAAAAGTACCTCGCCAACAGGAACCAGAACTTGCATCCACCACCCGGACATCGATATATCGGTCACAAGAATCGATCACTGTGACAGAGAGGGATTCATCCCAGAACAGGGCTAAGCCCCCACTTCTTCCGTCACTACTTACACCATGAAAGCCCTTCAGGCCTAATCTCCATCGGAGCTTCTCCACTTTCACATTAGCCTGCCTGGTTTCACATAGGAAGACAAGCTTGGGGTTGTTGGCTTTTGCGAGGGCCAAAACCTCACGAACTGTCCGGCGGTCCCCCCCCCCCCCAGCAGTTCCACACTAGAGCATTCATTGTGTCTGGCGGTCTTCCTCCCGGGAAGCCGCCGATATCTCTGTTTCATTAAGGTCCTTCGCTATCTTAGCATGTTTGCTGCTCGATGAGCTGCTCGTGGAAGATTCATGCTCACCCTGGTCCTTAGCACTGCCATCCGTAATGGCTAGGACCACATTCTTGTTGTTCATAGTATTCGTAACCTCGGTAGCAGCACTATCCATATTCAGTCTCTTTCTTGCCTCTCTATCAATTTCCATAGGGCCCCTCAGAGACTTCACTGGGCTTACTGCGGTATCCAGTAGCTCTGGATCTATTACTTTGGTACTTGGAACAATGGAGGAACTAGGGCCATCAGTTTTTCTCTGCTGACGGCTACCTTCAGTTTTGACAGGGTTTTGGTCGGGCCTTGGTCTGCTAGGACCGTCAGCATACAGCTAGTCCCCGTACTTGAGATCCTTCCTATCATGCACACCTGATCCGCACTCCTTGTGCTCATGTCCAATGCGACCACAGAAACCACAGAATCGGGCAAGTTTTTCATACCGCACCAGATAGATCTGCCTCTCTTGCGCGCGAACAACGCTCACAAACTTTGTGAGGGCCTGATTGATGTCGTGGTTAACCCTAATCCTGACATAATCCCCACGGGTATTGCCGTTTAATCGCATCTCCATTATCTCGCCGGCCCCCTTTAGGAGCCGCTCTACAATCCCTTGTTTGCAATAAGGATCCGGTAGCTTATGGATCTGTAGCCAGATGGGCATATGATCAAACACAACCTCCTCTGCCTTAGTAAAGCCATCATACGGGCACAACAGCACTGCCATGTTGCGAAAAAGCCAAGGGCCCTGCATCATCATCCTCTCCCAATCGCCCAGACAGGAGGCTTGGACTACAAATCTGTTCGGACCAACCGGCCGGAATCTAACCTGCTGCGCCGGGTTCCAAGCCGCCCTCATATCTTTATAGAAAGCAGCTGGCGAGAAGTTCTTGTCGGTATGAACCCTAGCTAGGGCTAGCCACCGTACGCTCTCCTTAATGCCAGGATCCTCCTCATCGATCTCAACATCATTGAACTCCTCGTCGTTCAGATCTAAGTGGTCGAAGAAATCTTCCAGGGCGGCGCTAGCGGCCGCCGAGGTACCTCCGCTTGTGGCAGAGTTAGCATCTGCTGGGGAAGACATACCGAAGGCCACCCGGGCGTCGTGCGGGACGCAGGACGGCGATCGGAGGTGGCGGCGGGTATGGGGACTCAAGGGCGAAGGAGATCGCCCGAGAGGAGAAAAACCCTAGGCGCCAGGGCATAGGGGAACTAAAAAACAGTACTTGTTCGGATAGATATGTTGCAACATAATCTTCTTCATAAACATATCTATCCTTTGTTTTTGTTTTGATTCTGGTATTCGAGTTGCTTCGATGTCAAATGTTGATTCCATACCTTTCCTAATCAGTGTTCTCATATTTCTATGGGAGTGCTAATCCTTCTTGACCATCGAGATTTTCATGTTAATCCTTTTTCAGCTGGTGTGCCTTCTCTTCAAGTTATTCCATACGGACGCCATTGAGAAATCTGACGATTTGTCTGTTTCATTCATTCCAAGTTGTCTTGTTTCCCCACCCTCCCACCCTTCTTCTTCTCAGAGCAAGAATTCTCAGATGAAGTATCCATTTTATTCATGTGAGGTTCTTCATTCATTTCCTTCAATGTTCTTATCCGGTGATTTATCGTGAAGATGCTCAAGAGCTTCAAGTTCATCATTTTGTTCTCAAATTCTACCGGTGGATGTAATTCAAGATTTCGGTGTTGATCTTATCCTTTTCCTCATTTCAATGCTTTCTTATTCCGGTGCACCAATTAATCATTCTCATCTCTTTATTCATATCCGGAGTGCTGAAGATTCATAATTCCATTCTTAATCCGTTCAAACTATTTTGAGATTGATATCTCATCCAAGCCATTTAATTCAACCAATGCTATATCTCTTAAGCAATCTTTTCCAACGGTGATTTCTTTGAGTGGGCCCTAACCCACAGGTCTTTTTCCAGGATCATACCTGACTCTTCTAATTTTTTTTGGAGTTATACTCAAATTCTTTTAAAGTGTGACGTAAGAATGATTCCCATCAGTCACATGCCTTCTCCAAGATCGCTTTCAAATTCTTTTTCATCATTGGTTCAACCTTTTTAATTCTTCATTCTGGAGTGCTCAACAATTCTTCATGGTATTTCTCGTCTTCACTCTCAACATTTGGAGACCGGAGAAGTGTTTCTCTTAAATCTTGGCTCGTTCTCGTGAAGATTTGTGGTTCTAGCTTCTAGCCATCCTCATTATTGTTCCGATTGTGAGGAATTCTTTGTATACCCATCCAAAGCATTTCATGAATTCTTCTTATTGTGATCCTCCGAAGGCCATCATTTCAGAATATTTCTTCGTTCTCTGTTTGCAACTTCGTCCTCCAACTATTCTTAATTGATGTCTCTTCGTTCGTCTCCATATTTTTTTACGGTGGTTCTTTCAAGATTACCTTCCGTTGTTATCGTTTTAATTCATTTGTTCTTTCACAATCCCGCCGGTGGTTCGTTGAAGATTTACCCAAGCTGGTGTGAGATCTCTCTTACTTCTTTCCAACGAGAATAAGTAGTATGCTAAATCCTTTGGTTGTCATCAATTTAAATTGATGAAGGATACGCATAACATAATTCTTATTCTTATTTCATCCAAGTGGATTAATCCCTTTGTTTAGAGTTTATTCATGAGGAATAAATTCTCGGTTCTAAGTTGTTCATCTTGTTTTCCGGAGCTCCAAGTTATTTCTATTACATCATTTCAAAGCTCCATCTAATTCATCGCAGGCCTTGAATCTTATTCTTTTCATCGTTCACTTCTCATGCTTTCATTACCGGAGTTTTCATGGTGGTTCATCATCATTTAATTCATCCTCGAAGTCTTCATCAAGATTCTTATTGGAGGAGCTCAAATATTCTTCTTCTTGCATTTTGAAGTGCAATCCTTTCTACCTTATCTTTTCAGATGGTGTTATATCATTCTTGACAATTCCTTCACGTTTCATGATTCACGAGTTATCAAGAATGAGATATTTAAACCCATCATTTTCTTTGTTCAGGAGATCTTTCAACCCTTCAATTTATTCGTTGGAGTTATCTTGGGTTATAATTCACCTAAAAGCTTTCCTTGAGAATTGTTGCTATTATGGTGCTTATAAATGACCCAAGTTCTTCATTTATCATCCCGGTGAGATAAGTTTTTTTCATCTCCTTGTTGATCTCTATCCAAGCAATTCGTTTCTGTTAGTGGCTGGTTGTCACCTCATAATTTGGAGATGTTTTCCATAAGCCCACATCAAGTTCATTCGTTTTGCTGTTGAATTTCCATCAACCCCATTCAACCCTTCTTCGTAAGGATGCTCTTTCAAATTCAATTTTGAGAGAGGTTGTCATATTTTCTCCGTTCATTTCTTCATTGATCTATATTCTATTCTTTCATTCCGGAGGCATTGTGATATTTCTCTCTTTGACCATCATATCGTTTTATCGAGATCATGTTCTTTCCCTTGCTTATCATTTAACCAGAGTGCTATCTGAATTCTTTCTTATCCCTTGTGCCATTCTTTTAATTGTTTCAGAGGCAGTGTGCTGTCGATTTCATCAACATCATTCCATCTCCTCAAGTTCTTGCTAATTCCTTCCATTTTCAGACGGAGTGCTGTCCGAATCATGTCATTCTTATTCCTTGGCTATACCGTTGCAGTTTCATATTCTTTTGGTTCGTAAGCTCTTGTTCATGTCTTTCAACCTACAAGGTTCTCGTAATGTTCCTTGTTCCTCTTTTCTAACGGAGTTTTCATATTCGTTCATCTCCGTTGTATTCTTCTTTCATTTTGGTCAACCTCTCAGGTTCGTGGTTTCACTCGTCTGTCAAAGAAGCAACTTTGTTTTACCTCTTCCTCTACCGTTTTTTACCCGGTGCCATCTCTAGGATCTCGGGTCGAGATCCTCTGTTAGTGTGGGAGAGTTGTGACGCCCGAAGACCGACGTCCCAGAAGATTCCAGATGTTCTGGGTTCTCCCGTGTGTTTCTTTTGCACTTGTGTTATTTATTTTTGCATTGCATCATGTCATCATGCCATCATGTCATTAATCTTTTGCATCTCAACCTAAATAAATTGTGTGGACCTTCGGTCCATTTAAATCGAGGGAAGGATGACTTCTCTTTATAACATATGCCCTCCCAATATTTAGGGAGCTATATTAATAAATATTCCATTCCTTGGAATCACCTATAACACAATTGCACCATTCTTCAATTTTCTTTTATCCAATTCAACTTCATTTCTTCCTTTGAGGCCTTTTAGTAAAATTGTGTTGCAATTTTACTTCTTCCTCAAATGTTCCAAATCTTCCCATAAATCACATCTAATGTGTAGGGCCATCTCTTGAAATTCCAACCCTTTTGAATTTCATCTAAAGGGATTTCTAAATTCAAACAGTTTGACTTTTATTCAAACTTGTTGAATTTTCATCTTCCAAGTCCTTAGAGAATTTTATTTTTATTCCTCACATTTTTGTGAGTCCAGATGATTAACCCCATGCCCTCTACTCTCCTAACCTTCTTCTCTCTTTTCTTTCTTCCTATTGTTTTTGTCTGTAATTCAAAGAGAAGTGGAGGAGGGGAGCAGCCAAGCCCAGCCGAGGCCCAGCAGCCTCCCTCTCTAGTAGGCCGGCCTCCTAGCGCCCCTCCCAGCCTCCTTTTGGCCCAGGCCTCTAGGCCCAGCCGGCCACTTCTTCCCCAGCCGGCCCAACTCCCTCCAGGCAGCCCATCCATCCCCGCACCAAGCCGCGCCCCTCCGCTCCTGAGGCCTCCCTCCTTCGTGCCTCTCCAGCGCCGGCCAGGAGCCCCAGGCACCGACGCCTCCTCCGTCGCCAGGGCCGCGGCCCCGAGTGCCCCGTCCACCCATGACGCAGCTCCAGCGCGCCCTGCCTCCTCTGGCCGCCACAGCGCCTCCATTCCCCTCGCCAAGGCCGCAGTCCCGGCGCCCCGTCCTCCAACCGCCGCGCCGTGGCCAGCGTGCTCCCTCCTCCGCCTCCTTTTCGCCAAGGCCGCAGCGCCGACGCCGCCCCGAGCACCTCCAGCACCTCTTCGCCTTGCTGCTGCCGTGTCCTGTGATTTCTTTTGTGTTGCCCTGTGCTGTTGTTTTGACAGAGGACCCGTGTACGACTACGCGAGACCGAGACCGGCAAGTCCCGGATGCGCCCGAACGGCTACCGGATGCGCCAAGAACGTCAAGTACCTCTACCGCGTCTCCGGAATCGTCAAGACACCAAGTACCACGACGACCTCGAGTACCACTACCGTCGCCCCGTGTACGACTACCTTCGGTGAAGAAACGAGTACGACTACACAAGACGAACGCGTCAAGTACCACTACGCTCGGCGTTGCGACAAGTACCACGACACGATAACGTGAACGCCTACTTCCCCTACGAATCGCGAGAACGGCTACATAACGAGTACCTCTACGGAACGACTACTTCGTTGATGACCTCGTGAGCAACTACTTCCTCTATGACCCGTGTACCACTACTTCCACTACGACTCGAACCCCTCCGAGAACGAACGCTTCGAAGGTATAACCCCGAGACGATGACCCGTGTGATGCATGTGAAGTATGAGATGTTTCCCTTGTGTGCACCGTGCCCGTTTCATCTTTTGTCGTGCTCCTCGGTTGCCTCGTCGCCGACTCGTGGGAACCCGGTGACGGGATCACCCCACCTTTCATCTTGTTCGACTCGCTCACGCCATCTTTCTTTTGCTCCGGACTCTCAACGAGTTACTGGAACCGAGATGTTGTGTTGCATCATTTTCGGATTGTTGCCGTGGCACCCTTTCCTTCCACCACGGTGACAATACTTCATATCTTCTTCATGTCAACCTTTAATTAAAAATTGCATAAACTTGATCATGTCATCCGCATCATGTTAACAACTTTAAAGTGTGTGAGTAGTTGTTTGATTAAAATTACTAAACATGCACATGGGGATTTTCCCGGAATTGTTGTTGTTATTTTCCGGCCTCATTTAAAATGTCCAAATAGGTAGTTTGTTTTTGCTTCACCTCTTGCCATGTTAACCAACATTTAACCTTGTCTTGTAAATAAACGAGAGTCAATTAAATAATTAAAATGTGGTGTTTCGTCAATATGCAACTCGTTGCATACTGAGCTCCACTTAACTAGTAGTACTTGTTTGTGCACTTTGCCATGCCATGCATAATTAAACCGGACATGCATCATACTTGGATGTGCATTGTATGCCATGTTTATGCTTGTGTGTTTACCGTGTTGTTTCCTTGTTTCCGGTTGCTTCTCTTGTTAGCTTCGGTTTCGTTCCGGAGTTGTGAGGATTCGCTCGACTGTGTTGCTCCGTCTACTCCATGGACTTGTTCTTCTCCCTTGCGGAATACCAGGCAAGATGATCATACCCCTTGGATACCTTTACTACCATTGCCATGCTTAGTTCTCTCGATGCTATAGTTACATGTTGCGCTACCCATCTTTGATGTCAGCCTCTCCTTGTTGCCATGAAACCTCTAACCTTTGACACCTTCCTAGCAAAACCACTGTTTGGCTATGTTACCTGCTTGCTCAGCCCCTCTTATAGCGTTGTTAGTTGCAGGTGAAGATGAAGATCGTTCCAGGAGGGAACTTGTTGTTGGCATATCACAATATTTATAATTATTATTTAACACACCTATATACTGGGCATGGGTGGAAGGCTTGTCCTTTTGCTCGGTATTTTGTTCCACTCATGCCACCTTAGGCGCCGATAAACCGGCATTATGTTCCTTGATTTTGCGTTCCTTACACGATGGGTGGATGGGGACCCCTTGACAGTTCGACTTTGAATAAAACTCCTCCAGCAAGGCCCAACATTGGTTTTAATTTGCTCATAATAACAACTTAATTAATTAATTAAATTGCATAGGGAGTTAGCGCTACCTGAGGATTCTTTCTACATAGCAGGGGGGCCAGTGCTGATGGTGTTGGTCCCAAACGGGTAGACTACGGGACCGCCTCGGGGAAACTCGAGGTATCTGGCTCCTGTAGGATGTCCCATCCGGTTGTGGCCTGAGACGAGATACGCGCGGCTACTATCAGGGTGTCGGCACGCCGGGAGGTCTTGCTGGACTTGTTTTACCATTGTCGAAATGTCTTGTGCTACCGGGAAGCCGAGCCTGATCGGATTTTCCCTAAGATAAGGGGTGATGATATTATATTTATCACTTCAGCTAATCGTGAGAGCTTGTGATGGGCTAAGTTGGGACACCCCTGCAGGGTTATGATCTTTCGAAAGCCGTGCCCGCGGTTATGTGGCAAATTGGAATTTGTTAATGTCCGATTGTAGAAAACTTGACAGAGGATCCGAAGTAAAACACACAACTGTGTGAGTAACCGTGACTGTCTCTTTTCACTTTGAGAAGAGAACACGGTGGGGTTATGTTTGACTAGTAGGTAGTTCAGGATCTTTAGCGATCACTACTTTTGCGACCGTTTGCGTAGATGCTCATCTTATTCTGGTACTCGTAAGTTAGCCACCATATTATGCTTAGCCGCTGCTGCAACCTCACCACTTTACCTCTTCCATACCCTTAAAGCTTTGCTAGTCTTGATACCCATGGTTATGGGATTGCTGAGTCCTCGTGGCTCACAGATACTACAACACCAGATGCAGGTTCAGCCGAGTGATGCAGGAGCTGGTTCAAGTACTTCACTGGGAGCTCGATGAAGAGAGTGGTCGTATGCTTGTGACGTGTTTCGACGATCAGTAGTGGTTTCTACTAGGATTCGATCATGACCTGTGGTTTTATGTTGTTTTTGGTATCTTTCTTTTGGATCTTACCCTTAGATGGGCTGTGATGTTTTGAATGATGTTTTGCTTATGTAATAAATTGTGTGAAGTGGCGAGTGTAAGCCAACTATCTCCTTTTGCAATTTAATCCCTCTTTTACATGAGTCGTGCAAAGATACCAAACTTGAGATCATTCCAGAATGGGCTTATACCTTTAAGTCGTGCCTCGACACGTAGGAGGTATAGTCCCATCCTGGGCATTACACTGACGTCCCACGAGCTCTTGATCCAGTTGAGCTTCACAGGAGAGTTTCGTCAGCACGACGGCGTGGTGACGGTGATGATGAAGCTACCAGCGCAGGGCTTCGCCTAAGCACTACAACGATATGACCGAGGTGTGTAATTGTGGGGAGGGGCACCGCACACGGCTAGAATCAACTTCTGTGTCTATGGGGTGCCCCCTCCCCACGTATATAAAGGAGTGGAGGAGGGGAGGGGCCGGCCCTGTCTATGGCGTGCCCTAGGGGAGTCCTACTCCTACCGGGAGTAGGATTCCCCCCTTCCCAAAGTTGGAGTAGGAGAAGAAGGAAGGAGGAGAAGGAGAAGAAGGAAAGGGGGGCCGGCCCCCCTCCCAATTCGGATTGGGCTTGTGGGGGCCACGCCCCCACCTTGGCCACCTCCTCCTCTTTTCCACTATGGCCCATTAAGGCCCATTAACTCCCGGGGGGTTCCGGTAGCCCCCCGGTACTCCGGTAAATGCCCGAACTCATCCGGAACCATTCCGATGTCTATATATACGCTTCCAATATATCGATCTTTATGTCTCGGACATTCCGAGACTCCTCGTCATGTCGTGATCACATCTGGGACTCCGAACTACCTTCGGTACATCAAAACACATAAACTCATAATACCGATGGTCATCAAACGTTAAGCGTGCGGACCCTACGGGTTCAAGAACTACGTATACATGACCGAGTCTCATCTCCGGTCAATAACCAATAGCGGAACCTGTATGCTCATATTGGTTCCTACATATTCTACGAAGATCTTTATCGGTCAAACCGCATAACAACATACGTTGTTCCCTTTGTCATCGGTATGTTACTTGCCTGAGATTTGATCGTCGGTATCACCATACCTAGTTAACCTCGTTATCGGCAAGTCTCTTTACTCGTTTCATAATACATCATCTCATGACTAACTCATTAGTCATTTGCTTACAAGGCTTATTATGATGTGTATTGCCGAGATGGCCCAGAGATACCTCTCCGACATTCAGAGTGACAAATCCTATTCTTGATCTATGCCAACACCACAAACACCTTCGGAGACACCTGTAGAGCATCTTTATAATCACCCAGTTATGTTGTGACGTTTGATAGCACACAAGGTGTTCCTCTGGTATTCGGGAGTTGCATAATCTCATAGTTATAGGAACATGTATAAGTCATGAAGAAAGAAATAGCAGTGAAACTAAACGATCAAGTTGCTAAGCTAACGGATGGGTCTTGTCCATCACATCATTCTCATACTGATGTGATCCCATTGATCAAATGACAACTCATGTCTATGGCTAGGAAACATAACCATCTTTGATCAATGAGCTAGTCTAGTCGAGGCATACTAGGGACACTCTGTTTTGTCTATGTATTCACACATGTACTAAGTTTCTGGTTAATACAATTCTAGCATGAATAATAAACATTTATCATGATATAAGGAAATACAAATAACAACTTTATTATTGTCTTTAGGCCATATTTCCTTCACCGGGTACTTGGCGACCACTATGAGCGCGTTGATGCATGTAGTCTATGCAGAGTCACCATGTTCTATCTTTTTTCTTGACCAAGATGACTGGTGAGGAAAAAAGGATGGTGCTTCGTTGAATAACTACAAATCGTAGCAGTTCTTCCACTTGAGTTTCAATTTATGTCTTGTGTTCTCGCTTGCGGTATGGACGAATATTGACAGGTTGAGCCCCCGGAATGAGAGGGATTCTGTGATCGCACGCACGCCGTGGGGGTAAGTCTATTGGCTCAGTGAAGACATCTAGGAACTCGTCGCCGACGCTCTGGATGCATGGGGAATTGGAGTGGATAACTCTGGTGCAAGTCCCACCCTGCACAGATGAATAACATGCGAGATAGCACCTCTGCTGCACAACTCGTGAAGCTAAATGGAATTGATTGACTCGCAGGAGGTTGATGACACGTCATGGCCGACCAAACGGAGGGGGGGTGGTCGGTGTGGGAATTTTGATGAAGTGAGCTTGCCAGTCGACGAGCACGGGATGTGAAACTCGAGCCAATCCATGCCCAAGATGGTGTCGTACGTGCCCAGTGCGAGCACCATCAGGTCGATGAAGAATTCTTGGCCTTGCGAGTACCATGAGCAGCTGGGGACAAAGGCAGAGCATAACATTTCGCTAGTATTCGCTTTATCAAGGTGACTGCTCCATCTCCATCTTAAATTGCTCAGCGCTTTTGGAATCAGCTAGTTTGCAGTTTGTATATGTTCTTTTGAAACTTGTGTTCTGATACTGGCCTAAGAAAGGATGAAATACAACTCTACGGCTATTTATTTATCCTCTTCCATATCCACAAATAAGTTGTTTACCCAGGGGTTGTACTACTTCATGCTATTTTCTTAGTTAGTTTAAAGTTTGGAAGGCCTTTGCACACTCTGATTTGTATCTGTGTTTGGATGATAATACTGAGAACGAACCTTACACCGTATTTAATCCTACTGGAGAGGTCATCTTTGTATCGCGGAATTGATAATATAGTAGCAACTAAACTGAAGGACCTGGAAGCACGTGTGTGTAGTGGTTTGAGCACAGAGCCACCCAATCTTAGTGCTACTCGGGATAAACATTTTCTTTTAATTAAACAATAAAAAACAAGCATAAAGTGCTTTTGTTATGACAATTTGTTGCGAACAAATATTAATTACACAACATACGTAGCTCTTTTGGCAAAACAACATGGAAGAAACCTCATCTTTAACATAGCTGGTCAGAGACACACAATAACAGATCTAAACAAAGTAATGTATGATGACAACTTAATTGCAGCGCGTAATTTTCATGACCAGCAAAGAATAAAACTGCTCTCTCTCGTGTATGTTATAAATCTAAGCCGTAAAAAGACTGCAGAAAAACAAATCTCTGCGGAAAATTTATGAAACAATTCATATAAGTATTTTTTTATAAATAATCTATACCTTAACATTACCTGAACAAATTGTTCATCCCATCATATTTGTTTATATCTTTGCGAGAATTTTATAAAACAGTCACAAATAAGTAAAAATGTATTATTATCAATAATCCATATCCTATTATTAACTGCACAAATTGTCTAATTTTTATCGGGCAAAATAAAAATAAACATAAAAATGACCTTACAATGGCTCGAACCCGATGCTAGCCAACTCTCCACTAGAGAGATTCTAATGTACTACTCCCTCCGTTCCAAATTAAATGACGCAAAAGTGACTCAACTTTGTACTAACTTTAGTACAAAGTTGAGTCACTTTTGCGTCACTTATTTTGGAACGGAGGGAGTAGACGTCAAGGACTATGACGGTAAGGTATTTTTAGCGTCAACTGATCGTAATAGCACAGTCAAGTCGTATCACCGTAGCCCTCGACGGTAGACAGTGTGAGGCTACCACGAAGAACAATGGCGGCACGAAAAGGGTTAGATCAGGGAACTTTTCTTAACCAAGATCAGATCGCGCTAAATTTTTAAAAAGGTAAAAACAGTGAATTTGGCTGCTCTAATCGGGGTATATTATACTAGTATAGTGCATGCCTTGTTTGGGTATATTATACTAGTATAGTGCATGCCTTGTTTGACGCCATTGCATCATAATCCACGTAGGGGTGTAAGAATGTGGGTGGATGATCACCTTTTTCTTTTGTTTAACCATCTCCATCTTATTTCAATCATTGCAGAGGCACCAGGCTGACAGTGTGTAGCAGTGGGGGTTTTCCTTCTTTTTGACCCAATATGGAATTGCAAGGTTCTGTTTAGTTTATCATATAAGGATTCTTTAATAATGCAATGAGGGGTGTGGGCCAGGCTGGAGTTGACTGGCAGGAGACGCCTTTTCCACCCACCCACCCACCCACGCCCACCCTGGCGCCCTGCTTGTTTACTTGCCGCATCATGTTTTTTTTTTTTTGCATATACTATTTCTTCTCCATGCTTATTTAATCTTGCCATGTTATGTGCAGATAAAAGACATTCTTCGCGATCAGCTTTTATATCACCGCATAATTTAGGGACGCTCACCTGGATTGGAATGGCGGATTTGTTTTTGACAGCTAATTTGGGGAGGCGTTGGTGGTGTTGGGATGAGCTGTCTCAGCAGCATTGATGCTCCCCACTCTGACACCGTCCACCTGCACTGTCTCCCATGGCTCCACATCCCCCTTGTCTCACACGCCAAATTTGACAATTTTGACCTCTTAGCGAAATCAATTCACAGAATGAATTATCCATGAAATTATTTCACATCCCTGATCTTTTTGTTTAGCGTCCATCATCTAGACGTCACAATACACTGTGCAACGCCTAACTCGCAAGCGCTATACGCCTAACCAGCGACGCACACAAAACTATCTGAAAAATGCTAAATCAGTGTGCAACGTTTGAGAGCTAGACGCTACACTATACAGTGTAGCGCCTAGCATATAGTGTGCCCACACATGTGTTGTAGCGCCTAGCATGGGCTTGCCCTGTTTACAGTGTGCCCACACCGTGACGTTGGGTGAAAGGCTTAAGTATACCAGCCACAAAGTGCAACGCCTACACACTAGGCGCTACACTATACGCCTAGCTTTCAGGCGCTGCACATTGACTTAGTATTTTTTAGATAGTTTTGGGTGCGACGCTGGTTAGGCGTATAGCGTCTGCGAGCTAGGCGTTGCACAGTGTAGTGTGACGTCTAGATGGCGGGCGTTACACAAAAAGATCAGGGGTCTAAAATAGTTTCACGGACAGTTCATTCTGTGAATTGATTTCGCCTAGATGTCAAAATTGTCAAATTTGCCATTTCACACCACTCCATCCAGCCCCATGTGAAAAGCACGCCAGAAGTTAATACATCACCATGGCTGCGTTCCCATAGTTCACCAACTTTTCCCTCGTTGTGTGCTCCAATTTTAGACGAACAAAATGCACACCAAACATACATCAGGAGTTTGCCACCTAGTAGGCCAAAAGAAATAGGGTGCCTGTGTGTGTTCAGCTTTCTTTCTTTGCTATAATTCTACCACTAGGTCGCTCCCTCCCCAGGGGCGACTCGAGCGGCGACCAAATCGTCAGGACCTCCGGCCGCCCCCACCCAATCCCACTCCCTCGCCGTCGCCGGCGCCTCCCGCGGGCAAAGCCCTCGTGGAGCAGGCGGCGGCGGGGCTCCTTTTCTCTGCGGCGGGCGGCTCCTCTCGAGCGGGGGATCTCGGGGCGGGGCGACGTCGGGCGGAGGGCAGCGACCGGTGCGGCGTCGCGGCTCTTGCGGGCAGCGGGTGGGGCTCCGGGGCGGCGGCCTCGGCCCAGGCTCCTGATGTGGCCGGGGAGTGGACGGCGCGCGCTCGCGCAACGGCGGCTCGGATCTGGCTGAGCGCAAGGGGCGCGTTGACCGGCCGGGAGGTCCGGCGCGGACGGCGCCGGGCGCGGGCGGGAGTGTGCAGGGGCTGTGGCGCGTGGGACTTCGCTCGTGGGACGACCGCTGGGAGGCGCGGGCGCGGATCTGGCGTCTCCGATCGTGGGATTCGGCGCCCTGTTCCGGAGTTGTCTGAGGAGGCGTCTCGGTCTGGCGCGGGCGGCGGCTTTGCCCTCCGTCGTGGGCGTGGTGGCCGGATCTGGCGCGGGAGGCTGGCGACCGTGCGAGTGCTGCTGCTCCAGCAGCGTGGATCTGGAGCGCGTGATGGCGGGGTTGTGATGCTCGGATGCCGGGGCGGCGGCCCCGGACCTCTTCTTCGGCGACGGCGGCCGTGGTGGCTGCATGGGCAGCGCCACGGTTGGAGCTCGGGGCGCCGGTTCTCTGCGGCAGTGCGTCAGCCCTCGGTCGTGCCAGGGACGCTTGGTGTTGGCCGGTGGGTTGGCTGTCGCTGCTGCGTAGGGCGCCGGATCTGACCAGACGTGGCTGGTTCTGGCTCCTGCGGTGGTGATGGGGTGGCCTGGTCGGCGGCTCTGCGTGGTGCAGGTGGCGGCGGCGAGGCTGTTCTGATCGGCGGCTCCTGGCTCTGGTGGTAGGTGGTGGTTCAGGCGGGTGGTGGCTCTCGTGTGCCAGTTCGAGGGGAGGGCTTCCGTTGGCTGCTCGGGGTGAAAGCCTTGCTCCGGCCTTGGCCGAAGCCGGCGGCGGCGACGCCTATGGGCGCCGCACACCTTCTTGGAGGCGTCGTCGTTCGAGGGCCTTCGACCTCTTCTCTCGTACTCCGGGGGAAACCCTTGCTCCAGGTTCTTGGAGCGGATGATGGCGGCGCTCCGGTGTCGCGGTCCTTCTTGGAGGCATCATTCTGGAGTGGTCTTGGCCTAGGAGAGTCATCGGCTCGGGTGGTGCACGGCCTCGGGGCCGGCGTGGAAGTCGGAGTGGCGGCTCCGGATCTCGTCGTCATGGAGGGGTGTCGGCATTGGTCACGTGGGTGGCAGTGTCGTTGGCCAGCCTGGTGCGCGGCCTCGGGGTCGGCGTGGATGTCGGAGCGGCGGCTCCGGATACGGTGGTTGGGTGTCGGCTCCGGTTGCTCGGGTGACGTAGCTGACGGCTCGCCTGGTGCGCGGCCTCGGGGTCGGTGTGTGGGGTTTCTATCTGTACGTCGGAGCGGCGGCTCCGGAGATGGTTGTAGGGTG
>LR738713.1:279521201-279620910 GCA_902687465.1 Secale cereale | reverse complement strand
CCCCCCGGTCAAGCCCAAGATGCGATTCTATCTCGATCACTAGATAAAACTTGTGATTGAGGCACAACCGCATTTCGAACGCTTTGCAAGATGGATATCATTACATCGTACCATTACATGCATACATGGGGGATACATACAAGTCATACAATTCACATAAATACAAAATCATCATATACAAAACATCCGACCACGGATGCAAACATGAAAAGCACAAAGACATCCATCCTGCTATCCCGGGCTGCCGACCAGGAACCTAACCCAAGACTGACGAAGCAGAAGAAGAAAGAACTCCAACACAAGTACATCGCTCTCACGTCCAGTCATCGAAAACCTGCACCTGCAACTGTTGTTGTAGTATCTGTGAGCCACGAGGACTCAAAAATCCCATAACCATGGGTATCAAGACTAGCAAAGCTTTATTGGGTATGGAAAGGATAGTGGTGAGGTTGCAGCATCGACTAAGCATATGTATGGTGGCTAACTTACGAGTACAAGAATAAGATGAGCCTCTACGCAAACGGTCGCAAACTAGTAATGATCGCTAGAGATCCTGAACTACCTGCAAGTCAAACATAACCCCATCGTGATCTCTTCTCAAAGTGAAAAGAGACGGTCACGGTTACTCACGTGGTTCGTGTATTTTATATCGAATCCTCTGTCAAGTTTTCTACAACCGGACATTATCAGATTCCAACCTGCCACATAAACGCGGGCACAGCTTTCGAAAGATCATAACCCTGCAGGGGTGTCCCAACTTAGCCCATCACAAGCTCACGATCTGCGGAGTCGCAACTCCATGTTGGGAAGACCCGAGTATTCTCAGAATCCCGTGCTCAAGATATTTCGACAATAGCAAAACTAATCCAGCAAGACCGCCTGATGTGCCGACAAATCCCGATAGGAGTCGCACATACCTCGTTCTCAGGGCACACCGGATGGGCAAGACGTCGGGTTGGCTGAGACCCTGGTTGCCCAGGGGGCGCCGGACATCGCCCAGTTTGGGCCAACACTCAGAAGAGCACTGGCCCGGGGGTTGATTAAGAATCCTCGGGTGCTAGCCGGTCCTATGCAAGTTTTAGTAATCAGGCAAATGGAAAACCAAGGTTGGGCCTCGTTGGAAAAGCTTTAAACAAAGCGAATTATCAAGGGGTCTCATATACCCAACCGTGTTAGGAACGCAAAATCAAGGAACATAACACCGGTTTATCAGTTCCTAAGGCAGCATGAGTGGAACAAAACACCGAGCAAAAGACCAAGCCTTCCACCCATTGCCAAGTATATAGGTGCATTAATTTAATTAATAGATATTGTGATATTCCAACAATGTCCAGCTCCAACATGAGCAATCTTCATCTTCACCTGCAACTAACAACGCTATAAGAGGGGCTGAGCGAGCGGTAACATAGCCAAATAACGGTTTGCTGGGATGGTGTCAAAGGTTAGAGGTTTCATGGCAACAAGGAGAGGCTGACAACAAATAGATAGGTAGCGCGACATATATCGATAGCATCGAGTCAACTAGCATGGCGATGATAGTAATGAGATCCAAGGTGACGGTTATCTTTCCTGGAATCCCGCAAGGAAGAAGAACGAGTCCATGCAGAAGACGAAGAAGAAGCCACAAAGACGAACCAAGCATAGTCGAACGAATCCTCACGATCGCAACGGATTATGAACTAGTGAGAAGAAGCACACAACATGGTAAACACACAACACATAACAAGAAAAGATGCTCAACCAAAATGTGATGCATGACAAGGCTACAAGATGCAAATCATGGCAAAGTATGATGCACACAAGATCAACACAACCAAACAAGTTTAAATGAGGCCGGAAACAACATATAACAATTCCGGTAAGTCCTCATATGCAAATTTCAAAATTGGTCCAGATCTGAACAAACCTTATGTTAAATTTGTTAAACAGCAAGTTAACATGCACCATGAGGATCTGCTCAAAATTCTAGTCAAGTTTCATATAAAGTTCATTTAATTCGTAGCTACGGCCTAGAAGATATGAGCAAAACAAGGAAAGCATGTCATTGATGCAAAACACATTCAAACATCAAGCAAACATACTCCAAACAGGTATACAACATGATATTTTGCATCTACATGCAAAAACACACAAGTTTCATATAGGACACGCTCAAAACGGAGCAACGGTTCAATACATACACATGAAACAAGATATAACAACAAGCTGTCCAAAACAGCAACATGGCACTTAGTTGACAACAAAACAACATGATACAATTCATGGCAACAAAGGGCATGGCAGGCATGTACATGTCAAGCACTACAAGCATGATCACTGAGCTACTACCAAACACCACTATAACATGCTCAAAACATCAATGCAAAATTGCAAAAGATAACAGTTTCTCAGAATTAGTGAAATAAACTAAACATGGCAGCAACAACGACAAGTAGGCATGTTTGCAAGCTTGTGCAACTCATCTTAAAGCATATCATGGCTTGTGAATATAACCAACAACAAGAAGACATGTTTATGTATCTACTCATGGCAAGAACAAGGTCATAGGATGCATAGAACACTAGCTATTCACATGGCAAAACTGAACTTGCTGATAGGGCCAGCACAGTACCGTCGTTGAGTGTTTATTCAATTTTGCATCTCTAAATTGATTATTGTTGTCCCTTTTTGCTACCATATAATAAGCCTTCCCAGCTCCACATACATCTACATAATGCGTTTCACACCACCTGGCAATCGCTCTATCCAAGCATTGAGAGTTTTGACTACAATGGTTGCCGATCACTGATACGTCTCCAACGTATCTATAATTTTTTATTGTTCCATGCTATTATATATTCTGTTTTGGATGTTTAATGGGATTTATTATACACTTTTATATTATTTTTGGGACTAACTGTAATGCCCCGGATGTAACACTTTCCCAATATGACAATATATAAATTTGGCTTCATCAATTCCATTCCGGGTTCTTCGTCTTTTCGGGTTTCGTCATTTTGTCGTGTGCGTGTGTGCATTTTATCCATGTCATGTTGTCATGTGCATTGCATTGCATTTGTGTTGTCACTTGCATCCGGTCCCACCCGTCTCTTCCCGTTGTCCGTTTCGAGTTCCGACGCTCTCACACGTGCCCGTGGCATCCCCGAGTCCTTCTTTCGTGTTTGGGCGTGTAACGTTTCTGGAATGGCGTGAGACTTGTCGTGCGATGTTGTTTTGGTACGTGTAAGCCGCCTGTCAAGTTTCGTCGCGTTTGGAGTTCGTTTGATACTCCAACAGTTAACCTAGTGGGCTAAAAGTACCTCCTCTTTGAGACCCAAGACCCCCTCCACAACAGCCCACCAACCCAGCACAACCCTTCCCATCATCTCGGTTGTCGAATTGTGATCGCGTGGCCGAAAACCGCTCCCCATTTGGAGTCTCCTAGCTCCTTGTGCCTATATAAACGTCCAGCCCTCCATTTCTCGTCCAAACCCTAGCTCCTCTTTTTTTCCGTTTTTCTCAGCGTTCCGCAGCTCCTCCGCACGCCGGACGTGTCCGCCAGCGCCGGACACGTCTGCCGCCGCCCCCTCGTCCACTCCGCGCGCGACACCTGTCCCTCCGCCGCCGCCCCACCGCGTCGGCCCGCCGCCGCCGCCGATCTATGCCGAAGCCACCCCGCCGCGCTGCCCCTTCGCTTTCGTCCGGCCCGAGGTCGCCGCCGCCGGCCGCCCTCCCGCCGGCCGCGCCCCGTCGCCGGTGAGCCCCGCTCCTCCGTCGCTGGCCCTCGCAGATCCGCCGCCGGTGCCGCATCCCGCGCCGCCCCGTGGCCCTCCTCCGGCGAGGCCCGACGCCGCCCAAGATGTGATTCCATCTCGATCACTAGATAAAACTTGCGATTGAGGCACAACCGCATTTCGAGCGCTTTGCAAGATGGATATCATTACATCGTACCATTACATGCATACATGGGGGATACATACAAGTCATACAATTCACATAAATACAAAATCATCATATACAAAACATCCGACCACGGATGCAAACATGAAAAGCACAAAGACATCCATCCTGCTATCCCGGGCTGCTGACCAGGAACCTAACCCAAGACTGACGAAGCAGAAGAAGAAAGAACTCCAACACAAGTACATCGCTCTCACGTCCAGTCATCGAAAACCTGCACCTGCAACTGTTGTTGTAGTATCCGTGAGCCACGAGGACTCAAAAATCCCATAACCATGGGTATCAAGACTAGCAAAGCTTTATTGGGTATGGAAAGGATAGTGGTGAGGTTGCAGCATCGACTAAGCATATGTATGGTGGCTAACTTACGAGTACAAGAATAAGATGAGCCTCTACGCAAACGGTCGCAAACTAGTAATGATCACTAGAGATCCTGAACTACCTGCAAGTCAAACATAACCCCATCGTGTTCTCTTCTCAAAGTGAAAAGAGACGGTCACGGTTACTCACGTGGTTCGTGTATTTTATATCGGATCCTCTGCCAAGTTTTCTACAACCGGACATTAAAAAATTCCAATCTGTCACATAACCGCGGGCACGGCTTTCAAAAGATTATAACCCTGCAGGGGTGTCCCAACTTAGCTCATCACAAGCTCACGATCTGCGGAGTCGCGACTCCATGTTGGGAAGACCCGAGTATTCTTGGAATCCCGTGCTCAAGATATTTCGACATTAGTAAAACTAATCCAGCAAGACCGCCCGATGTGCCGACAAAACTCGATAGGAGTCGCACGTACCTCGTTCTCGGGGAACACCGGATGGGCAAGATGTCGGGTTGGCTGAGACCCTGGTTGCCCAGGGGGCGCTGGACATCGCTTAGTTTGGACCAACACTCGGAGGACCACTGGACCTGGGGTTGATTAAGAATCCTTGGGTACTAGCCCGTCCCTATGCAAGTTTTAGTTTTTAGGCAAATGGAAAACCAAGGTTAGGCCTCGCTGGAAAAGCTTTAAACAAAGCGAATTATCAAGGGGTCCCCATATACCCAACCGTGTCAGGAACGCAAAATCATGGAACATAACACCGGTTTATCGGTTCCTAAGGCGGCATGAGTGGAACAAAACACCGAGCAAAAGGCCAAGCCTTCCACCCATTCCTACGGATATAGGTGCATTAATTTAATTAATAGATACTGTGATATTCCAACAATGTCCAGCTCCAACATGGAGCAATCTTCATCTTCACCTACAACTAACAACGCTATAAGAGGGGCTGAGCGAGCGGTAACATAGCCAAACAACGGTTTGCTGGGACGGTGTCAAAGGTTAGAGGTTTCATGGCAACAAGGAGAGGCTGACAACAAATACATAGGTAGCGCGACATATAGCGATAGCATCGAGACAACTAGCATGGCAATGATAGTAATGAGATCCAAGGTGTAGGTTATCTTGCCTGGAATCCCACAAGGAAGAAGAACGAGTCCATACAGAAGACGAAGAAGAAGCCACGAAGACGAACCAAGCGTAGTCGAACGAATCCTCACGATCGCAACGAAATATGAACTAGTGAGAAGAAGCACACAACACAGTAAACACACAACACATAACAAGACAAGATGCTCAACCAAAATGTGATGCATGACAAGGCCACAAGATGCAAATCACAGCAAAGGATGATGCACACAAGATCAACACAACCAAACAAGTTTAAATGAGGCCAGAAACAACATATAACAATTCCGATAAGTCCTCATATGCAAATTTGGAAATTGGTCCAGATATGAACAAACCTTATGTTAAAGTTGTTAAACAACAAGTTAAAATGCACCATGATGATCTACTCGAAATTCTAGTCAAGTTTCATATAAAATTCATTTAATTCGGAGCTACGGCCTAGAAGATATGAGCAAAACAAGGCAAGAATGTCATTGATGCAAAACGCATCCAAACATCAAGCAAACACACTCCAAACAGGTATACAACATGATATTATGCATCTACATGAAAACACACACAAGTTTCATATAGGACGCGCTCAAAACGGAGCAATGGTTCAATACATACACATGAAAGAAGATATAACAACTAGCTGTCTGAAATAGCAACATGGATCTTAGTTGACAACAAAACAACATGATACAATAACATTTCATGGCAACAAAGGGCATGGCAAGCATGTACATGTCAAGCACTACAAGCATGATCACTGAGCTACTACCAAACACCACTATAACATGCTCAAAATTCAATGCAAAATTGCAAAAGATAACAGTTTCTCAGACTTAGTGAAATAAACTAAACATGGCAGCAACAACGACAAGTAGGCATGTTTGCAAACTTGTGCAACTCATCTCAAAACATATCATGGCTTGTGAATATAACCAACAACAAGAAGACATGTTTATGTAGCTACTCATGGCAAGAACAAGGTCATAGGATGCATAGAACACTAGCTATTCACATGGCCAAACTGAACTTGCTGATAACAGGCTGATAGAAACATTTTATAGCAATTTGAGAGCAATAAATATACAAGCTAGAGTAGGCCATTAATGCAAACAAGGGCATGTGTGTATAGAGCATAACATGTACAACAAGACATGGTCATTGGACAACCCAAAACATTCATGGATTTGAGTGGGGCATCAAGCAAACATGGCATCAGGTTATAACAGTTTCAGACTTAGCAGTTTTTAACAAGTCATAGAAATCAGCAACAACGAGTAGGCCACTTTGCAAGCTTGTTGCAAACACCACAAGGCATATCATGAAAAGTGGATTGCACCACAACAACTAAGACATGCTTTTGCTTCTAAAACATATTGACATGTAGCTCAAACAAAAATCACACATAAAGATATGAAAAAGACAAATCAGCATCTCATAACAAGTTTCAGCACTTAACCGCCACTCAGGGTGTGCGTTGGGTTTTTTCGGTTTGATTCGGTTCGGTTTATATGTTTTTTGGTTTATACAGTTTTTATACGTCGGTTTATACGGTTTTATACATAGATACGGTTCGGTTTCGGTAATAACCGTTTACTTTCGGTTCGGTTTCGGTAATAACCAAATTAACCAAAGTTGACTTGAATTTTTAAGCAACACAATGTTTTTGCACATGAAGAAACAAATTTAGTATACAACGGCATGACACAGACATGAAATTTATTCAATATATGACACATACATGACAATACATGGCCTCGATGTCCTGTACCGAGAGCCTCAAAGTCAAAGGCCAAAGCCTACTCCACGGGGAAACTGCTCTTTTATTTTATTTTTTATATTTATTATAACATAAACTAGCACACGTTTGTCCATGTGTAGTTTACTGTGTAGGCCTTGAAAGTTTGATCTTTCTCTCATAGACTTACACGTACACAATTTCTAGCATCACAGCCCAATACTTGTTGTTGATCCATCAGCCCACGTAAGTAGAAATACAACACGGCAACGGCGAGAGGCGCTGGCGCGCAGGCAATTCATGCACTAGTTTAGTACCACCTCGGGTAGCTACAATAAATAAAGGAAGGTGAGTAGTATAAGGCTAGCAGGTGTACGTTCATTGTGCTCAATCCCACAAAGTGTGTCGCACACTGTGTAGGAGTTTCTTCTCTGTAATCTCCAGTACGAGAGAAGTTATATTTTTCGGTTTTTTCGGTTTAACCATATGGTTTTCGGTTATTAACCGAAAAAACCAAATTGAATATGGTTTTCTATTTTGCAAACTGAAACCATAACCAGAACCTGAAAAAACCGAAATTTTGGTTCGGTTTGGTTTTTTCGGTTCGGTTTATGGTTTTCGATTCGGTTTTGCACAGGGTGAACCGCCACATGCACTTTTGCAACAGAGATAAACATGGCAATAAGGCACCTAACATGAATGTAACAGCCACCATCATGTAGAGAACTTCACAATGAACATTTTGACATATCATACACTCCATTTGGACCAACATGCACAAAGATACAACCTCACGAACATGCTAACATATTGTTGACAGAAAATAAGGATTTGATAGTAACATCACATAGCAGTTTTGCAATCAAGATTAAGGCATCAAGATGAACAGTAACATGCATGCTAATGCAACTAACATGTAGAGTATATCACAACAAAATTTTTGATATATCATACACGCTAAACGGAGCAATATGCACAAAGATACCACCCTCACAAGATGCACACATAATATGAGTTTTTCAGGACTTAGCCGTTTTAACTGGACTGAAAAGTGAGCGTTGGGTAACTATTTAGTGCACATGGCGATACATAGAGGGATTTTGGGTGCTGGGCTCACCAAGCCTCCTAGGCCGGAGGGAGATGGAGCTGGGCCGGCGGTTGGCTGGCCGAGGCGGGGTCGAGGGGAGGTGAGGTCGCGGCTAGGCCTTGGCGTTGCTGCGGGCCCAGTACCCGGGGTCATCACGTGAGCAGAGGGCGTCGTCTATCTCGTCAATGAACAGAAGGCCAGGCACGACGTCGACGGGACTTGGCGCGGCGACGGACGTCGATAGGGACTGGATCCGGGGCGGCGGTTGCACGGATCCTGCGGGGATGGTCCGGCACCGGCCATCTTCGGCAGCAAGGCGACATCTCAGGCCTCTCCCTGTGTGAGAGAGAGGTGAGTTCTTGAGAGAGGGAGGAGACGGGGAGGAGAGGTAGGCGATGGGAGGTGTGACCTGGAGGAGGTGTTCGTCGGCGGCGGGGCAGGCCTGGTCGAGGTGCTCACCGGCGACGGAGGCAACTTCGGCGAGACGGCGTGCTCCAGCCTCCAGCGGCGGCGGGCCACGAATCGAGCGGGAGAAATTCATCCCCCCGATCCAGAGCGAGGGTTCGGGCGAGCGGGGTCCTGCACGCTACCCCAGGCCCCAGATGGGCTCGGGCGGGCCTTCCACGGGCCCGGGCGGCGGGAGCGATGGAGGAGCTGGCTGGGGCGCGTGGCAACCTCTGGTTGGCTGCGGGAGGCGCTTCGGGTGACGTGTCACGCCCGGATTGGCCGGGGCGACGGCGGGACTTGTAACACCCCGAACACACCCGTCGGTGGTCGTTACTCCTGGCGGGATCTAGACTGGCCCCACATATCAATACTAGTCTTTTCTGCGCGCTTTGTCTTCACTCGTGCGCACCCGGGAGCAACTTCCCGATCGGTCACCCATCCTGAAACTACTCCAAGCCGAGCATACTTAACTTTGGAGTTCTTTTCGAATGGGCTCCCGGAAAAGAAGGAATTTCTTATTTATATAAGCAGTCTATCATCCCTAATAAGCCAGGCTATCACATACACCCCCACTCAGAGAAACCGACGTCCTTGTCGGGCCACACGAACGTTCCCTCTTGGGACAAACGTGTGTGCTTCCAGTCCGGCACATGTGCCATGTCGTGTGCCACGACATGTCACAAACGTCATGAACAACATGACCGCGCACCTGTCCGCAAACATCCGTGTAACCGCGAGGGTCGGCTATGATACCAACTTGTAACGCGCCGTACACACCCGCCGGTGGTCGTTACTCCTGGCGGGATCTAGACTGGCCCCGCATATCAATACTAGTCTTTTCTGTGCACTTTGTCCTCACTCGTGTGCACCCGGAAGCAACTTCCCGGTCGGTCACCCATCCTGAAACTACTCCAAGCTGAGCACACTTAACTTTGGAGTTCTTTCCGAATGGGCTCCCGGAAAAGAAGGATTTCCTTATTTATATGAGTAGTTTATCATCCCTAATAAGCCAGGCTATCACACCCCTCCCCCTTGCATGAACAAAAAGCCTTGTGCTAGTTAAGGGCTTCACTAACAAGGTGGTGGCGAAAGTGTTGGGATATCCTCCTCATGTGGGTTGTGAGAAGATGACCATTTGAAATCTTATTGGCAGTCCAAAGATGCACAAAAACTCAGTACCCATTAGGGTTATGACCTAAGGTCATTTTGAACTTTGTACATGAGGGGATGCAGATGCTTTACCCTTCATCCAGCAACCATCGCCAGCCTCCATTGGATTGGAGAATGCGAGAGAAAACCAACAGAGAAAGGGAAAGAGAGGAAGATTGAAAGAAGAAGCAAAAGGAGAATCTCCCCAAGGTTGTGATGGTCCAGATCCACTATCTTGTCTTCCTCAATCTGCAGTTCCACGCTCTTTGATGAGATTGTTCCAAATCCCTAACTCTTGAGCCCCAAATCTTTTTTTCCTAGAATATGCACGAGTGTGCATATCATATATTTATAGGAGAAAAGTGGTGAAGAGCCCTCCACCAAGGTTTACATAAAGTTACAAAGCTGCAGTGGGCTACAATCACCTCTCATGTAGCCTAGAGAACTACTCGCCACTGGTCCACGTAGTGAGGCTGCCGAAGAAGAAATCAAGATCCCCTCGTAGAAGGCTAGCCGCTTTCCATGCGTTGAGGACATCAATACCATTGTTACACCCACAACCCCTGCCGCTGTATATATACGGTGCCAATTACTAGAGCTCGCGCACGCCAATTAAATGACCAGGTACTTTCGTTTCTTGGTAACGATTCTAATGTTCATGAGAATATGATGCTGCCTAAATTGAATACATTTGTTTTGCTTACAAATGAAGGGCCTAGCTTGGACAAGAAGGATGAACATTGGAGCAAGACCAACATGGAGATGCGGGCATGCGCAAGGGGAACAAGAATGGATATTCAAGTGGTGATTTCAGGACTCTGAAGCCACCCTAATGATGGCATAAAGGCTTGGACAAAATATACAGGATGCTACTTCATAAATTTCTTCCAGAGGCTATTATAGGTGCTGTGTCACCTTATTGTTGGGACAGGCCCATGTAATTTCGAAATACTTTAGTATAGGCTGTTTTTAGAGTCTGTATGTGTGGGGAAACAAAGTTTGGGTTGGTTTCGGACCCCTCCTCCAAGGGGTCACGAAATTCCCCCTACTCCTCCATAGATACAACCCTTAGGGCATCATTTATACTTTGGGTCTTGTTTAGATTAAAGTTCTCCACAGCTGCAACTTCGTGTACTTCGTTTGTGTTTAACGACCAGATAAAGGTGTCAGAGAACCCCACCATGATCAACAAAGCTTTCCTCTTATATTCGCAATATCCAGATTGCAATCCCAGTTTCTTGCTTGTTCTTCATTTGTTTGCAGGAAATAGACCCTCGTGGTTAGGTTGATCGTGCTCCGGTGTGGTCAATAACCTCTTGGAGTTGGTTTAGCGATTGCTAAGGCGCGACATCTTCAAACATTCGTAGTCGGATCGTCAAAGTCTACTCCTCCAAAAACGATAATCATCATCTCATCCAAAGACGGGACACCTTTGCCTCTATCAAGTGGTATCAGATTTCCAGGTTGCTCGGTGAGATTTTACAGTTTTTCGTAGTTTAGATCGAGGATGTTCTTCATACCTACAATCCACGAAAAAGTCACAAAAAATAGGGTTAGTTCATCATATCCGAACCAGTCTTAGCCTTTACATAGTCCTTTCAGTATTTTGCTTCGTTGAATTTGCGGTTGCATCATCGTGTCAAGTTGCTGGTCTTAGTGTCTAGTCTTTTAGAGTTCCGAGTTCTGGTCATAAGTTGTCACGCCGCCGCCTAGGATGGAAAAAAGCTCGAAGCTGGCGAGCTAAATGAGTGGCTCGTGACTCGGCTCGAATCGACTCGAACTCGAAGAATAACAAGTCGAGTCAAGCTTTAGTTTAAGATTGTTTATAGACCAAGTTAAACGAGCCAAATTTCACGAGTACTCATGTAACTTGTTAGGCTTCGTACAAAAGATCAGCCATTCCCAATCTAAAAAAAGATCAGCCACTCAGCACCCTGCGTCCCATGCGCACAACACAAAGCCAAGCCATTGAAGGCCTAGCCGCCAATGAGACTCATGCGTTACAAGGAAATTATAATTGTTTAGTGATGTATATGTTTAATATATACATAATAATCTTTATCATATTGTGGGTTTATGTTCATATATTTAACGAGCTTAACAAGCTAAATGAGCCAGTTCGCGAGTTATACGAGTTGAGCCAATCTTGGGTTTGAGCTCGTTATTGTAACGAGTCGAGTTGAGCTAGCTCGTTAACGAAACGAGCTCTAGCGAGTCGAGCCGAGCTGGCTCGACTCGGCTCGCATTCCAGCCCTACCGCCGCTGCAACATCTTCATCGCCCCTGCTATATACCACCACCGACACGTATCCATATACCACCACCGATCTGAATTCATATACCACCATCGCTACCATATACCACCACCGCTTCCATATCCTACCACCATATATCCACCACCAATCCGAGTTCTTTTCGTATTAGGTTTGTTTTCGAGATCAATCTAGTTTCGAATTCGTGTTTCCTTACCTGAGTATGTCTTAAAAAAAGGAGCGAAGAAAAACAGAGTGTGAATTTCCCTTGTTTCGTGCCGCGCCGCGATTTTGTTAGTGTTCTAGGCTCGCATCTCTAGCACAGTCTATCCTAGGGCCAGCACAGTACCGTCATTGAGTGTTTATTCAATTTTTCATCTCTAAATTGATTATTGCTGTCCCTTTTTGCTACCATATTATAAGCCTTCCCAGCTCCACATACATCTACATAATGCGTTTCACACCACGTGGCAATCGCTATATCCAAGCATTGAGAGTTTTGACTACAATGGTTGCCGATCACTGATACGTCTCCAACGTATCTATAATTTTTTATTGTTCCATGCTATTATATATTCTGTTTTGGATGTTTAATGGGCTTCATTATACACTTTTATATTATTTTTGGGACTAACTGTAATGCCCCAGATGTAACACTTTCCCAATATGGCAATATATAAACTTTGGCTTCATCAGTTCCATTCCGGGTTCTTCGTCTTTTCGGGTTTCGTCGTTTTGTCGTGTGCGTGTGTGCATTTCATCCATGTCATGTTGTCATGTGCATTGCATTGCATTTGTGTTGTCACTTGCATCCGGTCCCACTCGTCTCTTCCCGTTGTCCGTTTCGAGTTCCGACGCTCTCACACGTGCCCATGGTATCCCCGAGTCCTTCTTTCGTGTTTGTGCGTGTAACGTTTCCGAAATGGCATGAGACTTGTCGTGCGATGTCGTTTTGGCACGTGTAGGCCGCCTGTCAAGTTTCGTCGCGTTTGGAGTTCGTTTGATACTCCAACAGTTAACCTAGTGGGCTAAAAGTACCTCCTCTTTGAGGCCCAAGACCCCCTCCACAACAGCCCACCAACCCAGCACAACCCTTCCCATCATCTCGGTCGTCGAATTGTGATCACGTGGCCGAAAACCGCTCCCCATTTGGAGTCTCCTAGCTCCTTGTGCCTATATAAACGTCCACCCCTCCATTTCTCGTCCAAACCCTAGCTCCTCTTTTTTTTTTCCGTTTTTCTCAGCGTTCCGCAGCTCCTCCGCGCGTCGGACGTGTTTGCCAGCGCCAGACACGTCTGCCGCTGCCCCCTCGTCCACTCCGCGTGCGACACCTGTCCCTCCGCCGCCGCCCCACCGCGGCGGCCCGCGGGGCCCAGCGCCGGCCCGCCGCCGCCGCCGATCTGGGCCGAAGCCACCGCGGCGCGCCGCCCCTTCGCTTTGGTCCGGCCCGAGGCCGCCGCCGCCGGGGCTCGGCGCCGCCCCCGGCCGCCCTCCCGCCAGCGCGCCGCTCTTCCGCCGGCCGCGCCCCGCGGCCGGAGAGCCCCGCTCCTCCGTCGCCGGCCCTCACAGATCCGCCGCCGCTGCCGCATCCCGCGTCACCCCGTGGCCCTCCTCCGGTGAGGCCCGCCGCCGCCGTTCCGACCGGAGTAGCGATCCAGTCGCCGGGATCCCGATCCAGCCGGCTGCGGGTTCAAACCCTAACGGGTGCCCGCGGACCCGCGCGCCCGATCCACCGCGTTGACTCGGCCCGGTTGACCCGATCCAGTGAGGTTGACCCCGTTTCCTCTAAGTCATTTGTGGTTTTTGTTGTGTGATGCATTTTTGTATTGGCAATAACTTTTACTGTGCTTGTCCGTTTTGTGCTTATTATATGTCAAAATGACCGTGGTGATGTGTACTACGTTTTGTTCCATTGTGTCATGCATGTTTGAGTCCATCTAGATGTCTTAATCTTCATGACATGAGTGCTACATGATATAAACTGCTGCTATTAGTTGTTTTCATGCCATGTTTGAGATGTGATAACTTGGTGCATGTTTATCCAAATGTAGCAAATGATATGTCCAAATGTTCATCATGAGATGCCCTACATGCTGGTTGCTATAGCATGCATGTTAGAGTTCATATTTCCATGTTTATCATTGTTGCAAAAGTGCTTGCGGCTGTTAGGTTTTGTAAGTTGTTACGAGATGCCTAGTTGAGGAGCTCGTTGCTATTGTTGTGTTTGTCCCCTTGTCACATGCTCATATGTTTTAGATTCCCCATCATTTGTTCTTTGCTGTGGTGCAAACAAATTGCCATGATATGCTTTGAGATGACTTAAACATGCTCACAAACATGCCATGATAATATTGCTGTTTTAACACTTAGTGAAATTTCACCAAGTCTGGAATCTGTAATATCCTGATGCTATGTTTGCTTGTTGTCCTAGGCAAATCCATGATAGTTTTGGGGTGGCCATTGATCATTCCTTGTTGTATATATTGTTTTCTATCCATCCATTCCCTCACATGATCGTTTGGGTTGATGTAGCATATTTAATTCTTACTCCCAAGTTGCTATAAAATATTGCTGCCAGGTTTTTATTGTCATGATCAAAATGTTGTAGCTTGTTGCTATTGATCCATGCCTCCTATGGAGTTGCTCCAATGGAGTTGTTTGCTGTAGGATATGTCTACTTAATGTCCATGCTTCTTGTCATCATGTTTGAGTGCTGTAGAGTATATATTTCTTGCTCCAAAGTTGCTATGTGGCTGTTAGTTTCAGCTTTGCATCGTTTCTTGTTTCGGGTGTATCTTTTAGCCCGTTGCTCCGTTTTGAGCGTGCCCTACATGAAACTTGTGTGATTTTGCATGTAGATTCATTATATCATCTTGTTAACATGTTTGGAGTATGTTTGCTTGATGTTTGGGTGCATCTTGCACCGTTGCCATGCTTATCTTGTTTTGATCATATCTTCTAGACCGTAGCTCCGTTTTAAACAAACTTTATATAAAACTTGACTAGAATTTCGTGTAGATTGTCATGGTGCATGTTAACTTGCTGTTTAACAACTTTAACTTAAGGTTTGTTCAGATCTGGACTAATTCCAAACTATGCATATGAGGACTTACCAGATTTGTCTTAAGTAGTTTCCGGCCTCATTTAAACCTGTTGTTTCTTGTGTTGTTTCTCTGTGCTTCCTACCTTTCCATGTTTTGCATCCTAAATATACTTGTCTTGCATCCTACTTGCTTGAGTATATTGTCATGTTTCTTGTGCTGTTTCTCTGTGCTTCCTATGTTGTCATGTTGTGCATCCTAAGTGCATCTGCTGTGCATCCTAAGTGCATCATCCATGCATCCTGTAGTTTGCGCATTGCACCTTGTTTGATTTCGTGCCTCGTGTGTTCTTGTGTTGAGTAGAGCCGGAAGCCGAGACCGAGTACGAGAACGAGGTTACTACCGAGGTTGAGAACGAGGAGCCGTCTTACGATCCCATCGACGACTCGACAGACAAGATGACCTGACCCAGATATCATTACTATCTTTGCCTATTGCTAGAAGTCTCGCTCTTTAGCTTATTTGCCTCGATGCCCATGTTTGTCTGTCAGCCTCCTATTGTAACCATAAATCTGTCTAACCACCCAACCTATGCAAACCTTTGATTGGCTACATAGGCTTCGCTTAGCCCCTCTTATAGCATTGCTAGTTGCAGGAGAAGATTTGAAGATTATTGCTTCATGTTGAAGCTTGTTGGGATATCACACTATATAAACTCTTAAACTAAATCATCTATATATTGGTAATGGGTGGAAGGCTGAGCCTCTTGCTTGGTGATTTGTTCCACTCATGCCGCCCTAGGAACCGTATAAACCGGTGTTATGTTCCTTGATTATGCGTTCCTCACACGGTTGGGGTTATGGGACCCCCTCGATAACCCGCTTACAGCTAAACCTTTTCCAGCAAGGACCAACATTGGTACTCCATTTGCCTAATAACTAAAACTTGGATAGGGACTAGCTATCCCTTTTTATTAATCAACCCTTGGGCCAGTGCTCCACATGAGTGTTGGTCCGAACTGAGCAGACTGCGGGGCCGCCTTGGGGAAACCCGAGGTATTTGGTATTCACCTGTAGGATGTCTCATTCGGTCGTGGCCTGAGACTAGATACGCGCGACTACTGTCAGGGTGTCGGCACGCCGAGAGGTCTTGCTGGATTAGTTTTACCTATGTCGGTATATCTTGAGCATGGGATTCCGAGAATACTCGGGCCTTCCCACCTTGGAGTTGCGACTCCGCGGATCGTGGGCTTGTAATGGGCCAAGTTGGAACACCTGTGCAGGGCTTTGAACTTTCGAAAGCCGTTCCCGCGGTTATGTGGCAGATGGGAATTTGTTAATATCCGGTTGTAGAAAACTTGACACCATGTTCAGAACACACTACCAGCGTGAGTACCGTGACGGTCATTTTCCGAAAGGGGTTCGGGAAGTGAACACGGTGGGGTTATGATTGACGTGCTTAGTTAGGATCACTTCGTGATCACCTTGTCGCTCGTGGCACTTCTCTTCTCGCTCTTAATACGTATGCTAGTGCTAGTACAGCTGCAGCCTTTTATTCTTTGTTCAGCCTTGTTCCACACCCAAGGCGTAGATAGTTCTGCTACCCGGGAACGGGATTGCTGAGTCCTCCGTGGCTCACAGACTCTACACCACACCAGATGCAGGTACTCAGGTGACGGCACGGAGCTGTACTGGGAGTATGATGAAGAACGTAGCCGTTACTATGTGCACTATCCCGATGATCAGTAGTGGTTTCTACTAGGGGCAATTCGAACTTGTGGCTTTATGTATTTTGGTATCTTTCATTTGGATCTTCACCCGTAGCCAGGTTGTGATGTTTTGGACGATGTTTGCTATGTAATGAATTGTGTGACGTGGCGAGTGTAAGCCAACTATCTCCTTTTGCAATTTCATCCCTATTTTTACATGAGTTGTGCAAAGATACCGAACTTCAGATCATTCTAGAATGGGCTTATACCTTTACGTCGTGCCTCGACACGTAGGAGGTATAGTCCCATCCTCGGCATTACACTAACCTACTAACCCAAGGCCGAGTGCAAATTGTAGTTTTTTGCCTATTTCAGTGTTTCACAGAAAAGGAATATCAAACGGAGTCCAAACGGAATGAAACCTTCGGGAGATTTATTTTTGGAACCGTATCTACACAGAAGACTTGGAGTACACGCGAGGGAACGAGAGAGGCGGTCACGAGGGGGCAGGGTGCGCCCCCACCCTCGTGGGCCCCCTCTGTCTCCCCCGGTGCCCTTCTTCCTCCTATATATATATCCTTGTACCCTAAAAACATCGAAGCAACAGAGAAAACCCTAATTCCACTACCGCAGCCTTCTATTCCCGTGAGATCCCATCTTGGGGCCTGTTCCGGAGCTCCACCGGAGGGGGGATCGATCACGGAGTGCTTCTACATAAACTCCATAGCCTCACCGATGAGTTGTGAGTAGTTTACCACAGACCTTCGGGTCCATAGTTATTAGCTAGATGGCTTATTCTCTCTCTTTGGATCTCAATACAAAGTACTCCTTGATCTTCGAGGAGATCTATTTGATGTAATCTTTTTTGCGGTGTGTTTGTCGAGATCCGATGAATTGTGGGTTTATGATCAAGATTATCTATGTACAATATTTGATTCTTTTCTGAAATCTTTTATGTATGATTGTAATATCCTTCCAAGTCTCTTCGAATTATTTGTTTGGTTTGGCCTACTAGATCTATAGTTCTTGCAATGGGAGAAGTGCTTGGCTTTGGGTTCAATCTTGCTGTGTCCTTTCCCAGTGACAATAGGGGCAGCAAGGCACATATTGTATTGTTGCCATCGAGGATAAAAAGATGGTGTTTATATCATATTGCTTGAGTTTATCCCTCTACATCATGTCATCTTGCTTAAGGCGTTACTCTGTTCTTATGAACTTAATACTCTAGATGCATGCTGGATAGCGGTTGATGTGTGGAGTAATAGTAGTAGATGCATAATCATTTCAGTCTACTTGTTACGGACTTGATGCCTATATATAATGATCATGCCTAGATATTCTCAGAACTATGCGCTTTTCTATCAATTGCTCGACAGTAATTTGTTCACCCACCGTAGAATTCTACTATCATGAGAGAAGCCACTAGTGAAACCTATGGCCCTCGGGTCTGTCTTTATCATATTACTTTCCCTTCAATTTCTGTTGCCGATGTTTATTCGCTTTCTTTACTTTCTGTTCTTATACCAAAATACCAAAAATATTATTATATCCTATCTATCAGTTCTCACTTTCGTAAGTGACCGTGAAGGGATTGACAACCCCTTATCGCGTTGGCTGCGAAGTTCTCATTTGTTTGTGCAGGTGCGAGGGACTCGCGCGTGGTCTCCTACTGGGTTGATACCTTGGTTCTCAAAAACTAAGGGAAATAATTACACTACTGTGATGTATCACACTTTCCTCTTCGAGGGAATACAACCCAAGCTCGAGAAGTAGCAAGAAGAATTTCTGGCGCCGTTGCTGGGGAGATCTACGCAAAAGTCATATACCAAGTACCTATCACAAATCCTTATCCTTCGCATTACATTTTTTGCCTCTCGTTTTCCTGTCCACCACTTCACCCTTGCCATATTATTCGCCCTTCATTTTCCGTGTGTTTACCGTTCGTTTGCCTCTTGTTTGCTTGTGTGTTGGATTGCTTGCTAGTCACTATGGCTCAAGACAATACCAAATTGTGTGACTTCTCCAATACCAACAATAATGATTTTATTAGCACACCGATTGCTCCTATCTTATATGCTGAATCTCGTGAGATCAATGCTGCTCTATTGAATCTTGTCATGAAATATCAATTTTCTGGCCTTCCTGGTGAAGATGCCGCTACCCATCTAAACAACTTTGTTGATTTGTGCGATATGCAAAAGAAGAGGGATACAGATAATGATATTGTTAAATTGAAGCTATTTCCGTTTTCATTTAGAGATCGTGTTAAAACCTGGTTTTCTTCTTTGCCTAGAAATAGTATTGACTCATGGAATAAGTGCAAAGATGCCTTTATCTCTAAGTATTTTCCTCCCGCTAAGATTATTTCTCTTAGAAATGATATTATGAATTTTAAGCAACTAGATCATGAGCATGTTGCACAAGCTTGGGAGAGAATGAAATTAATCATACGTAATTGCCCTACACATGGTTTGAACTTATGGATGATTATACAAAACTTTTATGCTGGCTTAAATTTTGCTTCTAGAAATCTTTTAGATTTGGCCGCGGGGGGCACTTTCATGGAAATCACCTTAGGAGAAGCTACCAAACTCCTAGACAATATTATGGTTAACAATCTCAATGGCACACTGAAAGATCTACTAGTAAAAAAGTGCATGCTATTGTAGAGATTAGTGTTTTGAGTGGAAAGATGGATGAACTTATGAAATTATTTGCTACTAAGAGTGCTTCTTTCGATCCTAATGATATGCCTATGTCCTTGATTGAAAATAATTATGAATCTTTGGATGTGAATTTTGTTGGTAGGAATAATTTTGGTAACAACGCTTATAGAGGAAACTTTAATCCTAGGCCTTTTCCTAGTAATTCCTCTAATAGTTATGGCAATTCCTACAATAACTCTTATGGAAATTTTGGTAAGATGCCCTCTGAATTTGAGACTAATGTTAAAGAGTTTATGAATTCGCAAAAGAATTTCAATGCCTTGCTTGAAGAAAAATTGCTTAAGATTAATGAGTTGGCTAGAAACATGGATATAATTAATCTTGATGTTCATTCTTTAAAACTTAGATCTATTCCACCTAAGCATGATATCAATGAGTCTCTCAAAGACATGAGAATTTCCATTGATGAGTGCAAGGAAAGAACCGCTAGGATGCGTGCTAAAAAAGCTTGCTTTATAAAAGCGTGTTCTTCTAGTTATCATGAGAATAAAGATGAAGATCTGAAAGTGATTGATGTGTCTCCTATTAGATCCTTGTTTTCTAGTATGAATCTTGATAAAGATGGGACTGGAGATGAGTCTACTTTAGTTAAAAGGCGTCCCAATAATTCGGAGTTTTTAGACCTTGATGCTAAAATTGTTAAAAGTGGGATTGAAGCGATTAAAACTTTGCATAGCGATGAACCCACTATCTTGGATTTCAAGGGATTCAATTATGATAATTGCTATTTTATAGATTGTATTTCCATGTTGCAATCCGTGCTAAATTCTCCGCATGCTTATAGTCAAAATAAGGCTTTTACCAAACACATAGTTGATGCTTTAATGCAATCTTATGAAGAAAAACTTGAATTAGAAGTTTCTATCCCTAATGAGTGGGAACCTACTATTAAAATTAAGATTAAAGATCCTGAATGGTTTGCCTTATGTGATTTGGGTGCAAGTGTTTCCACAATTCCAAAGGCTTTGTGTGATATGTTAGGATTCCTTGAACTTGATGATTGTTCTTTAAATTTGCATCTTGCGGATTCTACAATTAAGAAACCTATGGGAAGCATTAATGATGTTCTTATTGTTGCCAATAGGAATTATGTGCCCGTAGATTTCATTGTTCTTGATATAGATTGCAATCCTTCATGTCCTATTATTCTTGGTAGACCTTTCCTTAGAACGATTGGTGCAATTATTGATATGAAGGAAGGAAATATTAGATTCCAATTTCCGTTAAGGAAAGACATGGAACACTTTCCTAGAAAGAAAGTCAAATTACCTTATGAATCTATTATGAGAGCCACTTATGGATTTCCTACCAAAGATGGCAATACCTAGATCTATCCTTGTATCGCGCCTAGCTAGGGGCTTTAAACGATAGCGCTTGTTGGGAGGCAACCAATTTTATTTTCTTTGTTTTTGCTTCTGTTTAGGAATAAATATTGCATCTAGCTTCTATTTAGATGTGGTTTTGTGTTTTAATTAGTGTTTGTGCCAAGTAGAACATTTGGGAAGACTTGTCTGAAGTTTATATGATCATGCTGTAAAAAACAGAAACTTTAGCGCTCACGAGATGGGCTGTCATTTTTTACTGGAGAGTGATTTTTAGTTGATTCTTTTTGCAGATGATTAATAGACAAATTCCTCACGTCCACCAATTTATTTCAATTTTTTAAGAGTTATAGAAGTATTCGAAAGTTACAGATCACTACAGACTGTTCTGTTTTTGACAGATTCTATTTTTAGTGTGTTGTTTGCTTATTTTGATGAATCTATGAGTAGTATCGGGGGGTTTGAATCATAGATAAGTTGGAATACAGTAGGTTTAACACCAATATAAACAAATAATGAGTTCATTACAATACCTTTGAGTGGTGGTTTGTTTTCTTATACTAACGGAGCTCACGAGATTTTTGGCTAAGTTTTGTGTTGTGAAGTTTTCAGGTTTTGAGTATGGCTTGGTGGACTATGGGACAAAGAGTGGCAAGAGACTAAGCTTGGGGATGCCCAAGGCACCCCAAGGTAAAATTCAAGGACAACGAAAAGCCTAAGCTTGCGGATGCCCCGGGAAGGCATCCCCTCTTTCGTCTTCATCTATCGGTAACTTTACTCGGGACTCTCTTTTTATTCACCACATGATATGTGTTTTGCTTGGAGCGTCATGTATGATTTGAGTCTTTGCTTTTTAGTTTGACACAATCATCCTTGCTGGACACACCTTTTGAGAGATATAAATATGATTTATAATTTATTAGAATACTCTTTGTGCTTCACTTATATCTTTTGAGCTAAATAGTTTTGCTCTAGTGCTTCACTTATATCTTTTAGAGCACGGTGGTGGTTTTATTTTGTAGAAATTATTGATCTCTCATGCTTCACTTATATCCTTTTGGGAGTCTTTTAGAACAGCATGGTAATGTGCTTCGGTTATAAAACTAGACCTAATATGATAGGCATCCGAGATGAGTATAGTAAAAACTTTCATAGAAGCGCATTGAATGATAGGAGAAGTTTGATACTTGATGTTTGTTTTGAGATATGAGGATGATGATATTAGAGTCATGCTAGTGGAGTAATTGTGAATTTGAGAAACACTTGTGTTAAAGTTTGTGATTCCCGTAGCATGCACGTATGGTGAACCGTTATGTGACGAAGTTGGAGCATGATTTATTTATTGAGTGCCATCCTTTGTGTGGAGGTCGGGATCGCGCGATGGTTAACTCCTACCAAACCTTCCCCTAGGAGCATGCGTTGAATACTTTGTTTTGATAACTTGTAGATTTTTGCAATAAGTATATGAGTTCTTTATGACTAATGTTGAGTCCATGGATTATACGCACTCTCACCCTTCCATCATTGCTAGCCTCTCTTGTATCGGGCAACTTTCACCGGTACCATACACCCACCATATACCTTCCTCAAAACAGCCACCATACCTACCTATCATGGCATTTCCATAGCCATTCCGAGATATATTGCCATGCAACTTTCCACCATTCCGTTCATATGACACGCTTCATATTGTCATATTTCCATGCATGATCATGTAGTGGACATTGTATTTGTGGCAAGGCCACCATTCACAATTAATTCATACATGTCACTCTTGATTCATTGCACATCCTGGTACACCGCCGGAGGCATTCACATAGAGTCATATTTTGTTCTAGCTTCGAGTTGTAACCTTTGAGTTGTAAGTAAATAAAAGTGTGATGATCTTCATTATTAGAGCATTGTCCCGTGTGAGAAAGGCCAAAAAAAGAGATGGCCCAAAAAGAGGTAGAGGGGGGCTAAAATAAGGAGAAGCCCCTTCCAAAAAAAGAGAGAAAAGAGAGAAGGGACAATGCTGCTATCCTTTTCCACACTTGTGCTTCGAAGTAGCACCATAATCTTCATGATAGAGAGTCTCTTGTTTTGTCACTTTCATATACTAGTTGGAATTTTCATTATAGAACTTGGCTTGTATATTCTGACGATGGGCTTCCTCAAATGCCCTAGTTCTTCATGAGCAAGCAAGTTGGATGCACACCCACTTAGTTTCTTTTGATGAGCTTTCATACACTTATAGCTCTAGTGCATCTGTTGCATGGCAATCCCTACTCACTCACATTGATATCTATTGATGGGCATCTCCATAGCCCACTAATACGCCTAGTTGATTTGAGACTATCTTCCTCTTTTGTCTTCTCCACAACCACCGCTCTATTCCACCTATAGTGCTATATCCATGGCTCAAGCTCATGTATTGCGTGAAAGTGAAAGGTTTGAAAAAATATGAGTATGAAACAATTGCTTGGCTGAAACCGGGGTTGTGCATGATTTAAATATTTTGTGTGACGAAGAGGGAGCATAGCCAGACTATATGATTTTGTAGGGATAACTTTCTTTGGCCATGTTATTTTTAGAAGACACGATTGCTTTGTTAGTATACTTGAAGTATTATTATTCTTATGTCAATATAGACGTTTGTCTTGAATCTTTCGGATCTAAACATTCATGCCACAATAAAAAGAATTACATTGAGAATTATATTGGTTAGCATTTCACATCAAAAAATTTGTGTTTATCATTTACCTATTCGAGGACTAACAGGAATTAAGCTTGGGGATGCTTGATAAGTCTCCAACGTATCTATAATTTTTTATTGTTCCATGCTATTATATATTCTGTTTTGGATATTTGATGGGCTTTATTATACACTTTTATATTATTTTTGGGACTAACCTACTAACCCAAGGCCCAGTGCAAATTGCTGTTTTTTTGCCTATTTCAGTGTTTCGCAGAAAAGGAATATCAAACGGAGTCCAAACGGAATAAAACCTTTGGGAGAGTTATTTTTGGAACCGTATCTACACAGAAGAATTGGAGTACACGCGAGGGAACGAGAGAGGCGACCACGAGGGGGCAGGGCGCACCCAGGGGGGCAGGCGCGCCCCCACCCTCGTGGGCCCCCTCTAGTTCCCCCGGTGCCCTTCTTCCTCCTATATATATATATCCTTGTACCCTGAAAACATCGAGGCAACAGAGAAAACCCTAATTCCACCGCCGCAACCTTCTGTTCCCGTGAGATCCCATCTTGGGGCCTATTCCGGAGCTCCACCGGAGGGGGGATCGATCACGGAGTGCTTCTACATCAACACCATAGCCTCACCAATGAGTTGTGAGTATTTTACCACAGACCTTCAGGTCCATAGTTATTAGCTAGATGGCTTCTTCTCTCTCTTTGGATCTCAATACAAAGTTCTCCTTGATCTTCGAGGAGATCTATTCGATGTAATCTTTTTGCGGTGTTTTTGTCAAGATCCGATGAATTGTGGGTTTATGATCAAGATTATCTATGAAGAATATTTGATTATTTTCTGAAATCTTTTATGTATGATTATAATATCCTTGCAAGTCTCTTCGAATTATTGGTTTGGTTTGGCCTACTAGATCTATAGTTATTGCAATGGGAGAAGTGCTTGGCTTTGGGTTCAATCTTGCGGTGTCCTTTCCCAGTGACGGTAGGGGCAGCAAGGCACATATTGTATTGTTGCCATCGAGGATAAAAAGATGGGGTTTATATCATATTGCTGGAGTTTATCCCTCTACATCATGTCATCTTGCTTAAGGTGTTACTCTGTTCTTATGAACTTAATACTCTAGATGCATGCTGGATAGCAGTCGATGTGTGGAGTAATAGTAGTAGATGCAGAATCATTTCGGTCTACTTGTTACGGACGTGATGCCTATATATAATGATCATGCCTAGATATTCTCATAACTATGCGCTTTTCTATCAATTGCTCGACGATAATTTGTTCACCCACCATAGAATTCTGCTATCATGAGAGAAGCCACTAGTGAAACCTATGGCCCCCGAGTCTATCTTTATCATATTACTTTCCCTTCAATTTCTGTTGCCGTTGTTTATTTGCTTTCTTTAGTTTTTGTTCTTATACCAAAAATACCAAAAATATTATCATATTCTATCTGTCAGATCTCACGTTCGTAAGTGACCGTGAAGGGATTGACAACCCCTTATCGCGTTGGCTGCGAAGTTCTTATTTGTTTGTGCAGGTGCGAGGGACTCGCGCGTGGTCTCCTACTAGATTGATACCTTGGTTCTAAAAAGCTGAGGGAAATACTTACGCTACTGTGTTGCATCACCCTTTCCTCTTCGAGGGAATACAACGCAAGCTCAAGAAGTAGCAATCACCTCCTGTTGTTTTGTAAGAACTCGTAAGAGGTTGACATTTTCTTGGCGAATTTGTGACACCATCATTTTCTAGTAGTCTGTATGATCATATTATTGCATGTTTCTATTGCTGCTAACCATGTGTAACGCCCCGGACACACCCACCGGTGGTCGTTACTCCTGGCGGGATCTAGACTGGCCTCACATATCAATACTAGTCTTTTCTGCACACTTTGTCCTCACTCGTGCGCACCCGGGAGCAACTTCCCGGTCAGTCACCCATCCTGAAACTACTCCAAGCTGAGCACGCTTAACTTTGGAGTTCTATCCGAATGGGCTCCCGGAAAAGAAGGAATTCCTTATTGATATGAGTAGTCTATCATCCCTAATAAGCCAGGCCATCACATACACCCTCACTCAGAGGAACCGACGTCCTCGTCGGGCCACAGGAACGTTCCCTCTTGGCACAACTGTCTGTGCTTCCAGGACAGCACATGTGCCATGCCGTGTGCCACGACGGGTCACAAACGTCATGCACAACATGACTGCAAACTGTCCGCAAACATCCGTACAACCGTCTGTGCTTCCAGGACAACACATGTGCCATGCCGTGTGCCACGACGGGTCACAAACGTCATGCACAACATGACTATAAACTGTCCGCAAACATCCGTGTAACCGCGAGGGTCGGCTCTGATACCAACTTGTAATGCCCCGGACACACCCGCCGGTGGTCGTTACTCCTGGCGGGATCTAGACTGGCCTCACATATCAATACTAGTCTTTTCTGCGCACTTTGTCCTCACTCGTGCGCACCCGGGAGCAACTTCCCGGTCGGTCACCCATCCTGAAACTACTCCAAGCTGAGCACGCTTAACTTTGGAGTTCTATCCGAATGGGCTCCCGGAAAAGAAGGAATTCCTTATTGATATGAGTAGTCTATCATCCCTAATAAGCCAGGCCATCACACCATGGCAGGATCACAAGCCGATGAGACTGACTGGGAGAGCATGACGAACAAGGAGTTGCATGATAAGTTTCAGCAAATGATGAGTGGCCAGGTGGGAGATGTGCTAAACAGATTTGAAGAGGCCATGGAGAAGATTGATGGCATGGAGAAGACATTCGAAACAAAGCTCGATGGCAAGTTTAATGAACAGCTCGCACGTCTTCCACAAGCACCACCGGCTGCACCTCTGCAACAACAACAACAACATCAACAAGAACAACAACGTCGCCTTCCAAATCAAGTAGGACGAGCAATGGGTGTTCCCCTTGAACCCGGCCAAACTTCTGGTGTCGCTGCACCTATTGTTGATGCTTCTGTGGCTGGGGAGGAGGACGATTACGTGGGCGACTATGAGGATAAGGTTGATCAAAATCAGAACTACATGCAACCACCAACACCACCACCAGGACGTCCACATGCAAATAATCGTAATGGTAGGGCTGCACCACCCCCTTAGGTACGAGATCATGACCATCTCCCGAAACTAAAATTGGATATTCCACCATTTGAGGGTAGATATGTTCCTAATATATATCTTACTTGGGAGTTAGAAACCGAACAATGTTCTACATGTTTAGAATATCCTGAGGAGAGACGTGTTGCTGCTGCTCTTTGTGCTTTCACTAGTTTTCCTTGTCTGTGGTGGTCTGGACATCGTAGTTATATCCAAATAATATTCCAACTACCCGGGCTGCTTTGAAAACTGCTATGCGTACTTGTTGGGTTCCACCATATTATCAATGTGAATTACTAAAAGAAACTACAGCGTTTAAGACAAGGAAAAATATTCTATAGAAGAATATTATCTGGAATTACAAATTGGCATGATTAGATGTGGTATTGTTGAGGATAACGAAGCTATGCTTGCATGTTTAAAGGGTGGCTTAAATAGAGAGATTCAGACCATTCTAGACTATAAGGAGTATAATAATATCACTCATTTATTCCATATTGCTTGCAAAGCTGAACGTGAAGTGCAGGATCGATAGGCATTGGTGCGGACTAACTTTTCTGCAGGTCGACATTCATCCTGGACACCGCGTGCATCTTCTACTTCCACATTTTGCTGCACCGGCACCTTCGTCAGTTCCCACCTCCAGCCGTGATACAAGAAAGCAGGCACAATCACCACTATCTACCAAGAGAACACCCACCGGGCCTGCACAGAGCTCCTCTTCATCACAATCACAAATAATATCACTTCCCACCGGGCCTGCACAATCACAAATAATATCACTTCTGTGCAGCCGTGATACAAGAAAGCAGGCACAATCACCACTATCTACCAAGAGAACACCCACCGGTCCTGCACTGAGCTCCTCTACATCCATGGCATCAACAGGGCACACAAGTGATATTATTTGTCGTTGTTGTAAGGAAAGAGGTCATTTTGTGAGGGAATGCAAATCTCAGCGTGTCATGATTGCTACTGAGGATGGTGGGTATGAGTCCGCTAGTGACTATGATGAGGACACTTTGGCTCTTATTACACATGAAGAGCACGGTGGAGATGATTATGAACAAGAGACACATTACATGGCTGCTGATGACGCTACAAGTATGACTGTTTAGTTGCTCAACGTGTTTTGAGTCTCCAGGTTACACAAGCTAAGCAAAACCAGAGGCACAATTTGTTCCATACAAAGGGAGTTGTGAACGAATGTTTTGTTCGCGTCATCATAGATGGAGGGAGCTGCAATAATTTGGCTAGCATGGAGATGGTGGAGAATTTGTCTCTCACCACAAGATCACATCCACATCCTTACTACATCCAATGGTTCAACAACAACGGCCAGGTTAAGGTAACACATATTGTTCGTGTGCATTTTAGTATAGTTACATATGCTGATTATGTTGATTATGATGTGGTACCCATGCAAGCATGTTCCTTATTACTTGGTAGACTATGGCAATTTGATAAAAATTATGTACACCATGGTAGAAACAATCAGTATACTCTTGTTCATAAGGATAAACATATTACTTTGCTTCCTATGACTCCCGATTCAATTTCGAAAGATAATATTCATGAAGCTAGTAGAGCAAAATAGGAGCCAAATAAGAGTGAAAATCATATTATGGCAAAAGAATTTGAGCAAAAAATAAAACCTAATAACAAACCATCATCTCATGTTGCATCTGACATTAAATTGAAAAGTGGATGTTTACTTGCCACCAAATCTGATATTGATGATCTAGATTTCAACAATTCTATTTGTTAAGATTTTGTGTGCAAAGAGGCATTATTTTTATTCGAGGACGCGCCTTCCTCTTTGCCTCCTGCTATCACTAACATTTTGCAGGAGTTCGCTGACGTCTTTCCACAAGACGTACCACTGGGATTACCACCCATTCTAGGGATTGAGCATCATATTGACTTAATTCCCGGTGCATCGCTACCCAACCGTGCACCATACCGTACCAATTCACATGAGACGAAGGAGATTATGCGTCAAGTACAAGAGCTACTAGATAAAGTGTGATAGCCAGGCTTATTAGGGATGATAGACTACTCATATCAATAAGGGATTCCTTCTTTTCCGGGAGCCCATTCAGATAGAACTCCAAAGTTAAGCGTGCTCAGCTTGGAGTAGTTTCAGGATGGGTGACCGACCGGGAAGTTGCTCCCGGGTGCGCACGAGTGAGGGCAAAGTGCGCAGAAAAGACTAGTATTGATATGTGGGGCCAGTCTAGATCCCGCCAGGAGTAACGACCACCGGCGGGTGTGTCCGGGGCGTTACAAGTTGGTATCAGAGCCGACCCTCGCGGTTACACGGATGTTTGCGGACAGTTTGCAGTCATGTTGTGCATGACGTTTGTGACCCATTGTGGCACACGGCATGGCACATGTGCTGTCCTGGAAGCACAAACGGTTGTGCCAAGAGGGAACGTTCCTCTGGCCCGACGAGGACGTCGGTTCCTCTGAGTGAGGGTGTATGTGATAGCCAGGCTTATTAGGGATGATAGACTACTCATATCAATAAGGGATTCCTTCTTTTCCGGGAGCCCATTCAGATAGAACTCCAAAGTTAAGCGTGCTCAGCTTGGAGTAGTTTCAGGATGGGTGACCGACCGGGAAGTTGCTCCCGGGTGCGCACGAGTGAGGGCAAAGTGCGCAGAAAAGACTAGTATTGATATGTGGGGCCAGTCTAAATCCCGCCAGGAGTAACGACCACCGGCGGGTGTGTCCGAGGCGTTACATAAAGGTTATATACGTGAATCCCTTAGTCCTTGTGCTGTTCCTATTATTCTAGTGTCGAAAAAGGATGGTACATAGCATATGTGTGTTGATTGTAGAGCCATTAATAATATTAATATTCGTTATCATCATCCTATTTCTAGGCTAGATGATATGCTTGATGAATTAAATGGCTCTACTATTTTCTCCAAAGTTGATTTGCGTTGTGGATACTATCAAATTCGTATGAAATTGGGAGATGAATGGGAAACAACATTTAAAACTAAGTTTGGATTATATGAGTGGTTAGTCATGCCTTTTGGGTTAACTAATGCACCTAGTACTTTCATGAGATTAATGAATGAAGTTTTACGTGCTTTCATTGGACGATTTGTGGTAGTTTGCTTTGATGATAGACTGATTTATAGCAGATCTTTGGAGGAACATTTGGAACATACACGTGCTGTTTTTATTGCTCTACGTGATGCACGTTTGTCTTGTAACCTTGGGAAGTGCACCTTTTGCACCGACCAAGTATCTTTTCTTGGCTATGTTGTTACTCGACATGGAATTGAGGTTGATAAAGACAAGATTGCACCTATTGAGAGTTGGCCGCATCCCAAAATGGTCACACACATGAGGAGTTTCATTGGCCTCGCTGGTTTCTATAGGCGTTTTATGAGTGATTTCAGCACCATTGCTGCACCTCTCAATGAGCTTACAAAAAAGGATGTGCCTTTTGTTTGGGTACTTGTGACGCCCGGGTAATCAAGATATAGTAACCCTCTAGTAATGATACCATGTCACCACGATTACTGTTGCTTATCTCGCGTTAGTTCAAAACCGATTCAAATTCAAATTTGAGTTGGTTGCAAACATCAAAAGTTTTCAAACATTAAAACTAAAATGTTCGCTATGCAGCCAATAATCCATACATTATTTTGGTGAAGAAGCCACACATTTACGAAAATGCTAAATGCTCTAAAATAAATAAAACAGAAAAGTAAAATAAATAAAAGAAAAGAAAAGACATAACATAAAACAAAACAAAGAAAATAAACCCCCCACTCGGCCCAACAAGAACAACTTCATCAAGAAGACTCCTCCCAAAGGATTGGTGGCCCAAGAAGAGTATGATGATGATGACGATAATGATGAAGATGACGAGATGGTTACCATGGCCACCGTTGCCATCGCAACGACTCCACGCTCATCCCTCTTCGACTCACCAAATGAGAACATCACCGCCAAGTGCCTCATGGCTAAAGCCACCAACAAGGTAACCCCCAACATCAAGTCTACCATCACTATTAATCCTTCATTGACGGATTGCATTGATGAAAGTGAGGGGGCGGAGGAGGAGGAAAATGAATTTAAGTCTTTTATGAGTAATCTCAAAGGTAAATCCAAGAAGCACTTCATTGCTCTCTTGGAACAACTTGGTGAAGCCAATGACATGATCGAGGCTCACAAAGAGACCATCTTTAAGATGGAGGATCATAGTCGAGACTATGCCGATGAGATATCAGATCTCTCTAATGCTCTTGAGGAAGAGCGTGGTCTTTGTTTGACTCTTGAGGAGTCACACAACGATGATCATGCTAAATTAAATAAAGATCTTGATCGTGCTTTAGTTGTCTCTCGTGTGCTTAATTCCGAAAAGGCAAAACTTGTGGTTGACCATGCTAGACTCAAGGAGGAGTTTGATACACTTGAAAAGGCTCACAAGGTCTTGAAGAGTGTTCATGCTAGCCTCAAAGAGTCTCATGATCAACTCCAAGTTTCGCTAACCAAGGAGAAAACCACTTTTCCTCACATGGTTTTAATTGATACTAGAAATGCTACTAACCCATGTTGTGAGCATGTGCATCTTGTTGAGGAGAATGCCAAGTTAAAGAAGCAGCTTGAGAAAGGCCTTGTGTCTTGCATACAAGGTGAGAAGAACCTCAACGACCTCTTGAGCAATCAAAAGGAAGTTGTTGCCAAGGAGGGGATTGGGTTTGCACCCAAGCCGAAGAAGAAGAATAATGACAAGACCAAGCAACCTCTTCCTCTCAAACAAACCTTTGTGAAGGAGGGAGAGGGTACTCCTAAGGATAAGAAGAACGATGTGAAGGGTAGTGGAGTCAAGAAGGACATCGCCACTCCTTCCAACAAAGCCGACGACTTTAACCCGTCTTATGTGTTATACCGTGCTAGTGATGGACATGTTTATACGAAATTTGTTGGTTCTTATTATGAGTACATTGAATGGTCTATTTGGGTTCCTAAGACCCTTGTTGCTAACGTCAAAGGACCCATTACAATATGGGTACCTAAAACCAAGCATTGATCTCTTGTAGGAGTTTGCTTCCGGTGGGGGATCATGGTTGCTCGATAATGGAGCCACAAATCATATGACCGGAAGCAAAGACTTGGTGGTGGACGTGCACAACGGTTCATCTATGCCCACCAATGTCGAATGGGGTGATGCTTCATCTTCTAAGGTATTGGGTCTCAGCAAGGTTGTCGTTTCTCATGATCTCACGATCGAGAAAGTCATGCTTGTTGAGTCCCTTGCATACAATTTACTTTCCGTTCATCAACTTGCACTCATGGGTTTTGCTACTTTCTTTGAAACTGATTCTGTGGCCCTCTTGTGGAGCAAGAATCTTAAAGTAGCCTTTGTTGGGCATGTCGAGAACGGTCTCTATGTGGTCAACTTCTCGGAGCAACCCACTAAGACCGAGACATGCCTAATGTCTAAAGTTGACGTGGGTTGGCTTTGGCATCGCCGTTTAGCCCATGTCTAAAGTTTTGCTAAAGATCGTGCTTGCAGTCTTGTATCGAAGGAAAGCTACATGAGAAGGCTCACCCTCCCATGACTATCATCTACTCGTCGAGGCCTCTAGAGCTCCTTCGCATGGATCTCTTTGGGACTCCATCCTTTGATAGTCTTGGGGGTGGAAAGTATTGCTTGGTGATTGTGGATGATTATTCAAGATACACTTGGGTATATTTCTTCAAGAGGAAGAGTGAGACCCAACAAACCGTCATCAACTTTGGAAATGAAGCTCAACGTCAACATGATGCAAAGATCTTGATGATTCGAAGTGACAACGGCACCGAGTTCAAGAACTACACCTTGGATGAGTTAGTGATGAGGGGATCAAGCATCAATATGCCGCACCTTATACCCCTCAACAAAATGGTGTAGCGGAGGGGAAGAACCAAAGATTGATGGACACGGTGAGGACCATGATGGCAGAGTTCAAGTCTCCGTACAACTTTTGGGCCGAAGCCATCAACACCGCTTGTCATGCATCCAATCGATTCTATCTCCACAAAGGCTTGAACAAGACTCCATATGAGAAACTTACCAGTAACAAGCCGAACCTCAAGTACTTCCGGGTGTTCGGGTGTAAGTGTTTCGTACTCAATAAAGGTGTACGTTTGTCTAAATTTGATACTAGATCTCATGAGGGTATATTTGTTGGTTATGGTGCAAACTCTCATGCTTACCGTGTCCTCAACAAGTCCACCAGACTAATTGAGGAGACGTGTAACATGGAGTTTGATGAGAATAACGGCTCCTAAGTGGAGCAGAGTGGTATTTGTGATGTAGGTGATGAAATTCCTCCTCAAGCCATAAGAAGAATGTGTGTTGGTCATATCCTACCCATTGAGGAACCCCTTGTGGCCAAAGGAGAATGACAATGTTCCACGTGGAACCATCACCAACCCAAGACCCACATGCTTCCGAAGAACAAAGTGAAGGCCCTCAACCAAATGAACAAGGCCAAGTGCAAGATCAACCACAAGATGGTGTTGATCCACCAGGTGATGCACAAGGCCAAGTTCATTCTCCCGAGCAATTTCAAGATCAAGAAAAAGCTCAAGACGACGCTCACGATGATCAAGTTACCGCACCTCAACTCTCTCTTGAGGAGAAATTGGAGCGTCGTGCCGCCAAAGTTGCTTCCAGGCTCGCTGCTAGAGAGCATCACATGGAGAATATCCTTGGAAGCATTACAAAGGGGGTAAGCACTCGTAGACAATTAGCAAACCATTGTGCTCATCATGTGTTTGTCTCTTGTGTGGAACCCTAGCAAGCCGTTGTGCTCATCATGCGTTTGTCTCTTGTGTGGAACCCCAAAAGGTCTATGAGGCGCTCGAAGATCCGAATTGGCTCAATGCCATGCATGAAGAACTCCATAACTTCGAACGCAAAAAGTGTGGCGATTGGTGCCAAGGCCGGAGGATAACCATAATGTCATTGGGATCAAATGGATCTTTAAGAACAAGCAAGATGCTCATGGGATAGTCATTCGCAACAAGGCTCGTTTGGTGGCACAAGGCTACTCCCAAGTCGAGGGTATCGACTATGGTGAAACCTTTGCCCCCGTTGCTCACCTTGAATCTATTCGTTTGTTGCTTGCCTATGCTTCTCATCATAACTTTAAATTGTAACAAATGGATGTCAAGAGTGCTTTTCTTAATGGTCCTCTTAATGAGTTGGTGTATGTCAAACAACCCCCGGGGTTCGAGGATTCTAATTTCCCCAGTCACGTGTATCAACTCGATAAGGCGCTCTATGGCCTTAAACAAGCCCCATGTGCGTGGTATGAGCATCTTACTGAGTTGTTACAAGATCGTGGGTTTGAAATTGGAAAAAATTGACCCCACTCTTTGTACCAAGAAGGTCAAAGGGGAGTTGTTTGTATGCCAACTATATGTTGATGATATTATCTTTGGTTCTCCTAACAAAGCTTTCGATGATGAGTTTGCCGCACTCATGACTGCGGAGTTTGAGATGTCCATGATGGGAGAGTTGAAGTTCTTTCTCGGTTTCGAAGTCAAACAAAGACGAGAAGGAATCTTCATCAACCAAGCCAAATATACTCAAGACATGCTCGAGAGATTCAATCTAAGTGATGTCAAGCCGGCTACTACTCCAATGCCTACCAAATGCCAACTTGGCATTGATCCCAATGGTAAACAGGTGGATCAAAAGGTAAATCGTTCAATGATTGGATCTTTGCTTTACCTTTGTGCATCTAGATTACATATCATGTTGAGTGTGGGAATTTGTGCACGGTTTCAATCCGCACCTAAGGAAAGCCACTTTGTGGCGGTCAAGCAAATCTTTCGATATTTGGATCATACCCCAAACTTTGGTTTATGGTACCCAAGAGGAGCTAACTTCAATCTTGTGGGCTTTTTGGACTCGGATTGGGTGGGAGGCAAAGTGGATAGGAAGTCCACTTCTGGAGGGTGCCAATTCCTTGGTTGCTCTTTGGTGAGTTGGTCTTCCAAGAAGCAAAGTTGTGTGTATCTCTCCTCCACCGAAGCGGAGTATGTGGTGGCCGGTAGTTGTTGTGCACAACTTCTTTGGATGAGGCAAACTTTAAAGGATTACGGTGTCATTTGTGACAAAGTGCCTCTTTGGTGTGACAATGAAAGTGCCATCAAGATTTCTCTCAACCCGGTGCAACACTTCAAGACGAAGCATATTGAGATTCGATATCATTTCATCCGAGATCACATTAGGCGAGGGGAGATCGAGCTCAACTATGTCAGCACCCATGATAACCTTGCAGATATCTTCACGAAGCCTCTGGATGAAGCAAGATTTTGCGAGTTAAGGCATGAGGTAAATATCATTGATTCAAGCAATGTGGCTTGAACCTTTGCACACCCCACCATACTCTTCGTGATGTCTTGTTTAGGTGTAGGCATGGACATAGGGGGGGTGTTGTTCTCTCAATGAACTCTCCCTCCCCCTATTATGCATAAATTGATCAAGTCTTTCACATTAGCCATTTCTGATAGTACTTGTGCGTCAAAGACGAGTTTTGGTTATGAGCCCAAGGATAATTCATCGTGGCACCATACCATTTGACTCAAACATAGGTGGCTCCGGCCACCGCCCTTGTGCAAGGGTGTTTCTTTGTTGTTTGTATCTTTTTGCCTTGCGCCTTCGGTCCTCCTAGGTGTTTGAATTCTCCAAGGAGTGTTTTTTATTTGCTGCTTGCACTCCTGGGGGTCTTCATCATCATGATACAGTGTCTTGCTTCCATCCTAAGCCTTCTCATCCCTAGCCATCTTATACAAATGTACACAAGTTTGATCTCTTTTGGCATGGGTTGATGCAACTTGGCGGTACAACAAGTGGTCAGAGCGGTTCTACCGCTCTTCTACTATGTTGTGTAGTCCCAGCGGTACTTCCGGTCTTGCACAAGCGGTTCTACCGATGGTGCTTGTACTTGTACCACCGGCCGGTACTACCGGTGTTTGGAAGCAGTACTACCGCCACTTCTGGTGCGGAAGTACCGCCCTCAAACACTAGCTAGCTACAGGAGTGGTACTACCAGCTCGTCTGAGCGGTACTACCGGCTGACTAACTAGGCGCATATATAAAGGGCATGGGCTTAAGGGGTATTCTATTTTCCCCCTTGCGCCCGTCCTTCTTCTGCACCCTAGCCGCCAGTTGCTTCGCCCATTACCCCGGAGCACCCTCAGGCAATCCGGATCGGTCGGCCCTTCATCGGATCCGCTCCGTGGAGGTCGCCTCCCTTTTGACCCCCTCCCATGGATACCGGTAATGCCCTGTTTCTTCTTGTTTTTAGCGTTCTTCTTGTTGAATCCTCTCTCTAGGGCATTGCTTGTACACCCGCATTTTTTGCCAAATGATTGGTGGGAGAGATCCTTATAAACACCTCCTCTACTTATGCGTAGTTAGAAGTAGGAATATTGCATCTAGTTTCAAGATAGGTGTAATGCCCAGTATGAGATTATACCTCCTACGTGTCGAGGCACGACTTAAAGGTATAAGCTCATACTAGAATGATGTCAAGTATGGTATCTTTGCACAACTCATGTAAAATAGGGATGAAATTGCAAAAGAGTAGTTGGCTTACACTCGCCACGTCACACAATACATAACATAAGCAATCATCATCCAAATAACATCATAATCCGACTACGGACGAAGATCAAAATGAAAGATACGAAATAAAAAAGCCAAAAGGTCCGATCACCTCTAGTAGAAGCCACTACTGATCATCGGGATAGTACACGTAGTATCGCCCACGATCTTCATCGAACTCCCAGTACAACTCTGTGCCGTCGCCTGTGTAGTTCACCATAGTACCTGCATCTGGTGTGGTGTAGAATCTGTGAGCCACGGAGGACTCAGCAATCCCGTTCCCGGGTAGCAAAACTATCTAAGCCTTGGGTGTGGAACAAGGCTGAAGAACAAAGGTTGCAGTTGCACTAGCACTAGCTTACGTGTTTAGAGCGAGAAGAGAAGTGCCACGAGCGTCAAAGTGATCACTAAGTGATCCTATCTAAGCACGTCAAACATAACCCCACCGTGTTCACTTCCCGAACCCCTTTCGGAAAATGACCGTCACGGTTACTCACGCTGGTAGTGTATTCTGAACATGGTGTCAAGTTTTCTACCACCGGATATTAACAAATTCCCATCTGCCGCATAACCGCGGGCACGGCTTTTGAAAGTTCAAACCCTGCAGGGGTGTCCCAACTTAGCCCATCACAAGCTCACGATCCGTGGAGTTGCAACTCCAAGGTGGGAAGGCCCGAGTATTCTCGGAATCCCGTGCTCAAGATATACCGACATAGGTAAAAACTAATCCAGCAAGACCTCCCGGCGTGCCGACACCCTGACAGTAGCCGCGCGTATCTAGTCTCAGGCCACGACCGGATGAGCACATCATACAGTGACCAAAACCCAAGTTGCCAAGGGTGGTACCGCACACGACTCTAGTTTGGACCAACACTCAAATCAAGCACTGGCCGAGGAGGGTTGATTAATTAATCCTCGGGTTAATTACTCCCTCGGCAAGTTTTAGTTGTTAGGCAAATGTAGAACCAATGTCGGGCCTCGCTGGAAAAGCTTTAGCGCTAAGTGGGTTATCGAGGGGGTCCCATAACCCCAACCGTGTTAGGAACACATAATCAAGGAACATAACACTGGTTTAAATGGTTCCTAGGGTGGCATGAGTGGAACAAAACACCAAGCGAGAGGCTTAGCCTTCCACACATTGCCAAGTATATAGATGATTTAGTTTAACAGATTATATAGTGTGATATCCCAACAATAACTTCAACATGAAGCAAGAATCTTCAAATCTTCTCCTGCAACTAGCAATGCTATAAGAGGGGCTGAGCGAAGCTTACGTAGCCAATCAAAGGTTTGCTAGGTCGGGTGGTTAGAGAGATTCATGGCTACAATAGGAGGCTGACCAACAAACATGGGCATCGAGGCAATAAGCTAAAGAGCGAGGCATCTAGCAATAGGCAAAGATAGTAATGATATCTGGGTCAGGTCATCTTGCCTGTCGAGTCATCGATGGAATCGTAAGACGGCTCCTCGTACTCAACCTCGGTAGGAACCTCGTTCTCGGTCTCGGCTCCCGGCTCTACTCAACACAAGAACACAACGATGCACAAAATCAAACAAGCTGCAATGAACAATCAACATGATTCAAGACTAAGCCTATATGATGCAATACATGGCAAGGGATGAAGCACACAAGAACAACACAAAACAACAAGTTTAAATGAGGCCGAAATCAACATATCTCAACCCCGGTAAGTCCTCATATGCATAATTTGAAATTAGTCCAGATCTGAACAAACCTTAAGTTAAAGTTTAAACAGCAAGTTAACATGCACCATGATGATCTACACGAAAATCTAGTCAAGTTTCATATAAATTTTGTTTAATTCGGAGCTACGGTCTAGAAGATATAAGCAAAAAAGACAAACATTGCAACGGTGCAAGATGAACCCAAACATCAAGAAAACACACTCCAAACATGTAAACAACATGATATTATGATTCTACATGCAAAATCACACAAGTTTCATATAGAGCACGCTCAAAACGGAGCAACGGTTCAACGCATACACACGAAACAAGATACAATGCAAAGCTGAAATTAACAGCGACATAGCAACTTTGGAGCAAGATATATATATGCTACAACACCCAAACATGATGACAATAAGCTTGGACATGAAGTAGACATATCCTACAGCAAACAACTCCATTGGAGCAACTCCATAGGAGGCATGGATCAATATCTACAAGCTACACCAAATTGATCATGCTGTTAAAAACCTGACAGATATAATTTGTAGCAACTTGAGAGCAAGAAATAAATAAGCTACAGCAAGCCATATGTGCAAGTGAGGGCATGGATGGATAGACAAAAACATGGATAACAAGGGATGATCATTGTCCACTCCAAAACTAGCATGGATTTTACTAGGGCATCAAGCAAACATAGCAACAAAATAACAAGTAACAGCAGTTTATAACAAGTAGCACTCTTGTCACGATGATTAGGACCTCTAGATGAACTCAAACAAGCATGCCAAAATGGAACAAAATGTAGTGCACATCACCACGATCATTTTGATATATCATATGCACAATTTGGACAAGCACACTAAAAGTTATAGCCACTCAAACATGCAATAAAAATAACAAAAACCTGGGACTTAGTGGTTTTTATACCTCACAAAAGTCTAACGTGGATGGATCCGTGCGGGATGGAGTGGATCGGGACGGAGGCGTGCGTTTGGATGGTGGAATTGGTGGATCTTGTCCCGATCTACGGAGTTCGCCGGAGTTGGCGCCGGAGACGGAGGAGATGGCCGGAGAAGATGACAGGGCGGCGAGGAGACGGACGGAGGTGGCGGGGCGCGGCCGGAGGCAGAGGAATCCGGCCGGAGGACGGCGGAGGCGGCGCTCTGGGACGGCGATTGCGGCCCCCGAGGCGGCTGGCGGCACGGCCCGAGGCGCCCGGCGGGGCTGCGTGGAGGCGCGCGGCGGCTGCGGTTGAAGGGCCGGCGGCGGCGGTTGGTTGAAAGGCCGGCGGCGGCGGCGGTTGAAGGCGCCGGCGGCGGTGGCTGTCACCGGCAGTCGGTGCGGCGGCGGCCGCGGCTGTCGCCGGCGGGCGGTGCGGTGGCCGGCGGGATGGAGTCCGGCGGCCGGCGGGGTAGGCGGCGCGGCGGCGGCGACGTTCCGGCGAGGTCGGCGGCGGGGTCCGGCGAGGTCGGCGCGGTGGTCCGGCAAGGTGTCCGGTGGCCGGCGGGGTCACGGGCTGAGGTGTCGGCGGTTGGATGTGGGATGAGGTGGCCCGGCCAATCGGGGGTTGCCACGTGGCGGCAGGGATGACGTGGCGGCCTGTGGTTGGTTGGAGTGTGGTGGCAGCGGGTCGGACATGTCCGGCGGCTGCGCGGACGTATCCGGCGCGCGGAGGGAGAGGAAAATTAGGGTTGCACCGGGATTTCGGGGATGGAGACTGTTTTATAGTTTCTGGGAGCTAGGAAACTCCAAATGAGGAGCGGTTTTCGGCCACACGATCACAATTCGACGACCGAGATGATGGAACTGGTTGTGCTGGGTTTGTGGGATGTTGTGGAGGGGCTCTTGGGCCTTAAAGAAGAGGTACTTTTAGCCCACTAGGTTAACCGTTGGAGTACCAAACGAACTCCAAACGCGATGAAACTTGACAGGCGGCCTACACGTATCAAAACAACAACGCACGACAAGTCTCACCTCATTCCGGAAACGTTACACGGCCACACACGAAAGAAGGACTCGGGGATGCCACGGGCATGTGTGTGAGCATCGGAACTTGAAACGGACAACGAGAAGAGGCGAGTGGAACCGGGTGCAAGTGACAACACGAATGCAATGCAATGCACATGACAACATGACATGGATGAAATGCACACACGCACACGACAAAACGAATAAACCCGAAATGAAAGAAGAGCCCAGAATGGAATTGATGAAGTCAAAGTTTCATATAATGCCATAATTGGAAAGTGTTACATCTGGGGCATTACAAACTCTCCTCTACTACGAAAAGATCTCATCCCGAGATCTAGGACTGGAAGAAGGAAGGGTACTCGGAACGAAGGTGAACTTCTCGTTCCCACGTAGCTTCTCGGTCGGTATGGTGTGACCACTTAACTTTCAAGAACTTGATTGACTTGTTGCGGGTCTTGCGCTCGGTTTCTTCAAGAATAGCAACGGGGTGCTCACGGTAAGACAAGTCTTGTGGAAGATCAATCTCCGCAAACGGAATGGTGCGTTCAGGTGTCTTGAAGTACTTGTGGAGTTGAGACATGTGAAACACATCATGAACATTTGCAAAGTTGGATGGAAGCTCGAGTTGGTAGGCTAGATCGCCTCTTTTCCCAAGAATCTTGAAAGGGCCCACATATCTAGGAGCAAGCTTTCCCTTGATACCGAATCTTTGGGTTCCTTTCATAGGAGAAACACGGAGATAGACATGATCTCCAATGTCGAAAGCCAAATCACGATGCTTGCCGTCATAGTAGCTCTTTTGACGCGACTGAGCGGCCTTGAGATTCTCACGTATGACTTTGCACATTTCTTCGGCTTCTGAGATCAAGTCATTGCCAAGAAGTTGACGTTCACCAGTCTCGGACCAGTTAAGAGGGGTACAACACATTCTGCCATAGAGGATTTCAAAAGGAGCTTTGCCGGCACTTGCTTGGAAACTGTTGTTGTAAGAGAACTCGGCAAATGGGAGACAATCTTCCCATTTCATGCCAAAAGAGATGACACAAGCTCTGAGCATGTCTTCGAGGATCTGGTTCACTCTTTCAACTTGACCACTAGTCTGAGGGTGAAACGCAGTGCTGAAATGGATTTTAGTGCCCATGGCTGACTGAAAGGAGTCCCAGAAATTGGATGTGAACAAACTTCCACGGTCTGAGGAGATAACTTGAGGAATGCCATGTAATGACACAATTCTGGAACTGTACAACTCTGCCAACTGAGCTGCATTGATGGATTCTTTGACAGTAAGGAAGTGAGCTACTTTGGTTAGCTTGTCGATCACAACAAAGATAGCATCATTCCCCTTCTTGAACTTAGGAAACCCAGTGACAAAATCCATTTCAATGTGGTTGAATTTCCACTCGGGAATAGGAAGAGGTTGGAGGAGACCGGCTGGACGTTGATGCTGTGCCTTCACTCTTCTGCAGACATCACATTCATTCACGAATTGGGCAATCTCCCTTTTCATGCGAGTCCACCAGTAAGATTGCTTGAGGTATTGGTACATCTTGGAACTTCCGGGATGAATCAAGAGGAGGGAGTCATGTGCTTCGTTCATTATGAGCTTTCTGAGATTACCCTTGGGAACCACAAGTCTGTCCTCAAAGAACAAGGTGTCTTTCTCATCAACGCGATAGCACTTGTATTTGGGAGTACCCTTGGCAATACCATGTTTCACTCTCTGCACCATAGCATCACTGAGCTGGGCCTCACAAATCTGATCTTCCAAGGTAGGAGCAACTTGAAGATTTGCAAGAAAGCCTTGCGGAACAACTTGGAGGTTGAGCTTCCTGAAAGATTCACAAAGCTCAGGCTGGAACGGCTTGAGAAGGAGACTGTTGCAATATGCCTTTCTGCTCAAGGCATCTGCAATGACATTGGCCTTGCCAGGTGTGTATTCGATGCTTGGATCATACTCTTGGATCATCTCAACCCAATGAGTCTGGCGAAGGTTCAAGTTCGGCTGTGTGAAGATGTACTTCAAGCTCTTGTGATCGGTGAAGATGTCCACTTTTCTGCCCAATAGAAGGTGTCTCCACGTGATCAAGGCGTGTACCACTGCTGCTAGCTCGAGATCATGTGTGGGGTAGTTCTTCTCATTTGGCTTCAACTAACGAGAAGTGTAAGCCACAACCTTCTTGTATTGCATGAGAACACCACCAAGTCCTTGTAGAGAAGCATCACAGAATACTTCATAGGTCTTGGACTCATCCGGAGGAGTAAGAACCGTAGCAGAGATGAGCTTTTCTTTGAGTGTTTTGAATGCCACATCACAGTCCAGAGACCAGTGGTACTTGACATTCTTCTGCAGCAAGTTTGAGAGCGGCTTGGCAATTTTGGAGAAGTTCTCAACGAACCTTCTGCAATAGCTAGCGAGACCAAGGAAGCTTCAGAGTTGCTTGACGTTCTGCGGGGGTTCCCAGTTGACAATCGCTTCAACTTTCTCGGGGTTGACAGAAATACCCTCAGCAGAAATGATATGGCCAAGATATAAGACCTTATCTAGCCAGAATTCACATTTAGAGAATTTCGCATAGAACTTGTGTTCATGGAGTCTGTCCATAACCAAACGGAGGTGCTTGGCATGGTATTCTTCATTCTTGGAGAATACCAAGATGTCATCCAGATAGACAAGAACAAATTCATTGGTGTAGGGGTTGAATATGTAGTGCATCATCCTCGAGAAGGTGGGTGGAGCATTTGCGAGGCCAAAAGACATGACCGTGTATTCATAGGAGCCGTAGCTCGTTCTGAATGTGGTCTTGTGAATATCTTCTTCACGGATACGGATCTGGTGATAACCCATCCGGAGATCGAGCTTTGAGAACACTTTTGCTCCTTTGAGCTGCTCGAACAATTCATTGATATTTGGGAGCGGATACTTGTTCTTTATTGTCTTCTTGTTCAATGGCCGGTAATCAACGCAAAGGCGCTCCGTGCCATCCTTCTTCTTGAAAAATAGAACACCACAGCCCCAAGGAGAAGTGCTAGGCCTGATTAGACCCATATGCTCTTGCTCATCGAGTTGTTTCTTCAGCTCCTTCAACTCATCACGGGAAAGCTTGTACGGAAGCTGGCGTGATGGCTCGGTACCGGGCTCGAGTTCAATGACGAATTCAACTTGATGATGCGGAGGCATGCCTGGAAGCTCTTCAGGGAAAAAATCTTCATATTCATTGACCACCGGAATTTGAGAGATGACATTAATCTCGCCCTTGTCATTGAGAGAGAATAGCCTGATTGTGTTATCTCGAGAGGCGAAGATAATCACGTCTTTGTCAGGATGAGTAAGCTTGACTTCCTTATTTGCTGAATCAATGTTTGCATCATGCTTGGAGAGCCAATCCATCCCAAGAATAAGATCAATGTCGGAATTGCCGAGAATAACCGGAGAAACCAAAAAACGGTAATCACCCATATGAATAGATACATCCGGAGCAAAGTTGTTGGAGTTCATTAGCAAACCCGGAGAAAGCACAGACATTCGACTAGGCAAAGCTTGCAATGGCATATCATGTGACAATGCAAAAGGTCTTGACATGAAAGAATGTGATGCACCTGAATCAAACAAGACTTTTGCAGGAATAGAGTTAACTGGAAGGTTACCAAGTATCACATCTAAAGAATTCTCTGCTTGAGCTGCATTCATCAGATTCACTCTTGCTGACTTGGGGTTGTGCTTGACAATAGCAGTGCTGGCAGGTGGAGGAGGCGGAAGGCGCCTTGGGTTGGGGCACTTGTTAGCATAATGACCCTTCCGAGAGCACTTGTTGCAAACCACTTTTGAGAGAGGACGGTGATAAGGAGCACTTGACTTCAAAGCTTGAAAGTGATTCTTTGACTGATTGCTTGGGTTGGGTGGGTGGGAGAAACCACGGCCACCAGAATGCTTGTTGTTGTTGTTGGAAGGTCAGATCACTGGAGGAGGTGGAAGCCAAAACTTCTGCTGCTTTGCAACCACTTGGGAAGAAGAGGAGGAGTTGAAAGCATCTCTGATTCTCTTTTTGTAAGCTCCCATCTTGAGTTGGGCTGCCTCTTGCTTAAGTGCCATGTTATAGAATTGATCCAATTCCTCCGGCTCGAACAAGGTGAGAGCTAGTTGGAGTTCATCCTTCAGACCACCACGGAACTGATAAATCTTGCTCTTGGCATCTGGGATGTCTGGCTTGGCATAGAGGGCAAGGTTCTAGAACTTGACATTGTATTGATAAACGGACATGGTGCCTTGCTTCAGGTTGCGGAATTGCTCACGCATACCTTCGATGACACTAGTTGGAATGTGGTGAGAGCGGAAATCCTTGCAGAAGTCAGTCCACGAGATTTCACGTCCTTCTCTGGAATCTTTGTACTGTTGCCACCAATCAGCGGCTTGGTCCTTGAGTTGGAAGGTGGCAAACTTGACATAATCCTCAGGTCTCACGTTACTGCATTCAAAGTGCTTCTTGATGTCTGTTATCCACTCTTCAGCATCTATAGGGTCCACACAGTAACTGAATGCCTTTGGTTGGTTTGCCAGGAACTGGTTGAGAGTAGCAAAGTGAGGTTGGTTGAACAAATTGCCTTGGCCTTGGTTCCCATGACCACCTTGATTTGCTTGATTTTCTTGAGTGTTCTGCATCATTTGCATAAGCATCTGGGTGTTCTGGTTCGTCGCTTGCATAATTGCTCTCCAGGCCTCAGACGGAGAAGGAGGGGAAGGAGGACGATCAGGAACTTCTTCACCCTCTGGGTTAGCATTGGGAACCCTTTTAGGAGCCATCCTGAATGAGATGACAACTATTAGCCATTGATTGAATATATATAAGCTGAATCAATGGCTAGAAATTGCAACATAAGTCTTCACAAGAACATTCGAACGAAAATGAATGAAGGTAATCCACGGTTTAATGGTACAACAATCTTCTTGAGAAGCCACTTGGGAGAACAAAAGGTAAATAAAAACAACAAGGAGCATATAGAACAAATACAAGATAGAAGCTTCGTTTGACGTATTCGTGCTGAAAGCTTATGGAACGTGTTACAAAAGGGTTTTGCAATCCCCGGATCAGCATAGCCAAGGACCCTTTAAGATGCAACTCCCGATCGGAACAACACCCATAAAACTACTTCACTCAATGTAGAATCTCGAACTCCATATCATGCATTCGTTGGAAGAATGCCTACGAACTACTAGATGAACCCACCTATTAATTTCCGAAAGTTTCCAGTTATTCAATTAGGTGTTGGGGATACAGGGGAAGCATCGCGCACTCAACTCTAAACCTACATCCAGCTGTATCCATCCTTCAACACATAACCAGTTATTTCCGGAAACCGTTTACCTCGGACCTTCGAAACGCATCTGCTATACAAGCTATGGCAATACTCCCGAACTACCTCCCCAGTACTGGGTGATGTCGGGGTTATCTTGCCACTAACCGCATAGGAGAGTTTTCGATGTCGGCCATCTTAAGTATTCCAGAACTGATGCAATATATTTGTGACGACAACACCTCGGAGCTCAACTCCCCGGGACACTGCCACAACCCCTAAATGATAGGAGGCATCGAGAACAATGTTCTCGTCACAAAGACATCGGAACAATCCAAACAATACTCGCATGATCCTAAATTTTTTTTTGTTGTGAAATTTTGAGAGTAGAAGAGACAAGTAATCGTCAGGAGTCCTCACCAGAGTGAAAAGGGATGAGGAGCAAAAGAAATCCTACTCTCCGATATATATATAGGACTCAAAACATTTTGAAGTGTGTGCCTAGACTCAACCGTCAACGTTTCGATCAATCAGTGGGGGCTTCTAGGTCAGAGAAGGCTCTGAATACCAACTTGTAATGCCCAGTATGAGATTATACCTCCTACGTGTCGAGGCACGACTTAAAGGTATAAGCTCATACTAGAATATGTCAAGTATGGTATCTTTGCACGACTCATGTAAAATAGGGATGAAATTGCAAAAGAGTAGTTGGCTTACACTCGCCACGTCACACAATACATCACATAAGCAATCATCATCCAAATAACATCATAGTCCGACTACGGACAAAGATCCAAATGAAAGATACCAAATAAACAAAGCCACAAGGTCCGATCACCCCTAGTAGAAGCCACTACTGATCATCGGGATAGTACACGTAGTATCGCCCACGATCTTCATCGAACTCCCAGTACAACTCTGTGCCATCACCTGTGTAGTTCACCATAGTACCTGCATCTGGTGTGGTGTAGAATCTGTGAGCCACGGAGGACTCAGCAATCCCGTTCCCGTGTAGAAAAACTATCTAAGCCTTGGGTGTGGAACAAGGCTGAAGAACAAAGGTTGCAGTTGCACTAGCACTAGCTTACGTGTTTAGAGCGAGAAGAGAAGTGCCACGAGCGTCAAAGTGATCACTAAGTGATCCTATCTAAGCACGTCAAACATAACCCCACCGTGTTCACTTCCCGAACCCCTTTCGGAAAATGACCGTCACGATTACTCACGCTGGTAGTGTATTCTGAACATGGTGTCAAGTTTTCTACCACCGGATATTAACAAATTCCCATCTGCCACATAACCGCGGGCACGGCTTTCTAAAGTTCAAACCCTGCAGGGGTGTCCCAACTTAGCCCATCACAAGCTCACGATCCGTGGAGTCGCAACTCCAAGGTGGGAAGGCCCGAGTATTCTCGGAATCCCGTGCTCAAGATATACCGACATAGGTAAAACTAATCCAGCAAGACCTCCCGGCGTGCCGACACCTTGACAGTAGCCGCGCGTATCTAGTCTCAGGCCACGACCGGATGAGCACAACGTACAGTGACCAAAACCCAAGTTGCCAAGGGTGGTACCGCACACGACTCTAGTTTGGACCAACACTCAAATAGAGCACTGGCCCAGGAGGGTTGATTAATTAATCCTCGGGTTAATTACTCCCTCGGCAAGTTTTAGTTGTTAGGCAAATGTAGAACCAATGTCGGGCCTCGCTGGAAAAGCTTTAGCGCTAAGCGGGTTATCGAGGGGGTCCCATAACCCCAACCGTGTTAGGAACACATAATCAAGGAACATAACACCGGTTTAAACGGTTCCTAGGGTGGCATGAGTGGAACAAAACACCAAGCGAGAGGATTAGCCTTCCACCCATTACCAAGTATATAGATGATTTAGTTTAACAGATTATATAGTGTGATATCCCAACAATAACTTCAACATGAAGCAAGAATCTTCAAATCTTCTCCTGCAACTAGCAATGCTATAAGAGGGGCTGAGCGAAGCTTACGTAGCCAATCAAAGGTTTGCTAGGTTGGGTGGTTAGAGAGATTCATGGCTACAATAGGAGGCTAACAAACAAACATGGGCATCGAGGCAATAAGCTAAAGAGCTAGGCATCTAGCAATAGGCAAAGATAGTAATGATATCTGGGTCAGATCATCTTGCCTATCGAGTCATCGATGGAATCGTAAGACGGCTCCTCGTACTCAACCTCGGTAGGAACCTCGTTCTCGGTCTCGGCTCCCGGCTCTACTCAACACAAGAACACAACGATGCACAAAATCAAACACGGTGCAATGAACAATCAACATGATGCAAGACTAAGCCTATATGATTCAATACATGGCAAGGGATGAAGCACACAAGAACAACACAAAACAACAAGATTAAATGAGGCCGGAATCAACATATCTCAACCCCGGTAAGTCCTCATATGCATAATTTGAAATTAGTCCAGATCTGAACAAACCTTAAGTTAAAGTTGTTAAACAGTAAGTTAACATGCACCTTGATGATCTACATGAAAATCTAGTCAAGTTTCATATAAAGTTTGTTTAATTCGGAGCTACAGTCTAGAAGATATGAGCAAAACAAGACAAGCATGGCAACGGTGCAAGATGCACCCAAACATCAAGCAAACACACTCCAAACATGTAGACAACATGATATTATGATTCTACATGCAAAATCACACAAGTTTCATATAGGGCACGCTCAAAACGGAGCAACGGTTCAACACATACACACGAAACAAGATACAATGCAAAGCTGAAATTAACAGCGACATAGCAACTTTGGAGCAAGATATATATATATGCTACAGCAGCCAAACATGATGACAATAAGCATGGACAAGAATTAGACATATCCTACAGCAAACAACTCCATTGGAGCAACTCCATAGGAGGCATGGATCAATAGCTACAAGCTACACCAAATTGATCATGCTGTTAAAAAACTGACAGATATAATTTATAGCAACTTGAGAGCAAGAAATAAATAAGCTACAGCAAGCCATATGTGCAAGTGAGGGCATGGATGGATAGACAAAAACATGGACAACAAGGGATGATCATTGGCCACTCCAAAACTAGCATGGATTTGACCAGGGCATCAAGCAAACATAGCAACAAAATAACAAGTAACAGCAGTTTATAACAAGTAGCACTCTTGTCACGATGATTAGGACCTCTAGATGAACTCAAAAAAGCATGCCACAATGGAACAAAATGTAGTGCACATCACCACGATCATTTTGATATATCATATGCACAATTTGGACAAGCACACTAAAAGTTACAGCCACTCAAACATGCAATAAAAATAACAAAAACCTGGGACTTAGTGGTTTTTATACCTCACAAAAGTCAAACGTGGATGGATCCGTGCGGGATGGAGTGGATTGGGACGGAGGCGTGCGTTTGGATGGTGGAACTGGTGGATCTCGTCCCGATCTACGAAGTTTGCCGGAGTTGGCGTCGGAGAAGGAGGAAATGGCCGGAGAAGATGACGGGGCGGCGAGGAGACGGACGGAGGCGGCGGGGCATGGCCGGAGACAGAGGAATCCGGCCTGACGACGGCAGAGGCGGCGCTCCGGGGGGCGGTTGCGGCCCCCGAGGCGGCCGGCGGCGCGGCCCGAGGCGCGGCGGCGGCGGTTGAAGGCGGTGGCTGTCACCGGCGGTCGATGCGGCGGCGGCCGCGGCTGTCGCCGGCGGGCGGTGCGGTGGCCGGCGGGGTAGGCGGCGCGGCGGCGGCGACGTTCCGGCGAGGTTGGCGGCGGGGTCCGACGAGGTCGGCGTGGTGGTCCGGCGGCCGGCGGGGTCGCGGGCTGAGGTGGCGGCGGTTGGATGTGGGATGAGGTGGCTCGGCCAATCGGGGGTCACCACGTGGCGGCAGGGGTGACGTGGCGGCCTCTGGTTGGTTGGAGTGAGGTGGCAGCGGGTCGGACGTGTCCGGCGCGCGGAGGGAGAGAAAAATTAGGGTTGCACCGGGATTTCGGGGATGGGGACTGTTTTATAGTTTCTGGGAGCTAGGAAACTCCAAATGAGGAGCGGTTTTCGGCCACGCGATCACGATTCGACGACCGAGATGATGGAAGTGGTTGTGCTGGGTTTTTGGGCTGTTGTGGAGGGGGTATTGGGCCTTAAAGAAGATGTACTTTTAGCCCACTTGGTTAACCGTTGGAGTACCAAACAAACTCCAAATGCGATGAAACTTGACATGCAGCCTACACGTATCAAAACAACAACGCACGACAAGTCTCACCTCATTCCAGAAACTTTACACGACCACACATGAACGAATGACTCGGGGATGCCACGGGCATGTGTGTGAGCGTCGGAACTCGAAATGGACAACGCGAAGAGGCGAGTGGAACCGGGTGCAAGTGACAACACGAATGCAATGCAATGCACATGACAACATGACATGGATGAAATGCACACATGCACACGACAAAACGAATAAACCCGAAATGAAAGAAAAGCCCAGAATGGAATTGTTGAAGTCAAAGTTTCATATAATGCCATAATTGGAAAGTGTTACATCTGGGGCATTACAATAGGGCTGGACTCGTTCTTCAACTCGGCAGATCCGCTCTTAGTGGTACTACCACTCCTTGCGAGCGGTACTACCGCACTGGCGGTTCTACCGGTCGAACAACCAGAACAATCGCTTTCTATGAACCTATCTGCACTGTTCTTCTTCTACTTCCATACATGTGATATAATCTTCTGATCTTGTGTACATTCCTCTCATCTTTGCTAGGGTTTCTGTGTGCTCTCTGTGTGCGTTTGCAGGTGGCTCTAGCTCTCGTGCTACTCAGAAGTCTTAGAACACCAAGAAGAAGGCCCATAGGGGCAAACCATCGGATGTCAATGAAGATACTCGCGAGGTGGTGATCCCTACCAAAGCCACTCATCGGGAGAAGTCTACTGCTGCCAAGCAGCGTGCTGCGTTGCCAATGCACAAATGGAAGCTTCAGGACTGGGAAAAGTTCTGTTTCCAGAATCCCTACATTGTGGCAGCTCTTTCTCGTTGGAACAACCCTCAATTCCGGAATGAGTTGCAGATAATGATTGTGTCTGAAATTTTCGAGCACCACAAGAACAAGTTCAGCCGGATGTGGTCCATTGACATCGATCATTGGAGGAACAACCTTGCTTACTTTGGAGAGGCTCTGGAGATCTGTGAGGAGTTTGATTTGATCAAGCTCATGACTGTGAATTGTGACTTCGATGTGCAGCTCATTCATCAGTTCTATGCTACAGTCCACTTCGGCAACAATGATGCGCGTCACCTTTCCTTTATGTGCCCTGATGACTTCTTTCATGTCCCTTGGAGAGCTTTCTGCAATGCTCTTGGCTATGAGGATACCGGGTTGGATGGTCAAGGTGCTCTCCGTCCTCATGACCGAGCCCACCCCATGGATAAGGTAAAGCTTGCCCCTCTGTACATTCCTGGACGTGGTATCGTGGGTAAGTCCAATGACCTTCTCCCAGTCTATGATATTCTTCATTGTGTATTCCGCTGTGTGCTGCTCCCCAAGGTTGGGAATCAAGATGATATTTATGGGTATCTTGTGGATTTTCTTGTGGCCATGAAGACCAAAAGGGGATCCGGTGCCACGTTTAATGTCTCCAAGTGGATGTGGGAGGAGATGTACAATATGGCGTGGTACCACAACATACCAATCTATGCTCCTTTTGTGATGCAGTTTCTACACTAAGTTTGGGCAGTCCGTAAGCCAGGAGAGCCTCTCACCACTCCTGCTAACCTCACGGAGCATGAGGTTAAGGTGTTGTGGAAGAAGAAACATGCTCCTCCTCGTTTTCCTGAGGGCAATGATACGTCTCCAATGTATCTATAATTTTTTATTGTTCCATGCTATTATTTATGATGTTTTGGATGTTTAATGGGCTTTGTCATACACTTTTATATTATTTTTGGGACTAACCTACTAACCCAAAGGCCCAGTCCAGATTGCTGTTTTTTGCCTGTCTCAGGGTTTTGCAGAAAAGGAATATCAAACGGAGTCCAAATGGAATGAAACCTTCAGGAGAGATATTTTTGGAGAAAATCACACATGGAAGACTTGAGAACCACGGAGTAGGGGCTACGAGGTGCCCACGAGGGTGGGGGGCGCACCCCCTAGGGCACGCCCCCTGCCTCGTGGGTCCCTCGTATGGCCCCCGGTGCCCTCCTTCCTCCTATATATACCTACGTACCCCGAAACCATCAGGAGAGAAGAGAAAACCCTAGTTCCACCACCATAACCTTCTGTTCCCGTGAGATCCCATCTTGGGGCCTGTTCCGGAGCTCCGCCGGAGGGGGGATCTACCATGGAGTGCTTCTACATCATCATCATCGCCTCACCATGAGTTGTGAGTAGTTTACCACAGACCTTCGGGTCCATAGCTAGTATCAAGATGGCTTCTTTTCTCACTTTGGATCTCAATACAAAGTTATCCTGGTCTCCGAGGAGATCTATTCGATGTAATCTCTTTTTGCGGTGTGCTTGTCGAGATCTGATGAATTGTGGGTTTATGATCAAGATTATCTACGAGAAATATTTGGTTCTTCTCTGAACTCTTTATGTATGATTATAATATCCTTGCAAGTCTCTTCGAATTATTGGTTTGGTTTGGCCTACTAGATCTATAGTTCTTGCAATGAGAGAAGTGCTTGGCTTTGGGTTCAATCTTGCGGTGTCCTTTCCTAGTGACAGTAGGGGCAGCAAGGCACGTATTGTATTGTTGCCATCGAGGTTAAAAAGATGGGTTTTATTGTAACATCTCAAATTTTCAATTTGGAATGTTATACATAGATCATATTGCATTGCATGTTCGATTGCATTTTTGTGCGTGGCGATCCTCGAAAACTCTAAGCAACTCAAGGACCTACGGAGAGAGTTGGGACTTCTACCGTTTTCGTATTTGAGTTTTCTCGAATACCGGTACGGGGATCACGTTGGTTTTAATTATTTTCTCTCCCTAAAAATATTTCTTAGTAAAATATATGAGCGGAGATAATATGACTTCTCCAAAATAAAAGAAATATTGGAGGCAAAATATTAAAATCACCTTTGGATTTTTTTTATTCGGATTTATTTGCGATTTTATTTGCTTAGGAAAAATGCGTGTTTTTGAAAATTGCATTTACGTCCGGGAGAAATGTTCACTTTGTCCTAGATTTTATTAGAGGACGATGAAAATTTATTTCGGAATTTTTAGAGCTCGTTTAGTATTTTATTTTCGTGTTTTTCGGCATGGGAATACTTTTTTTTAAATGAGAGTTGGTTCGGACCGACTGGGCCGCAGCCTAGCCGGCCCACAGCGCCACCTGCCCCGACTCCGGCTGGAGACCCAGCCTCGCCCGCTCGCCATCGTGGCCGAGCCGGACTCCCCGCCGCCTTGTCCCTTCCCCAAGTAGCCGCCCCCCTGCACCCTATAAATACTGCCACTGCCCCCCTAGCCGCCGCCAGCCCGCCGCCTCGCCGCCGCCAGCCCGCCGCCGCGCCACGCAGCCGCGCTGCGCAGCCTTGCCATCGCCGGAGCCGAGGTAGTAGCCGCCGAGCCGCCGCCGTTTTTTTAAAAAGACCGTCCGATTTTTTTTAGAAACCCTAGATCCGTTTTTTAGAACGGTTCGGTTTTTTTGGTTTAGTTAGTTTGTGGACGTTCGTCCGTACGTTCGGTTTAACGAACGTTGTTTGCCCGTTAGTTATAGACAGCGAACGTTCGTTTGTTAGCGTGTTCGTCAGTTTTCTTTTCAGGGCTTTATCCGTGATTATTTTCGATTATGATCTCTGCCCTGATCTTTGTTTTTCGTTTTTCTTTTCGCTCGAGAGTCGGAATCAGGTGATTCAAAATCCCAGATCTTCGTCTCGACGCCCTCTTTCCGTTTAAGCAACTTGAACAATGTTTAGCTACTGTAAATTTTGACTATAGATCAATCTAGTAATCAGATCTTGTTTCTTTCGCAGTTTGAGTTTCGTTGCCCCGTTTGATTTGGTTCCTTTTGCAAACTGGAGTTCTTAAGTTGAACTTTTTTGTTAGATCTTATTATTTTGGAGCTCTGTTTGTGCATCTTTTCTTGATTGCTTATGTATGCTATTGTTTGCTTGCAATAGAATACCCGGAGTGCGAAGCGTGCTACTACGAGTATCTAGGTTTTGTGAATCATTAGCAAGGCAAGTAACACTTTGATCATACCTCCTTATTACCCAGTTTTTATGCATTAGATAAAACCCTCACATATTGCATGAGTAGGATCTATTAACTTGTGGGTCTGGGAAGTAGATTGAGGTAGAACGTATTACCTGCATTATTTTCAAACCCTTGGGAGTTACTTCTACGTTATGCTTAGGTTGCCATGCTATGCTCGTAGACATGGATTGGGTTTGAGTGAAATCCATGACAGATGTGAGTTGTTAATTAATGGTTCAACTTAAGGTGGCTACTTGAATACACATCTGGGTGGATTGGTTGGAGGGCACCTGGAGAATCCAGTGTTGTCGTAGGAAATCCCGGAGGAACCTTGTGATTATCCTATGGAATGCCACCCAGGCTCAAAAGGATCATAAAACTATTCATGCTAGAAACTTCCGTGTGCAGCCATAATGCCATTATGGGCTCTGGCATAGTATGAGTAAGTTGTGTGAGCTCTTTCAGTGGTGGACTAGGAGATGTAGGGGAAAGTAGGTGTACGGGTCCACCCGAGGTAAAGAGTGAATGCTACTGAAAGATTGTGTCTCAGTCATCCGTTTCTCAAACACCATGCAATGCGAGAAATCCAATGGAGGAGATCGAGTCTTGTGGGGAAAAGTGCACAAACCTCTGCAGAGTGTATAAACTGATCATGATTAGCCGTGTCCCCGGTTATGGACAATCTTGAGTATCCGGTACTTGAATTATTGGTTGATCTCATCACTCTAAAAATTAATTTGTTGGGTAAATGATGACTACTTTAATTGGGATTGAGTTGGAGGTACCTTCTCAATGATGTTTCAACTACCATGATAGTTAAAATAAAATTTATTCCTTTGTTGTAGGGAAAAATTGGCTTTATGCAAAAAGAATAACCTTAGAGACTCCACCAGCCAAATATGCATATAGTGTTAGCGTTATTTATGTTATTGCTCTACTGTGTTATCTTGCCAGCATATTCCATGTGCTGACCCGTTTCGGGCTGCAACATGTTACGTTGCAGACTTTTCAGGCGAGGAGTAAGACGTGCTAGGTCGTTTGTCATGCACTCAGCTATGCCGTTGGAGTTGATGGACTCACTTATCTTCCAAGCCTTTCGCTATTATTTTGTTAGATGGCCTTAAGCCATAGACTTTTGTAATAAGTTCTCTTCTGAGACATTGGATGTAATAAGTGTGTGATTGCCACTATGTTATAAATCCTTCAAGTACTATGTGTGTCAGCATTACCGATCCAACGATGACACAGAACACAGAGACTTCGGTCCATTCGGATCGTGGTCGCTACAAGATGGTATCAGAGCACACACTGACTGTAGGACACGACCACTAAGAAAAACCCTAGGTTACTCTTCTCTACTCATTTCCGACTCCTCTCCATTTTTTACTCTTTTAGGATGGTGGACCCAAGGAACAAGTTCACTCAACCAGATGAAGACACACCTTTTGGACGACACTTGAAGGAAGTCACTAGGTACCTGAACATAGGAATACCAAGCTTCATTGGGACCTACACCGCCACCTTACCAGAAGAAGAGCGATGGAGTATTCAAGTTCAAATTCCCGAGTGGACATTCGCACCATCCACTGAACCAATAGAGTTTTCATTCGATGCACCAACCTGGAGCCTAGGCAAGAGTATGGCAGCCCACATCACCATGGGACGTATTGGAGAAGTCTACAAGCAGGAGCTAAAGGACACCATCTACCAGATTTGTGGAAGCCGAGATGAGCGATGGGACATGATCAGTACCCGGAAGGACAGGTCAATTGCAGCGTTCATCCAAGAGTTAAACCAGCACATTCGTCGACAGGAGCACCAGATGTGCGCAGGGATGATAGAGTTGGAGAAGGCACTAACCAGGAACTTGGAGCTAGAAGAGGAACTCAAGTCTACACGCGACGGATACGAAGAGGAGATGATGATACTTGTGGAGAAGAATGATGATTTGACGAGGAAGCTAGGAGTATTCATGGGAGATCTAGCACCAGGAGAAGAAGAAGAAGAAGAAGAAGAAGAAGAAGAAGAAGAAGAAGAAGAACCCAAGGAGATTTGTTCGGAAGACTACATCATTATCGACGACACGGAATCAGACACCGATGATAGTGATGACAAAGACTACAAAGATGAAGCTGGAGCAGACATCATGAAATCTTCCGCCGATCAAAATTTCTAGATGACCCCCTATGACTAGTAGCTTTTCCCCATAAAGTAGAATTTAGAGCACTTTTGTAACGTTGGTTAGATCTTTGTAAGCCCTTGCTTGAAATTGATTGGTGTGATATGTTTTTGTTTGCCTCATGTGCATATGGGTAGTGAATTTTCCCTTAGATCTCATTTCTATTCTAATCTCTTCCCTCCACACCCATCAGAAGCCTCCGAGACGTGAGCCCGAATTTCAGTTTCCCCCTGAGCTCACTCAGTTGATCCAGCAGCAGAACACCTTGATGCAACTACTTGTCCAGAACAATCAAAACAACCAGAACAACAACAACAACCCTCCATCACCACCACCCATGGACAACCTGACACGTTTCTTAAGGTTGCAACCACCGGTGTTTTCTAGCAGCATTGAACCAATAGTTGTTGATGACTGGCTGCGCAAGATTGGGAGGGACTTGACCACCGCCAATTGCACGGATGTTGAGAAGGTGCGATTTACCGCACATCAGTTGTCTGGACTAGCAGCAGCATGGTGGGAGAATTACACATCCACTTTCCCTGTAGCCAATGTCACTTGGGATCAGTTTCAGCAAGCTTTTCGCATTGCCCATGTCTCAACTGGAGCTATGACCATGAAGAAGTGAGAGTTTCGCAACTTGCGCCAAGGAAATCGTACTGTGGCCCAGTACGTAGATGAGTTTAGTACCCTATCTCTTTATGCCCCGGATGATGTGGCCACAGATGCCGTGAAGCAGGAGAGATTTATGGAAGGGCTGAATGATGAGATGAGCGTACAATTGATGGTGGCAACCTTTAACAACTACCAGGAGTTGGTAGATAAGGCTCTTATGATTGAAGGGAAGAAGCAGTAGATAGAGAGCCGCAAAAGGAAGTATGGACAAGGAAGGAATAGTTCTGGAGCCCAGCAGAAGCCCCGATTCACCCCGAATTCGGGAGGATACACCCATAATCATGGAAGCCACACCCATAATGGAGGAAGTTCTCACAACCACAATGGCTCCAAGAATGGGAATGCGAATGGAGCAAATAATAATCAGAACCGCTCTACTCCATCAACACCCGCTAAGAGGGATTTGAGCCACGTCACGTGTTTCAAGTGCGGGAAGAATGGACACTATGCCACAGAATGCCCTGAAGCCAAGAATGGGAATGTCAATGGAAGCGCCGGGAAGAAGCCCAACCCGTTCAACAAAGGACAAGTGAACCACGTGACCATGGAGGAGGTTGAAGAGCAACCAGATGCAGTTATCGGTAAGCTTTTGGTTAAGTCATTTACCGCAGTAGTTCTTTTCGATACTGGTGCATCGCATTCATACATTCCAAGGGGATTCGTAAATAGACATAAGTTGCCCACCAGAGTCCTTATGACCGCCATGTTAATAAGTTCACCTGGAGCGGAATATATGGCAAATCAAGGATGCTTTCAGATGCCATTGACCATTGGACAACATGTTTTCCCCTCAAACCTAATAGTTTTGGAGTCACAAGGATTGGATGTGATATTAGGTATGGATTAGCTATCGATGTATGGAGGGAACATCGATTGTGCCATTAAGTCTATTTGCTTACCACCCCGGAGGGAAAAATGATCAAGTATGTATCTAGGCATTCGCCTAGGAGGACACAAGTACATTCTCTCACGGGAGTTGTTCAGGAGCAAGTGCCCATAGTAAGGGATTATCCGGATGTATTTCCAGAAGAGCTACCAGGCATGCCATCGGATAGGGATATTGAGTTTTTGATTGAGCTATTGCCTGGCACCAGACCAATATCAAAGAGACCATATCGGATGCCAGCAAATGATCTAGAGGAGATCAAGAAGCAGATTAAGGAGTTATTCGAGAAATGATTTATTCGCCGAAGTTCATCACCTTGGGGAGCCCCAGTGCTTTTGGTCGAGAAGAAGGATGGATCTTTAAGGATGGTCGTTGATTATCGGGCACTGAATGAAGTGACGATTAAGAATAATTACCCGATGCCGATGATCAATGATTTGTTCGACCAAATTCAAGGAGCTAAATTATTCTCCAAGATCGATCTACGATCAGGATACCACCAGTTGAAGGTCCGAGAGAAAGATATACCTAAGACAGCCTTCACCACAAGGTATGGGCTATATGAGTATACTGTTATGTCATTTGGATTGACTAATGCCCCTGCCTATTTCATGAGTATGATAAACAAGGTGTTCATGGAGTTCTTGGATAAGTTTGTCTTGGTATTCATTGATGATATTTTGGTGTACTCGAAGAACGAGGAGGAACACGCAGAGCATTTGCGTTTGGTACTGGAGAAGCTCAAAGAGCATCAGTTGTATGCCAAGTTTAGCAAATGCGAGTTTTGGTTGAAGGAAGTTGGATTCTTAGGGCATGTTATATCAGGAGAAGGTATAGAAGTGGACCCCGTCAAAGTGCAGGCAGTCACTGAGTGGTTGGCACCCACTTCAGTTGGAGAAATCCGTATTTTTCTTGGACTCGCGGGATATTACCGGAGATTCATAGAGAATTTCTCCAAGATTGCAAAGCCCACGACGACATTGTTGAAGAAGGACACCAAGTTCCATTGGACAGAAGAGTGCGAAGAAAGTTTCCAAGAGTTGAAGAAACGGTTGACGACAAGCCCAGTGCTGATCTTGCCAGATATACGCAAGGATTTCCAAGTGTACTGCGATGCTTCACGCTTAGGACTTGGAGGAGTACTCATGTAGGACGGAAGAGTTGTTTCTTATGCATCTCGTCAACTGCGACCGCACGAGTTGAATTATGCAACACACGATTTGGAGCTAGCAGCAGTTGTGCATGCGCTCAAAACTTGGAGACATTTCCTTATTGGAAATCATTGTGATGTGTACACGGATCACAAGAGCATGAAGTACATTTTCACCCAGAAGGAGCTGAATCTCAGACAGAGGAGATGGTTGGAGCTTATAAAAGATTATGATATGAAGTTGCACTATCACCCCGGAAAGGCCAACGTCATTGTAGACGCTTTGAGCCGGAAGAGTTATTTAAATACCCTAGTGAAGGGAGGATTACCAAAGGAGTTAGCAGAAGATCTTCGAGAGCTTCGTTTGGAGATAGTTCCTAGAGATTTTGTTGCAACATTGGAGGTTCGGTCAACATTGTTGGGAAAGATACGAGAAGCCCAGAAGGATGACAAAGATATTGCCGATATAAAGGAGAAGATGAATGAAGGAAAAGCCAAGGGATTTCATGAGGATGAACACGAGACCTTGTGGTTTGAGGACCGAATCTATGTGCCTAACAATGCCGAGATCAGGAAGTTGATACTGCATGAAGCACATGATTCACCATACTCGATACACCCCGAAAACACTAAGATGTATTTGGATTTGAAAGAACGTTTCTGGTGGACAGGAATGAAGAAGGATATTGCCGAGTATGTAGCCATATGTGATGTATGCCAGAGAGTGAAGGCGGAGCATCAGAAGCCAGCAGGATTGCTACAGCCTATGCCGATACCCGAATGGAAGTGGGATAAGCTTGGCATGGACTTTATCACCGGATTTCCCAGAACCAAATCTGGATATGACTCAATCTGGGTAGTAGTGGATCGGTTGACCAAAGTAGCCCACTTTATCCCCGTGAAAACCATGTATACCAGTGCGAAGTTGTCCAAGATATACATGACCAGGATCGTAAGTCTCCATGGAGTTTCGAGGACCATTGTATCATATAGAGGAACACAGTTCACCTCAAAGTTTTGGCATCAGTTACACCAGACTTTGGGAACGAGGCTTGAACTCAGTACAGGTTTTCGCCCGCAGACTGATGGACAGACCGAGAGAGTCAATCAGATTCTGGAAGACATGTTGTGAGCTTGTGTGTTAGATTATGGATCTAGTTGGGATGACAACTTGCCCTACGCGGAGTTCTTGTACAACAACAATTACCAGGCCAGTTTGAAGATGGCACCGTTCGAAGCATTATACGGGAGGAGATGCCAAAACACCGTTGATGTGGGATGAAGTCGGAGACCATCAGTTATTTGGGCCAGACCTGATCAAAGAGTCCGAAGAGAAGGTTAAGTTGATTCGAGATAGACTGAAGGTAGCTCAGTCCAGGCAGAAGAGTTACGCAGACTCGAAGTGCAAGGAAGTAGCCTATGAAATCAGAGACAGAGCATACCTGAGAGTGTCACCTCTATGAGGAGTTAAACGTTTCAGAGTTAAGGGAAAGTTAGCCCCGAGATTTGTGGGACCGTACCGTGTTTTGGAACGCATGGCAGAGGTTGCCGATAAATTGGAGGTACCCGAAGGATTGTTAGGAGTGCATGATGTGTTGCACGTTTCTCAGCTTAAGAAGTGTCATGCGGAGATTGCCAATATTCCTTTAAGAGACACAGTACCCCTGGAAGAAATTCAGCTGGATAGTGATCTGACTTACGAGGGGAAACCCGTCAAGATCCTCGAGTTTTCGAGCAGAGTCACTCACAGTAAGGTTATCAAGTTTTGCAAAGTTCAGTGGAGTCACCACACCGAGGAAGAAGCCACCTATGAACGAGAATATGATCTACGCAAGGACCACCCACACCTGTTCTCTAGCCAAGCCGAATCTCGAGGGCGAGATTAATTCTAAGGGGGTAGGTTTGTACCATCCCAAATTTTCAATTTGGAATGTTATGCATAGATCATATTGCATTGCATGTTCGATTGCATTTTTGTGCGTGGCGATCCTTGAAAATTCTAAGCAACTCAAGGACCTACGCAGAGAGTTGGGAATTCTACCGTTTTCGTATTTGAGTTTTCTCGAATACCGATACGGGGATCGCGTTGGTTTTAGTTATTTTCTCTCCCTAATAATATTTCTTCGTAAAATATATGAGCGGAGATAATATGACTTCTCCAAAATAAAAGAAATATTGGAGGCAAAATATTAAAATCACCTTTGGATTTTTTATTCGGATTTATTTGAGATCTTATTTGCTTAGGAAAAATGCGCGCTTTTCAAAATTGCATTTAGGTCCGGGAGAAATGTTCACTTTGTCCTAGATTTTATTAGAGGACGGTGAAAATTTATTTCGGAATTTTTGGAGCTCGTTTAGTATTTTATTTTCGTGTTTTTCGGCATCCGAATAATTTCAAAAAAAAGGAGAGTTGGTTCGGACCGACTCGGCCGCAGCCCAGTCGGCCCACAGCACCGCCCACCCCGACTCCGGTTGGAGTCCCAGCCTCGCCCGCTCGCCGTCGTGGCCGAGCCGGACACCCCGCCGCCTTGCCCCTTCCCCAAGAAGCCGCCCCCATGCCCCCTATAAATACCACTGCCGCCGCCCCTAGCCGCCACCCCACCGCCGCCGCAGCCGTCACGCCAGCCCGCCGCCGCGCGCCTCACCGCCGCCAGCCCGCCGCCTCGCGGCCGCCAGCCCGCCACCGCGCCGTGCAGCCTCACCGTCGCCTCGCCGCCGCCAGAGCCGAGGTAGAAGCCGTCGAGCTGCCGTCGTTTTTTTTAAAGATCGTCCGATTTTTTTTAGAAACCCTAGATCCGTTTTTTAGAACGGTTCGTTTTTTTGGTTTAGTTAGTTTGTGGACGTTCGTCCGTACGTTCGTTTTAACGAACATTGTTTGCCCGTTAGTTACAGACAGCGAACGTTCGTTCGTTAGCCTGTTCGTCAGTTTTCTTTTCACGGCTTTATCCGCGATTATTTTTGATCGCGATCTCTGCCCTGATCTTGTTTTTCGTATTTCTTTTCGCTGGAGAATCGGAATCAGGTGATTCAAAATCCCAGATCTTTGTCTCGACGCCCTCTTTCCGTTTAACTAACATGAATAAGGTTTTGCTACTGTATAATTTGACCATAGATCAATCTAGTATTCGGATCTTGTTTCTTTCATAGTTTGAGTTTCGTTGCCCCGTATGATTCGATTCTTTTTGCAAACCGGAGTTCTTAAGTTGAACTTTCTGGTTAGATCTTCTTATTTTGGAGCTCTATTTGTGTATCTTTGCTTGATTGCTTATGTATGCTATTGTTTTCTTGCGATAGAATACCCGAAGTGCGAAGTGTGCTACTACGAGTCTCTAGGTTTTGCGAATCATCAGCAAGGCAAGTAACACTTTGATCATACCTTTTTATTACCCAGTTTTTATGCATTAGATCAAACCCTCACACATTGCATGAGTAGGATCTCTTAACTTGTGGGTCTGGGAAGTAGATTGAGGTAGAACCTATTACCTGCATTATTTTCAAACCCTTGGGAGTTACTTCTATGTTATGCTTAGGTTGCCATGCTATGCCGTAGACGTGGATTTGGTTTGAGTGAAATCCATGATAGATGTGAGTTGTTAATTTATGGTTCAACTTAAGGTGGCTACTTGAATGCACATCTGGGTGGATTGGTTGCAGGGCACCTGGAGAATCCAGTGTTGTCCTAGGAAATCCCGGAGGAACCGTGCGATTATCCTACGGAATGCCACCCAGGCTCAAAGGGATCATAAAACTATTCATGCTAGAAACTTCCATGTGCAGCCACAATGCCATTATGGGCTCTGGCATAGTATGAGTAAGTTGTGTGAGCTCTTTCAGTGGTGGACTAGCAGATGTAGGGGAAAGTAGGTGTACGGGTCCACCAGGGGTAAAGAGTGAATGCTTCTGAAAGACTGTGTCTCGGTCATCCATTTCTCAAACACCATGCAGTGCGAGAAATCCAATGGAGGAGATCGAGTCTTGTGGGGAAAAGTGCACAAACCTCTGCAGAGTGTACAAACTGATCATGATTAGCCGTGTCCCCAGTTATGGACAATCTTGAGTATCTGGTACTTGAATTATTGGTTGATCTCAACACTCTAAAAATTAATTTGCTGGGTAAATGATGACTACTTTAATTGGGATTGAGTTGGAGGTACCTTCTCAATGATGTTTCAACTACCATGATAGTTAAAATAAAATTTATTCATTTGTTGTAGGAAAAAAATGGCTTTATGCAAAAAAATAACCTTAGAGCCTCCACCAGCCAAATATGCATATAGTGTTAGCTTTATTTCTATTCTTGCTCTACTGTGTTATCTTGCCAGCATATTCCATGCGCTGACCCGTTTTGGGCTGCAACATGTTACGTTGCAGACTTTTCAGACGAGGAGTAAGACGTGCTAGGTCGTTTGTCATGCACTCAGCTATGCCTTTGGAGTTGATGGACTCACTTATCTTCCAAGCCTTCCGCTGTTATTTTGTTAAATGGCCTTAAGCCATAGACTTTTGTAATAAGTTCTTTTCTGAGACATTCGATGTAATAAGTGTGTGATTGCCACTCTGTTATAAATCCTTCAAGTATTGTATGTGTCAGCATTACCGATCCAGGGATGACACAGAACACAGAGACTTCGGTCCATTCGGATCGTGGTCGCTACATTTATATCATATTGCTTAAGTTTATCCCTCTCCAACATGTCATCTTGCTTAAGGCGTTACTCTGTTCTTATGAACTCAGTACACTAGATGCATGCTGGATAGTAGTCGATATGTGGAGTGATAGTAGTAAATGCAGAATCTTTTCGGTCTACTTGTCTCGGACGTGATGCATATATATAATGATCATGCCTAGATAGTCTCATAATTATTCGCTTTTCTGTCAATTGCTCGACATTAATTTGTTTACCCGCCGTAGAATATCGCTATCATGAGAGAAGTCACTAGAGAACACTATGCCCCCCGGGTCTATTCTCAACATACCAATCATCACCTACTTTACTTTTTCTGCTTTTACTTTCTGTTCTTATAATAAAAAGTACCAACAATATCAAACTATCATCGCTATCAGATCTCACTTTTGTAAGCGACCGCAAAGGGATTGACAACCCCTTATCGCATTGGTTGCGAAGTTCTTATTTGTTTGTGCAGGTGCGAGGGACTCGTGCGTGGTCTCCTACTAGATTGATACCTTGGTTTTCAAAAACTGAGGGAAATACTTACGCTACTGTGCTGCATCTCCCTTTCCTCGTCGAGGGAAAACAACGCAAGCTTGAGAAGTAGCAAGAAGAATTTCTGGCGCCGTTGCCGGGGAGGCTTACGCGAAAGTCATATACCAAGTACCTATCACAAACCCTTATCCTTCGCATTACATTTTTTGCCTCTTGTTTTCCTCTCCCCCACTTCACCCTTGCCGTTTTATTTGCCCTTCTTCTGCCGTGTGTTTATCGTTCGCTTGCCTCTTGTTTTCTTATGTGTGTTGGATTGCTTGCTTGTCACTATGGCTCAGAACAATACCAAATTGTGTGACTTCTCCAATACCAACAATAATGATTTTCTTTGCACTCTGATTGCTCCTATTACCGATGCTGAATCTTGTGAGATCAATGCTGCTTTGTTGAATCTTGTCACGAAAGATCATTTTCCGGCCTTCCTAGTGAAGATGCCGCTACCCATCTAAACAACTTTGTTGATTTGTGTGATATGCAAAAGAAAAGGGATACGGATAACAATATTGTTAAATTGAAGTTATTTCCGTTTTCACATAGAGATCGTGCTAAAACTTGGTTTTCCTCTTTGCCTCAAAATAGTATTGATTCGTGGAAAAAGTGCAAAGATGCTTTTATCTCTAAGTATTTCCCTCCTGCTAAGATTATCTCTCTTAGAAACGATATTATGAATTTTAAGCAACTAGATCATGAGCATGTTGCACAAGCTTGGGAGGGAATGAAATTAATGATACGTAATTGCCCTACACATGGTTTGAATCTATGGATGATTATTCAGAACTTTTATGTTGGCTTGAATTTTGCTTCTAGAAATCTTTTAGATTCGGCCGCAGGAGGCACTTTCATGGAAACTACCTTAGGAGAAGCTACCAAACTCCTAGATAATATTATGGTTAATTATTCTCAATGGCACACCGAAAGATCTACTAGTCAAAAAGTGCATGCTATTGAAGAAATTAGTGTTTTGAGTGGAAAGATGGCTGAACTTATGAAATTATTTGCTGCTAAGAGTCCACTTTGATTGAAAATAACAATGAATCTTTGGATGTGAATTTTGTTGGTAGGAATAATTTTGGTAACAATGCTTATAGAGGGAACTTTAATCCCAGGCCTTTTCCATGTAATTCCTTTAATAATTATGGTAATTCCTACAACAACTCTTATGGAAAGATGCCTTCTGAATTTGAAACTAGTGTTAAGGAGTTTATGATTTCGCAAAAGAATTTCAATACTATGCTTGAAGAAAAATTGCTTAAGATTGATGAATTGGCTAGAAGTGTGGATAGAATTACTCTTGAAGTTGATTCTTTGAAACTTAGATCTATCCCACCTAAGCATGATATCAATGAGTCTCTCAAAGCCATGAGAATTTCCATTGATGAATGCAAAGAAAGAACCTCTAGGACGCGTGCTAAAAGAGAGGATTATATTAAAGCGTGTTCTTCTAGTTATCATGAAAATAAAGATGAAGATCTGAAAGTTATTGATGTGTCTCCTATTAGATCCTTGTTTTCTAGCATAAATCTTAATGAAGATAGGATTGGAGATGATTCTACTTTAAGTGTCCCAATGATTCAGAGTTTTTAGATCTTGATGCTAAAATTGTTAAAAGTGGGAGTGAAGAGATTAAAACTTTGCATAGTGATGAACCCACTACTTTGGATTTCTAGGGATTCAATTATGATAATTGATCTTTGATTGATTGTATTTCCTTGTTGCAATCCGTACTAAACTCTCCACATGCTTATAGTCAAAATAAAGCTTTCACTAAACATATAGTTGATGCTTTGATGCAATCTTATGAAGAAAAACTTGAGTTAGAAGTTTCTATCCCTAGAAAGCTTCATGATGAGTGGGAACCTACTATCAAAATAAAAATTAAAGATCATGAATGCTATGCTTTGTGTGATTTGGGTGCAAGTGTCTCCACTATCCCAAAAACTTTGTGTGATTTGCTAGGTTTCCATGAGCTTGATGATTGTTCTTTCAATTTGCATCTTGCGGATTCCACTATTAAGAAACCTATGGGAAGGATTAATTATGTTCTTATTGTTGCCAATAGGAATTATGTGCTCGTAGATTTCATTGATCTTGATATAGATTGCAATCCTTCATGTCCTATTATTCTTGGTAGACCTTTCCTTAGAACGATTGGTGCAATTATTGATATGAGGGAAGGAAATATTAGAATCCAAATTCCGTTAAGGAAAGGCATGGAACACTTTCCTAGAAAGAAAATCAAATTACCATATGAATCTATTATGAGAGCCACTTATGGATTGCCTTCCAAAGATGGCAATACCTAGATCTATCATGTATCGTGCCTAGCTAGGGGCGTAAAACGATAGCGCTTGTTGGGAGGCAAACCAATTTTATACTTTTTGTTTTTGCTTCTGTTAGGGAATAAATATTGCATATAGCTTTTGTTTAGATGTGATTTTGTGTTTTGTTTAGTGTTTGTGCCAAGTAGAACCTTTGGGAAGACTTGTGTGAAGTTTATGTGATCTTGCTGTGAAAAAGAGAATCGTTAGCGCTCGCTAGAATGGTCATCAGATTTTACTGGAGCGTGCTATGTAGTTGATTCTTTTTGCAGATGATTAATATACAAATTCCTCACATTTAACAATTTAGTTTGAATTTTTTGGAGTTACAGAAGAATGCGAAACCTGCAGATTACTACAGACTGTTCTGTTTTTGACAGATTTTGTTTTTCGTGTGTTGTTTGCTTATTTCAATGCATCTATGAGTAATATTGGGAAGTATGAACCATATAGAAGTTGGAATACAGTAGGTTTAACACCAATATAAACAAAGAATGAATTCATTGCAGTACCTTTGAGTAGTGGTTTGGTTTCTTATACTAACGGAGCTCACGAGATTTGTTGTCTAAGTTTTGTGTTGTGAAGTTTTCAAGTTTTGAGTATTGCTTTGATGGAATATGGAACAAAGAGTAGAACAGGCCTAAGCTTGGGGATGACCAAGGCAACCCAAGTAAAATTCAAGGACAACCAAAAGCCTAAGCTTGGGGATGCCCCGGTAAGGCATCCCCTCTTTCGTCTTCATCTATGGTAACTATACTCGGAGCTATCTTTTTATTCACCACATGATATGTGTTTTACTTGGAGCGTCTTGTATAATTTGAGTCTTTGCTTCTTAGTTTTCCACAATTATCCTTGCTGGACACACCTATTTGAGAGAGTTAAATACGGCCTAGGAATTGTTAGAACACTCTATGTGCTTCACTTATATCTTTTGAGTTGAATAGTTTTTAATCTAGTGCTTCACTTATATCTTTTAGAGCACGGTGGTGATTATATTTTGAAGAAATTGTTGATCTCTCATGCTTCATTTATATCCATTTGAGAGTCTATTAAAACAGCATGGTAATGTGCTTACGCTATAAAACTAGTCTTCACATGATAGACATCCAATATCAATGTAGTAAAAACTTTCACACTAAGTGCATTGAATATGATGAGAAGTTGGCTGCTTGATAATTGTTTTGAGATATGAGGATAGTGATATTAGAGTCATGCTAGTGGAGTTATTGTGAAATTGGGAAATGCTTGTGTTAAGGTTAGTGATTCCCGTAGCATGCACATATGGTGAACCGCTATGTGACGAAGTTAGAGCATGAGGTATTTGTAAAGTGTCGACCTTTGTGTGGAGGTCGGGGGCGCGCGATGGTTAACTCCTACCAACCTCCCCCTCTAGGAGCATGCGTTGATTGCTTTGTTTTGATGACTCATAGATTTTTGCAATAAGTATATGAGTTCTTATGACTAATGTTGAGTCAATGGATTATACGCACTCTCACCCTTCCACCATTGCTAGCCTCTCTTGTATCACGCAACTTTCGCTGGTACCATATACCCACTATATATCCTTCCTCAAAACAGCCACCATATATATTCCTCAAAACATCCACCATACCTACCTATCATGGCATTTCCATAGCCATTCCGAGATATATTGCCATGCAACTTTCCACCGTTTCGTTCATATGACACGCATCATATTGTCATATTGCCATGCATGATCATGTAGTTGACATCGTATTAGTGGAAAGGCCACCATGCATAATTTTTCATGCATGTCACTCTTGATTCATTGCACATCCCGGTACACCGCCGGAGGCATTCATATAGAGTCATACTTTGTTTTAGTATCGTGTTGTAATATTGAGTTGTAATGAAAGTGTGATGATTATCATTATTAGAGCATTGTCCCATGTGAGGAAAGGCTAAATCAAGAAAGACCGAAAAAAGGCCAAAGAGAAAAAAAAGAAAGGCCCAAAAAAAAGAGAAAGAGAAAGAAAAGAAAAAGGGACAATTGCTACTATCTTTTTTTCACACTTGTGCTTCAAAGTAGCACCATGGTCTTCATGATAGATAGTCTCATGTTTAGTCACTTTCATATACTAGTGAGAATTTTCGTTATAGAACTTGGCTTGTATATTCCAACGACGGGCTTCCTCAAATGCCCTAGGTCTTTGTGAGCAAGCAAGTTGGATGCACACCCACTAGTTTCTTTTGTTGAGATTTCATACATTTTTAGCTCTAGTGCATCTGTTGCATGGCAATCCCTACTCACTCACATTGATATCTATTGATGGGCATCTCGATAGCCCATTGATACGCCTAGTTGATGTGAGACTATCTCCCTCCTTTTTGTCTTTTCCTAAACCACCTCTCTATTCCACATAGTGCTATGTCCATGGCTCACGCTCATCTATTGCATGAAAGTTGAAAGGTTCGAAAGAATAGAGTATGAAAACAAGTTCTTGGCTGAAACCGGGGTTGTGCATGATATGAATATTTTGTGTGATGAAGAGGGAGCATAGCCGGACTATATGATTTTGTAGGGATAACTTTCTTTAGCCATAGTATTTTGAGAAGACATGATTGCTTTGTTAGTATGCTTGAAGTATTATTATTTCTTATGTCAATATAGACTTTTGTCTTGAATCTTTCAGATCTGAACATTCATGTCACAATTAACAGAATTACATTGAAAAGTTATGTTGGTTAGCATTCCACATCAAAAATTATGTTTTTATCATTTACCTACTCGAGGACGAGCATGGATTAAGCTTGGGGATGCTTGATACGTCTCCAACGTATCTATATTTTTTGATTGTTCCATGGTATTATTTATGATGTTTTGGATGTTTAATGGGTTTTGTCATACACTTTTATATTATTTTTGGGACTAACCTACTAACCCAAAGGCCCAGTCCAGATTGCTGTTTTTTTGCCCGTTTCAGGGTTTTGCAGAAAAGGAAGATCAAACGGACTCCAAACGGAATGAAACCTTTGGGAGATATATTTTTGGAGAAAATCACGCACGAGAGACTTGAGAACCATGGAGTAGGGGCTACGAGGTGCCCACGAGGGTGGGGGCGCCCCCCTAGGGCGCGCCTCCTGCCTCGTGGGTCCCTCGTATGGCCCCCGATGCCCTCCTTCCTCCTATATATACCTACGTACCCCGAAACCATCAGGAGAGAAGGGAAAACCCTAGTTCCACCGCCGTAACCTTCTGTTCCCGTGAGATCCCATCTTGGGGCCTGTTCCGGAGCTCCGCCGGGGGGGGGGGATCTACCACGGAGTGCTTCTACATCATCATCATCGTCGCCTCACCATGAGTTGTGAGTAGTTTACCACAGACCTTCGGGTCCATAGCTAGTATCTAGATGGCTTCTTATCTCTCTTTGGATCTCAATACAAAGTTCTCCTCGGTCTTCGAGGAGATCTATTCGATGTAATCTCTTTTTGCGGTGTGTTTGTCGAGATCCGATGAATTGTGGGTTTATGATCAAGATTATCTATGAGAAATATTTGGTTCTTCTCTGAACACTTTATGTATGATAATAATATCCTTGCAAGTCCCTTCGAATTATTGGTTTGGTTTGGCCTACTAGATATATAGTTCTTGCAATGAGAGAAGTGCTTGGCTTTGGGTTCAATCTTGCGGTGTCCTTTCCCAGTGACAGTAGGGGCAGCAAGGCACGTATTGTATTGTTGCCATCGAGGATAAAAAGATGGGGTTTATATCATATTGCTTGAGTTTATCCCTCTACATCATGTCATCTTGCTTATGGAGTTACTCTATTCTTATGAACTCAATACACTAGATGCATGTTGGATAGCGGTCGATGTGTGGAGTAATCGTAGTAGATGCAGAGTCGTTTCGGTCTACTTTTCTCGGACGTGATGCCTATATATAATGATCATGCCGATATAGTCTCATAATCATTCGCTTTTCTATCATTTGCTCAACAGTAATTTGTTTACCGACCGTAGAATATCGCTATCATGAGAGAAGACACTAGAGAATACTATGGCCCCCGGGTCTATTCTCAACATACCAATCTACACCTACTTTACTTTTTCCGCTTTTACTTTCTGTTCTTATAATCAAAATACCAAAAATATCAAACTATCATCTCTATCAGATATCACTTTCGTAAGTGACCGTAAAGGGATTGACAACCCCTTATCGCGTTGGCTGCGAAGTTCTTATTTGTTTGTGCAGGTGTCAGGGACTCGCGCATGGTCTCCTACTGGATTGATACCTTGGTTATCAAAAACTGAGGGAAATACTTATGCTACTGTGCTGCATCTCCCTTTCCTCTTCGAGGGAATACAACGCAAGCTCAAGAAGTAGCAGGCAACTAGGAGGATGTGTTTGCCACCTCGAGTGACGAGGACTTTGAGTTGGATCCTGGGGCCACGACCTCTTGGGTCAAGAAGCTGACTACCAAGATCAAGAAGACTTTTTGCTTGTAGACTCATATTCAGAAGGAGCTCTACAAGGCTCATGTGGCTGAGAATATGGTGCGCCACAGGCAGATTCAGCTGATGAGGCACCTCAATGTGCCAGATGTGAAGAGTGGCTCTGAGAAGGCCATCATCCCTGAGGATACGTGGTGCTTGGAGAACTGTTAGTGGTCTGATGATGATCCTGCTATCTCTCTTGTTCGTGGTCCTGAGGGTGCTACCGCGGAGTCTGAGGAGACTAAGGAGCCTGAGGATGCGGATGATGGATCTGAGAATTCTACGGCGATAGGCGATAAGATCTACTGAGCCCTGGGGCGTTAGCGTCGCTCTTTTCCTTTTTGGTGTCTTGATGCCAAAGGGGGAGAGAACTCTATTACTCTATTAGGTCACGAGAGTTGCATGGGAGGCTTATTTGCAGTTGCTTTCCTCAGTTGATCTATTTTCTTTGCTTTCTAGTGTCTTGTGAACTTGCCCTGTGTTGTGACTCTGTGCATTATGTGAGACATCCGCCCCTTATCCCTTTATCTATGCACTATCCTATCAGTAGAGCTTGCGTGTTATTGGTGCCCTTATCTTTTGCTCTACTGTTTTGTTGTACTAATACGTGCCTTATGTATGATATTTTGTTTTGCTATCACTGGATGGTCTATAAACTCTAGGGGGAGCATTGATCCTAGTGTGAACATTTTGCATTCCAAAAGAAACTCTAAATAATGCTCACACTTAGGGGGAGCCCCGTCTATATTTTCTAGATCTCCCGTGCTTTTCGTGTGGTTGTCATCATCAACCAAAAAGGGGGAGATTGTAAGGTCATTTCCTGCCTTAGGGTTTTGGTGATGTTGACAATACACGTGTGGACTAATCGTGCGTCCTAGTTTCCTCAGGTACACATTGTGTGGCGCAAGACGGTTAGGCCTTCTCTCTATGCGGAAAATATCGAAGACGGAGTTCCCGACGTTTTTATTCCTTTGGTCATAGGGAATCCGTACTATTAAGAGGGAATTGATACGTCTCCAATGTATCTACTTTTCCAAACACTTTTTCCCTTGTTTTGGACTCCAACTTGCATTATTTGAATGGAACTAACCCGCACTAACACTGTTTTCAGCAGAACTGCCATGGTGTTATTTTTATGCAGAAATAAAAGTTCTCAGAATGTTCTGAAAATCCACGGAGATAAGTTTTGGAAATAATAAAAAATACTGGCAGAAGAATCAGCACTAGGGGGCCCACACCCTGTCCACGAGGGTGGGGGCGTGCCCCCTGCCTCGTGGGCACTTGGAGCTCCACCGATCTCAACTCCAACTCCATATATTCACGTCCGGGGAGAAAAAAAATCAGAGAGAAGGATTCATCGCGTTTTATGATACGGAGCCGCCGCCTAACCCTAATCTTCTTCGGGAGGGCTGATCTGGAGTCCGTTTGTGGCTCCGGAGAGGGGAATCTGTCGCCATCGTCATCATCAACCATCCTCCATCACCAATTTCATGATGCTCACCACCGTGCGTGAGTAATCCCATCGTAGGCTTGCTGGACGATGATGGGTTGGATGAGATTTACCATGTAATCGAGTTAGTTTTGTTAGGGTTTGATCCCTAGTATCCATTATGTTCAAAGATTGATGTTGCTATGACTTTGCAATGCTTAATGCTTGTCACTAGGGCCCGAGTGCCATGATTTCAGATCTGAACCTGTTATGTTTTCATGAATATACGTGAGTTCTTGATCCTATCTTGCAAGTCAATAGTCACCTACTATGTGTTATGATCCGGTAACCCCGAAGTGACAATAATCGGGACCACTCCCGGTGATGACCGTAGTTTGAGGAGTTCATGTATTCACTAAGTGTTAATGCTTTGGTCCAGTACTCTATTAAAAGGAGGCCTTAATATCCCTTAGTTTCCAATCGGACCCCGCTGCCATGGGTGGGTAGGACAAAACATGTCATGCAAGTTCTTTCCCATAAGCACATATGACTATATACGGAATACATGCCTACATTATATTGATGAACTGGAGCTAGTTCTGTGTCACCCTATGTTATAACTGTTACATGAGGAATCACATCTGACATAATTATCCATCACTGATCCATTGCCTACGAGCTATTCACATATTGATCTTCGCTTACTTACTTTTCTGTTGCTACTGTTACAATTACTACAGAAACCGCTACCGTTACTTTTGCCACCGTTACCATTGCTTCCATACTACTTTGCTGCAGATATTAAGTCTTCCAGGTGTGGTTGAATTGACAACTCAACTGCTAATACTTGAGAATATTCTTTGGCTCCCCTTGTGTCGAATCAATAAATTTGGGTTGAATACTCTACCCACGAAAACTGTTGCGATCCCCTATACTTGTGGGTTATCAAGACTATTTTCTGGCGCCGTTGCCGGGGAGCATAGCTATATTCTTTGAGTCACTTGGGATTTATATCTGTTGATCACTATGAAGAACTTGAGAGATGAAAAAACCAAGATTTTTCCTCAACTACGAGGGGAAGTAAGGAACTGCCATCTAGCTCTATAATTGATTCACCCTCTGTTATGAGTAAATTTGCGACACCTACACCTGCTATTGATTCTGATATGTTGCATGCTATTGATGATGCCACTTCTGCTATGCATGATGCTTATGATGAAACTACTTCTATGTTTGGTAATATTGTGCGACTAGGTGAATTTCTTGATGAACAACTTGCTAGGGTTAGAGAGAATGAAATTATTGAACTTGATAATATTGATGAAAGTGATGATGAAGATTCTCCACCTAGAAATGAATTGCCTGTTGTGCCTGAGGGTTATGTAATGGATGAAGCAACTGCTAGAGATCTTTTAGCTTGCAAAGATAGGTATGATCTTAAGAAACTGTTAGCTAAGCTGAAAGAAAAGTCTTTGAATGCTAGAATGAAATATGACCCTGCTTTTGCTACTTCACCTATTTGTATCTCTGATAAGGATTATGATTTCTCTGTCGATCCTGAGATAATCACTTTGGTTGAATTTGATCCTTTTATGGCTATGAATTTGAAACCGTTGTGGCACATCTTACTAAATTAAATAATATAGCCACCCTTTTCATGAATGAGGAAAAAATTCGTTACTATTATATCCTTAAGTTATTTCCGTTCTCGCTGAAGGGTGATGCTAAAACATGTTTTATTTCTCTTGATCCTGGTTGTGTGCATAGTCCCCAGGATATGATTTATTACTTCTCTGCTAAATATTTCCCCGCTCATAAGAAACAAGCTGCCTTAAGGGAAATATATAATTTTGTGCAAATTAAAGAAGAGAGTCTCCCACAAGCTTTGGGGAGGCTTCTCCGATTACTTAATGCTTTGCCTGATCATCCTATCAACAAAAATAAAATACTTGATATCTTTTATAATGGACTAACCGATGCTTCCAGATACCACCTGGATAGTTTTGCTGGTTGTGTTTTTAGGGAAAGAACTGTTGATCAAGCTGAACTTATATTGAATAATATGTTGAGTAATGATAATGATTGGACACTTCTTGAATCAACTCCTAAGCCAACTCCGAAGAAAATGGGTATTTTATTTCTCAGTCCTAAAGATATGCAAGAGGCAAAGAAATCTATGAAAGAAAAGGGTATTAAAGCTGAAGATGTTAAGAATTTACCACCTATTGAAGAAATACATGGTCTTAATAACCCGACACAGGTAGTAAAGGTAAATTCTCTCTATAGATTTGACGAAGGTTATATTCCTCGTAATAAGTCTGCTAGTCAATGCTTAGATGAGTTTGATAATTTTATTGTTAAACAAGAAAACTTCAATGCTTATGTTGGTAGACAATTGAAACGTCATGCTTATATGATTGAACACTTGAGTGATTATATGTCTAGAGTTAATGGTGAACTTAAACTCATTAGTAAACATGCTTCTATGGTTACCACTCAGGTAGAACAAGTTCTTAAAGCACAAAATGATTTGCTCAATGAATTAAATAATAAGAAAAATGATAATGTTGTTAGAGTTATGACTATAGGGGGTAGAATGACTCACGAACCTCTGTATCCTGAGGGCCACCCTAAGAGAGTTGAGCAAGACTCTCAGAGATTTAATGTTGGTGCACCTAGTCCTGCTAAGAAGAAGAAAAAGAAAAATGGTAGGACTTTGCATGCTTCTAGTGAACCTGTTATTGCCACACCTGAGAATCCCAATGATATTTCTATTTCTCATGCTGAAACACAATCTGGTAATGAACATGAACCTAGTGATAATGATAATGATGATTTTCATGTTGATGCTCAACCTAGCAATAACGATGATGTAGAGATTGAACCTGCTGTTGATCTTGATAACCCACAATCAAAGAATTAACGTTATGATAAAACTGACTTTGTTGCTAGGAAGCACGGTAAAGAAAGGGAACCATGGGTTCAGAAACCCATGCCTTTTCCTCCTAAACCATCCAAGAAAAAGGATGATGAGGATTTTGAGCGCTTTGCTGAAATGATTAGACCTATCTTTTGGCGTATGCGTTTGACTGGTGTGCTTAAAATGAATTCTTATGCTAAGTATATGAAAGATATTCTTACAAATAAAAGAAAGATACCGGAAGTTGAAATTTCCACCATGCTTGCCAATTATACTTTTAAAGGTGGAATACCAAAGAAACTGGGAGATCCGGGAGTACCAACTATACCATGCTCCATTAAAAGAAACTATGTTAAAACTGCTTTCTGTGATCTTGGAGCTGGTGTTAGTGTTATGCCTCTCTCTTTATATCATAGACTTGATTTAAATAAGTTGACACCTACTGAAATATCTTTGCAAATGGCCGATAAAACAACTGCTATACATGTCAGTATTTGTGAGGATGTGCCTGTTGTGGTTGAAAACATTACTATTTTAACGGACTTTGTTATTCTTAATATTCCCAAGGACGATAGTATGTCGATTATCCTTGGTAGGCCCTTTTTGAATACTGCAGAGGCTGTTATTGATTGCAACAAAGGCAATGTCACTTTTCATGTTAATGGTAATAAGCATACGGTACACTTTCCAAGGAAACAACCTCAAGTCCACGGTATCAATTCTATTGGAAAAATTTCAACTATTATTATTGGAGGTTTTGAATTTCCTCTTGCTACTGTCAAGAAGAAATATTATATTCTTATTGTTGGGGACATGCATATCCCCGCTGAGGTAACCTAGTGTTATTCGAAATTTCTCCGGTTTCATGTTATTCGTGAAGATTGTGTTAACAAGACTTGATCAACTTTGTTAGTGGATTCCTTTTGATGAGCATGAGATGGATGAAGTTAGAAAGCACGACTCTCTGTACCCTCTTTTTACTTTCTGTTATTTAGATTAAATAAAGCAAAAATAATATATTTTTTGTCTGTCTTCTGAATTATCCTTGCAATAAAAATACCCCAAAATAAAAGTTCTCCAAATGTCCCGAAAATGAAATATGATTTTTTGTAGAATATTTAAGAATTATTGGCACTGAGAACACACCAGGGGGCCACACCACCTGGCCACAAGGGTCCAGGGCGCGCCCCCTACCTCGTGGGCCCCACATGGACCCCCTCCACTTATTCTAGCACCCACTCACTTCGTCTTCCTCCAGAGAAAATCCTCCCATGGCTCAAACCCGTGTTCTAGCTCATGTTGCTGCCATTTTCGATCTCCTTGCTCAGAGCTTCAGTCACAAAACTGTTTTGGGGGATTGTTCTTTGGTATGTAACTCCTCCAATGGTCTAATTAGCTTTTGTTCTAGTGCGTTATTTATTGCAAATTTCTGCTGCTTAGGTGACCCTGTTCTTGAGATTGGATGTCAAATTTATATGGTCCAAAGTAGTTTTAATGCATGATATAGCCTCTAGGCCTTATGGGAGCAGTTGCTATCAATCTTGTTGAGTTTGGTTCACTTTTATTTTGAGTCACTAAACATTTCAGAAATTTTTCAAAGGAAGAAAATGTTGAGGAGATTGTTGAGAGTCTCTTTGAGCCGAAGCTCGGAGGATAAGCAGAATGAGGAGAATAAAAAGCCCAAATACAATCTTCCTCGCACTGCGGAGGCCTCACCGACTTCCTCCACGACCGGGCGAACAACACGTGCCTCATCTTGCTAGAGGTCGTTTATGCGTATTGGAGCCCGGCACAAGTTCCAGAGCCTGAGCCAGAGCCACCACTTGATCCTTGTTGGCAGTCTGTTTATCAGTGGGATCCGGAGGAGATCGCTAGCCAGTGGCACCCAGAGGACACTCCTCCATACACCGGAGAGAGTAGCTTTGATCCGTGGCCATAGACCAACTTAGGCCAAAAGCCTAAGCTAAGGGGAGTACGTATTCCTCACCGACATTACATTCATGTTCACACACTCATTCTAGTTGTCGGTGCTCATACTTTTTTATTGTACTATCCATGCTATTTTATTTTGTTTTCTAAGTCTTTTTCTTGTGTGTCAGAAAAACCTCAAGAAAACAAAAAAATAGTTGTAGCTTTTAGCTAGTTTACTTTCCATGCCTATAGCAGTAATTAAAAGAAAACCCAAAGAGATTTCTCATTCTTCTTTTCCTTGTTGGGAGCTTTCCCGTGTAAATAGTGTTATTTCTTTTCTTTTCTTTGCGAGTGGAGATGAGAAGACCATGATGAAAATGTTGAGTGTCTCTCATATGCATTAGTGTTGATTTAACCAAGAGCCCATATTACCTTGCCTTCTCCCTTGTATTAAATGCTTGCAGATTCCAGCTTAGTCCAATGCACGTGCACTATTATTATTATTCACACCGTTCGTTCGTGCGAGTGAAAGGCAATAATGACGATATATGATGGACTGATTGAGATGAGAGAAGCTGGTATGAACTCGACCTATCTTGTTTTTGTAAATATGATTAGTTCATCATTCCTGATTCAGCCTATTATGAATGAAACATGTTTGCAATGATAATTAGAGATTATAGTTGCTCATGCCATGCTTAATTAGCTAGGAGTTTACAATGGTTTACCTTGTGTGCCAACATGCTATTAAAATGGTTGTGATGTGGTATGATAGGGTGGTATCCTCCTTTGAACGATTCAAGTGGTTTGACTTGGCACATGATCACGCATGTAGTTGAAACAAAATCAACATATCCTCCACAATAATTATGTTCATGGTGATTTATATCCTACTCATGCTTGCGCTCATTGTTGATTAATCTTAATGCATGTTCATGACTGTTGTCGCTCTCTAGTTGGTCGCTTCCCAGTCTCTTTCTAGCATTCGCTTGTACTTAGCGGGAATACTGCTTGTGCATCCACTTCCATAAACCCCAAAGTTATTCCATATGAGTCCACCATACCTTCCTATATGCGGTATTTACCCGCCGTTCCAAGTAAATTTGTATGTGCCAAACTCTAAACCTTCAAATGAAATTATGATTTGTATGCTCGAATAGCTCATGTATCAACTAGGGCTATCTATATCTTCCATGCTAGGTGGGTTATTCTCACGATGAGTGGACTCCGCTCATCATTCACGAGAAAATGCCGGTAAGTAGGATGCCCAGTCCCATGCTCAAATCAAATTAAAATAATTAAACAAAACTCCCCCAGGACTGTTGTTGGTATGGATGGTACCCATTGTTTCGTACCAGCCGTGGAGTGTGCTTGTTGGTGGTGGGGGAGTATAAACATTACCATTCAGTTTGGGAACTGCCTATAATGTGTGTAGCATGGAAGATATCGAGATCTCCTGGTTGTTATGTTCACAATGAAAGTATGCCACCCAAAATTTTATTTATCTCTGTTTCAAAACTCGAGCTCTGGCACCTATGCAAATCCCTGCTTCCCACTGCGAAGGGCCTCTCTATTTACTTTTATGTTGAGTCACCATCCTATTATTAAAAAGCACGAGCTGGAGAGCACCACTGTCATTTGCATGCATTGCTATTAATTTACATTGAGTATGACTGTGACTGGATCTCTTTTACCATGAATTACAATGTCTAGTCAGTCCTTGATCTTGAGAGGTGCTCTGCATTTATGTTTTGCGGTCTCAGAAAGGGCTAGCAAGATACATCTTGTTATACAATATTATGATTGTTTTGAGAAAGTGTTGTCATTCAAGATTTCTTATTATTGCTCGCTAGTTGATTATGCCATTGATATGAGTAAACATGAGACCTAAATGTTATTGTGAATGTGGTTAGTTCATAATCTTTGCTGAAAACTTGAATGTTGGCTTTACATATTTGCAACAACAAGGTCAAACAGAGTTTGTAAAAGTTTTTCTTTATCACTTTCAGTTTGTGAACTGAATTGCTTGAGGACAAGCAAAGGTTTAAGCTTGGGGGAGTTGATATGTCTCCAACGTGTCTACTTTTCCAAACACTTTTGCCCTTGTTTTGGACTCTAACTTGCATGATTTGAATGGAACTAACCCGGACTAACGCCGTTTTCAGCAGGACTGCCACGGTGTTATTTTTGTGCAGAAATAAAAGTTCTCGGAATGACCTGAAAATCCACGGAGACAAGTTTTGGAAATAATAAAATATACTGGCAGAAGAATCAGCACCAGGGGGCCCGCACCCTATCCACGAGGGTGGGGGGCGCGCCTACCCACCTGGGCGCGCCCCCCTGCCTCGTGTGCCCCTGAAGCTTGCTACTTCTCGAGCTTGCGTTGTATTCCCTCGAAGAGGAAAGGGTGATGCAACACAGTAGCGTAAGTATGTCACAGCCCTAGACCAGCCCTTGCCTGCCTTGCTTGGTCTTAGTGTGCATCATGTTTAAATTTCTCAGAAACTGGAAATGGGGATGTTCAAACCCTTGCACTAAATGAATTTAACTAGGGTCAAATTAAAATCTTTTTCAATGAACCCAAAATGCCCCTTGGAAAAGTTCATCATTTTTGGATTGATTAAAAACCTCTGCCAAAAATGTTGCACATATTTCTAGGACCATTCTGGATTTTTGAATTAAATCATATCTTACTTGCATTTGGGCATTTAAATTTTATATATTATTTTAAATGCTCAAATAATCATAAACTAAAATGTTTACTGTTGGATTTATTCTAAACAGTAGCCATGCTTGGTTTCATGATTTTTGAGTGTGCCTAAGTATTTTTAATAAAGCCCAGAACAAAATAACAAATAGAAAAACAGAAACTAAATAGAAAGAGAAGGGAGAGAAAGTTACCTGGACCTACCTACTGTGCAGCCCACTAGAAGCCCTGTAGACAGCCGGCCTGCCAGGCCCAGCCCACCACCGCCGTCGTCCTCCTGGCGCCAGTCGGCCAAGCGTGTGGCCGGCGCGCGCGCACGGCCGTGCCTCCACGCCACCTGCCTGCCTGGCCCTCCCCTCGCCAGCGCGACGCCGCCAAGGACACGCCGCAGACGTCTGGAACCCCCCTGACCTCCTCACTCTTTCCCTTCGTCTCTCCCTCCCTCTCGACGCCATGGCCGACGAACCCGTGAGCACGCCGCCGCCGCAGCTGCGTCCACCGCCACCCCCTCGCCTCTCCGACACGTCCCTGAGCTCCGCCGTGCCTCCCTCATCCTCTCTGACGACTCATGTGACCGCGGGAGCCCTATAGCGTCGTCCCCGACCTCTTCTTCCTCCTTCGGCCGCCGAGATCGCCGGCGACCATGCGCCGTCCCTGATGCCTCCCCGAGCTTGCTGAGCTCTGCCTCGACTCCGCTGTGAGCACCTCGTCGTTTCCCCTCTCCTATCTTCCTCGTTTGCGTGCCGTAGCCCCACTAACCACCAGACCCGAGAGCTCACCGCCGCCGTGGTTCTTCACCTCCGCGGCCAGGGCCACCCCAGTTAGCAGCTGAACGCGTCACCGTGTTCGCTGAACTCCCAGGAGCACGTAGCAGCCACCAGCTCCTCCCCTTATGCACCGTAGCCTTGTTTCCATCAATGTCCGAACGCCGGTCACCGCCGCGAGCTTGTTTCCGGCGAGCCCGGTCGACGTCAGCTCCTCCCGATGGCATAAATGGATGCGGGCGAGTCCCAGCTCCACGTAGAGCCCCTCCGCCGCTCGTTTGGTCGTCTGAGGGCGAAATCCGACGCGCCCCGCCGTCTCGGCACCCGCCGGCGACGAGCCGCCGGCCAGTTGACCCGCCTGACCAGGGGTTTGACTCCCCCTGAGTCACTGACTTGTGGGACCAGCCCTGACTAGTTTTAGTTTAAGGTTTTAATTAAGTTTTAATTGCAGTCATTAACTTAAGTAGACACTGACATGTGGGCCCCGTCCGGCTAATTAAACTAGGTTAGTGTTAAATAAGTTAGTTTAGTTAGTTGTGTCACTGACCAGTGGGCCCCACTGGTCAGGTTTGACTGGACCAGCCCCTGTTGACTTGCTGATGTCAGCATGACCTAATGCTGACGCAGTAACTATTTTATGTAATTTAAAATAAATCAGAAATGATTTATTTATTTCAGAAAATAGCCAAAACTTTTAAAAATCATATAAAATCAACCGTAGCTCAGATGAAAATAATTTATATATGAAAAATGATCAGAAAAATATGAGGAATCTGTTTATGGCATTTTAGTGCATGTTTGAACAAGTTAAACCTGCTGTTCAGGTCAAATCAATTAAATGACAATTAAATAATCACATATGGAGTTTGAATTTGAATCTTGGGTTCAAACCAACTTCATTTAATTGTGTTGCTAGTTGCATTAGCTCAATCCACAACATGTTTCCATGTCATGTTCATACATCATATTGTTGTATTGCATTGATTGTGTTCTTTCTCTGTTTGTCGGTTTTGTCCCCTCTCAGTAGACGACGTTCCCACGATGAGTTCGATGACACTGATGAAGAGCTATTAATATCTTCAGAAGTGCCAGGCAAGCAAAACTCCATTGAGCATTCCGATACAATCCCACTCTCTCGCTCTTGCTCTCTTTTACTACATTAGGAGAACAACGCTTCAATTGTTACCTGCTGCGGTAGTTGAACCCCTTTCCACTGCATGACCCGTCATTGCCACAGTAAATAGTTGAAACCCACTAGTATGAGTAGGAGTTGTTTGAGCCATGTTGTGCCTACTCATTGATGCTTTCTGGTTATGCCTGCTATTGCTTAGAGTTGTGTCAGGTCTGATTCATCGGGGATGAATTGGAATGTGATGAACATGTCCTACTGTGTGTGAGCTAAGTGTGTGAACACAATTTGGTAAAGGTAGCGATGAGAGGCCATGTAGGAGTACATGGTGGGTTGTCTCATTGAAACCGTCCTCAGGAACTGAGTTCTGTGTTGGTTGATCCATGAAACAGCTACTACCACACATTGGGCCCTGAAATATGACCCCGCTCGACTTATTGACTGCCCTTGTTCTCTGTCCAGGAGTTGCAACTAGTTTCTGGTGTTTGTAGTTTACTGGAGGTCGTGCGCAGTGCTGACCCTCGGGGTGGGCTGTGACACGGCAGGTACATGGCGCGGTGTACCGGTCGCCCGTTTGGTGACGCGGGAACCCTGTACACATCGTTTGGGGCCGTGAGTGACACCCCGGCCGGATCTCCCCATGGATGGAACCCAAATAGGCGATAAACCTGGACGAGAGACTTGAGTGGTTGGTTAGGTCGTGGCCTACACCCACGTCGGTTTTCGCTTGAAGTCTGCCGAGCACATGTCGTGTGCAGACGCTAAGTGGTGGAAACATGTGTGAAGAAGTACACCCCTGCAGGGTTATATATGATCTATTCGAATAGCCGTGTCCGCGATAATGGACTTCTGGGTTGCCTATAACAGTTCATAGACAAGTGAAAGTGGATACTCTAAAACACGCAAGATAAGCTTGAGTGCTATGGATGGCCTCCTCATAGGGAGACGGGAGCGGATCCATAGTGGTGTATTGATTGGTGAATTTGTGGACTCGTGTGCGCCACCTCAAAAGAGTTACTTGCAGTCGTAGTTCAGGATAGCCACCGAGTCAAAGCTGGCTTGCTGCAGTCAAACTCCACCACCCCTTATTGATACAGATACATATGTAGCTAGTTCTGATGTAAGTCTTGCTGAGTACCTTTGTACTCACGTTTGCTTAATTTATGTTTTGCAGAGAGACTCCAGTCTCACTAGTGGTTCCGCGTGGACTTCGACATTTAGCTTGTTACCTCAGCTACGATCTTGTACCCTTGGGCGGGTCTTGTAGATAGTCAGGCTCCTCAGCCTTTTTCATTTGTAGTTCTCTGTACTCACACATGTTTTGCTTCCGTTGCCTGTATGCTCTGTATGTTGGGTCATGTGACCTCTGTTTGTAATAAATGCTATGATGGCTCTTCTGGGCCTTTATCTATATGAGTTGTTGAGTTATGTTGTGATGCCATGCTGTACAACACATACTTGCATGTTATGCGTACGTGTAATGTGTATTGCTATGTGTGGGATCCGACACCTAGTTGTTTACCTTTGGTAGCCTATCTTACAGGGAAATGTCTCCTAGTGCTTCCACCGAGCCTTGGTAGCTTGCTACTGCTCCGGAACACTTAGGCTGGCCGGCATGTGTCCTTCTTCGTTCCTGTGTCTGTCCCTTAGGGGAAATGTCACGCGTTGTTCCTTTAAGTCCTTGTAGCTTGCTACGACTTGGGTTCATACGTTGATGACCGACACGTTCGTTGCTGGGTCATGTATGCCTGTCTCTGTAATTTAGTGCCACTTTTGGTTTATAACTAGTCATGTCGGCCCGGGTTCTCTGTCATATGGATGCTAGCGACACTATCATATACGTGTGCCAAAATGCGCAAACGGTCCCGGGCCAGGTAAGGTGGCACCCGTGGGTATACTGTGCATGAGGCCGCAAAGTGATATGATGTGTTACAGGCTAGACCTGTGTGACTTAGGATCGGGGTCCCGACAAAGTATTTCCCTCAGTTTTTGAGAACCAAGATATCAATCCAGTAGGAGACCACGCGCGAGTCCCTCGCACCTGCACAAACAAATAAGAACTTCGCTGCCAACGTGATAATGGGTTGTCAATCCCTTTATGGTCACTTACGAAAGTGAGATCTGATAGATAGGATAGTTTGATATTTTTGGTATTTTTGGATATAAGAACAGAAAGTAAAAGCGGAAAAGTAAAGTAGATTGTAGATTGATATGTTGAGAATAGACCTGGGGGCCATAGATTTCTCTAGTGGCTTCTCTCATGATAGAAGTATTCTACGGCGGGTAAAAAAATTACTGTCGAGCAATTGATAGAAAAGTGAATAGTTATGAGACTATCTAGGCATGATCATTATATATAGGCATCACGTCCGAAACAAGTAGACCGAAATGATTCTGCATCTACTACTATTACTCCACACATCGACCACTATCCTGCATGCATCTAGAGTATTAAGTTCATAAGAACAGAGTAATGCCTTAAGCAAGATGACATGATGTACAGGGATAAAATCAAATAACATGATATAAACCCCATCTTTTTTATCCTCGATGGCAACAATACAATACGTGCCTTGCTGCCCCTACTGTCACTGGGAAAGGACACCGCAAGATTGAACCCAAAGCCAAGCACTTCTCCATTGCAAGAACTACAGATCTAGTAGGCCAAACCAAACCAATAATTCAAAGAGACTTGTAAGGATATTATAATCACGCATAAAGAGTTCAGAAAAGAACCAAATATTTCTCATAGATAATCTTGATCATAAACCCACAATTCATCGGATCTCGACAAACACACCGCAAAAAGAGATTACATCGAATAGATCTCCTCAAAAACCAAGGAGAACTTGGTATTGAGATCCAAAGAGAGAGAAGACGCCATCTAGATACTAGCTATGGACCCGAAGGTCTGTGTTAAACTACTCACGACTCATGGTGAGGCGATGATGATCATGTAGAAGCACTCCGTGGTAGATCCCCCCTCCGGTGGAGCTTCAGAACAGGCCCCAAGATGGGATCTGTCACATCCCTAGTCAGTGCTTGCATTAGGACTAGCTAGAGTGTGCATCATGTTTAAAATTTTCCACAAACTTGAAATGGGGATGACAGAAACCCCATCACCCCTCTTAACTCAACTATGGTTTAATAAAATCCTTTCCAATGTACCCAAAATGCACTTCAAAAATGTTCATCATCTTTGCCTTGGTCTTAAATCTCTGACTTAAATGGTGCACAATTTTCTAGGACATCCTAAGGTCACTGGATTAAATCATATGGTATTTGCATTTGGGCATTTAAATGCTATAAAATATTTTAAATGCCCAAATAATCATAAACCAAAATGTTCCCTGTTGCTTATATAATATAAAGTGGACATGAGTAGTTTCATGATTTATAAAAGTGTTCTAGCATTTTTATTAAAGCAACATATTTGCAGAAAAAACAGAAACAAAAAATAAATAAGAGAGAGAGAAGGCCAGAGGCCACTCACCTGGCCGGCCCACCTGGCGGCCCAGGACTGTGCTCGCCCATGCCAGCCAGCTGCTTCGTCCCGCCAGGCAGACAGGTGACGCCGGCGCACGACCGCACGCCATCGTGGCAGCTACTTGCCGCCTGGCCGCCGCTTCGCCGCCCCCAGGATGCCTGTACGTCCTCCACGTCGTCGCCCAGACCACCACGACTCCCCACATTTCCCCCTACCTCTCTCCCTCGCTCTCCTCCTCCATGGCCGACGCAGTCGCAGCCGCGCCGACGTGAAGCTCGCGTCCACCATCGTCCTGCCGTCGCCTCGCCGTGTCAAGCAGCACCACCGTAGTCCGCTTCGTCGAGCAGGCCGAGCCCTGAGCGATCGCTCGCCCCGGAGCCACCGCAATGAGCACGTTCCCGACCGCCACTGCCGGAGATCCCCTTCGTCGCACCAGCCGCTCCAGGCCGTCCCCGAGCTCGCCGACCCGCTCGTCATCTCCGATGTGAGCCACTGACTGCTCACGTCCTTTCCGTTCGCCCTACCGTGCACCACAACCACCGCAACAAGCTCGCCCGCCTATGCCGCCGTGGTTGGTCGTCGCCGACGTCCCTCCGGCCACGTAACAGCCTCGCGCCGTGTCCAACACCTTCACCGCTCCGCGTAGGTGCCGTAGGACCACTCCACGCGCCTCCACGAGCACCGCAGCCTCGAGTTCGGCCTTACCCGAACTCCGCAGCCGCTGGACTCGTCGCTGGCGTCGTTTCCGGCGACCCCGAGCTCCAACTCGTGCACCACTCGACGCAGCTCGCTCCCAGCTCCACGTAGGTAGCCTCCGCCGTCCATTTGGTCGCCGGAGGGCGAAACCCGCAGCCTCCGCCGCTTCTGGACGTCGCCGGCGGCTAAACGCCGGCGATTCAGCCCAGTTTGACCAGTGGTTTGACTCCCCTGGGTCACTAACTTGTGGGCCCTGCCTGTTAGTCAAACCTATATTAGGAGTTAAACTAATCCTAATTAGTTAATTAACTAACTGTGACACTGACCAGTGGGTCCCATTGGTCAGGTTCGACCAGGGCCACCCAGTTGACCTACTGACGTCACTGTGACATCGTGCTGATGCAGTAAACTCTTTTCTGGATTTTAAATAAATCAGAAATGATTTATTTATTTCAGAAAATGGTTTAAACTTCAAAAATCACAATAAATCAACAGTAGCTCAGTTTAAAAACATTTATATATGAAAAATGACCAGAAAAATCTAATCTATCCATTGGTATGGGTTTCATGCATGTTAAAGCAAGTTAAGCTTGCTGTTCATATCAAAACATGATAATGCACTTTGAATAATAATAACTTGGGCATGAATTTGAATCTTTGATTCAAATAAGCTCAAACCTTTCTGTTTATAGTTGCATTAGCTCAAAACACATTCATCTTGCCATGTCATGAGCATGCATCATATTGTTGCATATTGTCGTGTTTTGATTATGTTACCGGTGATCTCCGTGGTAGGTTTTGCTCCCGAGGATACACCTCAGTATCCAACTAAAGAGTAGTACCCGTCAACCCATCTGTCACGCAAGCAACCCATTGATCATTCTGATACAAACCCATCTTCTCGCTTCTGCTCTCTTTTACTGCATTAAGGCAACAACGTGTGAACTGCTGTTTGCTGCGGTAGTTAAACCCCATTCCTTTACATGACCTGTCATTCCCAAAGTAAATAGTTGAAACCCACTAGCATGTGTAGGAGTTGATTGAGCCATGCTGATGTGTTTCCTACCATGCTATACATGCTATGCCTGCTATGCTTAGAGTTGTGTCAGGTCTGGTTCATCTGGGTGATGGATCACAGTGAAATGATTATGCCTGGTAATGAGAATGAAGGGTGGAATATGTTTTGGTAAAGGTATCGATGAAAGGCCATGTAGGAGTACATGGTGGGTTGTTTCATTGGAACCGTCCATAAGAACTGAGATCTGTATGTGTGATTTAAGATCAGCTACTACCACACATTGGGATCCTTAATTGACTCTCTCGACTTATTAACTGCCCTTGTCCTCTGTCCAGGAGGTGCAACTAGTTTTTGGTGTTTGTAGTATACTGGTGGCCGTGCACAGCGCTGACCCTCGGGGTGGGCTGTGATGCGACATGTACGTGGCACGGTGTACCGGTCACCCGTTTGGTGGCTCGGGAATCCTATACACATCGTTTGGGGCCGTGAGCGACACCCCGGGCGGATCTCCCCATGGATGGAACCCAAATAGGCGATAAACCTGGACTAGGGACTTGTCTAGTTAGGCAGGTCGTGCCCGACACCCTCGCTGGGCTTCTGCTTGAAGGTTGCCGAGTACACATCGAGTAAACGGCGATAAGTGGTGGAAGCGTGTGTGAAGAAGTACACGCCTGCAGGGTTACCAATCTATTCGAATAGCCACTGTTCGTGGTTAAGGACCACTTGGTTGCCTATATAGTTCATAGACAAGTTAATGGTTACCCCTAAAAGTCTCAAGACAAGTGTGAGTGCCGTGGATGGCCCTTCCGTAGGATGACGGGAGAGGATCCACGGTAGTGGTTGTGGTGATTAGTGAAATCGTGTGCATTGTCTCGTCTTTGCAAACTACGGATAGTTGTAGTATAGGTTAGCCAGGAGTCAAAGCTGGCTTGCTGCAATAAACTCCACTACCCTTGTTGATAATGATGCATGTATGATAGGTTCTGATGTAAGTCTTGCTGAGTACCTTTGTACTCATGTTTGTTCAATAACTATTGCAGAGGAGAACCCCGCCCCCTTTGATGGGTTCTACATAGACCTTGACGTCGATGAGTAGATTGCTACCCAGGCGGCGATCTCAAACTTGTGAAGGGCCTTGTATCTAGTTACGCTACACCAAGCCTTCTTTCTTTCCAAGTTGTCTGTACTCAGACAAGTTTAGCTTCCGCATGTGCTTGTATGCTTGTATGACTTGAGTGTTGGGTCATGTGACCCCTACCTGTATGGATATGTTATGTATGGCTCTTCGGAGCCTCTTAAATAAAGTACTTTGAGCCATGGAGTTTTGTTGTGATGCAATGTTGTATTTACACATATCGAGCATATTGTGTGTATGTTATTGAAATGCTTGGTATGTGTGGGATCCGACACCTAGTTGTTCACCCTTGGTAGCCTATCTTACAGGGAAATGCCTACTAGTGCTTCCACTGAGCCTTGGTAGCTTGCTACTGCTCCGGAACACATAGCCTGGCCGGCATGTGTCCTTATTCATTCCTTTGTCTGTCCCTTAGGGGAAATGTCACACGTTGTTCCTTTAAGTCCATGTAGCTTGCTACGACTTGGGTTCATACGTTGATGACCGACACGTTCGTTGCTGGGTCATGTATGCATGTGTCTGTAATTTAGTGCCACTTTTGGTTTATAACTAGCCATGTCGACCCGGGTTCTCTGTCATATGGATGCTAGCGACACTATCATATACGTGTGTCAAAATGTGCAAACGGTCTCGGGCCGGGTAAGGTGGCACCCGTGGGGATACCGTGCGTGAGGCCGCAAAGTGATATGATGTGTTACATGCTAGATCGGTGTGACTTAGGATCGAGGTCCTGACAGCGTTGCCATCAGAGCCGGACTGCCTGTAGGTTCTTCAAGTCAAACTGGTCGATGTTCAGTCTAGAAATTCTTAGTTATATATAGGGGAATTGATTGTGGAAGGGAACGTAAGGCTATTTTTACTCCTTTACCTTATTCCCTTATGATATGAGTCAGCCTATTCTTTCTACGGGGGTTATGGACTAGGCTTCTCATCTTTACTAGGTTCACGTGTTACTAATTCGTAGACTCTTAGGATTGTTGGTTTCAAGCCTCAGTTCAGTTTCTACTATTCCAGTATGTTGATTAGTTGGACCCGGAACCTTGATATGATGTTGATTGAGTGGCTATGCTAGATGTCTCAAAATCCTTTTTGAGCATTTACAGTTGTTATGCTGCCCGATTTCTTCTAGTAATTCCAATGCCTTGCATTACTTCGTGTTTCAGATGTCTTACCGCACCCCTCATTAGGTGGTCCGTCTGACCCGGTGCATCAATGTGCCAGGTCACACGGCCATGTTGGTCCGCGTGTTGACCGAGATTGGCTATCGCTGGGATCCCGAGTATACTGTAGAGGAGCAGTATCGTGATTTCAACTAGAGCCAGTACTTCTGCACAGTCCGGATATATCCTCCATATCCCGGAGCTACCGACCCCATCCACTGGACGTATGGACTTGGGGTTACCATCGAGATGGCAGTGCATGATGCTGCTTACTTGATGATGACTATTATCCGGGCCAGGCATGCCTTACTGTTGAACACTGAGTTCTGCTACATGCCAGACTCACTTCCTGGAGAGGAGGGCTACTGCACCGGTCTGTACAATGATGCCGCTCATGAGGAGCCGCTACTTCAGACTACCACACAGATGCTGGAGGATAGGGACCGTGAGGTACGTGCCCTCCGGATGGAGCTATACAACACTCGAGCCGACCACTGGGTCACTCTAACACGGCTTGCACATGCCGTGCAGGCCGGATATCTGGATATGCGGGATTTGTACCCCGTGCGGTCTCGTCTGCCAGACCATATGGATTGGCTTGACGTTGGAGGCATTACACCTCCACGTGGGCGTCGTTTGCCACCAGCAGTAGGACCGAGGCCGCATCCGTGTCCCTATGGTCCACAGTCTCCAGGTGCCCTAGAGTTTCCAGATCCTCATGTTCCACTTCCAGGCTACGGGGGTAATCTTTACGAAGATTACTACGGAGATGTCTGAGCTAGACCGTGGCAGTAGTAGTATCGTAGTAGTTGTATCTCCACAATCCTGTGTGTCTTGTGGAATATGACTTAGTGTGTATCGAGTTCCGGAGGCATAGATAAATAATGTATAGGAGCTTGGAATGCCTCTGATGAGATGTATCGTCTTTCACCGCAGTTGTACTTTAGCATGGGCTTGTACTAAACTATGTATGGTGTGTATGACCAATGGTATATATATGGTAGTTTCTATATTACTATGTCGTACACATGAACATCTCTGCATTCCGTGTCATCCATTACATTCTGCACTCCTATGTCAAAGTTTTCCCATCCTTGTCTAAACCGTTGTTTTGTTTTCCTAGGATGGTCAACACTCGCAGCACCACTGCTGCTCAGAAGCAGGGTGAAGCCAGTGGGGCTAGGGAGGAGAATCTTCCTCATCCATCCTCCTTGGCTGAAGTCATGTTGGAGGAAGAAAGGAACAAAAGAGAGACCAACCGACTGCTGGAACGTATAGAACAGAATACTGACTTTCGCCAAAGGAATGACGTGGTGTATATTAATGACTTTATCAAGATGTGCCCACCAAAGTTCCATCATTCCGCTGGGACTCTTGATGCAGATGATTGGCTTCGCAGTATCTCCCATAAGCTGCAGTCTGCCCGCGTAGCCGAAGCTGATAAGGTTACCTACGCTGCCTACCATCTTGAGGGCCCTGCTAGCCTTTGGTGGGAAAACTATGAGGCTATGCGTCCCGCTGGCCATATTACCACTTGGGTGGAGTTCAGCAAGGTTTTCCGTGAACACCACATTCCGGATGGTCTTATGGATCGCAAGCGGGAGGAATTCTGCAATTTCACCCAGGGCAGGCTAACCGTGGATGCCTATAGCCGTGAGTTTGGTAACTTGACACGCTATTCTCCCGAAGAAGTGTCCACCGACGCCAAGAAGCAAGCGAGGTTCCGCAAGGGACTCAGCCCTGAACTTCGCCGTGATCTCCGTCTGCACGAGTGCATGATAACCTACAAGTGTATGGGATTGCAACAGTTTTCGAGGGTAAAGTATTAAACCCAAATTTGTTGATTTGACACAAGGGGAGCCAAAGAATACTCTTAAGTATTAGCAGCTGAGTTGTCAATTCAGCCACACCTGGAAACTTAGTATCTGCAGCAAGATAGTTTAGTAGCAAAGTAATATGATAGTGGCGGTAGCAGCAATAAAAGTAAAGATAGTGTTTTTGTAGTTTTTGTGAAAATAGCAACAGAAAAGTAAATAAGTGACTAGCAATATAGGTAAAGCTCGTAGGCATTGGATCGGTGATGGGAAATTACGTTGGATGCAATTCATCATGTAGAAGTTATAACCTAGGGTGACACAGAACTAGCTCCAGTTCATCAATGCATTATAGGCATGTATTCCGAATATAGCCATACGTGCATATGGAGAAGAACTTGCATGACATCTTTTGTCCTACCCTCCCGTGGCAGCAGGGGCCTATTGGAAACTAAGGGATATTAAGGCCTCCTTTTAATAGAGTACCAGACCAAAGCATTAACACATAGTGAATACATGAACTCCTCAAACTATGGTTATCACCGGGAGTGGTCCCGATTATTGTCACTTCGGGGTTGCCGGATCATAACACATAGTAGGTGACTATAGACTTGCAAGATAGGATCAAGAACACACATATATTCATGAAGACATAATAGGTTCAGATCTGAAATCATGGCACTCGGGCCCTAGTGACAAGCATTAAGCATAGCAAAGTCATAGCAACATCAATCTCAGAACATAGTGGATACTAGGGATCAAACCCTAACAAAACTAACTCGATTACATGATAGATCCCATCCAACCCATCACCGTCCAGCAAACCTACGATGGAATTACTCACACACGGCGCTGAGCATCACGGAATTGGTGATGGAGGAAGGTTGATGATGATGATGGCGACAATCTCCACTCTCCGGAGCCCCGAACGGACTCCAGATCAGCCCTCCCGAGAGAGATTAGGGCTTGGTGGCGGCTCCATCTCGTGAAACGTGATAATTCTTTCTCCTTGATTTTTTTCCTCGAAACGGAATATATAGGACCTGGGGATACGTCGGTGGGGCATCGGGGGGCCCTCAAGGCAGGGGGCGCACCCTGGGAAGGGGGGCGCGCCCCCCACCCTCGAGGACAGCCTGTGGGCCCCCTGGTGTGGATCTTCTTGCAGGTATTTTTTATATTTTCTGAAATAATTCCCCGTTGATTTTCAGGCGATTCCGAGAACTTTTTATTCTGCACAAAAACAACACCATGGCAGTTCTGCTGAAAACAGCGTCAGTCCGGGTTAGTTACATTCAAATATTGCAAGTTAGAGTCCAAAACAAGGGCAACAGTGTTTGGAAAAGTAGATACGTTGGAGACGTATCAACTCCCCCAAGCTTAAACCTTTGCTTGTCCTCAAGCAATTCAGTTGATAAACTGAAAGTGATAAAGAAAAAAACTTTGACAAACTCTTTTTGCTCTTGTTGTTGTAAATATGTAAGCTTGCATTCAGGTTTTCAACAAGATCATGAACTAACCACATTCACAATAACTTTCAGGTCTCAAGACTACTCACATCAATGGCATAATCAACTAGTTAGCAATAATAATAAACCTAGGATGACAACACTTCTCAAAACAATCATGATATGATATAACAGGTTGGTATCTCGCTAGCCCTTTCTGAGACCGCAAAACATAAATGCAGAGAACCTTTAAAGATCAAGGACTGACTAGACATTGTAATTCATGGTAAAAGAGATCCAGTCATGATCATACTCAATGCAAATTAATAGTAATACATTCAACGACAGAGGTGCTCTCCTACTGGTGCTTTTTGATAAGAGGATGATGACTCTGCATAAAAGTAAATAGGTAGGCCCTTCGCACAGGGAAGCAGGGATATGTAGAGGTGCCAGAGCTCAATTTTTAAATAGAGATTGAATAACATTTTGAGCGGTATACTTTCATTGTCAATATAACAACCAAGAATCTCGATATCTTCCATGCTACGCACATTATAGGCGGTTCCCAAACAGAATGGTAAAGTTTATACTCCCCCAACCACTAACAAGCACACTCCACGGCCAGCCGAATCCACGGGTTACCGTCCAAACAAGTAACAGCCCTGGGGGAGTTTTGTTTAATTATTATGATTTTGAGCATGGGACCGGGCATCCCGGTTACCAGCCATTTTCTCGTGAATGATGAGCGGAGTCCACTCATCGTGAGAATAACCCACCTAGCATGGAAGATATAGACAGCCCTATTTGATGCATGAGCTGTTCGAGCATACAAAACAGAATTTCATTTGAAGGTTTAGATTTTGGCACATACAGATTTACTTGGAACGGCAGGTAAATACCGCATATAGGGAGGTATGGTGGACTCATATGGAATAACTTTGGGGTTTATGGAAGTGGATGCACAAGCAGTATTCCCGCTTAGTACAGGTGAAGGCTAGAAAGAGACTGGGAAGCGACCAGCTAGAGAGCAACAACGGTCATGAAAATGCATTAAAATTAATCAACAATGAATGCAAGCATGAGTAGGATATAAATCACCATGAACATAAATATCGTGAAGGCTATGTTGATTTGTTTCAACTACATGCGTGAACATGTGCCAAGTCAAGTCACTTAAATCGTTCAGAGGAGGATACCACCCATCATACCACATCACAACCATTTTAATATCATGTTGGCACGCAAGATAGACGATTATAAACTCTCAGCTAATTAAGCATGGCATAAGCAGCTATGATCTCTAATTGTCATTGCAAACATGTTTCATTCATAACAAGCTGAATCAAGAACGACGAGCAATCATATTTACAAAAACAAGACAGGTCGAGTTCATACCAGCTTTTCTCATCTCAATTAGTTCATCATATATCATCCTTATTGCCTTTCACTCGCACGACAGAACGGTGTGGAAAATAATAATAGTGCACGTGCATTGGACTAAGTTGGAATCTGCACACATTTGATACAAGAGAGAAGACAAAGTAATATGGCTCAAGATTAAATCAACAACAGAGCATATGAGAGCCACTAAGCATTTTAATCATGGTCTTCTACTCTTAACCCCTAAAGAAAAGAAAAGAAACTATTTACACGGGAAAGCTCCCAACAAGCAAAAGAAGAACGGGAGATCTTTTTGGGTTTTCATTTTTGTCTATTACTACAAGCAAATAAAGTAAACTAGCTAGAAGCTACAACTAATATTTTTTGTTTTTCTGGGTTTTTGTAGAACACAAGAAAAAGAAATTGAAACTAAGCATGGATGGTACAGTGAAAGAGTGTGAGCACTGACAACTAGCATAAGTGTGTGAATATGAATGTAAGTTGGTGAGAAACACATACTCCCCCAAGCTTAGACTTTTGGCCTAAGTTGGACTATGGCCAGTACTGGCCATGTGGATATCCCAAGTTGTAGTTGGGGTTGTATTGAGATGCAGCAGCTACTGCCTGCTGAGCTGCAGCTCGAAGATGGGCTGCCTCGGTCATGTTATAATGGGAATTTGCCTCCTCCATAGTTATAGTGTGTCTTCCTTTTTCCTAAAAGTCAAACAAAGTAGGGGCAGGCAGAACAATAGGAATGGCATGCTGCCAGTTAAAGATTAGTTGATATTTGAGAGTCTGATTATGCCACTCTATAAACCGGTGACTAGCCATAGCATTACAGTCTAAATAAGCAGCAGGTAAAGGTTCATCATACGGATGCACAGACACACCAAGATAGCTGGCTATGCGAGTAGCATAGATCCCACCAAATAAATCTCCATACAAACCATTATGGTGTAGTCTATGTGCAACAATTGCTCCTAAGTTATATTGCCTATCACCTAGTACAACACTCCTGAGAATGCTGAGATCAGGGACACACATGTGACAAGCCTCATCTTTACCATTTAAGCATCTACCGATAAAGAAAGCAATGTAATGAATAGTAGGAAAATGTATGCTCCCCGTGGTGGCTTGTGTGATGTCCCTGGATTCCCCCACTGTAATACTAGCTAGGAATTCTCTAAATTCAGATTTACAAGGATCACTCATACTGCCCCACTGTGGGAGCTTGCAGGCTTCATTAAAATCCTCTAAGTCCATGGTATAAGATTTATCATAAAGATCAAACAAGACAGTGTGAGAATTACATGAAGATGAAAATTTAAACCTTCTCACAAAGCTATTAGTTAAGCCACGGTATTGGAGGCACTTATCTTGCATGAAGTCCTCAAGGTCAGCGTTACGCACATATGCATAAAATTCATCTTTGATGTCCGCTTGACTCATAAATTCATCTGACAGCCATTCACAAGGCCGTACATCAGCATCCCTCGGTGGTTCATCGTCCGGCTCACGGAACGCGAGCCTCGGTTCTTGCTTCCTTGAAGGACCACCTTGGAAGTTTTTCCTAGACATTTTTCTGGAATTTTCTGAAATTTTTAGTAACTCACTATAAAAGTTAACCAAACTCAACAAGAATGATAGCAACAACTCCTATAAGTGCCTAGAAGCTATATCATGCATTAGAACTACTTGGGACCAAGAAAATTTGACATGCAAGCTCAAGAACAAGGTCACCACATCAGCATAAATTTGCAACAAATAAAACACTAGAACAAAAACTAATTGGACCAATGGAGGAGTCACATACCAAGGAACAATCTCCCCAAACAGTTTGGTGAATGGTGCTTTGAGCAAGGAGATCGAAAATGGCAGCAAAATGAGCTAGAACTCGGATTTGAGATGGTTGGGGATTTTTTTGGGAGGAGGAAGAAGAGCATGGGTGAAAGGATAATTGGAGAGGGGCCACGTGGGGCCCTCGAGGCAGGGGGCGCGCCCTGTGCCCTCGAGGCCACGTGCTGGCTCCCCTCGCTGTGTGTTCAGTGCCATATTTTCTTAGATATTCTAGAAAAAATCATATTTCATTTTCATGGCATTTGGAGAACTTTTATTTTCGGGATATTTTTTATTGCACGGATAAGTCTGGAAACAGATAGATAATGCTATTTTTCTTTTATTTATTATAATTAACAGAAAATAAAAGAAGGGTACAAGAGGTTTGTGCTATCTAGATTCACCTATCCCATATTCATCAAAAGGAATCCATTAACAAGGTTGATCAGGTCTTGTTAATATACTCTTTCCGAGTAACATGAAACCGGAGAATTTTCGAATAACTCCATGTTACGTCAATGGGAATATGTATGTCCCCAGCAATAAGTATGTCATATGCCTTCTTGATAGTAGGAATAGGAAACTCAAAACCTCCAATAGTGATAGTTGAAGTTTTTCCAATATAGTTGATACTAAAAACCTGAGGTTGTTTCCTCGGAAAGTGTACCGTATGCTCATTACCATTGACATGAAAAGTGACATTGCCTTTGTTGCAATCAATAACAGCCCCTGCAGTATTCAAAAAAGGTCTTCCAAGAATAATAGGCATACTATCATCCTCGGGAATATCAAGTATAACAAAGTCCGTTAGAATAGTAGCATTTGCAACTACAACAGGCACATCCTCACAAATACCGACAGGTATAGCAGTTGATTTATTGGCCATTTGCAAATATATTTCAGTAGGTGTCAACTTACTCAAATCAAGTCTACGATATAAAGAGAGCGGCATAACACTAACACCGGCTCCAAGATCACACAAACCAGTTTTAACATAGTTTCTCTAAATGGAGCAAGGTATAGTAGGTACTCCTGGATCTCCTAATTTCTTAGGCATTCCACCTTCAAGAGTGTAATTGGCAAGCAGGATGGAGATTTCTACTTCAGGTATCTTTGTTTTGTTGGTAATGATAGCTTTCATGTACTTGGCATAAGGATTTGTTTTAAGCACATCAGTCAAACACATACGCAAAAAGATAGGTCTAATCATTTCAGCGAAGCGCTCAAAGTCCTCGTCATCCTTTTTCTTGGATGGTTTCGGAGGAAAAGGCATGGGTTTCTCAACCCATGGTTCTCTTTCCCTACCGTGCTTCCTAGCAACAAAGTCTCTCTTATCATAACGTTGATTCTTTGAATATGGGTTATCAAGATCAACAACAGGTTCAATCTCTACATCATTATCATTGCTAGGTTGAGCATCATCATGAACATCATTATTAAGAATATCACTAGGTTCATGTTCATTACCGGATTGTGTCTCAGCATCAGAAACAGATATATCATTGGGATTCTTAGGTGAGTGAGCTACAAGTTCACTAGAAGCATGCAAAGTCCTATCATTTTTCTTTTTCTTCTTTTTAGAAGAACTAGGTGCATCTAAATTAGCTCTCTGAGAATCTTGCTCAATTCTCTTAGGGTGGCCTTCAGGATACAGAGGTTCCTGAGTCATTCTACCACCTCTAGTCACAACTCTAATGGCATTATCACTATTCTTACTATTTAACTCATTGAGCAAATCATTCTGAGCTTTAAGTACTTGTTCTACTTGAGTGGTGACCATGGAAGCATGTATACTAGTAAGTTTCAGTTCATCTTTAGCACTAAATAGATAATCACTCAAGCGTTCAATCATATGAGCATTGTGTTGTAGTTGTCTACCAACATAAGCATTGAAGTTTTCTTGTTTCACAATAAAATTGTCAAACTCATCTAAGCATTGGCTAGCAGACTTATAACGTGGAATATCACCTTCATCAAATCTATAAAGAGAATTTACCTTTACTACCTGTGTCGGGTTATCAAGACCATGTATTTCTTCAATAGGTGGTAAATTCTTAACATCTTCGGCTTTAATACCCTTTTCTTTCATAGATTTCTTTACTTCTTGCATGTCTTTAGGACTGAGAAATAGAACACCTCTTTTCTTCGGAGTTGGCTTAGGGGCTGGTTCAAGAAGTGTCCAATTATTTTCATTGGGTATCATATTATTCAATAGTAATTTAGCTTGTTCAACTGTCCTTTCCCTGAAAACACAACCAGCACAACTATCCAGGTGGTCTCTGGAAGCATGGGTTAGTCCATTATAGAAGACATTGAGTATATCATGCATCTCAAGAGGATGATTAGGCAAAGCATTAAGTAACTGGAGAAGCCTCCCCCAAGCTTGTGGGAGACTCTCTTCTTCAGTTTGAGCAAAGTTATATATTTCCCGTAAGGCAGCTTGTTTCTTATGAGCGGGAAAATATTTACCAGAAAAGTAATACATCATATCCTGGGGACTACGCACACAACCAGGATCAAGAGAATTACACCAAGTCTTAGCATCACCCTTTAGCAAGAACGGAAACAACTTAAGGATATAATAGTAGCGAATCTTTTCATCATTGGTAAACAGGGTGGCTATATCATTCAACTTGGTAAGATGTGCCACAATAGTTTCAGACTCATAGCCATGGAAAGGATCAGATTCAACCAAAGTAATCAACTTAGGATCAACAAAGAATTCATAATCCTTATCAGTGACACATATAGGTGAAGTAGCAAAAGCAGGGTCATGTTTCATTCTAGCATTCAAGGACTTTTCTTTCAACTTAGCTAATAACTTCTTAAGATCATATCCATCATTGCAAGCAAGAAAGTCTCTAGCAGTTTCTTCATCCATAACATAACCCTCAGGCACAACAGGCAATTCATATCTATTGGGAGTAGTTTCATCATCACTTTCATAAATATCATCAACATTTGCACTCTCCCTAACCTTAGCAATTTGTTCATCTAGAAATTCACCTAGTGGCACAGTATCAGGCATAGAGCTAGTTTCATCATACATAGCAGAAGTAGCATCATCAAGAACATACGACATATCAGATTCAATGGCAGGAGTAGGTGTCGCAAGTTTACTCATAACAGAAGGAGAATCAAGCGCAAAGCTAGATGTCAGTTCCTTACCTCCCCTCGTAGTTGAGGGTAAGATCTTGGTTTTTGAGTCCTTCAAATTCTTCATAGTTATAAGCAGATATAAATCCCAAGTGACTTAAAGAATAGAGCAATGCTCCCCAGCAACGGCGCCAAAAAATAGTCTTGATAACCCACAAGTGTAGGGGATCGCAACTGTTTTCGAGGGTAAAGTATTAAACCCAAATTTGTTGATTCGACACAAGGGGAGCCAAAGAATACTCTTAAGTATTAGCAGCTGAGTTGTCAATTCAACCACACCTGGAAACTTAGTATCTGCAGCAAGATAGTTTAGTAGCAAAGTAATATGATAGTGGCGGTAGCAGCAATAAAAGTAAAGATAGTGTTTTTGCAGTTTTTGTGATAATAGCAACGGAAAAGTAAATAAGCGACTATCAATATAGGTAAAGCTCGTAGGCATTGAATCGGTGATGGGAAATTACGTTGGATGCAATTTATCATGTAGAAGTTATAACCTAGGGTGACACAGAACTAGCTCCAGTTCATCAATGCAATGTATGCATGTATTCCGAATATAGTCATACGTGCTTATGGAAAAGAACTTGCATGACATCTTTTGTCCTACACTCCCGTGGTAGCGGGGTCCTATTGGAAACTAAGGGATATTAAGGCCTCCTTTTAATAGAGTACCGGACCAAAGCATTAACACATAGTGAATACATGAACTCCTCAAACTATGGTTATCACCGGGAGTGGTCCCCATTTTTGTCACTTCGGGGTTGCCAGATCATAACACATAGTAGGTAACTATAGACTTGCAAGATAGGATCAAGAACACACATATATTCATGAAAACATAATAGGTTCAGATCTGAAATCATGGCACTCGGGCCCTAGTGATAAGCATTAAGCATAGCAAAGTCATAGCAACATCAATCTCCGAACATAGTGGATACTAGGGATCAAACTCTAACAAAACTAACTCGATTACATGATAGATCCCATCCAACCCATCACCGTATAGCAAGCCTACGATAGAATTACTCAGACACGGCGGTGAGGATCATGGAATTGGTGATGGAGGAAGGTTGATGATGACGATGGCGACGATCTCCACTCTCCGGAGCCCCGAACGGACTCTAGATCAGCCCTCCCGAGAGAGATTAGGGCTTGGCGGCGGCTTCGTCTCATGAAACGCGGTAATTCTTTCTCCTTGATTTTTTTTCTCCACGAAACGGAATATATAGGACCTGGGGATACGTCGCTAGGGCATTGGGGTGCCCTCGAGGCAGGGGGGCGCGCCCCCCACCCTCGAGGACAACCCGTTGATTTTCAGGCGATTCCGAGAACTTATTGCAGGTATTTTTTTATTTTTTGAAATAATTCTCCGTTGATTTTCAGGCGATTTCGAGAACT
>LR738713.1:279499295-279521191 GCA_902687465.1 Secale cereale | reverse complement strand
GATAGAATTACTCAGACACGGCGGTGAGGATCATGGAATTGGTGATGGAGGAAGGTTGATGATGACGATGGCGACGATCTCCACTCTCCGGAGCCCCGAACGGACTCTAGATCAGCCCTCCCGAGAGAGATTAGGGCTTGGCGGCGGCTTCGTCTCATGAAACGCGGTAATTCTTTCTCCTTGATTTTTTTCCTCCACGAAACGGAATATATAGGACCTGGGGATACGTCGCTAGGGCATTGGGGTGCCCTCGAGGCAGGGGGGCGCGCCCCCCACCCTCGAGGACAACCCGTTGATTTTCAGGCGATTCCGAGAACTTATTGCAGGTATTTTTTTATTTTTTGAAATAATTCTCCGTTGATTTTCAGGCGATTTCGAGAACTTTTTATTCTGCACAAAAACAACACCATGGCAGTTCTGCTAAAAACAGCGTCAGTCTGGGTTAATTCCATTCAAATAATGCGAGTTAGAGTCCAAAACAAGGGCAAAAGTGTTTGAAAAAGTAGATACGTTGGAGACGTATCAGTGCACCTCCTTCCAGAAGCTAGTGAACAAAGCCATCAGTGCTGAGACAGGTCAGACTGACTATGAAGCCACACGCAAGCATCCCCGTGATTTTGGTTGCTCATCCGGTTCTGGCTCTCACAAACGCCGGGTGTGGGTTCCAAACACAGGTCTGCCACCCATGTTCACTCCGAGGCCATCCTATGAGGCACCTCGTCCAACCCAGCAGTATGCACCACCCAAGACTTATGGTGGACCATCTTCCAACACTGCCCCGCGCACTAGCACTATGACATGCTTCAAGTGCGGAGAACCATGCCACTACATGCGAGAGTGTCCTCAGAACCAGCCAGGAAGGTTGGTTGGCCGTGGTAAGCCAACAGGAAAGGTGAACTATGTCAAGCCAGTTACCACTGCACGTGGCCATGTCAACTATGTCTCTGCTGAGGAAGTTTATGAGGATCCCAATGTCGTCCTTGGTACGCTCCTTGTTAACTGCCATCCGGTATCTTTTCTTTTCGATACTGGAGCATCTCATTCGTTCATATCTATGAGCTATGCTTGAATGCACAGCATGACTTTTTGTGACATGCCCACTTCCATGGTAATTCAAACTCCTGGTTCGAAATGGCAAACTTCTAGAGTAAGCCATGGAAATGAAATCCTTGTCGATAGACTTGTCTTTCTTGCATCTCTAATAGCTCTCAAGTCCTTGGACATAAACATCATTTTGGGTATGGACTGGATGACAGCTCATTACGCTATGATTGATTGCTACACTAGAACTGTTCAACTTACACACCCATCCTGCAAGGTAGTCAATGTTTTGGCCCGAATGGCTGAGCGTCAGCTCTACTCTCTTAATGCCGGCCCTCTTCCAGAACTCGAAGATATCCAAGTAGTCCATGACTTTCCGGATGTCTTTCCAGAAGAACTATCAGGTGTTCCACCTGACAGAGATGTAGAGTTTGTGATAGATCTTGTTCCAGGAACTGTTCCGATCTCTAGAAGACCCTATAAGATGGCACCTTTAAAACTAGCTGAGCTTAAGAAACAACTCGATGAGTCCTTGAAAAAGGGTTTCATCCGTCCTAGTTCTTCTCCTTGGGCTTGTCACGTCCTCTTCGTCAAGAAGAAGGATGGAACGGGTCAGATGGTTGTAGATTATCGACCTGTCAATCTGGTCACCATAAAGAACAAATATCCACACCCTAGGATCAACGACCTGTATAACCAGCTCGTTGGATCCCCAGTCTTTACCAAAATGGATTACAGGTTGGGCTACCATCAAATCAAAATCAAGAATGGGGACATTCCCAAGAAAGCCTTTGTTACCCGTTATGGCCAATACGAGTACACCATCATGTCCTTCGGGTTAACCAATGCCCCAGCCACTTTCTCCCGGCTAATGAATTCTATATTCATGGAGTACTTGGATAAATTCGTCGTAGTATACCTCGATGATATACTCATTTACTCCAAGAACAAGTAAGATCATGTCGAGCATCTAAGGCTGGTATTGACGAAACTTTGAGAGCACCGCCTTTATGCCAAATTCTCCAAGTGTGAATTCTGGTTGCCAGAAGTGACCTATCTAGGTCATGTAATCTCTGGTAAGGGTATTGCTGTCAATCCCGAGCGAGTTCGGGCCGTCCTTGACTGGACTCCACCTGAATCGGTCAAGCAAGTTATGAGTTTCGATGGCTTAGCGAGCCATTGTCGACGCTTCGTCGAGAATTTCTCCAAGGTTGCTAAACCTCTAACTGAACTCCTCAAGAAAAATAAAAAGTTCGAGTGGACCCCACAGTGCGAGTTCATCTTTCAGGAACTGAAAAGACGCCTGACATCTACTCCCGTACTGGTACCACCAGATTTCTCCAAGGACTTTATTATCTATTGCGATGCCTCGCGACAAGGACTAGGTTGCATACTCATGCAAGATCATCAAGTGATTGCCTACGCATCTCGGCAGTTGCATCCACCTGAGGATAACTATCCCACACATGACCTAGAGCTTGCAGCCGTAGTCCACGCACTTAAAACATGGCGACATTACCTTCTTGGTAATCGCTGTGAAATCTTCACTGGTCACCAAAGTCTGAAATACATCTTCACCCAACCGGATTTGAATCTCAGGCAAATACGTTGGGTTGAGTTGCTCACAGATTACAACTTAGGGATAACTTACACCCCTGTGAAGGCCAACGTCATGGCCGACGCACCAACTCGTAAGTCTTATAGTAACAACCTGATGTTATAACAAGGGCAACCACTTCTCCACGAGGAATTTCGTAAGCTTAACCTTCACATTGTTCCTCGAGGATTCCTTTCCACCCTGGTGGCGAAACCTACCCTTATGGATCAAATCATAACTGCCTAGCGGTATGATAAGGGAATATCCCGGATCAAGGAGAACATTGCTAGCGGAGTTGCTAAAAGTTTCTCTATGGATGATCGAGGTGTTGTCTACTTCGAGAATCGCTTGGTGGTTCCCAAGAAGCAACAACTACGGTAGTTGATCCTTAAGGAGGCTCATGAATCTCCTCTCACGATTCATCCCGGTAGTACCAAAATGTATCAGGACCTACGCCAGAGGTTCTGGTGGACTAGGATGAAGAGAGAAATCGCTCAGTTCATTGCTAAGTGCGGCGTTTGCCGTCGAGTTAAAGCAGAGCATCAACGGCCTGCTGGCACCCTTCAATCTTTAGCTATTCTAGAATGGAAATGGGATAAGATCGGTATGGACTTCATTACCTGATTTCCCAGGACCAGGAAAGGGAATAATGCTATCTTCGTCGTTATCGACCGCCTCTCCAAAGTAGCCCATTTCTTGCCTGTTCGAGAGAGTATAACCGCTAGTCATCTAGCAGACTTGTATATCTCTCGAATAGTATCTTTTCATGGTGTTCCATTGAGATTTACTCGGACCGTGGAAGTCTTTTCACCTCTTGATTTTGGGGAAGTTTCCAAAATGCTATGGGGACTCGTCTCTCTTTTAGCACCGCCTTTCATGCTCAGTCAAGTGGTCAAGTAGAACGAGTTAATCAAATTCTGGAAGATATGCTCCGAGCCTCTGTCATCTCATTCGGTATGGATTGGGAGAAGTGTCTTCCATTCGCCGAGTTCACTTATAACAATAGCTATCAAGCTAGTCTGGGCAAGGCTACCTTCAAAGTTCTGTATGGACGAAGGTGTCGGACGCCTCTTAACTGGTCAGAAACCGGGGAAAGACAATTCTTTGGTCCGGATAAGATCCAGGAAGCAGAAGAGCAAGTTCGCATCGTTCGTGAGAAATTGAAAACAGCCCAATCTCGCCAGAAGAGCCAATATGGTCGCCATCATAAGACTGTGACTTACGAAGTCAGTGATAAGGCTTACCTTCGGGTTACTCCTCTTAAGGGAACCCATCGCTTCGGTATCAAAGGCAAATTGGCTCCTCGTTACATGGGTCCTTTTCGCATTCTTGCCAAACGAGGAGAAGTTGCCTACCAACTGGAACTACCTCCGTATCTTTCCATAGTTCATGATGTGATCGTCAAAGTCGACTTCATCCAAACGATAGCCACCATCTCATCGAAAGACGGGACACCTTTGCCTCTATCAAGTGGTATCAGTTTTCAGGTTGCTCGGTGAGAATTTCCAGTTATTCCTAGATTAGATTTATTTTCTTACCTATTGTCCAAGGAAAAGCCACAAAAAAAGTTAGATGTATTCATCCTTTGTCCAAGCCAGTCTGAGCCTTTGCAATTTTATTTTCATTGTTTGCATTATTGAATTATCGGTTGCATCGTCGTGTCGAGTTGCTGGTCTTAGTGTCTAGTTCGTTAGAGTTTCGAGTTCTGTTCACATTAGTCACGTCGCCGCTGCATCGTTATCCCTTCCGCTGTCCACCACCTCATCCATCAATTTCCACCTCGTGCAACCCATCGTTCATTGTCACAATCATAGTTGAAATCGTTCGCATCTTTGCTTGATTCAATCTGCATCTTATCTAGTTTGTCTTGGAAAGAGGCAGAAAGAAAAAAAAAGACAGAGAAAAAAAAGTAAAAAAAAAAGAGTAGAGAAAAAAAAGAAAAAAAAGTGTGAGAAAAAATAAAAACAAAAAGAAGGAAAAGAAAGTTGGAGAGAGTGTTGTTGTATATTCTGCTTGGCAGTTGATTTCATCATTATCTTTACTGCCGTTGTGATCTTCACTTATATCTTGCTGTCCAGAGCTAATTTGTATCCTTTATTGATGCTAGTTGTGCTACACCGTGACATCATTAGTGTTCTAGGCTCGCGTCTCTAGTCCGGTCTAGCCTAGGACCAGCACAGTACCGTCGTTGAGCGTTTATTCAACATTGCATCTCTGAATTGATTATTGCTAATCTTTTGCTACCATATATAGCCAACCCAGCTCCACATATTTCTACACCGTGCATATTTACGTTCACCCGGCAATCGCTTTACTCAATCTTTGGAGTTATTTGACACCGCTGGTTGCCTATCACCACCTGCTGCATGGTAAGAACTTGTAAGATATTGCTTTACTGTGAGCGCTTTACCACCACATCCTAGTAGTTCATAGGAACATTATTCTCGAATTTTGTTTCTTGTTTCTACTAATCATGACAGGTACCGAAGACAGAAGTTCTTGGACGACGGATACATCTTCACCATCACGAGACGTGGGACAACACACACAAGCACATGGTCAGGTTATTTCTTTACCGTCATTTGAGGGTAGATTGAATCCTGCTATTTATCTAGCTTGGGAGCTTGAAGTAGAAAAAGTTTTTAGTCACCATCATTTTTTCGAACTTGAGAGAGTACGAGCTGCCACTAGAGTATTTACTGGTTTTGCTTCTGTTTGGTGGAGTGTGCATTGTAAGAAAAATATTGATAACCAACCCACAACTTGGAAAGATTTGAATGCTGTAATGAGAAAACATTTTTTCCCTCCTTACTATCGCCGTGAATTGCTTCGGAAATTGGAACAATTAAAACAAGGCAGTAACACTGTTCATGCTTACTACCAAGAGTTCAAATCTTATATGCATCATTGTGACATAGAAGAATCTGAGGATGATACAATGAATAGATTTTTTGGTGGTTTGAACCATGATATTCGTGCAAGATTTCAGTATATTCCTCGTTGCATTATTGGTATGTATGTTCGTGCTTGTACCTTTGAGAGATAAATACAAGAGGATGCATTTTGTGACTACAACAACTACTATTCCAGTTCATGCTCACCACCACTCGTTGGTTCCTCCGCCATTGCACCTACTAGAGCAGCCACCCCTCCAATTGTGAGCGTGACATCATCTAAAGTGTATGGTACATTGTCATCGTCCGTACATACATCAGCTACGTCTTTGCGACAAGGTAACAGTAAAACTAATGATGATATAACTTCACATGAGGATGATGCATATCTAGTTAACTTGAATACATCATGTATTGAATTACCTGTTGATGTGAGCACACCACCTAGTTTAGATAATCATGTTACTGTCATGAATGCGTCATGTGATCAAACAACTAAAATACCAACAATTTTGAGTGCACCCATTGAATTAACTGTTGATACAAAAGAATCATGTGAATTAGAGAATAAATCAGATTTGGATAAAATAAATTTGAAAATTATTGTGCCAATGTTTAATCATTTTGATATGACCTCTAATCTTGGTGACGATTCTATGTCAAATGACTTATCGCATGTTTGCTTATTTAGGCATGTTGTAGCCTGTGAATTTCATGCAAGTAAGGTTTATTCACCAATGTTGGGACGGTTTAATGATGAACATTGTCAATCTTTTGATATGAATAAGAGCTTCACTTATTTGTGCAAATTGAGTTGCAATATTTTCATGCCTTCTACTTCTTGTGTTAATGTTTTGGCTTTATATTTTAGGAACTACGAAAGTTACTCATCTATACATGTGTCATATGTGCAAAAATTAAGGGAAGTAAAAATGGATGACATATACATATACAACATGTACACCTTGTCTATTTTCTTACCCACATTTCAGATTAAGCAGCGCCGAGGACGGCTTTATTTTCAAAAAAGGGAGGATGATGAGGACATGACTACCTTGGATACGACCAAAAATATTGCATACATGTATATTTGTGAGGTGATTTCTAATGCAAACTATGCAACAATTTATTTATGTTATCCAGGACAAATATACTTCACAGACTTTTGTGTCATGTCTAATTCCAGGTGTATGGGACATTTGTACAATCCACATATGAAGATAAGGGAAAAAGAGAAGTTTAGGTGCAGTTTAAAAAGTTCTCTCACGTCACTTTTGGGCCAAGAGAAGATAGAGTCCAAGTCTCTCACGTTCTGCATTCAGATTCGGACTGCACAGACATACCTGACTCAAAACGGCAAGAACTCCTTCATACGGACTCCGAATTGGGTGATTCTTTTTTTGTTGGAAACTAGATTTCATAAACTTTCCAACCCAATTGGATTCACCTTCAAATTCGTCCGGATCATTGAGATGCCGACGAAACAATCTGACGCTGCAGCAGAATCCGAGTCAAACTACAAGTCCAAAGGTGTTACATCACCTCCACTTGGGCCCATGAGCCTTGTACGACCTAGGGTTAGTTTTAGGCTGCCTTGGGATGTCCTTCCACCTCCTTGGCCGCCACCCCTTGCTCCTATATAAATTGATAGTTTATTCAACATTGCATCTCTGATACCACTTGATAGAGGCGAGGGGCCCGATCTTTCGATGAGATGATAACTATCGATTTGGTGGAAACGACTTTGACGATCCGACTACAGACGTGCACGACGTTGCGCCTTAGCAATCGCTAAACGAATCTCCTGGGGTTACTGACGATGCGAGAAGCACGATCAGCCTGACCACGAAGGTCTATTCCTGCATGCAATCGAAGAACAAGCAAGAATATGATAAAGCAATCTGAATATTGCAAATATAAATGATGTATTGATAAAGGTGGGGATCCGTAAGCGGTCTTGGTCTGGTCGTTGGACACAAACGAAGTACGCGAAGTTGCAGCTATGGCGAACTTTTAATCTAAACAAAACCCAAAGAAAAAGCTACTTGATGGATCTACTTATATAGGAGCAAGGGGTGGCGGCCAAGGAGGTGGAAGGACATCCCAAGGCAGCCTAAAACTAACCCTAGGTCATACAAGGCTCATGGGCCCAAGTGGAGGTGATGTAAAACCTTTGGACTTGTAGTTTGACTCGGATTCTGCTGCAGCGTCAGATTGTTTCGTCGGCATCTCAATGATCCTGACGAATTTGAAGATGAATCCAATTGGGTTGGAAAGTTTATGAAATCTAGTTTCCAACAAAAAAAGAATCACCCAATTCGGAGTCCGTATGAAGGAGTTCTTGCCGTTTTGAGTCAGGTATGTCTGTGCAGTCCGAATCTGAATGCAAAACGTGAGAGACTTGGACTCTATCTTCTCTTGGCCCAAAAGTGGCGTGAGAGAACTTTTTAAACAGCACCTAAACTTCTCTTTTTCCCTTATCTTCATATGTGGATTGTACAAATGTCCCATACACCTGGAATTAGACATGACACAAAAGTCTGTGAAGTATATTTGTCCTGGATAACATAAATAAATTGTTGCATAGTTTGCATTAGAAATCACCTCACAAATATACATGTATGCAATATTTTTGGTCGTATCCAAGGTAGTCATGTCCTCATTATGATGTCTTCCACGTCTCTCAACTCACGCGTTGCTTCTCGGATCCCATCCGCGGAGTGGACCACGAAACGCTTGATCTTCAGGATAATCTCACATATCGAGAATACCCCGTTCGTATTCTTGATCAAACCGAGCGTACCACTCGACGTCATAATATCAAGTTTCTCAAGGTTCAATGGTCACACCATTCCGAGAACGAAGCTACTTGGGAAAGAGAGGATCGTCTTCGACTTGAGTACCCCACCCTTTTTCCGGAGGAACCTGAATCTCGGGACGAGATTCTTTTGAGTGGGGGTGAGTTGTCACATCCCTAGTTAGTGCTTGCATTAGGACTAGCTAGAGTGTGCATCATGTTTAAATTTTTCCAGAAACCTGAAATGGGGATGACAGAAACCCCAACACCCCTCTTAACTCAACTAGGGTTTAATAAAATCATTTCCAATGTACCCAAAATGCCCTTAAAAATGTTCATCATCTTTGCCTTGGTCTTAAACCTCTGACAAAAATGGTGCACAATTTTCTAGGACATCCTAAGGTCACTGGATTAAATCATATGGTATTTGCATTTGGGCATTTAAATGCTATAATATATTTTAAATGCCCAAATAATCATAAACCAAAATATTCCCTATTGCTTATATAATATAAAGTGGACATGAGTAGTTTCATGATTTATTAAAGTGTTCTAGCATTTCTATTAAAGCAACATATTTGTAGAAAAAACAGAAGCAGAAAATAAATAAGAGCGAGAGAGAAGGCTAGAGGCCACTCACCTGGCCGGCCCACCTGGTGGCCCAGCACTATGCTGCCCATGCCTGCCAGCTGCTTCGTCCCGCCAGGCAGGCAGGTGACGCTGACACACGGCCGCACGCCACCGTGGCAGCTGCTTGCCGCCTGGCCGCCGCTTCGCCGCCCCCAGGACGCCTGGACGTCCTCCACGTCGTCGCCCAGACCGCCACGACGCCCCACTTTCCCCCTACCTCTCTCCCTCGCTCTCCTCCTCCATGGCCAACACAGCCGTAGCCGCGCCGCCGTGAAGCTCGCGTCCACCATCGTCCTGCCGTCAGCTCACCATGTCAAGCAGCACCGCCGCAGTCCGCTTCATCGAGCAGGCCGAGCCTCGAGAGCTCGCTCACCCCGGAGCCACCACAACGAGCACGTTCCCGACTGCCACCACCGGAGATCCCCTTTGCCGCACCAGCCGCTCTAGGCCGTCCCCGAGCTCACCGACCCGCTCGTCGTCTCCGCTGTGAGCCACTGACTGCTCCCGTCCTTTCCGCTCGCCCTGCCGTGCACCACAACCACCGCAACAAGCTCGCCTGTCTGCGCCGCCGCGGTTTCTCATTGACGATGTAGCTCCGGCCACGCAACGGCCTCGCCGCCGTGTCCAACACCTTCACCGCTCCGCGTAGGTGTCGTAGGACCACTCCACGTGCCTCCATGAGCACCGCAGCCTCGAGTTCGGCCTCACCCGAACTCCGGCAGCCGCTGGACTCGTCGCCGGCGTCGTTTCCGCCTACCCCGAGCTCCAACTCGTGCACCACTCGACGCAACTCGCTCCTAGCTCGACGTAGGTAGCCTCAGTCGTCCATTTGGGTGCCGGAGGGCGAAACCCGCAGCCTTCGTCACGTCCGAACGTCACCCGCGGCTAAACACCGGCGAGCCAGCTCAGTGTACTGCCCCAGATGTAACACTTTCCCAATATGGCAATATATAAACTTTGGCTTCATCAATTCCTTTCCGGGCTCTTCTTTCATTTAGGGTTTCTTCGTTTTGTCGTGTGCATGTGTGCATTTCATTCATGTTATGTTGTTATGTGCATTGCATTGCATTGTGTTGTCACTTGCATCCGGTCCCACTCGTCTCTTCCCGTTGTCCGTTTTGAGTTCCGACGCTCTCACACGTGCTCGTGGCATCCCCGAGTCCTTCTTTTGTGTGTGGCCGTGTAACGTTTCCGGAATGACGTGAGACTTGTCGTGCGATGTTGTTTTGGTACGTGTAGGCCGCCTGTCAAGTTTCGTCGCGTTTGGAGTTCGTTTGGTACTCCAACGGTTAACCTAGTGGGCTAAAAGAACCTCTTCTTTAAGGCTCAAGACCCCCTCCACAGCAGCCCACGAAGCCAGCACAACCCTTCCCATCATCTCGGTCGTCGAATTGTGATCGCGTGGCCGAAAACCGCTCCTCATTTGGAGTCTCCTAGCTCCTTGTGCCTATAAAAACGTCCCCCCATGTCCATTTTTCGCTCAAACCCTAGTTCCACCGCAACCGCCGCCGCCGGACACGTCCAGACGGACCGGACACGTCCGCCCGGACGCGCCCGACCAACCAGAGCCAACCACGTGGCCCGTCCGACTGCACCGCCGCCGTGGCCCGCCGGCCCGCCCGCAGCCCTCCGGGCCCGTTCCGTCCGCCGGCCTCCCGCGCCTCGATCCTGCCGCCGCCGGTGCCGCTTCCCCGCCGCCGGCCTCGCCCGCCACCGCAGAGCGCCCAACCCCGCCGCCGAAGGCACGACCTCGCCGGACTGAGCTCACGCCCGAGCTCCTCTGGATCCCGTCGCCGCCTTCGGTCCTCGCCGTCGTTCCTCCGGCCTCGCCCCGCCGTTCCCGCCGCCGCGGCCTCAGCCGCCGTTCCCGCCGATCCCGCCAGCCGCCGCCGAGCTCCTCGCCGGAGCGAGGGCCGCCGCCCCGTCGCCAGATCCCGTCGGGCCGATCCGCTGTCGGGCAAACCCTAGCGGGTTCGGTCGGATCCGCCCGACCCGATCCGCCCGACCCGATCCGCACAGTGGACCCGATCCGCGAGGAGGTTGACCCTTTTTTTTTCTCAAAGTCTTTTGTTAAACTTGTTGTCTGATGGCATATTGTGATGGTTGTATCTTTTTGTGTGTAAGTCGAAATTGTGTATATGATATGTCAAAATGACCGTGGTGATATTCTCTATACTTTGTTCCATTGTGCCATGCTTGTTTGACTTCATCTAGAGGTCTTAATCTTCGTGACAAGAGTGCTACTTGATAAAAACTGCTGTAACTTGTTATTTTCATGCCATGTTTGAGATGTGATAACTTGGTGCATGTTTATCCAAATGAAGCAAATGAGATGTCAAATTGTTCATCATGAGATGCTTTACACGATGGTTGCTGTAGCATGCATGTTAGAGTTCATATTTCCATGTTAATCTTTGTTGCAAAAGTGCATGTGGCTGTTAAGTTTCGTAACATGTTATGAGATGCTGATTTGAAGAGCTCGTTGCTATTGATGTGTTTGTCCCCATGTCACAAGTTAATATGTTTTAGAATCTTCATCATGTGGTATTTGCTGTCGTGCAAACCATTTTCTATGTTATGCCTTGAGGTGACTTAAACATGCTTGCAAATTTCTACCAAGTCTGGAATCTGTCATATCCTGATGCTATGTTTGCTTGATGCCCTAGGCAAATCCATGTTAGTTTTGGGGTGGCCATTGATCATTCCTTGTTGTACATGTTGTTGCCTATCCATCCATACCCTCACTTGTTCATTTGGCTTGCTGTAGCTTATTTAATTCTTGCTCCCAAGTTGCTATAAAATATTACTGTCAGGTTTTTAACGTCGTGATCAAAATGTTGTAGCTTGTTGCTATTGATCCATGCCTCCTATTGTCGGTGTACTAAGGAAGGGGTACCTCAGTACCCCAACTTGTGCACGGGCAGTTGCGGCTTCCCGCGGCAGGGTTTACCGCGTGCTCGCCGGAGACCTTCCTGCTCCCTATCAAACCATTCAAAAACAAAGTATACAAGAAAGAAGACCGAGACCCCGGCAAGAGGAGCTTGCCGGGAAGGCCGTGCCAGGCTCAAGATTACATCGTTCGCGCAAGGCCCTGGCAAGAGGAGCTTGCCAGGAAGACTAGAAGACACGCCTCGGCGCTATATGCGCCCCGGCAAGGGCCCGGGGAGCGGCAAGCTCCCGGGCCCGACAAAACCAAGGCCCCGGCAAGGTGCTTGCCGGGGGAGTTGCGCTGTGTGCCCGCGCTCCAGCTCATCGGCCCACGCGTCGCCCTGGGGCCTATCCAGGGACGCGTGGCGGATGGCTGTGCAGCCTGGGGGACACGGTGGCACTCCACGGTGGTGGATCCATCGCCGTGGCGGACGGAGACGCAAGGGCGGGAGCTTTTGGGGTCGACGGCGACGGGCATTAAATGCCCTTGTCCCCCACTGTCAAAGTAGGTACAGACCACTGTTCATGCACTGTAGCTCCACTGTTCCCGCACTGTTACAACTACCACCTCTTTTACGTTTTTACCCCTTTCTCCTACGTTGACACCTGTCGGTGACCCCTTGCACTATAAAAGGAGGCCCATGCACAACGTGGAGGGGGTTCGGAACCTAGATCACTCATACGCTCGGTGTAGCTGCTTCTTCAAGCTCCCGAGCACTCAAACTCAATACACAACTAAGCAGGAGTAGGGTTTTACGCGTCTACCGTGGCCCGAACCTGGGTAAAACTGCCCGCGTGCTCGCTACGATCTGCTCTTCGTGCTCCCTCCGCCCTCGTACCGCACAGACAAGGGGCTCCGGTCCCATAGGTGTTCGTGGCGGACAGTTTCCCCCGACATCTTTGGCGCGCCAGGTAGGGGGCGTCGAGGTTGTGCGAACCTGATCCGCCGTTCGCGCGGGCGCATTCTTCATTAACCTCTCCGAATCCGTCAACTTCACCAGCAACAGCTCCATGGCCCCGAAGAAGAAGGCTTCGGAGGTCGGAGGCCCGTCTGCGTCTCACCCGCCGCCACCAGAGCCAACGGTGGGCGGGGGAGACGCCGTCGGAAGGGTGGTCGCCGGCGAGGACACTCACGGCGCCACCAGATCCAAGAACAGGACGGACGACCGAACCTCGGTCTCCGTGGACGCACCGTGTCCCTCTCAGCACACAACAACCCAGCAGCGCCATGTCACAGGAGGTGGCATCCGTTTGCTGGGCCAAGGCCAAACCGGAGGCTCGCGGGACGCCCCGGACCCTCGTCCGGGCACAAGCAAAGCGAAGGCCCGGCGCGGGACCCCGCTCCTTCTAACGCCGTTAGAAGTCCGAGCGTATCCCGCTCCTCGCACCGCTCGCCCGCGTTCCCCTCCACTCCGGCAGAAGCGCTCGCAAGAGCGCAACTGCTCCTCGACTTCCCTCCAGCGGCAGACAAGGCCGAAGACTGGAGGGCCACCATCCAGAGCCTGATAGCCTTCGCCAACAACGATTCTCCACAGCAGCCGACGGCCTCGCGGCCACGGCAAGCTGAGAAGACGAAGGCCGACGGCGACAAGACCGCCGGGGGTGCGACAAGCGTGCACTCCCCGCCGCAGAAGCAGAAGACGCCGCCCCGCCGGAACAACGCCGACGACGGCTCCACAGCCTCGTCGGACCCGCGGGCCCGTCGGGACCAGCGCCACGTCCTCGACGACCGGCAACAGGAAGACGCTCGGACAAGAATCGAGCGCCGCCGAGAAGCTCGGCGACAATCAGACCAGAGAGCTGGGAACGCTGTCGACGCGCACGCGCCCGGTGAACCAGGCGACTTGCCGTACGCGGCAGGCTGCCCTGCGTTCACCCGCGAGCTGCGGCGCGTCCAGTGGCCCAGCATGAAGAATTTAAAGCCCGACGTACCGGAGAAGTACGACGGCAAGACGCACCCCTCGGAATTCCTCAGTGTCTACACCATCGCAGTGCAAGCTGCCGGGGGGCGCGGCGAGAAGATCTTGGCAAATTACTTCCCGCTCGTGCTTAAGCCGAACGTCCGTTCGTGGCTTATGCACTTGCCGGAAGGTTCCATCTCTTCTTGGGCCGACCTTTGCCACCAGTTTGTTGGCGCCTTCACCGGCGGCCACAAACCCCACGGCCAGGAGAGCGATCTCCACATTCTGGCCCAGAAGGAAGGCAAAACCCTGCGCAAGTATATCCAACGCTTCAGCCGTGTGCAGCACAACATCCCTGATGTCCACCCTGCCGCGGTTATCAGCGCGTTCCACCAGAACGTGCGTAACCGCCGCATGCGTGAAGAAATGGCGATGACCAAGATTCGGGATGTCAGCGAGCTCTATGCTCTGGCTGACAAGTGCGCACGCGCAGAAGAGGGGAGGAGACTCCCCGGGGAGGATGCTGGCGCAGGAGGAAGCGACAGCGACGACGCCGCCCCGGCAAAGAAGAGCCGGCGGCGGAATAACAGAAGGAAGGGCAAGAAAGAGGTGCTTGCCGTCGAGAAGTCCGGCAAGGAGGCTCCCGCCAAGCAAACGCAGGCTGGCGGCTCCGGCAAGGAGCCTGCCCCTGTAGCGGCAGCCGACAAGCCGGGAAGCTCCGACAAGCAATACTGTAAGATCCACCGCACCAAGGGCCACGACCTCTCCAACTGCAAGCGCGTCGAATACCTCGTCGAGCAGCAGAAGGCTGAGTACGAGAGGCGCGACAAGGAGAAGGCCCAAGGTGGCGGGGAAGAGCCAAGCAAGAAGTGGCCGTTCAACGGCCGGGGAGGACGCCGCGGCAAGGCCAAGCAGCGGCAAGGAGATCGACCTCCCCGGGGCCGCGACAAGGACGAAGAGGACGACGATGAAGACATGGAGGACGAAGATAACAGCGAGCAGGAGTTCCAGAAGGCCACGGAGGTCCTGTGCGTCGACGGTGGCGCCTCCCTGCACACCTCCCACCGCCAACTAAAGCAGTGGGTGCGTGAGGTAAACGCAGCGGAGCCGCCCGTGGAGTCGCGCAGGCTCCTCAAATGGTCCAGCACGCCCATCATTTTTGATCTTGAGGATCACCCTGACCGCACCACTGCGGTCGGGTGCTTGCCGATGCTGGTTTCTCCCACCATCCGCAACCTCAAGGTCACCAAAATGTTGGTTGACGGCGGGGCCGGGCTGAACTTGATCTCCTCTGCTGTGATCTAGAAACTCCAGATTCCAGATGGCGAGCTCGAAGAGACCGGTTCTTTCCAAGGAATCAACCCGGGAAGGAGCAAGCCCAAGGGAAAGATCACTCTGCCGGTGACCTTTGGCGGAGAGCTCAACTTCAGAACTGAGCGCATCACTTTCGACGTCGCCGATATTCCGTTGCCCTACAATGGAATACTCGGCCGTCCTGCCCTCGCCAAGTTCATGGCAGCTTCCCATTATGCCTACAACGTACTCAAGATGCCGGGGCCGATAAGCGTCATCACTGTCCACGGCGACAAGAAGGATGCGCTTGTCTGCGCCGACAAGATCTACCGGGATGCGGCAGCTGCGGCCGAGAAGGATACTCTTGCCGCTGAAGCTCCTGGGGGGAAGAAGACGAAGACCAAGTCTGGCAAGTGCTCTGGGACCCACTCCGGCAACCGCACCTCTTCGGAGTGCTGCGCTACCGTCGAGGACGTTCCATCGAGCTCCACCGGCAAGAGTAAGAAAGGAATGGCCGCTCCTCCGGCAACCAAGAAGGTGTCCGCCAAGGAGGACGGCACTGGTGGTACCTTCACCATCAGTGCCACCCTCGACAGCAAATAGGAAAGCGCGCTCGTTGCCTTCCTGCGGGCGAATGTCGATGTGTTTGCCTGGCAACCATCTGACATCCCCGGTGTTCCCAGGAAGGTAATTGAGCACAAGCTTGCTGTTTGTCCTCATGCGCGGCCCATCAAGCAGAAAGTGAGGAAGCAAGCCGTGGAGCGCCAAGAATTCATCAACGAAGAAATCAAGAAGCTAGAGGCAGCAGGCCTAGTTAGAGGTGTGATCCATCCGACGTGGTTGGCAAATCCGGTCGTCGTGCGCAAGGCCAATGGGAAATGGAGACTGTGTATAGACTTCACCGATGTGAATAAAGCATGTCCCAAGGATCCATTCCCTTTACCGCGCATTGACCAGATCGTTGACTCCACTGCCGGATGTGAGTTACTCTGTTTTCTTGATGCATACTCAGGCTATCATCAGATTTTCATGGCCAAAGAGGATGAAGAGAAGACTGCATTTATCACTCCATGTGGCACTTATTGCTTCATACGCATGCCATTTGGATTGAAGAATGCAGGCTCAACCTTTGCAAGGGTAGTGTACACTGCTTTTGAGCCACAGATCCACAGAAATGTAGAGGCTTACATGGATGACATCGTGGTGAAGAGCAAGAGCAAGGAAACCCTGATCCAAGATTTGGAGGAGACGTTTCAGAACCTGCACAGAATACAGCTCAAGTTGAACCCCGAGAAGTGCGTCTTTGGAGTCCCCTCCGGCAAGCTTCTCGGGTTCTTTGTGTCACAGAGGGGGATTGAAGCCAACCCCGACAAGATTAAAGCCATTGAGCAGATAGAAGCCCCAAAGCGCGTCAAGGATGTTAGGAGGCTTGCAGGTTGTGTGGCTGCCCTCAGTAGGTTCATTTCAAAGTCTGCAGAACGCGCCCTACATTTCTTCAAAATTTTGAAGAAGGCAGGTCCCATGAAGTGGACTCCGGAAGCGGAGGCGGCGCTGCAGGATTTGAAACGGTACCTGTCCTCCACTCCAATACTTGTCGCACCTAGACCACAGGAAAAGTTGTTGCTATACCTAGCGGCAACCAACCAGGTGGTTAGTGATGCGTTAGTAGCGGAGAGGTAGTCCGACAAGGAGTCAGCACCGCCGGCAAGCGAATCCAGCGACAAGCAGGGGGCTGCTCCGGCAAGCTCTGGCCCCGACAAGGATAACTCTGCGCAGGAACAAGATGAGGTGCGGAAGAAGATGGTGCAGCGCCCAGTGTATTTTGTAAGTTCCCTTCTCCAGGGGGCTAGGTCAAGGTACTCTGGTGTGCAAAAGTTGCTTTTCGGCCTCCTCATGGCCTCGAGAAAGCTGCGCCATTACTTCCAAGCCCATGAGATAACAGTGGTCACTCGCTTTCCGCTGAAGAGGATATTGCACAACCCAGAAGCAACAGGCAGGATCGTTGAGTGGGCACTGGAGCTGTCAAGCTTTGGACTCAAGTTTGAAAGTACTTCAACTATACAGAGCCGAGCTTTGGCAGAATTCATAGCTGAATGGACCCCAACGCCCGATGAAGAAGTTCAAGAAACAAGTACACCCGTACAAGAAGCGACAAGTGAATGGGTAATGTATTTTGACGGTGCCTTCTCGCTGCAAGGCACCGGTGCTGGCGTGGTACTCATCGCGCCCACCGGAGAGCACCTCAAATACGTTATCCAGATGCACTTTCCCAAGGAGCAAGCGACAAACAACACTGCTGAATATGGAGGCTTGCTTGCCGGCCTCAGGATTGCGGCCGAACTTGGGATCAGGAAGCTGATTGTGCGGGGAGATTCTCAGTTGGTGGTCCGGCAAGTTAACAAGAGCTATCAGAGCCCTTTGATGGAAGCTTATGTCGATGAAGTAAGGAAGCTTGAGGAGCACTTTGAAGGTCTGCAGATGGAGCACGTCCCGAGAGCTCAAAATGAAATAGCAGACGGCCTTTCAAAGTGTGCTGCGATGAAGTTACCTGTGGAACCAGGAACCTTCTTGCTCAAGCTGACTCAACCATCCGTTACACCATCAATTGGGCAGTCCAAGAAGAGAAAGTTGGTCTCCGGCGACTACTTGCCGGCGGATCTTCCTGAAACCGCCGCCAAGGTCCCAAAGATCAACAACCACAACGCTGAGGAACAGTTTGCTCCTGCAGATCCTCGGGTATGTACAGTTGAAGCAAGCGTTCCCGACAAGCCTCGCCCCGGCGAGCTTGCCGGGGGACCATCAGCTCCGGCAGAACCAGAGGTCCTTGCCTTAGAAGCTGAGGTTCCCGCAGCGGCCCTCGAGCCTTTAGTCCTTGCCGCCGAGCCCCGGGCTCCGGCATGGGCACAGCAAATCGTCCGTTTCCTTCAAACTGGAGAACTTCCCGACGACCTAGAAGAAATAGAGAAGATAACCAGGCAGTCAAGTATGTACCAGTTCGTGGATAACGAGCTGTACAGAAGAAGGCTCAATGGTGTCAGATTGAAGTGTATCTCCAGGGAAGATGGACAGAAGCTGTTGGCGGAAATACACGGAGGCATATGCGGCCACCACATTGGCGCAAGGACGCTTGCCGGGAAAGCTTTCCGGCAAGGGTTCTTTTGGCAAGAAGCCCTCCAAGATGCAACTGCACTAGTAACCAAGTGTGAAGCGTGCCAGTTCCATGCAAAGCAGATTCATCAGCCAGCTCAAGCTCTCCAAACAATCCCTTTATCCTGGCCCTTCTCGGTCTGGGGGCTCGACATCCTCGGCCCCTTCCCCCGAGCCGTCGGGGGCTTTGAGCACTTGTACGTTGCAATCGACAAGTTCACAAAGTGGCCAGAAGTGGAGCCGGTGAGAAAAGTGACAGCATAGTCAGCAGTCAGGTTCTTCAGGTCGATTGTTTGCCGTTTCGGGATCCCTAACAGGATCATCACCGACAACGGTACACAATTCACTAGTCGCACCTTCATGCAGTACGTCCAAGACCTTGGCGCCAAGGTCTGTTTCGCTTCTGTTGCCCACCCGAGGAGCAACGGTCAAGCGGAGAGGGCCAATGCTGAAGTGCTGCGTGGACTCAAGACAAGAACCTTTGACAGGCTGCGCAAGTGCGGAAGAAATTGGATAGAGGAGCTACCGGCGGCTCTTTGGTCAATCAGAACGACGCCGAGTCGAGCCACCGGACAGACACCCTTTGCCCTAGTCTATGGGGCAGAGGCAGTTCTCCCCACGGAACTCGTATACGGATCTCCTCGAGTGCTCGCTTATGATGAGCTCGAGCAAGAGCAACTGTGGCAAGATGACGCATTGCTCCTCGAGGAGGGACGTCTCCAGGCTGCTGTACGAGCTGCTCGATACCAGCAAGCCTTGCGCCGCTACCATAGCCGCAAGGTCAAGGCCAGGAGTCTCGAGGAAGGCGACCTTGTTCTTCGGCGTGTTCAGTCCGCCAAGAATTCCAACAAGTTGACGCCGAAGTGGGAAGGCCCTTATTGGGTGAGACAAGTTACGAGGCCCGGCGCTGTCCGCCTCGAGACCGAAGAAGGCTTACCGGTGAGCAACTCCTGGAACATAGAGCATCTTCGCAAGTTTCACCCATAAGGCGCGGTTGCCGTGATCCGTTCCGGCAACCACCTTTTGTACAAGCTTTGCCGCTGTTGCATGTAACCCTTTGTACAAAGCCGGGCGCAGACCCCGTGCATCAGTAAAGTTTTTTGTGTTTCTCTCGCCGATTGCCTTTTGCATGCTTTTCTTTGCTATTTGCATGTATTGTTTGGCATTTGGTGCAACACTCAAGTATCCGGTAAGCATTAGCACGCCGAAAGGCCATGTACCTGTTTCCCTCTTCTTTTCCTTTGCCTCTTAAGCAGAAGGAACGTTCCTCGCGCACAAGTTTGCCGGGGGGGAAGGAGGTGGAGGAGGAACCAAGTGCTGTTCAAGAAAGAGAAGCCTTACCGGGAAGCAAGCAATATATGAAAGCTAAGTTGTTAGAATTTGACCAGTTCAAAATTTAAATTTTAGTTGTCTTCCTTGAACAATCACACTTTGTATGGAAAACCTGTGCGCGGAGGAACCTACCCGTAGCTTGCCGCACCCTTATCTTGTTTTCGAGTTCGCTCAACGATTTAAGTGAGCTGCGACAAGTGTCGCGCCCTTCTTTCGTTTTCGAGTACGCTCAGCAAGTTAAGTGCGTTGCGACTAGCTGCGGCAAGGTTGCTTGCCGGTGAGACCTTGGCCAGCGGGCTGCTCAGAGTCCAGCACTCAGCGCTTGCGGCAAGGGCCCCTTGCCGGCAAGCTCCCCGGGAGCGTAGGGTGAAAAACATACAAAGTCAAGGATTAAGACAAGGAAGATAACATTGCACTGATTGGTTAAAATAAGGTAAATATCTTACAAAGGATAACTTGTCACAATGGACTAATGAGTTCATGACATCATGTGCAGCAACAAAAAAAAGATAAAGATAATGGAGGCTTAATCTACGCGGTCGCCCTCCTTCCTGGAGATCTTTGCCACCTTGGCAATGATGTGGGCGACCTGCTCCTTCAGGGCCTCCGTGTTCGCATCGGCCGGCAAGCTGCGAAGAACGTTGGTGAGGTTGATGCCCGGATTGCGGTACACGATCTTCGTCAGCACGCGCTCCAGAGTTCCCGCGCAGAGCAGGCGCGTCTCCTCGGCCAGTTGCGCGGGGAACTTATTCCGCAGATCAGCAAGGGCCGGCGCGATTCCCCTGAAGAAGAGGCTGAGCTTGGCGCTGTGCGGGAGGTTCGGATCCGGGGAGTAGATGAGGTGCTCCAGCTTCAACGCCAGCAACTCCTGGTCGATGTTGGACGCGCAAGACACTAAGTCCTCGGTCCATACCTCAACAGTTTTGCGGAAGAGCTCCGCCGCTTTGTTGGCGCTGTCCACTAGGGTCCGCTCCTTGCGGAGCTCCTCCTTCAACTTGGTCTCCCGGGCCCGGGCAGCGTCGAGTGAATCCTTCAGTGTAGATACTTTCAACTCCAAGTCCTCGATGGAGTCCTTGGCGGTCTTCAACTCGTCACCCCTCTCAGAAAGACGCACCTGGAGTTCTGAATTGGTGTGGGCGTCCTTCTCGCGCTCCGTGATGAGCGCGGCAACCTTCTCAGCGCTCACCTTCAGCGCCTTCTCCAGCTGCACGACCTTGGCGGCGAGCTCCTTCTTGGCGGTTTCCGCGGCAACCGCGGCGGCTTTCGCCTCCTTCAGTTCCCCGCCAAGGGCCTCCTCGCGAGCGGCAAGGTCCTCCTCATGGGAGTCGAGTTGGACCTTCCGCTGGGCGAGTTCTCCTTCTTGCCGGGACAGCTCCACCCCGGCGAGCCGCTGCTGCTCCTCAGCCTCAGCCTTCTCCAGCACCCATTCCTGGTATTCGCCGGCAAGACGCTCGCGCTCCTCCGCCACCTCGCGGAGGGCCGCCTGGTTGGCGGCGCTGAGCTCCGCCGCGCGCTTCTCCATCTCCGCGGCGGCCTTGGCGGCAAGGGCTTCCCGGGAAGCGAGCTTCGCCTGCCTGGCCCGGTAAAGGGCCACGAGCTGGTGGAGCAGCTTCTCCTCCTCGGGCCCTTCACTCCCGCCGGGCGCCTCGACGATCTTCAGACCCGCGGAGGCGAGGACTTCCCCGTCAAATGCCTCGCCCTCCGCGGGAGCTCGCGACGAAGACCCCCAAGGCATCTGGATGAAGACGCCGTTGGGGGCCTCAAGGTAGTAGCCCTGCTCCTTGTCGGCGGAGGGGTCGGCGGCCGGCGCAGCACTTGGTGCTCCCGCCGCCTCCGGGTCGGCGGTGCGGCCGCCGTCCCCCTCCCCGGCCGCTGCATCCGCAGCCGGAGCGGTCTCCTGCGCGGCCGGCTCGGCGGCTCTCGCCGCGTCCTCGACGACAGGGACGTCGCCGCCGCCGCCCTGCGCGCCCTCCTCATCCTCGATGTTGATGACTTCAGTCTCCATCGGCTCGGGAGGAGGAGGATCTAAAAAGAAGAAGAAGAAAAAGAAGTTCAAGCAAATATCCAAAAAGAGACGAAGCCAAGAAGACAGACTACAAGACATACCTTGGCGGACGTCCTCAGCGGCGGGCTCCCTCGCCGGGGAGCTCTGCCTTGGCGGAGTGGCCGCCCTCGCCGGGCTGCTCGCCCTTGGCGGGGTACTCTGCCTTGGCGGAGTACCCGCCCTTGGCGGAGCACTCTCCCTTGCCGGAGAGTTCGGCCTTGGCGGGGACGGCGGGGCCTGCGGCTCCTCAAGGACGGTCTCCGGGCGCTCCTGCCGCTGTGGCTCCACCTCT
>LR738713.1:279448435-279499247 GCA_902687465.1 Secale cereale | reverse complement strand
GCGGTGGCCGAACCTTCCGCGACCTCGACCACAGGCGCCTTGGCTTTCTTCGCCACGCGCTGAACCAAGGTCCTGAAATCAAAGCAACAAACAAAGTCAGCATCAACAATAATCAAGACAAAACTCGAGAAGGTGTAAGATCCTGGATCCTTACTCCTGGTCCTCCTCGTCGTCCTCGCTCAAGGCGGAGAAGTCGTACTCCACCGGGGGCGCGTCGGCGCGAGGAGCGGAAGATGAAGATTCCCTCGGGCGCTTGGCGATCCCGGGGGCTGGGGGCTGCGAAGACCCAGCCCCTGTGGTAGCCGGAGCCCGGGGAGCGGGCGGAGCCGCTGCTCCGCTCCGAGAAGACCCCTGTCGGCTCGACGCCTGCTTGCGGGACGCCTCCGTCGTGGCCCGCGCGCGGGCTGCCTCCGCCGTGACTGGTGCGCCGGTCGCCCCCGGCGCAGCTTGGCTCCCCCGGGGAGCTGCCCGGCGAGCTGGTTGTTGCCGGGGCGCTTGCGCCCTCTCTCCCGTCGCCGTCTTGCGGAGACGCTTCGGTGGAGACTGCCTTGGGCTTGCCGGGGGCGGGGAGCTCTCCGACGAGGAGAGGTCGTCGGCGTAGAGCTCCGTAGATCCGCCGGAGTCCTCGGCCTCCTCCTCCTCCTCTTCCCCGGCCGGCTCACTGGGCCCAGCGCCCTGCGCTGCGGCCTCTTTTCCCTTGGCGCCTCCGCTCCCTCCGGCTCCTCCGCTCCTCGCGACGCCTCTGTTCCCTCCGGCGGCACCCTCCATTGCCGCGGCCTCGGCCACGATTCCGTGGATCCCGGAGTGCCTCAGAGAGGGGACCCCGGCGAGCGCGTCGGGAGGGAGCTGCAGCAGTCTGCGGATCTCCGCCTCTTCCGCCTGGCTGGACGCATCCGCAGCCTCCGCCTCAGCAGGCGTATACCCAAAATCTCCTGCCGCTGCAGCCGCAGCGGCCTCTTCAGCCCGAGAAGCTATGTAAGCAAGCTCCTGTTCGGTGGTGTCCCGCGTGTGATCCTTGATGTCGTCCTTGTTCTTCGCCACCTCCACGAGGTTGTCGAAGAAGGTGAGGACGTCGATGGGCTTGGGCGCGATCCACGTGCGGTCCACGCCATGCGAATCACATGCGGGCATCATGGCGAGGAGACGGTCCCGGACTGTGCTGTTGCAGAGCGGCACCACCCCCCGGGGAGCTCGGAACCACTCAGGGTGTGCCGGGTCATACTTGAAGAGTTCCCGGACCATCCCCTTCAGCTCCAGCATCGTGAAGTTGAAGTTGAGCCCGGGGCGCAGCCTCATTATATCCGCCGGGCCGCCGTACTCCCAGGCCGGCCTTTTCCTGTCTTGGAGAGGGGCGATGCGGCGGCGGAGGAAATCTGCGCCCACCTCTGCAACAGACAGCTTGGCGGTCCGAAGACGAAGAATCCGGACGAGGGCGACGTCGAGCTTGATGTCGTCCGAGTCCAGCTCGCTCCAATCCCTGCCGCGCACGATGGGTGTTGTGCGTGGCGCGGTGAAGGGCTGCGGCGCGTCCTCAACGATCCAGCACCACTCCGCACGCCACTCCTCCCACTTGCCGCGGAGCTCCCCTGGCAAGTAGGACCCCTTCTTGTTCAGACGGAAAACCCAAGAAATTCCTCCGGAGAGGGGGGCGTCGGCCTCTGCTCTAGGAGTGAAAAAGTGCCTAAACAACGCTACGTTGGGCTGTATCCCTATGAAGTTTTCGCACATGTGTGCGAAAACCGCCATGGTGAGGATGGCGTTGGGGGTGAAGTCAAGGAGGTGGAGGTCGTAGGTGTGCATGACGTCGCAGAAGAAATTTGAGAAAGGAGGGCAAAGACCGCAGTGAAAGAAAGCTACGAAGAAGTAGTACCCGCCGGGGTAGTTGTCCTTGGCGACGGCCGGATATGCTCGCGTGCGGGGGTGCGCCTTGGTTTCCTTGGCCCAGAACAAGTAGTACTTGTTCCAGAGCTCCCGCGCGCCGAGCCTCGGCGGGAAGACGAGATGCTGCTTCCGATACGCGGCGAGCTTCGCCGCTTGCTCCGACTTCTCCCTCTTGGCCTTCTCCGCCTTCGCCTTGTCGGTCTTCGGGGCCATGGCGGACGCGGCGGAAGAAGAGGACGAAGAACTCAGCGACGCCGGAGATGCAGACGGCGGCGGCGAAGGTGTGGAGGCGGAGCGCAAGAGGGATCTCTGGAGGAAGAAGAAGATGCAATGAAAGCGCAAGGAGGGGAACCGCTCCTGCTTCCTCTGCTTTTATGGGGAAGTGGGGGGGGGGGCGTTTCGCCCTTTCCATTAAGAGATCGTGGGCACGTCCCATCCCACGACGCCGCAATCGACGCGTGCCGTTACGGGGGGATACGGTGGATACGGAAGTGGATTCGGCGCGCCGCGGGCCGCGGGTGCCCGTGCACTGTTTTGGGCCTGGCCCAACAGCGCTCGGCACCGTGTGTGGCCCAGGCCCGGGGGCTCCTGTCGGTGTACTAAGGAAGGGGTACCTCAGTACCCCAACTTGTGCACGGGCAGTTGCGGCTTCCCGCGGCAGGGTTTACCACATGCTCGCCGGAGACCTTCCTGCTCCCTATCAAACCATTCAAAAACAAAGTATACAAGAAAGAAGACCGAGACCCCGGCAAGAGGAGCTTGCCGGGAAGGCCGTGCCAGGCTCAAGATTACATCGTTCGCGCAAGGCCCTGGCAAGAGGAGCTTGCCAGGAAGACTAGAAGACACGCCTCGGCGCTATATGCGCCCCGGCGAGGGCCCGGGGAGCGGCAAGCTCCCGGGCCCGGCAAGACCAAGGCCCCGGCAAGGTGCTTGCCGGGGGAGTTGCGCTGTGTGCCCGCGCTCCAGCTCATCGGCCCACGCGTCGCCCTGGGGCCTATCCAGGGACGCGTGGCGGATGGCTGTGCAGCCTGGGGGACACGGTGGCACTCCACGGTGGTGGATCCATCGCCGTGGCGGACGGAGACGCAAGGGCGGGAGCTTTTGGGGTCGACGGCGACGGGCATTAAATGCCCTTGTCCCCCACTGTCAAAGTAGGTACAGACCACTGTTCATGCACTGTAGCTCCACTGTTCCCGCACTGTTACAACTACCACCTCTTTTACGTTTTTACCCCTTTCTCCTACGTTGACACCTGTCGGTGACCCCTTGCACTATAAAAGGAGGCCCATGCACAACGTGGAGGGGGTTCGGAACCTAGATCACTCATACGCTCGGTGTAGCTGCTTCTTCAAGCTCCCGAGCACTCAAACTCAATACACAACTAAGCAGGAGTAGGGTTTTACGCGTCTACCGCGGCCCGAACCTGGGTAAAACTGCCCGCGTGCTCGCTACGATCTGCTCTTCGTGCTCCCTCCGCCCTCGTACCGCACAGACAAGGGGCTCCGGTCCCATAGGTGTTCGTGGCGGACAGTTTCCCCCGACACCTATGGAGTTGCTCCAATGCAGTTGTTTGCTGTAGGATATGTCTACTTCATGTCCATGCTTCTTGTCACCATGTTTGAGTGCTGTAGAGTATATATTTCTTACTCCAAAGTTGCTATGTGGCTGTTAATTGCAGATTTGCATTGTTTCTTGTTTCGAGTGTATGTGTTGGACCGTTGCTCCGTTTTGAGCGTGCCCTACATGAAACTTGTGTGATTTTGCATGTAGATCCATAATATCATCTTTTTTACATGTTTGGAGTGAGTTTGCTTGATGTTTGGGTGCATCTTGCACCGTTGCCATGCTTAACTTGTTTTGCTCATATCTTCTAGACCGTAGCTCCGAATTAAACAAATTTATATGAAACTTGACTAGAATTTCGTGTAGATCATCATCGTGCATGTTAACTTGCTGTTTAACAACTTTAACTTAAGGTTTGTTCAGATCTGGACTAATTTCAAACTATACATATGAGGACTTACCGGATTAGCTTTAAGTTGATTCCGGCCTCATTTAAACTTGTTGACTTGTGTTGTTTTTGAGTGCTTTCTGCCTTGCCATGTTTTGCATCATATATGGACTTGCCTTGCATCATACTTGCTTGAGTATATTGTCATGTTCTTGTGTTGTTTCTCTGTGCTTCCTACCTTGCCATGTATTGCATCATATATAAACTTGTCATGCATCATACGCGCATCATGTTGAATGTGCATTGCACCTTGTTTTGATTTCGTGCCTCGTTGTGTTCTTGTGTTGAGTAGAGCCGGAAGCCGAGACCGAGCACGAGAACGAGGTTACTACCGAGGTTGAGTACGAGGAGCCGTCTTTCCATCCCATCGACGACTCGAAAGGCAAGATGACCTGACCCAGATATCATTACTATCTTTGTCTATTGCTAGAAGTCTCGCTCTTTAGCTTATTGTCTCGATGCCCATGTTTGTTTGTCAACCTCCTATTGTAACCATGAATCTGTCTAACCACCCAACCTAGCAAACCATTGTTTGGCTACGTAAGCTTCGCTCAGCCCCTCTTATAGCATTGCTAGTTGCAGGAGAAGATTTGAAGATTCTTGCTTCATGTTAAAGTTTGTTGGGATATCACACTATATAAATTCTTGAACTAAATCATCTATAAATTGGTAATGGGTGGAAGGCTAAGCCTCTTGCTTGATGATTTGTTCCACTCATGCCGCCCTAGGAACCGTATAAACCGGTGTTATGTTCCTTGATTATGCGTTCCTAACACGGTTGGGGTTATGGGACCCCCTCGATAACCCGCTTAGCGCTAAACCTTTTCCAGCAAGGCCCGTCATTGGTACTCCATTCGCCTAATAACTAAAACTTGCATAGGGACTAGCTATCCCCTTTTCTTAATCAACCCCTGGGCCAGTGCTCCACATGAGTGTTGGTCCAACCTAGAGCAGCTTGCGGCACTGCCCCTTGGCAACTCGGGGTATCTGGATGCTGTAACCATAGCTCATCCGGTCGTGGCCTGAGACTAGATACGCGCGGCTACTATCAGGGTGTCGGCACGCCGGGAGGTCTTGCTGGATTAGTTTTACCTATGTCTGTATATCCCGAGCACGGGATTCTGAGAATACTCGGGCCTTCCCACCTTGGAGTTGTGACTCCGCAGATCGTGAGCTTGTCATGGGCTAAGTTGGGACACCCCTGCAGGGTTTTGAACTTTCGAAAGTCGTGCCCGCGGCTATGTGGCAGATGGGAATTTGTTAATATCTGATTGTAGAAAACTTGACACCATGTTCAGAACACACTACCAGCGTGAGTAACCGTGACGGTCATTTTCCGAAAGGGGTTCGAGAAGTGAACACGGTGGGGTTATGATTGACGTGCATAGATAGGATCACTTCGTGATCGCTTTGACGCTCGTGGCACTTCTCTTCTCACTCTAAACATGTAAGCTAGTGCTAGTGCAGCTGCAAGCTTTATCTTTCTTCAGCCTTGTTCCACACCCAAGGCTTAGATAGTTTTGCTACCCCGGAACGGGATTGCTGAGTCCTCCGTGGCTCACAGATTCTACACCACAACAGATGCAGGTACCATGGTGAACTACTCAGGTGACGGCACAGAGCTGTACTGGGAGTACGATGAAGAACGTAGTCAATACTATGTGCACTCTCCCGATGATCAGTAGTGGTTTCTACTAGGGGCGATACGGACCTGTGGCTTTATGTATTTGGTATCTTTCATTTGGATCTTCGCCCGTAGTCGGGTAGTGGTGTTATTTGGATGATGATTTGCTTATGTAATGTATTGTGTGACGTCGCGAGTGTAAGCCAACTATCCTTTTGCAATTTCATCCCTATTTTTACATGTGTCATGCAAAGATACCAAACTTGAGATCATTCTAGAATGGGCTTATACCTTTAAGTCGTTCCTCGACACGTAGGAGGTATAATCCCATCTTGGGCATTACACCCAGTTTGACCAGGGGTGTGACTCCCCTGGGTCACTGACTTGTGGGCCCTGCCTGTTAGTCAAACCTAGATTATGTATCCTAATTAGTTAATTAACTATTGTGACACTGACCAGTGGGTCCCACTGGTCAGGTTTGACCAGGGCCACCCAGTTGACCTGCTGACATCATTGTGACGTAGTGCTGACGCAGTAAACTATTTTATGAATTTTAAATAAATCGGAAATGATTTATTTATTTCGGAAAATGGATTAAACTTCAAAATAATCAGAAAAATCCAATCTATCCATTGATATTGGTCTCATGCATGTTAAAGCAAGTTAACCTTATTGTTCATATCAAAACATGATAATACATTTTGAATAATAATAACTTGGGCATGAATTTGAATCTTTGATTCAAATAAGCTCAAACCTTTCTGGTTATAGTTGCATTAGCTCAGAACACATTCATCTTGCCATGTCATGAGCATGCATCATATTGTTGCATATTGTCGTGTTTTGATTGTGTTACCGGTGATCTCCGTGGTAGGTTTTGCCCCTGAGGATACACCTGAGTATCCAACTGAAGAGCAGTACCCGTCAACCCATCTGTCACGCAAGCAACCCATTGATCATTCCGATGCAAACCCATCTTCTCACTTCTCCTCTCTTTTACTGCATTAAGGCAACAACGTGTGAACTGCTGTTTGCTGCGGTAGCTGAACCCCATTCCTTTGCATGACCTGTCATTGCCATAGTAAATAGTTGAAACCCACTAGCATGTGTAGGAGTTGATTGAGCCATGTTGATGTGTTTCCTACCATGCTATACATACTATGCCTGCTATGCTTAGAGTTGTGTCAGGTCTGGTTCATCTGGGTGATGGATCAGAGTGAAATGATTATGTCTGGTTATGTCGGTGGGAACGACACCTATGGGATCACAAGAATCCCTACTACGGTTAGCGGGGCGCGGGGTTGAGAGAAGAGCGGATCAAACAGATAGCACATGGTTTGCTTATCCAGGTTCGGGCCGCAAGGATGCCTAAAACCCTACTCCTGCTTTGGTGGATTGTATATTTGTGTTCTTCAGCTAGCTATTGGGCATGATGAGCTCCAAAAAGCCGAATCCTCCTCCTGGTCGCCTCGGGCCTCCTTTTATAGAAAAAGGGGTTGCCACAGTGGCACACAGGAGGTGGAAAGGGTACAGTGATGTGAGGTTATCCCTCCCATTACATGACAAGGCGCATTTAATGCGTCTTGCTTAGGTGTCCTTGCTTTATCGGGGACGGGAGAGAGATATGTCTTGTCTGTCGCCGCTCCTTCTTGTGTCGACACGCGCCCTGGCCAGCGATGCCTGAGATGCCATGTAGGTAGGCAGGCAGCTGAGGTGGCGCAATGGTGGGTCTTCACGAAGATCTGCATGTTGCCACGCAGGTGCCTGCCCAGCTGGTTGGGTCGGCAGCTGCATACGGCGGTGGAAGTTTAGTCGGCGTGGGCCTGATGGTGGCCCTGCGGATGTCCTTGGCAAGGGCCTTGCCGGGGCCCCGGCAAGGGTCTTGCCGCGGCGCCTGCTGCCATCCCCGGCAAGGTGCTTGCCGGAGGTATTGTGGTCTTCCTTGGCTGGGATCCCACAAAGGGTCATTGTCTTCTTAGTGCGTATCTGATATTGAATGTCTTCACAAAGATCTGCATGCCACTACGGGGATGTCTCCCGAATCCTTGCCCCATGGGGGCAGACTCAAGGGTGATTTGCTCCGTAGGCGTGGGGCGAGTTGCCGCGGCAAGGGTCTTGCCGGTGCTGCTAAAGCCGGCCCCGGCAAGGATCTTGCCGTGGGAGCCCGTCTCGTCCCTTGGCCCTTCATGGTCTTGGCTTTGGTGTTGCTCCAGTTCCATCGAGCTTCGGTCTCACCCTGGCTCACCTCCCTTGCCTTGCTTGGTGTGGTGGTGCCCACGGCTCAGACTGCCTGTGCACAGTTATAGGGGTACAAAAAGTGTACCCCTCTTTTTGTACACCGACAGGACCCCCCTGGCCAGGGCCACACATAAGCGCAACACGTTGTTGGGGCAGGCCCAGAAAACGGTGCGCGGCCAGGCGGGGCGGTTTTTACCGTGGTAAGATTTTTCGCGCGCTGCGCTTCCCACGACTCCCGCGCGTGGCGCGGTGTGGGGAAGTGCGTGTGACGTGAGCGGCATGCGTGGGGTTGGTCTTTGCACGCATGCGTCACGTCGTAGTAAAGGGGCGGTTTGCGCCTTCCCCATAAACGGAGGGAGGCGTGGAGGCGCGGCCCATTTACTGAATGGGGCCAAGGCGCGGTCCTCAAGGCGTCCACTCCCCACGATCACGGGGTGGGGAGAGGTCGCCTCACCCGTCCCCTCGGTTCTGCATGTCTGCCACGTGTCTCCCATGCGCTTGGGGTGGCAAACGGTGGAGGCGTGAAACCGGGCCGTCGCTGGTTGGGGCGGCGGGTCGGTCCTGGCTCCCTGCGCCTTCCGTGTCTTGATTGGCCGAGCGGGGCGGTCGAGCCCCAACGCCGTTCCTTTATAAAGAGCGGGAGGGGAGGGATGGCGCCCTGCATTCTTCCATCTTCTTCCTCCTTCAGCTTCTGCTCCTCTCTTCCATTCGTCATGGAGAGAGGAAATCCCGGCCCTTCAACGGTGGCAGCGAGGGTCGCCGCTCGACAACGCGTCCCTCCTTCTCCTACGCCTGCGATGGCAGAGCCGGCCGCGAGGGGAAGGGGGGGCGAGGCCGTGGGCGAGGTCGGGGCGCTCGGGGAAGAGGAGGACGGGGTGGCCCGCCGGCCTCGCCCTCGCCAGCACCTCCTCCTCCAATGGAGGGCCATGTTTGGGATGACCCTTGTGAGTTCTTCGTCAGGTTGCGCCGGCCGCCGCGCCGTCGCCTTCGTCTCCCGACTCCATTTGCGCAGGAGATGGAGCTGGATCCGCCGGAGTCATTGCGGCTGCACATGAGGGGCTGTGGGATCAGTGGCACGCGGGTTTGCGTCGACTTCCCTGCTCCTCATGTGATGTATCTTCGTCGGGGATGGAAGACGTTTGCTCATATCCACATCTTGACGGATGGGCTCACTCTCCATTTTAAGTTGATGGAGGATGGCCTTCTTTCCGTCAAGGTCTTCAGGCACTTCGAGACTCATGCAAGGTGCTGCGCGGAGAGCTCTTCTGATGACGAAGATTCCTCCTCGAGCGAGAGTGACGAGGAGGACAGCGACAGCGACGACGAGGGTGGTAGGTGGTAGGATGACGGGTCCGACTAGGTGTCGGGCGTTGTTCCATGCGGTACCGGTGACCCCATCATCCGTGTCGCCGGCTCCTTTAACTTCTCGGGGCCGTCTTCTTGGGCGGCTGGCGTTGGGGGGCTGCAGAAGAGGAAGAGGGCGGGTGGCAAGGCCGTCAAGTCGGAGTACGCGGGCACCGACGCCTTCGACGCATACTGACGTCCTGCCGCCTCGTCTTCGAGCTCTGCTTCCGGCGCCGCCATCACCATCCAGCCTTTGGGCGGCCACCAAGATGTTCTCTCGGTGTCTTCTGCCACCCGTAGCTCACCTAGTCGCTCCTTTTGTGTAATGCCCAGGATGGGACTATACCTCCTACGTGTCGAGGCACGACTTAAAGGTATAATCCCATCCTAGAATGATCTCAAGTTTTGGTATCTTTGCACGACTCATGTAAAAGAGGGATTAAATTGCAAAAGGAGATAGTTGGCTTACACTCGCCACTTCACACAATACATTACATAAGCAATCATCATTCAAAACATCACAACCCGACTACGGGTGAAGATCCAAAAGAAAGATACCAAAACAACATAAAGCCACAGGTCAGGAACGAATCCTAGTAGAAACCACTACTGATCGTCGAAACGTCACAAGCAAACGGCCATGCTCTTCATCGAGCTCCTGGTGAAGAACTGATCCATCTCCTACATCACACTCGGCTGAACCTGCATCTGGTGTGGTGAAGTAACTGTGAGCCACAGAGGACTCAGCAATCCCGTTCCCGGGTAACAAGACTATTTAAACCTTGGGAGAGGACAAGGCTGAAGAAAGAACGAGAGGTGAAGGAACAACAAGAGTCTGTAGCAGCAACTAGCACTAACTTACGTCAAAGAGAGCGATAAGAGAAGTGCCTCGGTTGAGAGATGATCACGAAGTGATCCTAACTAAAGCCAGTCAAACATAACCCCACCGTGTTCAACTCCCGAATCCCTATTCGGAAATTGACAGTCACGGTACACACGCTGGTAGTGTATTGAAACACTGTGTCAAGTTTTCTACAACCAGATATTAACAAGCTCCCATCTGCCACATAACCGCGGGCACGGCTTTTGAAAGTTCAAACCCTGCAGGGGTGTTCCAACTTGACCCATTACAAGCCCAGGATCCGCGGAGTCGCAACTCCATAGGTGGGAAGACCCGAGTATTCTCGGAATCCCGTGCTCAAGTTAAACCGAACTAAGGTAAGGCTAATCCAGCAAATCCTCCCGGCGTGTCGACACCCTGATAGTAGCCGCGCGTATCTAAGTCTCAGGACACGACCGGATGGGCGATTCTACAGGTTATACCAGATACCTCGGGTTGCCCCAAGGCGGCCCTGCAGAACCCCCGTTTGGGACCAACACCATCGGCACTGGCCCCCCATGCTATGTAGAATTAAGAATCCTCGGGGACGCGACCCCCTATGCAAATTTAATTAATTAATTAAGTTGTTATTATGAGGCAAATAGTACCAAATGTTGGGACTTGCTGGAAAAGACTTAGCACTTAGCGGTTTATCAAGGGGGTCCCATACACCCCAACCGTGTTAGGAACGCATAATCAAGGAACATAACACCGGTTTATACGGTTCCTAACGGCATGAGTGGAACAAAACACCAAGCAAAAGGCTTAGCCTTCCACCCTGCCAGTATATAGATGATTTCATTTAAGCATTTATATAGTGTGATATAACCCAACCAAACTTCAACATGAAGCAAGCATCTTCAATCTTCACCTGCAACTAACAATGCTATAAGAGGGGCTGAGCGAAGCGTACTTAGCCAAGCAACGGTTTGCATAGGTAGGGTGGTTAAACAGGTTCATGGTTACAAGTAGGAGGCTGACAAGAAAGACATGGGCATCGAGGCAAAACTATAGAGCGAAACTACTAGCAATAGGCAAAGATAGTAATGGTATCCGGGTTCGGTCATCTTGCCTGGGATTCCACAAGGGAGAAGAACGGATCCAAGAAGCAGAAGGAGCAACAGTCGAGCGAATCCTCACAACTCCGGAACGAAACCGAAGCTAACACGAGAAGCAACCGGAAAGAAGGAAACAACACGGTAAACACACAAGCATAAACATGGCATACGATGCACATCCAAGTATGATGCATGTCCGGTTTAAATATGCATGGCATGGCAAGTGCACAAACAAGTACTACAAGTTAAGTGGAGCTCAATATGCAACGAGTTGCATATTGACGAAACACCACAATTAATTATTTAATTGACTCTCGTTATTTACAAGACAAGATTAAATGTTTTTAACATGGCAAGAGGTGAAGCATAAATAAACTACACTAACTAGGCAATTTAAATGAGGCCGGAGAATAACAACAACATATCCGGAAAATCCCCATGAGCATGTTTAATAATTATAAGCAAACAACAATTAAACATTCTCATGTTGTTATCATGATGCGGATGACATGATCAAGTTTATGCAATTTTTTTATTAAAAGGTTAACAAGAAGAAGATAAGAAGCATCGTCACCGTGGTGGATGGAAAGGGTGCCACGGCAACGATCCGAAATGATGCAAAGGCAACAACTCGGTTCCGGTAACTCGTTGCGAGACCGGTGCAAAAGATAGATGGCATGAGCGAGTCAAATGAGATGAAAGGTGGGGCGATCCCGTTACCGGGTTCCCACGAGTCGGCGACGAGGCAACCGAGGAACACGACAAAAGGGACGAAACGGACACGGAGCACACACGGGAAACATTTCATACAACACAAGCATCTCACGGGTCACGTCTCAGGGTTATACCTTCGGGACAAGCGTTCTCGGAGTGGCTCGAGATAGTAGAGGGACGTAGTGGAAGTAGGCGTTCTCGCGGGTCGTAGAGGAAGTAGTGGTTCACGTTTCCCGAAGAGGAAGTAGTCGTTCCGTCGGTGGTAGTTGTTCACGGGTCTTCGGCGACGGTAGTGGAACACGTTGGCGTTCGTCGTGTAGGTGTACTCGGTCGTAGATGTACTTGCCGGTCTCGGTCCCGGTCGTAGTTGTACTCGGTCGTCGTGGTACACGTTTTGTAGATGTTCATCTGACATGTCGTGGTACTTGGCGAGTCATCGTGTAGTCGTGTAGGCGTTCCCGTTCGTAGAGGTACATGCCATCGGAGGGGTACTCGGTCGGGTCGCCGTGACTCGTTCATGTAGTCGCTGAAGTTCAAGTCATCGTAGCCGTTCAGTCGTCGTGGACGTAGTGGAACTTCTTGAAGAGGAACTTGACGGTCCTCGTCGTACCCGGTGCTTGGCGAAAACAAAAAACAGCAGCAAACTTGGCACATGACAGAAGGCAAAAAAAACCCAACCAAAACGGAGCGGCGCTGGCCAGAAGCATGGAGGCGGCGGTCGCGCTGCGGTGCTGGCCAGCTTCTCTGGCCAGCGAGCTGGAGGACGCAACGAGGCGCGGGGTCAGGCGATGCGGAGGACGGCGGGACCTTGGCGACGGAGGGGCCACCGGGCGAGGACGAGGGACCAGGCGAGGCGCTGGCGAGGAGATGGCGAGGCGGCGCCCTGGCGCCTGAGGGCCGGTGGCGCGGCGCTCGCAGGAACCATGGCGAAGGAGTGCGGGGCAGCTCGGCGCAGAGGAGGCCCGGAGGGACGGCTCGCGGGGCGACGGAGGACGGCGCAGGGCCACGCGCGCGACACTCGCGGGGCTGCGCTACTGCTGGCGTCGGACAGGGCGGAGGAGGAGCGCTCGGGGCGGCACGGCGCGGGGTCCGACCCGGCGCTGGGGATCGGCCAGAGGGGTGAGGCCGCGGGCCTGGCCAAGCGGGGCGCTCGGGAAGGAAGCCAGAGGGCCGCGGTGGCGAAGGCCCGAGGCGCGGAGGCGGACGAGATCGATGCGGGGATGGGGTGCTCGAGGGAGGAAAATCGGGCAGAGGGGCGAGAGGGAGAGGGGTCGCTGCGAGCGAGCGAGAGATGCAGGACTGGGTCGGGCGTCGGGCGAAGGGAGAGTGGCGGCGGCTCGGGAAAAACAAGGAGGGAGCGAGCGGAGGGAGATGGCCAGCTAGGGTTCGGGCAAGGGAGTGGGCTGGGCGGCTAGGGTAGGCCGGCCTGGTGGAGTTGGGCCATGGGGAGGAGAGGCCTGGGCCGAGAGGGTTTGGCTGAAGTACTGGGCCTCTCTGCCTCATAGATCTTAGCAGAAAAAAATAGATAGAGAGAGTCCAAAAGAAAAAAAATAAGAAGGAAGGTTACAAAAAGAAGTTGGACAAGGGGCAAGAATTAGGACAAGGTTAATTTTCTCGGGCTCGTAAAAATGAGCACGACCGGAGAAAAATATAAAAGGCCAGATCGGAAAATAATTCAAACATATTTGAATTTAATTCAAATAGTTTTGAACTAAAACTTGAATATTGAAGTGTCCAAAAATGTTCGAATTTTCGGAGGAACCTCGATAAATAGGAAAAGAATTATAGGGAGGGTTTTTGAAGAAGAAACTCGAAGTGAAAAGGCATGGGGAAATATGCAAGTGTGTTATGCTTAATTCCAAGAATGGAATATTTATTTATATAGCTCCCTAATTATTAGGAGGCTTTTATATGTTATAAAGAGAAGTCACCTTCCCTCGATTTAAATGGACCGAAGGTCCACACGATTTATTTAAGTTGAGATGCAAAAATAAATATGACATGATGGCATGATGACATGATGCAAATGCCAAAATAAATAACACAAGCTCAAAAGAAACACACGGGCAACCCAGAACATCTGGAATCTTCTGGAATCTTCTGGGACGTCGGTCTTCGGGCGTCACAACTCTCCCACACCAACAGAGGATCTCGACCCGAGATCCTAGAGATAGCACCGGGTAAAAACGGAAGAGGAAAGGGTAAAACAAAGTTGCTTCTTTGACAGACGAGTGAAACCAAGGAACCTTGGGAGGTTAAACAAGATGAAAGAGGAATACAACAGAGATGAACGAAGTTAAGAGCACTCCGTTAGAAAAGAGGAACAAGGAGCATCACGAAAACCTTGAAGGTTGAAAGACATGAACAAGAGCTTACGAACCAAAAGAATATGAAACTGCAATGGTATAGCTAAGGAAAAAGAAAGACAGAATTTGGACAGCACTCCGTCTGAAAATGGAAGGAATTGAACAAGAACTTGAGAAGATGGGAAGATACTTAATGAAAACAACAACACACAGCCTCTGAAACAATTGAAAGGATGGCACAAGGGGTAAGAAAGATTCAGACAGCACTCCGGTTTAAAGAGAGGCAAAACATGAAAAGGTGAGAGAATTAGAATGGAGGACACAACACTCCGGATAAATAGACAAGCAAGGGAGATATGATCTTGATAAGAACGAGATGATGGTCAAAGAGAGATCATCACAATGCCTCCGGAATGGAAGAATAGATGCAAGATCGTTGGGAAGAAAGAACGGAGAAGAAAATGACAACTTCTCTCAAAATTGAATTTGAAAGAGCATCCTTACGAAGAAGGGTTGAACGGAGTTGTTGGAAATTCAACAACGACAACGAATAAGCTTGATGTGGGCTTGTGGAAAACATCTCAAAACTAAGAGGTGACAACCAGCCACTAACGAAAACATTTGATTGGATTGAGATCAGCAAGGAGACGAAAAACTTAATTCACCGGAATGATAAATGAAGAACTTGGGTCATTTATAAGCACCATAATAGCAACAATCCTTAGGGAAAGCTTTTAAGTGAATTATAACCCAAGATAACTCCAACGAATAATTGAAGGGGTAGAAAGGATCTCCTGAACAAAGAAAAAAGATGGGTTTTAAATATCTCATTCTTGACAACTCGTGAATCATAAAACATGAAGGAAAATTGTCAAAAATGACATAACACCATCTGAAAAGATAAGGTAGAAAGGATTGCAATTGGAAAGCATGATGAAAATGCTTGACCTCCAACAAGAATTTTGATGAAGACTTCGAGGATGAATTAAAACATGATGAACCACCATGAGAACTCCGGTAATGAAAGCTGAAAAGAATAAGATTCAAGGCCTGCGATGAATTAGATGAAGCTTTGAAATGATGTAAATGAAAATAACTTGGAGCTCCGGAAAACAAGATGAATAATTTAGAACCAAGGATATGATATGATGAACAAGCTCCAAAGGAAGGAATTAAATCCCCTTGAAGGAATAAGAATAAGAATTGTGTCATGCATCTCCTTCACCAATTTAAATTGATGACAACCAAAGGATTTGACATACTACTTATTCTCGTTGGAAAGAATTAAAGAGAGATCTAACACAAGCTTGGGTAATTATACAACGAACCACCGGTAGGATTGTGAAAAGAACAAATGAATGAAAACGATAACAACGGAAATGTAATCTTGAAAGAACCACCGTAAAAATATGGAGACGAACGAAGAGACATCAACGAAGAATATTGGAGGACGAAGTTGAAAACTAAGAACGAAGAAATATTCTGAGATGATGGCCTTCGGGGATCACAAAGAAAGAATTCATGAAATGCTTCGGATGGGTATAAAAAGAATTCCTCACAATCGGAACAATAATGAGGATGGCATGAAGGTAGAACCACAACTCAACAAGAGAACGGGTCAAGATTTAAGAGAAACTCTTCTCCGGTCTTCAAATGTTGAGAATGAAGACGAGAAATGCCATAAGAATTTCGAGATACTCCGGACGAATGACAAGAGGAAGGTGGAGCAAAAGATGGAAATAGTTGAAAACAAGCTTGGAGAAGGCATGTGACTGATGGGAATCATTCTTACGTCACACTTTGAAAAGAATTTGAGAATAACTCCGGAAATTAGAAGAGTCAGGTAAGATCCTGGGAAAAGACCTGTGGGTTAGGGCCCACTAAAGAAATCACCGTTGAAAAGATTGCATAAGAGATATTGCACCGGTTGAATTAAATGGCTTGAATAAGATGACAACCTCAAAAAAAAAATTTGAACGGATTAAGAATGGAATTTTGAATCTTCAGCACTCCGGATATGAATAGCAAGAGGAGAATGATTAATTGGTACACCGGAATAAGAAAGCATTGAGAAATGAGGAAAAAGGATAAGATCAACACCAAATTCTTGAATTACATCCACCGGCAGAATTATGAGAACAAAAGAATGATGAACTTGGAGGTCTTGAGCATCTTCACGATAAATCACCGGATAAGAACATTGAAGGAAATGAATGAAGAAATATCACATGAATAAAATGGATACTTCATTTGAGAATTTCCGACTCCGAGAAGAAAAAGGGTGGGAGGGTGGGGAAAACAAAGACAACTTGGGATGAATGAAACAGACAAATCGTCAAATTTCTCATCGGCGTCCGTATGGAATAACTTGAAGAGAAGGCACACCGGTTGAAAAAGAATTTAACATGAAGATCTCGATGGTCAAGAAGAATTAGCACTCCCATAGAAATATGAGAATACCGATTAAGAAAGGTATGGAATCAACTTTTGACATCGAAGCAACTCGAATACCAGAATCAAGACAAAACAAAGGATAGATGTGTAGCAGCCTAATCTTCACAATATCATCCGAACAGAGAATTGAACGAATGAATTCCGTAGTTACAACAACTTGTCGAGAAGCCACTCGGGAGAAGAAAAGGTAAATAAAAAGGAACAAGGATCAGAAGAACAAATACAAGATAGAAGTTTCGTTCGACATCTTCGTGCTGAAAGCTCATGGAACGTGTTACAAAAGGGTTTTGTCATCCCCGGATCAGCATAGCCAAGGACCCTTTAAGATGCAACTCCCGATCAGAACAAGTCCATAAAACCACTTCACTCAATGTAGAACCCCGAACTTCATATCGTGCATCCGTTGGAAGAATGCCTAGAACTACTAGATGAACCCACCTATAGATTTCCGAAAGTTTCCAGTTATGCAATCAGGTGTTGGGGATACACGGGAAGCACCGCGCAATCAACTCTAAACCTACATCCAGGTGTATCCATCCTTCAACACATAACCAGTCTTTCTCGGAAACTGTTTACCTCGGACCTTCGAAACGCATCCACTATACAAGCTATGGCAATACTCCCGAACTACCTCCCCAGTACTGGGTGATGTCGGGGTTATCTTGCCATTGGCCGTATAGGAGAGATTTTCGATGTCGGCCGTCTTAAGTATTTAGTACTGCCGCGATATGCTTGTGACAACAATACCCCGAAGCTCAACTCCTCGGTAACAGGAGGCATCGAGAACAATATCCTTGTCACAAGAACATCGAAACAATCCCAGAATACTCACGGGATTCCTAAAAAAAATTTGGTGCAATTTTTGAAGATAGGAGAGACAAGAGTAGTCGTCAGGAGTCCTCACCAGAGAGAAAGGGGATGAGAAGCAAAGAAATCCTACTCTCCGATATATATATAGGACTCAAAACATTTTCAAGTGTGTGCCTAGACTCGACCGTCAACGATTCGATCAAACAGTGGGGGCTTCTAGGTCGGAGAAGGCTCTGAATACCAACTTGTAATGCCCAGGATGGGACTATACCTCCTACGTGTCGAGGCACGACTTAAAGGTATAAGCCCATCCTAGAATGATCTCAAGTTTTGGTATCTTTGCACAACTCATGTAAAAGAGGGATTAAATTGCAAAAGGAGATAGTTGGCTTACATTCGCCACTTCACACAATACATTACATAAGCAATCATCATTCAAAAAATCACAACCCGACTACGGGTGAAGATCCACAAGAAAGATACCAAAACAACATAAAGCCACAGGTCAGGAATGAATCCTAGTAGAAACCACTACTGATCGTCGAAACGTAACAAGCAAACGGCCACGCTCTTCATCGAGCTCCTGGTGAAGAACTGATCCATCTCCTGCATCACACTCGGCTGAACCTGCATCTGGTGTGGTGAAGTAACTGTGAGCCACAGAGGACTCAGCAATCCCGTTCCCGGGTAACAAGACTATTTAAGCCTTGGGAGAGGACAAGGCTGAAGAAAGAACGAGAGGTGAAGGAACAACAAGAGTCTGCAGCAGCAACTAGCACTAACTTACGTCAAAGAGAGCGAGAAGAGAAGTGCCTCGGTCGAGAGATGATCACGAAGTGATCCTAACTAAAGCCGGTCAAACATAACCCCGCCGTGTTCAACTCCCGAATCCCTATTCGGAAATTGACAGTCACGGTACACACGCTGGTAGTGTATTGAAACACTGTGTCAAGTTTTCTACAACCGGATATTAACAAGCTCCCATCTGCCACATAACCGCGGGCACGGCTTTCGAAAGTTCAAACCCTGCAGGGGTGTTCCAACTTGACCCATTACAAGCCCACGATCCGCGGAGTCGCAACTCCATAGGTGGGAAGACCCGAGTATTCTCGGAATCCCGTGCTCAAGTTAAACCGAACTAAGGTAAGGCTAATCCAGCAAATCCTCCCGGCGTGTCGACACCCTGATAGTAGCCGCGCGTATCTAAGTCTCAGGACACGACCGGATGGGCGATTCTACAGGTTATACCAGATACCTCGGGTTGCCCCAAGGCGGCCCTGCAGAACCCCCGTTTGGGACCAACACCATCGGCACTGGCCCCCCTGCTATGTAGAATTAAGAATCCTCGGGGACGCGACCCCCTATGAAAATTTAATTAATTAATTAAGTTGTTATTATGAGGCAAATAGTACCAAATGTTGGGACTTGCTGGAAAAGACTTAGCACTTAGCGGTTTATCAAGGGGGTCCCATACACCCCAACCGTGTTAGGAACGCATAATCAAGGAACATAACACCGGTTTATACGGTTCCTAACGGCATGAGTGGAACAAAACACCAAGCAAAAGGCTTAGCCTTCCACCCTGCCAGTATATAGATGATTTCATTTAAGCATTTATATAGTGTGATATAACCCAACCAAACTTCAACATGAAGCAAGCATCTTCAATCTTCACCTGCAACTAACAATGCTATAAGAGGGGCTGAGCGAAGCGTACTTAGCCAAGCAACGGTTTGCATAGGTAGGGTGGTTAAACAGGTTCATGGTTACAAGTAGGAGGCTGACAAGAAAGACATGGGCATCAAGGCAAAACTATAGAGCGAAACTACTAGCAATAGGCAAAGATAGTAATGGTATCCGGGTTCGGTCATCTTGCCTGGGATTCCACAAGGGAGAAGAACGGATCCAAGAAGCAGAAGGAGCAACAGTCGAGCGAATCCTCACAACTCCGGAACGAAACCGAAGCTAACACGAGAAGCAACCGGAAAGAAGGAAACAACACGGTAAACACACAAGCATAAACATGGCATACGATGCACATCCAAGTATGATGCATGTCCGGTTTAAATATGCATGGCATGGCAAGTGCACAAACAAGTACTACAAGTTAAGTGGAGCTCAATATGCAACGAGTTGCATATTGACGAAACACCACAATTAATTATTTAATTGACTCTCGTTATTTACAAGACAAGATTAAATGTTTTTAACATGGCAAGAGGTGAAGCATAAATAAACTACACTAACTAGGCAATTTAAATGAGGCCGGAGAATAACAACAACATATCCGGAAAATCCCCATGAGCATGTTTAATAATTATAAGCAAACAACAATTAAACATTCTCATGTTGTTATCATGATGCGGATGACATGATCAAGTTTATGCAATTTTTTTATTAAAAGGTTAACAAGAAGAAGATAAGAAGCATCGTCACCGTGGTGGATGGAAAGGGTGCCACGGCAACGATCCGAAATGATGCAAAGGCAACAACTCGGTTCCGGTAACTCGTTGCGAGACCGGTGCAAAAGATAGATGGCGTGAGCGAGTCAAACGAGATGAAAGGTGGGGCGATCCCGTTACCGGGTTCCCACGAGTCGGCGACAAGGCAACCGAGGAACACGACAAAAGGGACGAAACGGACACGGAGCACACACGGGAAACATTTCATACAACACAAGCATCTCACGGGTCACGTCTCACGGTTATACCTTCGGGACAAGCGTTCTCGGAGCGGCTCGAGATAGTAGAGGGACGTAGTGGAAGTAGGCTTTCTCGCGGGTCGTAGAGGAAGTAGTGGTTCACGTTTCCCGAAGAGGAAGTAGTCGTTCCGTCGGCGGTAGTTGTTCACGGGTCTTCGGCGACGGTAGTGGAACACGTTGGCGTTCGTCGTGTAGGTGTACTCGGTCGTAGATGTACTTGCCGGTCTCGGTCCCGGTCGTAGTTGTACTCGGTCGTTGTGGTACACGTTTTGTAGATGTTCATCTGACATGTCGTGGTACTTGGCGAGTCATCGTGTAGTCGTGTAGGCGTTCCCGTTCGTAGAGGTACATGCCATCGGAGGGGTACTCGGTCGGGTTGCCGTGACTCGTTCATGTAGTCGTTGAAGTTCAAGTCATCGTAGCCGTTCGGTCGTCGTGGACGTAGTGGAACTTCTTGAAGAGGAACTTGACGGTCCTCTTCGTACCCGGTGCTTGGCGAAAACAAAAAAACAGCAGCAAACTTGGCACATGACAGAAGGCAAAAAAAAAACCCAACCAAAACGGAGCGGCGCTGGCCAGAAGCATGGAGGCGGCGGTCGCGCTGCGGTGCTGGCCGGCGGCTCTGGCCAGCGAGTTGGAAGACGCAACGAGGCGCGGGGTCAGGCGATGCGGAGGACGGCGGGACCTTGGCGACGCAGGGGCCACGAGGCGAGGACGAGGGACCAGGCGAGGCGCTAGCGAGGAGATGGCGAGGCGGCGCCCTGGCGCCTGAGGGCCGGTGGCGCGGCGCTCGCAGGAACCATGGCGAAGGAGTGCGGGGCGGCTCGGCGCAGAGGAGGCCCGAAGGGACGGTTCGCGGGGCGACGGAGGACGGCGCAGGGCCACGCGCGCGGCACTCGCGGGGCTGCGCTGCTGCTGGCGTCGGACAGGGCGGAGGAGGAGCGCTCGGGGCGGCACGGCGCGGGGTCCGACCCGGCGCTAGGGATCGGCCAGAGGGGTGAGGCCGCGGGCCTGGCCAAGCGGGGCGCTCGGGAAGGAGGCCAGAGGGCCGCGGTGGCGAAGGCCCGAGGCGCGGAGGCGGACGAGATCGATGCGGGGATGGGGTGCTCGAGGGAGGAAAATCGGGCAGAGGGGCAAGAGGGAGAGGGGTCGCTGCGAGCGAGCGAGAGATGCGGGACTGGGTCGGGCGTCGGGCGAAGGGAGAGTGGCGGCGGCTCGGGAAAAACAGGGAGGGAGCGAGCGGAGGGAGATGGCCAGCTAGGGTTCGGGCAAGGGAGTGGGCCGGGCGGCTAGGGGAGGCCGGCCTGGTGGAGTTGGGCCATGGGGAGGAGAGGCCTGGGCCGAGAGGGTTTGGCTGAAGTACTGGGCCTCTCTGCCTCATAGATCTTAGCAGAAAAAAATAGATAGAGAGAGTCCAAAAGAAAAAAAAATAAGAAGGAAGATTACAAAAAGAAGTTGGACAAGGGGCAAGAATTAGGACAAGGTTAATTTTCTCGGGCTCGTAAAAATGAGCACGACCGGAGAAAAATATAAAAGGCCAGATCGGAAAATAATTCAAACATATTTGAATTTAATTCAAATAGTTTTGAACTAAAACTTGAATATTGAAGTGTCCAAAAATGTTCGAATTTTCGGAGGAACCTCGATAAATAGGAAAAGAATTATAGGGAGGGTTTTTGAAGAAGAAACTCGAAGTGAAAAGGCATGGGGAAATATGCAAGTGTGTTATGCTTAATTCCAAGAATGGAATATTTATTTATATAGCTCCCTAATTATTAGGAGGCTTTTATATGTTATAAAGAGAAGTCACCTTCCCTCGATTTAAATGGACCGAAGGTCCACACGATTTATTTAAGTTGAGATGCAAAAATAAATATGACATGATGGCATGATGACATGATGCAAATGCCAAAATAAAGAACACAAGCTCAAAAGAAACACACGCGCAACCCAGAACATCTGGAATCTTCTGGGACGTCGGTCTTCGGGCGTCACATTTTGCCCTTCTCGCCTCCTTGACCTGCCTCCTGAGGAGAGGGATAAGAAAGGGATTACGTGCATCTTATCTCTTTTTAGTTTGTAAGCCTTCGGACGTCTATCAAATTTAAAACTTGTAATCCCCTTGTTCATGTTTTTCATTCCCTATGGACTGTACCTGGGCGGGATGTTTTTTAATGAAAAAGGGATGTTTGTCAGGTCATTTGTTCGCAGGTAGAACCCACAACAGGGAATAAATCCCTGATATCTCTAAGATAAACATTTTCTCGCCCGGCAACAGGCCTTGCCGTCTCCCCACTTCGCTGTACCTTTCTCACACCTTTGGCGGAGGCAGGGATGAGGCGGGTTCAGGCTCCTTGCTTCATCCTTTCGCTGCCGCGACTACGACCAAACTTGGTCCCAGGAATGAGCCCTAGGGCCTAGAGTTGGGGGAGCACGGTAGTTTAAGGAAAAAAAAAATGAGGTTTCACATACCTCAGTCCATAATGGAATGCATGACAAGGGATGAAAAACTTATCTGAAGCTGCAGCCCCCGGCAACCCTGGTTTGCCGTGGGTGAATCTTTGCTCTTGCAGCCCCCGGCAATACTGGCTTGCCGGGGTCTAGATGCTGGTGTGTTCCTTTTTTTTCTCCCCACGTGGTTTCAGCAAGGATATATGAGTGTCATGTGAACCAAAGAAGATAAAAGAAAGACAAAGAGATGCAAACTCGACCTCTAAGCTAGGGGTTAGCCGCCGCTAAGCACTATCAACCCTAACCAAGGATGAGACTCGACCTAGCATGCATGCTATAACTTAGGGCGCCAGAGCTTCATTTATTTATGCTCAGGGTCTGCGCCTGGCTTTGTACAAAGGGTTACATGCCTTGTCGGCAAGGCTTGTACAAAAGGTGGCTTGCCGGGGGGCCCGGCAAGCCGCGCCTCACGGGTAAAACTTGCGAAGATGCTCAATGTTCCAGGAGTTGCTCACCGAAACGGCATTTTCGGTCTCTAGGCGGACTGCGCCAGGCCTGGTGACTCGTATTACCCGATAAGGGCCTTCCCACTTCGGTGTCAACTTGTAGGTATTCTTGGCCTATTGAACGCGCCGAAGAACAAGGTCGCCTTCCTCAAAGCTTCACGCACGGACCTTGCGGCTATGGTAGCGGCGCAAGGCTTGCTGGTAGCGTGCTGCTCTCACAGCCGCCCGAAGACGATCTTCCTCAAGGAGCGTTGCGTCATCTTGCCGCAGTTGCTCTTGCTCAAGCTCATCATATGCGAGCACTCGAGGTGACCCATATATGAGTTCAGTGGGGAAAACTGCTTCTGCCTTGTATACTAGGGCAAAGGGTGTCTGGCCGGTGGCTCGATTTGGCGTCGTTCTGATTGACCAAAGAACCGTTGGCAACTCATCAATCCAGCGCCTTCCACTCTTGCGCATCCTGTCAAAGGTCTTTGTCCTTAGGCCTCTTAGTACTTCGGCGTTTTGCTCTCTCAGCTTGACCATTGCTTCGTGGGTGAGCAACGGAAGCGAAACAGACTTTGCTGCCGAGGTCTTGGGTATATTGCATGAACGTGCGGCTTGTGAACTGTGTGTCGTTATCGGTGATGACCCTGTTGGGTACACCAAAACGGCACACTAGTCCCTTGAAGAATTTGACGGCTGACTGAGCTGTGACCTTCCTCACTGCCTCCACCTCTGGCCACTTTGTGAACTTGTCGATTGCGACGTACAAGTACTCAAAGCCCCCGACAGCGCAGGGGAAAGGGCCCAGTATATCGAGCCCCCAGACCGAGAAGGGCCGGGAGAGAGGAATGGTTTGAAGGGCTTGAGATGGTTGATGAAGTTTCTTTGAATGGAACTGACACGCTTCACACCTGGTGACCAGTGTTGTCGCATCCTGGAGGGCAGTGGGCCAGAAGAAGCCTTGCCGAAATGCCTTGCCGGCAAGGGCTCTTGACCCTATGTGAGATCCACATATGCCTCAATGTATCTCTGCCAATAGCCCCAGTCCTTCCTCTCGAGGGATACACTTCAATTTCACGTCGTTCGGTCTCTTTCTGTATAGGACGTCATCGACGAACTGGTACATAGCAGATCAACGAGCTACTTTTTCCGCTTCTTCCTGCTCCTCAGGAAGTTCGCCAGTTTGGAGGAATCGGACGGTATGATGTGCCCACGCTGGAGCCTGGGGCTCCACGGCGAGGACTAAAGGCATTTCCTCCGCTATAGGAGCGGCTGTCTCGACGGCAAGAGCTTGATGCTCCGCCGGAGCTAGCCGTCCCGTGGCGGGCTCAGTGTCCCCGGCAACATCCTTGCCGGCGGCTCCGGGGAGCTCGGCGGGAAAGTACTTGCCGGGCCCTGATTTCCTCGTCTTGTTTTGCTCTGTTGATGGATCAACGGATGGCTGAGAAAGCTGAAGCATAAAGGTACCTGGTTCCACAGGTAACTTGAGGGCAGCGCGCTTTGACAGGTAATCGGCGATGTCGTTCTCTGCTCGGGCAACGTGTTCCACCTATATACCATCAAAGCGCTCTTCCAGCTTTCTCACTTCATCAACGTAGGCCTTCATCAACAGGCTCCGGTAATCTTTGTTGACTTGTTTGACGACAAGCTGCGAATCGCCCCTGACAATGAGTTTCTTGATTCCGAGGTCTGCGGCGATCCTAAGACCAGCAAGCAGCCCCTCATATTTGGCAGTATTGTTCGTTGATACCTCCCTGGGGAAGTGCATCTGGACCACGTACTTGAGGTGCTCTCCGGTGGGCGCGACAAGCAGTACGCCAGCCCCGGCGCCCTGTAAGGAGAAAGCTCCATCGAAGTACATGATCCAGTCGCAACTCACCTCTTTGCTGGGGAGAGCAGTTTCCTGGGCTTCTTCATCAGGGGTCGCGGTCCATTCTGCAATGAACTCCGCCAGAACTCGGCTTTGAATCGTCAAGGTATTTTCAAACTTGAGGTCAAAGTTGGACATCTCCAGTGCCCACTCTACAATTCTTCCCATTGCATCTGGATTGTGCAATATCCGTTGCAGAGGGAGGCGAGTGACGACAGTGATCTCGTGTGCCTGGAAGTAGTGACGCGGCTTCCTCGAGGCCATAAGAAGGCCAAAGAGCAATTTCTGCACACCGGAGTACCTTGATCTGGCCCCCTACAAGAGGGAGCTAACAAAGTAGACCGGGTGTTGCATCATTTTCTTCCTTGGCGGCACTCCAACCGGCCGTGTTGTCTCTGCACCAACGGCATCATGCTTTGTCGCTGCTATCACCTCGTCATCAATTTCTCTCTGTGCCACTAGTGTGGCGCTGACCACCTGGTTCGTTGCCGCCAGGTATAGCAGCAACGGTTCTTGTGGCCTAGGCACAACTAGTACTGGCGTGGAGGAAAGATACCTCTTCAAATCTTGTTATGCTGCTTCGGCTTCTGGCGTCCACTCCATTAGGCTCGCCTTTTTCAAAATCTTGAAAAAGGGAAGGGCGCGCTCGGCAGACTTGGAAATGAATCTGCTCATGGCGGCAACGCAGCTAGCAAGCCGACGCACATCCTTGACCCGTTTGGGTGCTTCAATCTGTTCTATAGCTTTGGTCTTGTCTGGATTGGCCTCTATCCCACGATGTGACACAAAGAACCCGAGAAGCTTGCCGGACGGGACGCCGAAGACGCACTTCTCAGGGTTCAGCTTGAGATTGATCTTGCGTAGGTTTGCAAACGTCTCTTGTATATCCGGTATGAGGGTTGCCCTGTTCTCAGTTTTGACCACTATATCATCCATATAAGCCTCCATATTTCTATGGAGCTGGGGTCAAAACCAATCTGGACTGCCCTTGCAAACGTTGAGCCAGCACTCTTCAACCCGAAAGGCATTCGTACGAAACAATACGTACCACATGGGGTGATGAATGCTGTCTTCTCTTTGTCTTCTCTTGTCATGAAGATCTGGTGGTAGCCGGAGTAGGCATCGAGAAATGAGAACAGTTCACACCCAGCCGTGGAGTCAACAATCTCGTCGATGCGCGGAAAAGGGAAGGGGTCTTTGGGACAAGCCTTATTGATATCTGTGTAATCAATACACAGCCTCCACTTCCCATTTGCCTTGCACACTACCACTAGATTGGCCAACCACATTGGATGGAGCACTCCTCTTACCAAACCCGCTGCTTCCAGTTTCCGGATCTCCTCTGTGATGAACTCTTGTCGTTCCAAAGCTTGCTTCCTGACCTTCTGCTTGACGGGCCGCGCATGAGGACAAACAGCAAGGTGGTGCTTAATCACCTCCCTGGGAACGTCGGGGATGTCGGATGCTTGCCATGCAAACACATCAACATTTTCCCGGAGGAAGGTGACGAGCGCGTCTTCCTATTTGTCGTCAAGGGTGGAGCTTATGGTGAAAGCCCCTCGTGTGTCGTCCTCCTTGACAGAAACCTTCTTGGTTCCCGGCTGTGTGGCCCTAGAGTTCTTGTTTCTGCCGGTGGAGCTCTCTGGCACGTCTTCGACGGGAGCACTACACTCCGAAGAGGTGCGCTTGCCGGAGTGGGTGAACAAGGTCTCACCGGTCTTCTTCTTCTTCTTGGCAGCGATCTTGGAAGGCCCCGGGCCACCCGCGGAGGGCCTGGCTCCGTGTTTGGATTTGGCGGTGTGTGGCCCATTACCAGGCGCACAAACATCGCCACCTCCCAAACTCCGGCTGCTGGGACAGCGTTGGTGTTCGCGAATAGCGCCCCGGGTCCTTTCCACGACCGGTCCGCTGCTCGCCCGCGTCGGGACAGGCTGTCCGGCTTCCGACTGGCCAACCGCCACCGTCGTCTTCTTCTTGGGTGCCATGATGATGAAGAAGCGTCAAACTAACTGCTAAAGCCGATTCTCACAACTGCGCCCCCTACCTGGCGCGCCAAAGATGTTGGTGGGAACGACACCTATGGGATCACAAGAATCCCTACTACGGTTAGCGGGGCGCGGGGTTGAGAGAAGAGTGGATCAAACAGATAGCACACGGTTCGTTTATCCAGGTTCGGGCCGCGAGGATGCGTAAAACCCTACTCCTGCTTTGGTGGATTGTATATCTGTGTTCTTCAGCTAGCTATGGGGCGTGAAGAGCTCCAAAAAGCCGAATCCTCCTCCTGGTCGCCTCAGGCCTCCTTTTATAGAAAAAGGGGTTGCCACAGTGGCACGCAGGAGGTGGAAAGGGTACAGTGATGCGAGGTTATCCCTCGCATTACATGCCAAGGCACATTTAATGCGTCTTGCTTTATCGAGGACGGGGGAGAGATCTGTCTTGTCCGTCGCTGCTCCTTCGTGTGCCCACACGCGCCCTGGCCAGCGATGCCTGAGATGCCATGTAGGTAGGCAGGCAGCTGAGGTGGCACAATGTTGGGTCTTCACGAAGATCTGCATGTCGCCGCGCAGGTGCCTGCCCAGCTGGTTGGGTCAGTAGCTGCATACGGCGGTGGAAGTTTAGTCGGCATGGGCCTAATGGTGGCCCTATGGATGTCCATGGGAAGGGCCTTGCCGGGTCCCCGGCAAGGGTCTTGCCACGGCGCCTGCTGCCATCCCCGGCAAGGTGCTTGCCGGAGGTCTTGTGGTCTTCCTTGGCTGGGATCCCGCCAAGGGTCATCGTCTTCTTAGTGCGTATCTGATCTTGAATGTCTTCACAAAGATCTGCATGCCACTACGGGGATGTCTCCCGAATCCTTGCCCCATGGGGGCAGTGGACTCAAGGGTGATTTGCTCCGTAGGCGTGGGGCGAGTTGCCGCGGCAAGGGTCTTGCCGGGGCTGCTAAAGCCGGCCCCGGCAAGGATCTTGCCGGGGGAGCCCGTCTCGTCCCTTGGCTCTTCGTGGTCTTGGCTTTGGTGTTGCTCCAGTTCCATCGAGCTTTGGTCTCACCTTGGCTCACCTCCCTTGCCTTGCTTGGTGTGGTGGTGCCCGCGGCTCAGACTGCCCGTGCATAGTTATAGGGGTACAAAAAGTGTACCCCTCTTTTTGTACACCGACAGGTAATGAGAGTGAAGTGTGGAATATGTTTTGCTAAAGGTATCAATGAAAGGCCATGTAGGAGTACATGGTGGGTTGTTTCATTGGAACCGTCCATAAGAACTAAGATATGCATGTGTGATTTAAGATCAGCTACTACCACACATTGGTATCCTTAATTGACTCTCTCGACTTATTAACTACCCTTGTCCTCTGTCCAGGAGTTGCAACTAGTTTCTGGTGTTTGTAGTATACTGGTGGTCGTGCACAGCGCTGACCCTCGGGGTGGGCTGTGATGCGGCAGGTACGTGGCATGGTGTACCGGTCGCCCGTTTGGTAGATCGGGAACCCTGTACACATCATTTGGGGCCGTGAGAGACACCCTGGCCAGATCTCCCCACGGATGGAACCCAAATAGGCAATAAACCTGGAGTAGGGACTTGTGTGGTTAGGCAGGTCGTGGCCGACACCCTCGCTGGGCTTCCGCTTGAAGGTTGTCGAGTACACGTCTAGTAAACGGCGATAAGTGGTGGAAGCATGTGCGAAGAAGTACACCCCTGCGGGGTTACCAATCTATTCGAATAGCTGCTGTTCGCGGTTAAGGACCACCTGGTTGCCTATACAGTTCATAGACAAGTTAATGGTTGCCGCTAAAAGTCTCAAGACAAGTGTGAGTGCCGTGGATGGCCCTTCCGTAGGATGACGAGAGAGGATCAATGGTAGTGTATAGTTGTGGTGATTAGTGGACTCGTGTGCGTTGTCTCATCTTTGCAAACTACTCATAGTTGTAGTGTAGGTTAGCTAGGAGTCAAAGCTGGCTGGCTGCAATAAACTCCACTACCCCTTTTGATAATGATGCATGTATGATAGGTTCTGATGTAAGTCTTGTTGAGTACCTTTTTACTCGTGTTTGTTTAATAACGGTTGCAGAGGAAAACCCCGCCCCCTCTGATGGGTTCTACATAGACCTTGACGTCGACGAGTAGCTTGCTACCCAGGCGGCGATCTCGAACTTGTGAAGGGACTTGTAGATAGTTAGGCTACACCAAGCCTTCTTTCTTTCCAAGTTGTCTGTACTTAGATAAGTTTAGCTTCCGCAAGTGCTTCTATGCTTGTATGACTTGAGTGTTGGGTCATGTGACCCCTACATATATGGATATGTTACGTATGGCTCTTCGGAGCCTCTTAAAGAAAGTACTTTGAGTCATAGAGTTTTGTTGTGATGTAATGTTGTATTTACACATATCAAGCATATTGTGTGTATGTTATTGAAATGCTTGGTATGTGTGGGATCCGACACCTAGTTGTTTACCCTTGGTAGCCTATCTTACAAGGAAATGCCTCCTAGTGCTTCCACTGAGCCTTGGTAGCTTGCTACTGCTCCGGAACACATAGGTTGGCCGGCATGTGTCCTTCTTCATTCCTGTGTCTGTCCCTTAGGGGAAATGTCACGCGTTGTTCCTTTAAGTCCATGTAGCTTGCTACGACTTGGGTTCATACGTTGATGACCGACACGTTCGTTGCTGGGTCATGTATGCATGTCTCTGTAATTTAGTGCCACTTTTGGTTTATAGCTAGCCATGTCGGCCCGGGTTCTCTGTCATATGGATGCTAGCGACACTATCATATACGTGTGTCAAAAGGCACAAACGGTCCCAGGCCAGGTAACGTGGCACCCGTGGGGATACCATGCGTGAGGCCGCAAAGTGATATGATGTGTTACATGCTAGATCGGTATGACTTAGGATTGGGGTCTGACAGGATCTCACGGGAACAGAAGGTTGCGGCAGCGGAACTAGAGTTTTTTCTCCACTTCTGATGGTTTCGGGGCACGTAGGTATATATAGGAGGAAGGAGGGCACTGGGGGCCAAACGTGGGGCCCACGAGGCAGGGGGCGGGCCCTATAGGGGGGCGCCCCCCACCCTCGTGGATGCCACGTGTGCCCTACTCCGTGGTTCTCAAGTCTCCCGTGCGTATTTTGCTCCAAAAATATCTCTCCCGAAGTTTCAATCTGTTTGGACTCCGTTTGATATTCCTTTTATGTATAACGCTGAAATAGGCAAAAAAAACAGCAATCTGGACTGGGCCTTTGGGTTAATAGGTTAGTCCCAAAAAAAAGTGTATAACAAAGCCCATTAAACATCCAAAACATCATAAATAATAGCATGGAACAATAAAAAATTATAGATACGTTGGAGACGTATCAAGCATCCCCAAGCTTAATTCCTGCTCGTCCTCGAGTAGGTAAATGATAAAAACAGAATTTTTGATGTGGAATGCTGACCAACATAGTTTTCAATGTAATTCTCTTAATTGTGGCATGAATGTTCAGATCTGAAAGATTCAAGACAAAAGTCTATATTGACATAAGTAATAATAATACTTCAAGCATACTAACAAAGCAATCATGTCTTCTCAAAATACTATGGCTAAAGAAAGTTATCCCTACGAAATCATATAGTCTGTCTATGCTCCCTCTTCATCATACAAAATATTCATATCATGCACAACCCCGGTTTCAGCCAAGCACTTGTTTTCATACTCTATTCTTTCAAACCTTTCAACTTTCACGCAATACATGAGCGTGAGCCATGGACATAGCACAATGTGGAATAGAGTGGTGGTTGTGGAGAAGACAAAAAGGAGGGAGATAGTCTCACATCGACTAGGCGTATCAATGGGCTATGGAGATGCACATCAATAGATATCAATGTGAGTGAGTAGGGATTGCCATGCAACGGATGCACTAGAGCTAAATATGTATGAAAGCTCAACAAAAGAAACTAAGTGGGTGTGCGTCCAACTTGCTTGCTCACGAAGACCTAGGGCATTTGAGGAAGCCCATCATTGGAATATACAAGCCAAATTCTATAATGAAAATTCCCACTGGTATATGAAAGTGACTAAACATGAGACTCTCTATCATGAAGAACATGGTGCTACTTTGAAGCACAAGTGTGGAAAAAGATAGTAGCAATTGTCCCTTTTTTTGGGAGGGGCCTTTTCTTTTGTTCGGCCTTTCCTCACTTGGGACAATGCTCTAATAATGATGATCATCACACTTATATTGAATTACAACTCGATATTACAACTCGATACTAGAACCGAGTATGACTCTATATGAATGCCTCCGGTGGTGTACCGGGATGTGCAATGAATCAAGAGTGACATGTATAAAAAATTATGCATGGTGTCTTTGCCACAAATACGATGTCAACTACATGATCATGCATGGCAATATGACAATATGAAGCGTGTCATATGAACAGAACGGTGGAAAGTTGCATGGCAATATATCTCGGAATGGCTATGGAAATGCCATGATAGGTAGGTATGGTGGCTGTTTTGAGGAAGATATATGGTGGGTGTCTTGAGGAAGGATAATAGTGGGTGTATGGTACCGGCGAAAGTTGCGCGGTACAAGAGAGACTAGCAATGGTGGAAGGGTGAGAGTGCGTATAATCCATGAACTCAACATTAGTCATAAGAACTCATATACTTATTGCAAAAATTTACGAGTCATCAAAACAAACCAATCAACGCATGCTCCTAGGGGGGGGGGTGGTAGGAGTTAACTATCGCGCGCCCCCGACCTCCACACAAAGGATGATACTCTAAAAATACATCATGCTCTAACTTCGTCACATAGTGGTTCACCATACGTGCATGCTACGAGAATCACTAACTTTAACACAAGTATTTCTCAATTTCATAATAACTCCACTAGCATGACTCTAATATTACTATCCTCATATCTCAAAACAATTATCAAGCATCCAACTTCTCTTCATATTCAATGCACTTAGTATGAAAGTTTTTACTACATTGATCTTGGATGCCTATCATGTGAAGGCTAGTTTTATAGCCAAAGCACATTACCATGCTGTTTTAATATACTCTCAAAAGGATATAAGTGAAGCATGAGATATCAACAATTTCTACAAAATATAATTACCACCGTGCTCTAAAAGATATAAGTGAAGCGCTAGAGCAAACACTATTCAACTCAAAAGATATAAGTGAAGCACATAGAGTGTTCTAACAATTCCTAGGCCATATTTCTCTCTCCGAAAAGGTTTGTCCAGCAAGGATAATTGTGGCAAACTAACAAGCAAAGACTCAAATGAGACATGAAGCTCCAAGTAAAACTCATATCATGTGGTGAATAAAAATATAGCTCCGAGTATAGTTACTGATAGATGAAGACGAAAGAGGGGATGCCTTCCCAGGGCATCCCCTCTTTCGTCTTCATCTATCGGCCTTCCCGGGGCATCCCCAAGCTTAGGCTTTTGGTTGTCCTTGAATTTTGCCTTGGGTGCCTTGGGCATCCCCAAGATTAGGCTCTTGCCACTCTTTGATCCATAGTCCATCAAAGCAATACTAAAAACTTGAAAACTCCACAACACAAAACTTAGACAAAAATCTCATGAGCTCCGTTAGTATAAGAAAACAAACCACCACCTAAAGGTACTGCAATGAACTCATTCTTTGTTTATATTTGTGTTAAACCTACTGTATTCCAACTTCTCTATGATTCATACTCTCCAATACTACTCATAGATTCATCAAAATAAGCAAACAACACACAAAAAACAGAATCTGTCAAAAACAGAACAGTCTGTAGTAATCTGTAACTTTTGCATACTTCTGTAACTCCAAAAAAATTTGAAATAAATTGGTAAACGTGAGGAATTTGTCTATTAATCATTTACAAAAAGAATCAACTAAATATCACACTCCAGCAAAATCTGGTGACCATTGTAGCGAGCACTAACGATTCTGTTTTTCACAGCAAGATCATATAAACTTCACACAAGTCTTCCCAAAGGTTCTACTTGGCACAAACACTAATTAAAACACAAAACCACATCTAAACAGAAGCTAGATGCAATATTTATTCCTAAACAGAAGCAAAAACAAAAAATATAAAATTGGGTTGCCTCCCAACAAGCGCTATCATTTTACGCCCTTAGCTAGGCATGATACAAAGATAGATCTAGGCATTGCCATCTTTGATCTTCACCCTTTTAATGGTGTCAAGCTCGAATCCGGGAGGTTCTTTACGTTTCCCTTCATATTCGGAATTCTTTAGATCTAGCGAATCTAACCGCTTATTACAAAGGGTAATCAACATATTCATGCGGTGGAGATTCCCACTAACACTCTTAAGAGGTTCAAGAGACTTTTGTAATATATTTTTTTACTTCGCAAATTTTCTCAAAAACTTGTGTCCCTTCCTTGGTTGGATGTGACCCTTTTTGTGGAGGTAGTGTTCCCACTATTTCCTCTATAATTTCATGCGCAATACTAGGATCAACTTCAATAAAATTCCCTTTGGCAACGCAATCCAAGAGTTGTCTATGGGACATATTTAATCCAACATAAAAATTGCGAAGCAAGATTCTAAAATTCACCTCTAAGGTGCACTTACGATAAGATTCCATCATCCTAAACCAAGCATATTTTAAGTTTTCTCCTTGCTTTTGCTTCAAGTGAAGAACTTCAAACTCGGGAGACAAAGCAGTGGATAAGGGACTAGCCATGACGGCAAGGCAAGGGGAACGATAAACACAGCAAAAAGAAGGGCAAATAAAACGGCAAGGGTGAAGTGGGGGATTGGAAAACGAGAGGCAAATAAATGTAATGCGAAGGATAAGGTTTGTGATAGGTACTTGGCATATGACTTTTGCATAAACCTCCTCCGCAACGGCGCTAGAAATTCTTCTAGCTACTTCTCGAGCTTGCATTGTATTCCCTCGAAGAGGAAATGGTGATGTAGCACAATAGCGTAAGTATTTCCCTCAGTTTTTGAGAACCAAGGTATCAATCCAGTAGGAGACCACGCGAGAGTCCCTCACACCTACACAAACAAATAAGAACTTCACAGCCAACGCGATAAGGGGTTGTCAATCCCTTTACGGTCACTTACGAAAGTGAGATCTGATAGATAGGATAGTTTGATATTTTTGCATATTTTTGGATATAAGAACTGTCGGTGTACTAAAGTAGGGGTACCTTAGTATCCCGAACTTGTGCACGGGCAGTTGCAACGTCCCGCGACAAGGCTTGCCAAGCGATATCCTCCGTGGTTCCCTTGGAGCCATTCAAGAAAAAAGTATCCAAGTCCAGAAGACAAGACCCCGGCAAGAGGAGCTTGCCGGGAAGGCCACTCAAGGCACACAACCACTCAAGGCACAAGACCCTGGCAAGAGGAGCTTGCCGGGAAGGCTAATCAAGGTATCTCAAGGAACTTGCCGCGAAGCGCCACGCGCCCCGGCAAGGCCCGGTGAGCGACAAGCTCCCGGAAGCGACAAGATAGCGACTGCGGCAAGGCGCTTGCCGTGGCAGGCTTCCACTCAGTACCCGCGCTCCAGCGCATCCACCCACGTGTCGCTCTGGGACCATCCCAGGCACATGTGGCGGAGGGCTGTGCAGCCTGGGGAACACGGTGGCAAGCAGCGATGACAAGGCTACTGTCGTGGCGGACAGTGGCGCCCATGACGGCCACTTTTTGCACTATTTGGGCGATGGCGACGGGCATTTAATGCCCTTGTCCCCTTCCGTCAGGGTTAGGTATGGAACACTGTTCCAACTACCACCCTTTTTACATTTTTACCCTCATCTGTGTTGCCACCTGTCGGTGACCCCTTTGACCTATAAAAGGAGGCCCATGCGCAATGTAGAGGAGGTTCCGAACATCGATCATTTCCCACGCTCGGTCTTGCTAGCGGTTAGGGTGTACTGTAGCCCTCCTCGCTCCCGAGCAAGAACGCAATACAAATCAAAGCAGGAGTAGGGTTTTACGCATCCGTGCGGCCCGAACCTGGGTAAACTGCTCGTGTGCTCGCCTCGATCCGCTCTTTGTGCTTCCTCCGCCCCCTGCCGTACCAAAAAGGGGCTCCGGTCCCATAGGTGTTCGTGGGCGATCAGTTTCCCCGACATCTTTCGCGCGCCAGGGATGGGGGTGCGTCGAGGTTGTGTGAACCTGATCCGGCCTGCACACGGGCTAGATCTTCAACTTCTTCATCAACATGCCGCCGAAGAAGAAAGCTTCGGAGGCCGCGGGTCCGTCCGCGTCGATCCCACCACCACCGGAGCCAACGACTGGTGGGGTAGACGCCGGCGGAAGAACGGACGTCGACGAGGGAACTCACGGCGCCGCCAAGTCCAAGGACAAGGCAGACGACCGGGCGCACTCCAAGACCTCGGCGTCCGTACATGCACCGCACCCGTCTCAGGAGGTGCGGGACCGGCAGCGTCATGGTACCCACGGTACCATACGGTTGCTGGGCCAAGGCCAAACCGGCGGATCTCGGGACGCTCAAGGCCAGCATGCACACCAACGTGCCGGCACTAGCAAGGCACGGTCGCCTGGACGGGATGCTGCTCCTTCTAACACGGTTAGAAGTTCGAGCATGTCCCGCTCCTCGCACCGTTTGCCACCGCTACCCGCCACTCCAGCAGAAGCTCTAGCACGAGCTCAACTGCTCCTAGACTTCCCTCCAGCGGCAGACAAGGCCGACGACTGGAGGGCCACCATTCAGAGTCTCATCGCCTTCGCCAACGACGACACTCTGCAGTAGCCGAGCACGTCGCGGCCGCGGCAAGCCAGCCAGGCGCGGGCTGATGGCGACAAGACCGGTGGGGGTGCAACCACCGTGCACTCTCCGCCCCGAAGGCCAAGATCGCTGACTCGCCGGGTCAACCTCGACAGCGACTCCACCGCGTCGTCGGATCTGCGAGCTCGTCGCGATCAGCGCCAAGTTCTCCAAGATCGCCGACACGAAGACGCTCGTACTCGCATCGAGCGCCGAAGAGAAGCGCGGCGTCAGTCAGACCAGCGCGCTGGGCCCACTGTCGACATGCAAGCGCCAGGGGGACCAGGCGACTTGCCGTACGTGGTAGGTTGTCCTGCGTTCACTCGTGAGCTGCGGCAAGTCCAGTGGCCCAGCATGAAGAATTTCAAACCAGATGTGCCAGAGAAGTACGACGGCAAGACGCATCCGTCGGAGTTCCTCAGCATCTACACCATTGCGGTGCAAGCTGCCGGGGGACGAGACGACAAGATCCTTGCCAACTACTTTCCTCTGGTACTCAAACCCAACGTCAGGTCCTGGCTCATGCACTTGCCGGACAACTCCATTTCTTGTTGGGCAGATCTCTGCCATCAGTTTGTCGGTGCCTTCACAGGCGGCCACAAACCTCATGGCCAGGAGAGTGACCTTCACCCGCTCGCCCAGAAGGAAGGAGAGCCCCTGCGCAAGTATATCCAGAGGTTCAGCCGTGTCCAACACAACATCCCAGACGTCCACCCTGCCGCGGTTATCAGCGCATTCCATCAGAACGTGCGTAACCGCAGGATGAGGGAGGAGATGGCGATGTGCAAGATCCGAGACGTCAGTGAGCTTTATGCCCTGGCCGACAAGTGTGCACGCGCTGAGGAGGGGAGGAAACTCCCCGGAGAGGATACAGGCGCAGGGGGGGTCTGACAGTGAGGAAGCCGCCCCGGCAAAGAAAAACCGGCGGCGGAACAACAGGAAGAAGAAGAACAAGGAAGTGCTAGTCGTTGAGCAGTCCCGCAAGGAGGCTGGCGCCAAGAAAGCCCAAGTTGATACCTCCGGCAAGGAGACTGCCGCATGCACCAACTGCCAGGCTGTGGCGGCCGCCGACAAGCAGGACGGCACCGACAAGCAGTACTGCAAGATCCACCGCACCAAGGGTCATGATCTCCAGAACTACAAGAGGGTCGAGCAGCTCGTCGAGCAGCAGAAGGCTGAGTACGAGCGGCGCGACAAGGAGAAGGCCCAAGGAGGTGGTGAAGGATCCGACAAGAAGCGACCATTCAACGGCCGGGGGGGACGCCGCGGCAAGGCCAAGCAGCGGCAAGGAGACAGACCTCCCCGCGGCCGCGACAAGGACGAAGACGACGATGACGACGAAGACATGGATGATGCTGAGAACAGTGAGCAGGAGTTTCAAAAAGCCACAGAGGTTTTGTGCGTTGACGGCGGTGCTTCTCTGCATACTTCGCACCGCCAACTCAAACAATGGGTGCGGGAAGTCAATGCGGCAGAACCACCTGTCGAATCACGCAAACTTCTGAAGTGGTCCAGCACGCCTATCGTCTTTGACATTGAGGACCACCCTGATCGCACAAATGCAGTCGTGTAATGCCCAGGATGGAACTATACCTCCTACGTGTCGAGGCACGACTTAAAGGCATAAGTCCATCCTAGAATGATCTCAAGTTTGGTAATCTTTGCACATCTCATGTAAAAGAGGGGAATTGAAAACATAAATAGTTGGCTTACACTCGCCACGTCACACAAATACAATACAGGTCTCAAACATCATACATTAAGAATATCACAACCCTCTAAGGGCAAAACCAAATGTCAAGATACCAAACTTAAATAACATCCACAGGTCGGATCGAATCCTAGTAGAAGTCTCCACTACTGATCATCCGGATAACGTACATAGTACCAACTACGCTCCTCGTCGAACTCCCAATCCAGCTCAGTGCCATCACCTGGATAGCTCACAGCTGGACCTGCATCTGGCGTGGTGAAGTAACTGTGAGCCACAGAGGACTCAGCAATCCCGTTCCCGGGTAACAAGACTATTTAAGCCTTGGGAGAGGATAAGGCTGAAGAAAAGAGTAAGTGTCTGCAGCAGCAACTAGCAACTAGCTTACGTGAGTGAGAGCGAGATGAGAAAGCCTCGGACGAGAAGTGATCACGAAGTGATCCTAGCTACAAGCTCAACAAACATAACCCCTCCGTGTTCAACTCCCGAATCCCTATTCGGAAATTGACGGTCACGGAACACACGCTGGTAGTGTATTAGAAACATTGTGTCAAGTTATCTACAACAGGATATTAACAAGCTCCCATCTGCCACATAACCACGGGCACGGCTTTCGAAAGTTCATAATCCTGCAGGGGTGTTCCAACTTGACCCATTACAAGCCCACGATCCGCGGAGTCGCAACTCCAAAGTGGGAAGACCCGAGTATTCTCGGAATCCCGTGCTCAAGATACTCCGAACTAAGGTAAGGCTAATCCAGCAAATCCTCCCGGCGTGCCGACACCCTGATAGTAGCCGCGCGTATCTCGTCTCAGGCCACGACCGGATGGGTGATGCTACGGGTTTTTACCAGACCTCGAGTTTCCTTGAGGTGGCCCCGCAGGACCCCCAGTTCGGACCAACACTCATGTGGAGCACTGGCCCGGGGTTGTTGATTAAAGAAAAAGGGTTTATAACTCCCTATGCAAGTTTTGTTTGTTATTAGGCAAATAGTACCAATGTTGGGACTTGCTGGAAAAGACTTAGCACTTAGCGGTTTATCGAGGGGGTCCCATACACCCCAACCGTGTTAGGAACGCATAATCAAGGAACATAACACCGGTTTAAACGGTTCCTAACGGCATGAGTGGAACAAATCACCAAGCAAAAGGCTTAGCCTTCCACCCTTGCCAATATATAGATGATTTCATTTTTAAGCATTTATATAGAGTGATATAACCCAACAAATCTTCAACATGAAGCAAGCATCTTCAATCTTCACCTGCATCTAGCAATGCTATAAGAAGGGCTGAGCGAAGCGTACTTAGCCAAGCAACGGTTTGCATAGGTAGGGTGGTTAAACATGGTGATGGTTACAAGTAGGAGGCTGACAGGAAGAACATGGGCATCGAGGCAAAACTATAGAGCGGAACTACTAGCAATAGGCAAAGATAGTAATGTTATCGGGGTTCGGTCATCTTGCCTGAAGAGAAGTCGTTCCGATCGTAAGAAGGGTCCTCGTGCTCAACCTCGTTGGTAACCTCGTGCTCGTACTTTTACTCGGTCTCAGCTTCCGGCTCTAAACAATACAATCACACAAGGCACAAATCAACAAGATGCAATGTGCACTCGAAAATGATGGATGCACTAAGGATGCACACGGAGCACGGAAATTAGCACTCAAGCAAAACACCTCAAAACATGATAACAATAAGATATTGTGAATCTACACAGAAAATCAATCAAGTTTCATATAAGACTCGCTGAAATCGGAGTTACGGGCTAAAAGTTATGCCCGAAACAAGAAATGAGCGAAAGCTGAAAATTACAGCAACATAGCAACTTCGAAGCACAAAATAATTAAGCTACAGCACTCAAACATCATGGCAAAGGACATGAACATAAATTATACATAACCTACAGCAAATAAGTCTAAAGGTGCACCCCCAAAGGAGCCACGGATCAATAGCAATAAGCTTGGACATATTGAACTTGACAATAAAATTCTGGCAGCAGAATTTTATTGAAACTTTGGAGCAAAAGATAAACATGCTACAGCCACTCAAATAATCATGTGAGAACATGAATGAAAAGCCAACAATATCTACTACAAGGAACAATCAAGATCCACCCCAAAACTATCCTGGTTTGTCCTAGAGCAGCAAGCAAACATGGCATCGGAACGTTACAGATTTCAGACTTAGTGAAAAACCACTAAATCCTAAAACAGCAGTTTCAACATGGCATCTAAAAGAGCAAGTTTAAGTCCCCTCGAAACTAAACATGGCAAGTGGTAAGCACCTCATCAAAGTACACATGAAGGTGATCCCGAAACATACAAGCATGCATCATGGAGATAAACACAACGATAGCAACGAGCTCAACAAGATGGCATTTCATAACAAGTGAAACAACATCACAGCCACATGGCACTTTGCAACGATGATAAACATGGCAAGATTGAATCTATCATGCAACCTAACACAAGCAACATGTAGAGCATGGCAAGACGAACACGTGGACATGTCATTTGCATCATTCGGATAAACGAGCTAAAAGTTACCACATAGCAAAGATGGCATAAAAACATCACATAGCAGCAGTTTTTATCACGATGCACTATTGCAACAGAAAAACAAGCACCTAGATGATCTCTAACATGCATGACACCAAAAGATAAAATGTAGTGCTAATCACCACGAACGCCTGGACATGTCATTTGCGCGAAACGGACAAACACATAAAAAGTTAGAGCAGTTATAAGATTGCATCAGACAATCAAATAACCAGGGACTTAGGGATATTTGGAACAACCTCTCAGACTTGCTGGAAAAAAACAAGGCCCAGGGGGATCGGCCCGATCTGGCGGCGCGGTGGAGATCTGCGGCCCAGGGCGGCGAGGCCGGCCTGGTGGAGAGCTGCGGTTGGCGGCGGAGAAGTGGGCCGGCCCGGTGGCCTGGGCGGCTCGAAGGGACGGGCGCGGCCCAGCTGCGTCGGGCAGGCGGCGGGAGGACGAGGCAGGCGCCCGGTGGCCTGGCGAAGGGAGGATGGCGCGGCGTACGGGCCGGCGGGTATGGGCCCGGTCGGAGGGGATTGGGCCACCGCGGCGGGGAAGTGGTCCAGCGCGGCTGGGTAGCGATCGGGCGACGATGAGGTGCGAGGGAGGCCTGGCGCGATCGGTCGGCGAGCGAAGGGCCTCCTCGAGGCCGTTGACTTTGGTCGGTCGATCGAGCTGGGGCTCGGCTGGCTCGAGGGATCGAAGGATCCGGCTGCTGGCCTGGAGGAGGGCGAGGCGATTTTTGCGGAAGGAGCTGCCAAGTGGCTGGGGCTGGATGGCTAGATCCAGATTTTTGAGGTGGAGAAGTGGGGAAGAAGGAGCTAGGGTTAGGGATGCCAAAAATAGACTAGGGGTCTATTATATAGCAGATTTTTAGGGTTAGAGGGGATTCAGGGGTGTTAGGAGCCCTCCGATCGCGATCCGACGGATCCGATCGCGGGGGGAGTCAGGATGGGCCTAGAAGAGGGTAGTGGGCTGCTGTAGGGGTGTTTCTGGGACACAAAGTGAAGGCACTTTGGACCCACAGAATAACTGATGGGATAGCAAACAGAGTCCAAACGCGACGAGATATGAGAGGCGGGTTGCACACAACAAAACAACAACACACGACAAGTCTCGCGGCACACCGGTAACGTTACACGCCCAAACACCAAAGTAGGCCTACGGGACGTCACGGACACGTGAGGGAGCTCCGGAACGCGAAACAGACAACGGGAAGGAACGCGTGGAACCGAATGCAACCGACAACACAAATGCAATGCAATGCACAAGTCTACATGATATGAATGAATGCCACACACTCACACAACAAAACGACGAAAACCCGGAAGACAAAGAACCCGGAATGGAAATAGATGAAGCCGGAGATATATTATATGCCCAAAAGGGAAAGTATTACATCCGGGGCATTACAAGTCGGGTGCTTGCCGATGTTGGTTTCACCAACCATCCGCAACCTCAAGGTCACTAAGATGTTAGTTGACGGCGGGGCCGGCTTGAACCTAATCTCCTCCACTGTGCTTCACAAACTCCAAATCCCCGACAGCGAGCTCGAAGAAACCGGCACGTTCCATGGAATCAACCCGGGAAAGAGCAAGCCGAAGGGGAAGATCACGTTGCCAGTGACGTTTGGCGGGGAGCTAAACTTCAGGACTGAGAAAGTCACTTTTGACGTTGTTGATTTTCCATTGCCCTACAATGGAATACTTGGCCGTCCAGCGCTCGCCAAGTTCATGGCAGCCTCTCACTATGCTTACAACATGTTGAAGATGCCCGCCCCGATGAGCGTCATCTCTGTCCCTGGCTACAAGAAAGATGCCCTTATCTGCGCCGACAAGATCTACCGGGAAGCAGCAGCCGCAACAAATAGCAAGACACTTGCCGCTGAAGCTCCCGGGGAGAAGGAGAAGACCAAGTCCAGCAAGAGCTCTGGGGCCCACTCCGACAAACGCACCTCTTCGGAGTGCTGTGCTGCCGTCGAGGACGCACCATCGAGCTCCACCGGCAAGTGTAAGAAGACGATGGCAGCTCCGCCAGAAACCAAGAAGGTGCCAGCCAAGGAGGACGGCACTGGTGGTACTTTCACCATCAGTGCCACGCTTGACCCTAAATAGGAAAGCGCGCTTGTTGCTTACCTGCGGGCGAACGTCGACGTGTTTGCATGGCAACCGTCTGACATCCCCGGTGTTCCCAGGAAAGTGATTGAGCACAAGCTTGCTGTCTGTCCTCACGCGCGGCATGTCAAGCAAAAAGTTAGGAAACAAGCAGTGGAGTGCCAAGAGTTCATAGCAGAAGAGATCAAGAAGTTGGAAGCAGCAGGCCTTGTCAGAGGAGTGCTCCATCCAACGTGGTTGTCCAATCCGGTAGTCGTGCGTAAGGCAAACGGGAAGTGGAGGCTTTGTATTGACTTCACTGATGTAAATAAAGCTTGTCCAAAAGACCCATTTCCCTTGCCGCGCATTGACCAGATTGTTGACTCCACGGCTGGATGCGACCTGCTTTCATTTCTTGACGCATATTCAGGATACCATCAAATCTTCATGGCAGAAGAAGATGAAGAGAAGACCACATTCATCACTCCATGTGGCACTTACTATTTCATAAGGATGCCTTTTGGTTTGAAGAATGCTGGTTCAACATTTGCAAGGGTGGTCCATACAGCTTTTGAGCCACAGATTCACATAAATGTAGAAGCATACATGGATGACATAGTGGTCAAGAGCAAGGACAGAGCAACCCTGATACAAGATTTGGAAGAGACCTTTGCAAATCTACGCAAGATCAAGCTCAAGCTCAACCCCGAGAAGTGCGTGTTTGGAGTCCCCTCCGGCAAGCTTCTCGGGTTCTTTGTGTCTCAGAGGGGAATTGAAGCCAATCCCGACAAGATCAAGGCCATTGAGCAGATAGAAGCACCGAAGCGCGTCAAGGATGTGCGAAGACTTGTCGGTTGCGTGGCTGCTCTCAGCAGGTTTATCTCTAAGTCAGCTGAGCGCGCCCTGCCGTTTTTCAAAATTTTGAAAAAGGCAGGTCCAATGAAATGGACTCCGTAAGCGGAGGCTGCGCTGCAAGGCTTGAAGAGGTACCTGTCCTCCACCCCAATACTTGTCGCACCTAAACCACAAGAGAAGTTGTTGCTGTACCTAGCGGCAACAAATCAAGTGGTTAGTGCTGCGTTAGTAGCGGAGAGGGAGGCAGATGACGAGCCAGCAACCACGGCAAGTGCATCCAGCGACAAGTAGGGGGCTTCCCTGGCAAGCTCTGGTCCCGACAAGGATGGATCTGCGCAGATGCAAGAGGAGGTACAGAAGAAAATGGTGCAGCGCCCAGTTTACTTTGTCAGCTCCCTTCTCCAGGGGGCTAGATCAAGGTACTCTGGTGTGGAGAAGTTGCTTTTCGGCCTTCTCATGGCCTCGAGAAAGCTGCGCCATTACTTCCAGGCACATGAAATAACAGTTGTCACTCGCTTTCCGCTGAAGAGGATACTGCAGAATCCAGAAGCAACAGGCAGGATTGTTGAGTGGGCACTGGAACTGTCAAGCTTTGGCCTCAAGTTTGAAAGCACTTCAACTATCCAGAGCAGAGCATTGGCAGAGTTCATAGCAGAATGGACGCCAACGCCAGATGAAGAGATTCCAGATACAAGCATCCCTGTCGAAGAAGCAAGCAAAGAGTGGCCGATGTACTTTGATGGTGCATTCTCGCTGCAAGGCGCCGGTGCTGGTGTGCTGCTTGTCGCACCCACCGGAGAGCACCTCAAGTATGTAGTCCAAATGCACTTTCCCAAGGAGCAAGCGACAAACAATACTGCAGAGTATGAGGGTTTGCTTGCCGGTCTTAGGATCGCGGCAGACCTTGGGATCAAGAAGCTCATCGTCAGGGGTGACTCGCAGCTTGTCGTCCGCCAAGTGAACAAGAATTACCAGAGCCCGTTAATGGAAGCTTACGTTGATAAAGTCAGGAAGCTTGAAGAACACTTTGACGGCCTACAGATGGAGCATGTTCCAAGAGCTCAAAACGACATCGCCGACGGCCTGTCAAAGTGCGCTGCACTTAAGTTACCTGTGGAACCAGGGATCTTTGTGCTCAAGCTAACTCAACCATCCGTAACACCATCGACTGGGCAGAGCAAGAAGAGGAAGTTGATCTCTGGCGACTATCTTCTGACAGAGCTTCCCGAAGCCGCCGCCAACAAGGTCCCCAAGATCAACACTAAGAGTGCTGAGGAGCAGTCTGCTCCTGCAAGCCCTAGGGTTTGTACAGTTGAAGCAGACGCTCCCAACAAGTTTTGCTCCAGCAAGCTTTCCGGGGAACATCAAGCTCCGGCTGAGACACAAGTTCTCGCCGTAGAAGCGGATGTTCCCGCAGCAGCAGACGTGCCTTTAGTCCTTGTTCTCGAGCCACAAGCTCCAGCATGGGCAGAGCAGATTGTCCGTTTCCTTCAGACAGGAGAGCTTCCCGAAGAGCAAGAATAAGCAGAGAGAGTAGCCCGGCAGTCAAGTATGTACAAGTTTGTCGACAACACACTGTACAGAACAAGACTCAACGGTGTGAAATTGAAGTGTATTCCCCGGGACGATGGACAAAAGATGTTGGCAGAGATACACGGAGGGATATGTGGTCACCACATTGGCGCAAGAGCACTTGCCGGCAAAGCATGCCGGCAAGGTTTCTTTTGGCCAGAAGCCCTCCAGGATGCAACTGCACACGTAACCAAGTGTGAAGCGTGCCAGTTCCATTCCAAGCAGATACACCAGCCAGCTCAAGCTCTCTAGACGATCCCTTTGTCCTGGCCATTTTCGGTCTGGGGGCTCGACATCCTCGGCCCCTTTCCCCGCTCAGCCGGGGGCTTTGAGTACTTGTACGTTGCAATCGACAAGTTCACAAAGTGGCCAGAAGTAGAGCCAGTGAGAAAGGTGACCGCGCAGTCAGCAGTCAAGTTCTTCAGGTCGATTGTTTGCCGTTTCGGGATCCCTAACAGGATCATCACCGACAACGGCACACAATTCACAAGTCGCACCTTCATGCAGTACGTCCAAGACCTTGGCGCCAAGGTCTGCTTCGCTTCTGTTGCTCACCCGAGGAGCAACGGTCAAGCGGAGAGAGCAAACGCTGAAGTGCTGCGCAGACTCAAGGCAAGAACTTTCGACAGGATGCACAAGTGCGGAAGAAACTGGATCGAGGAGCTGCCAGTGGTTCTTTGGTCGATCAGGACGACGCCAAATCGAGCCACTGGACAGACACCTTTCGCTCTCGTCTATGGAGCAGAGGCAGTTCTCCCCACGGAACTCGTATACGGGTCACCTCGAGTGCTCGCTTATGATGAGCTCGAGCAAGAGCAGCTGCGACAAGATGACGCGCTGCTCCTTGAGGAGGACCGTCTTCAGGCTGCTGCGAGCTGCTCGCTATCAGCAAGCTTTGCGCCGCTACCATAGCTGCAAAGTTAACGCCAGAAGTCTTGAGGAAGCCGACCTTGTTCTTCGACGCGTTCAGTCCGCCAAGAATTTCAACAAGTTGACGCCAATGTGGGAAGGCCCTTATCGGGTGAAACGAGTCACAAGGCCCGGCGCTGTCCGCCTTGAGACCGAAGATGGCTTTCTGGTGGGCAATTCCTGGAATCTTCGCAAGTTTTACCCATAAGGCACGGTTGCCGTGATCCGTTCCGGCAACCACCTTTTGTACAAGTCTTGCCGCTGTTGCATGTAATCCTTTGTACAAAGCCGGGTGCAGACCCCGTGCATCTGTAAAGCTTATGTGCCCCGCACATCTTGTCATTTCATGCTTTCTATTTTCTTGCATGTACTATCTGACACTTTGTGCAGCACCTACCCCCGGTAAGCAATAACGAGCCCAAAGGCTCCATATCTGTATTTTCTCTTCTATCTTTTTTCTCAAGGAGAAGAAGGTTCCCTCGCGCACAAGTTTGCCGGAGGGGAGAAAGATAGTGGTATGGGCCAAGCGCCGTTCAAGAAAGCCTTGCCTTGTCGGGAAGCAGACAACACAAAAGCTAAGTTGCCAAAGTTTGAGCAATCAAATTTTTAAAATTTTAAGTTATCTTCCTTGAACGACCGCACTTTGTATGGAAAACCTGTGCGCGGAGGAACCAACTCGTGGCTAGCCGCGCCCTTACTTTGTTTCGAGCACGCTCAGCGACTTAAGTGTGCTGCGACTACTGTCGCGCCCTTACTTCGTTTTCGAGTTTGCCCAACAACTTAAGCGTGCTGCGACTAGTTGCGACAAGGTTTCTTGTCGGCGACGACACCGCCAGCAGGCTGCTGAAGTTTCGCACTCAGCACTCGCGGCAAAGGTGCCTGCGCCGGCAAGTTCCCTAAAAACCGTAGGGTAAAGACATACAAGACAAGGAAATCAAGTAAAGGAAATAACGTTGCAATTACTACCCAAAATGGAGTTATATTACAAAGTGACTTGTTGCAGTTATAATAGACTGTTGTTCATAACATGGTTGGCAGCGACAAGGAAAGAAGAAAATGGGCAAGCTTAATCCGCGCGGTCACCCTCGACCCTCTTGATGCCGCTCACCTTGTCCACAATGGGTGCGACAAGGGCCTTGAGTGCCTCCATATCAATGTCCGACGGCAAGCTCCTGAGGACGTTGGTGAGGTTGAGGCCTGGATTGCGGAAAGCCACCTTCATCAGCACCTTTTGAAGAGCGCCCGCGCAGAGCTTGCGCGACTCGTCCGCCAGTTGCCTTGGGATTCTTTCCCGGAGCTGCTGGAGGGCCGTCGCCACGCCTCTGAAGAACAGAGTGAGCTTGGCGCTGGGGTGCAGGTTCTCGTCGGTGGAGTACCTGAGATACTCCGCCCCCAGCTGCGCCAGCTCCTTGTCTATATCCACGGCGGCGTTGACAAGACCCTCCGTCCACTGCTCGACGTTCTCCCTGAATATGTTTTGGGTGACGGCAGCGCTCACCAGCAACGCCTTCTCGGCCCTGACCTCCTCCTTCAGGGTCGCCTCCCACTCCTTGGCGTCGTCTAGCGTCTGGTTCAAGGTCGCCAGCTTCAGCTCGAGATCGGCGATGGAGTCCTTGGCGTCGGTGAGCTCCTTGCCCTTATCGGCGAGGCGGACCTGCAGCTCCGAGTGGCTGTGGGCGTCCTTCTCTCGCTCAAGCTTGAGCGCGGCAACCTCCTCGCCGCTCGTCTTGAGGTTGGCTTTGAGCTGCGCCACCCTTGCTTCTAGCTCCTTCTTGGCGGTCTCAGCAGCCGCGGCAGCATCCTTTGCTTCCTGGAGAGCTCCGCCAAGCGACTGCTCGCGCGCGGCAAGTTCTTCCTCGTGACCGTCGAGGTTGACTTTTCGCTGCGCCAGCTCGCCCTCCAGCGAGGATAGTTTCTCGGCGGCAAGCCGCTGCTGTTCCTCCACTTCGGCCTTCTCGAGGATGAAGGCCTGCTGCGCCTCGGCAAGCTGCTCCCGCTCCTCCGCCAAGGACCGGAGAGCCGCTTGGTTGATGGCCCGGAGCTCCTCTGCGCGCTTCTTGATATCAGCTCCCGCCTTTGCGGCAAGAGCCTCGCGGGACTCCAGCTTGGCCTGTCGGGCGCGGTAGAGTGTCAGCAGTTTGCGTAGCAGCCGCTCCTCCTCCCGCTCGCCGCTCCTACTGCTCGGCGCATCGACAAGCTTCAGCCCGGCGGAGGCAAGCACCTCCCCGTCGAAGACCTCTCCCTCGACTGGCGCCTTGGACATGGACGCCCAGGGGAGCTGGATGAAGACGTCGTCGCCAGCCTTTAAGTAGGCGCCCGGCTCGGGCTCGTCGGAGCTGGGGGCTGCGGCTGCGGCGGAGGGCTCGGCGGCCGGTGTAGCGCCTGGCGCTCCTGCGGCCTCAGGGCCGTCAGTACGACCACCAGCCCCTTCGCCAGCTGCTGCGACGGCAGCCTCGGCGGCCCCTGCGCCGTCGGGATCGTCTGCGTCGACCGTTTCCTCGGCAACGGCAGCGTCGTCAGCAACGGCCTCCGTCTCCATTCGCTCAGCTGCGGACGGGTTTGATGGAGGAAAAGACAAGACAATAAGTCAAGCAAATATCCAAAAAAAGAAGAATCTAAAGAAGAAAAGCCCAAGGGGAATTTTTAAAGCAAAGGGATTACCTTCGCGGGCCGGCTCTTCGGTGAGGTTCCTTGCCGGGGAGCTCTCCCTCGGCGGCGTGGTTGTAGCTCCCGCCGGCGGAGGGCCGCTGGTGCTATCCCTCGCCGGAGAACTTGCCCTTGGCGGGGTATTCGCCCTTGGCGGGGTACTCGCCCTTGGCGGAGTGCTCTCCCTTGTCGGAGAGCTTCCCCTTGGCGGTGTGGTCGAAGCCTGCGGCACGTCGGGGGCGGTCTCCTGGCGCTCCTGGTGCTGCTGCTCTGCTCCTACACGCATCAACGAACAAGACGTCAGTAAAGAAGAAGCACCCACGCGCGCCTGACAGCAAAAGATGAACCACACTTACGCTGGGGGCTGCGCTGGGGGCTGCTCTGAAGACCAGTTACCGGGTTCGGCAGGCTTGTCTCGGGCGCACCCCCTGCCGTCGCGGCGGGCTCGTCCTCGATGACAATCACCGGGACCTTGGCTCTCTTCGCCGCCCTCTGGGCCAAAGTTCTGAAAAGAAGAATATGTTCAGAGTTAGGCAAGAGAGATACAAGACAAAACAACAGAAAATCAAAAAAAATACAAGAACAAGAATTGCAAAGTCTTACTCTTCTTCTTCCTCGTCGGAGCTGAGCGCGGAGAAATCAATGTCTGGCTCACGCGCAGTACGAGGAGGCGGAGGAGTGGGCTCCCTTGGCCGCTTGGCGGGAGCAGGGCGGCGGTCTGAGACGACCCCGCTCCGGCTGCCGCCGTGGCGTGGGGAGCGGCAGGGGCAGAAGTTGCGGTCCGGGACGACCCCCCCTCCAGCCGCTACAGAAGCGCGAGGTGCTCCCGTGGTAGGCTTGCTTGCCGCGGTGGCGCGCGTTGCGCGACGCGGCAGCTGTTTGCCCGTCTGCCGCTCCGTCACGTCCCCGGCCTTGCGGAGGCGCCTTCGCGGAGCTGGAGGCTCTGCTGGTGGTGGCGAGCTACCTGAAGACGAAGAAGAGGAGCCGATCTCCAGTGAGCCGCTCGTGTCCCCAACGGGCCCGCTCGACTCGGCACCCTGCTCGGCGGGCCCGCTCGACCCAACGCCCTGCTCGGCGGGCTCACTTGTCTCGGCGACCTGCCCGGCAAGCTTCCCCGCTTTGAGAAACTCTTCTCGCTCGGTGAGGCTTGTCGCCTCTGCTGCCTCCGCCTCCTCCACTGTGTACCCAAACTCGCCCGCGGCCGCGGCTGCCGCCGCCTCTTCCAGCCTCGTGGCGATATATGCCATCTCCTGGTCAGTAGTGTCGCGGGTGAGGCCTTTCTTCTCGTCGGAGTTGATTGGCGTTTCCACCAAGTTGTCGAAGAACGCCTGCACAGCTTCGTCGGTAGGCTCTTGCCAAGTTGGGTCAATCCCGTGGGAATCGCATAGCGGCATCACTGCACGGATGCCGCTGAGCGACGAGTTGTTGCACAGCGGAACTACGCCCCTTGGCAACGTGAACCATTCGGGATGGTCGGAGTCGTACTTGAACAACGCCTGGAGCATCGCGTTGAGCTCCAGGACAGTGAAGTTATAATTGAGGCCCGGGCGCAGCCTCATGATATCTGCCACGTTCTCGAACTCCCAGGCGGGCCTCTTCCTCTCCTGTAGGGGGGCGATGCGGCGGTGGAGAAAGTCTGCTCCAACTGCGCCTACAGTCAGCCCGGCAAGCCTGAGGTGAAGGATCCGGGTAGTGGCGATCTTCAATCTGCTATCTTCCGGGGCCAAGTCGCTCCAGTCGTCGCCGCGCACTACTGGGGCTTGGCGCCGGGCGGTAAAGTGCTGCGGGTTATCCTCTACAATCCAAGACCAATTGGCTCTCCACTCATCCCACTTGCCGCGGAGCTCTCCCAATAAGTAAGCTTCCTTCTTGTGGGTCCTAGAGATCCAAGAGATTCCGCCAGACAGAGGCTCTCCCCTCTCAACTCGAGGCGTGAAATAGTGGCGGAAAAGAGCTACATTGGGGAAGACTCCGACAAAGTTTTCGCACAGATGTGCGAAAACGGCCATGGTCAGAACGGCGTTGGGGGTGAAGTCAAGGAGGTGGAACCCGTAGGTGTTCATGATGTCGCAGAAGAACTCAGAATAGTGCGGGCAAAGCCCGCGGTAGAAACAGGGCGAAAAACGCATATCCGCCCGGGAACATTTCGCAAGCGATGGCTGGGAGTACCTTGGTGCGCGGATGCGCCAGCGTCTCCCTCGACCAGAAAAGGTAGAAGGAATCCCTCAACTCCTCCGCGTCAAGCTTGGGGGGGAAGACCGCCTTCTTCTTCCGCATCGCCGCGAGCCGCAGCGCCTGGACCGACTTCTTAGTCTTCCCCTTCTCGCCTTTCGGAGCCATGGCGGAAGCGGTGAAGGAGGTCGACGGTGCTGGTGGTGCCGGTGGCGAAGGAGGGCGGAGCGCTGCTCTCTTTCGGCCTTCGGGAAGGAGGGGAGCGGCGAAGGTTTCTGAGGATTGAAAAAGCAACGGGCAGATGGACGAACTGCCCCTGTTTCCCCTGCTTATAAGGGGGGAGGGGGCGGACGTTCCGCATTTCCAATTAAAGAAACAGGCCACGATCTCTCCCATGACGCCACGATTGACGCGTGCCGTTAGGGGAGGGCGCGGTGGATACGGAGTGGGATACGGCGTGCCGCAGGCCGCGCGTGCCCGTGCACTGTTTTGGACCTGGACCAACAGCGCTCGACACCGTGTATGGCCCAGGCCCGGGAGCTCCTGTCGGTGTACTAAAGTATGGGTACCTTAGTATCCCGAACTTGTGCACGGGCAGTTGCAACGTCCCGCGACAAGGCTTGCCAGGCGACCGCCAAGATCCTCCGTGGTTCCCATGGAGCCATTCAAGAACAAAGTATCCAAGTCCAGAAGACAAGACCCCGGCAAGAGGAGCTTGCCGGGAAGGCCACTCAAGGCACAAAACCACTCAAGG
>LR738713.1:279397642-279445728 GCA_902687465.1 Secale cereale | reverse complement strand
AAGCACTCCGTGGTAGATCCCCCCTCCGGCGGAGCTCCGGAACAGGCCCCAAGATGGGATCTCACGGGAACAGAAGGTTGCGGCGGTGGAACTATGATTTTTTCTCCTCTTCTGATGGTTTCGGGGTACGTAGGTATATATAGGAGGAAGGAGGGCACCGGGGGCCAAACGTGGGGCCCACGAGGCAAGGGCGTGCCCTATAGGGGGGAGCGCCCCCCACCCTCGTGGATGCCACGTGTGCCGTACTCCGTGGTTCTCAAGTCTCCCGTGCGTATTTTGCTCCAAAAATATCTCTCCCGAAGTTTCATTCTGTGTGGACTCCGTTTGATATTCCTTTTCTGTAAAACCCTAAAATAGGCAAAAAAAACAGCAATCTGGACCGGACCTTTCGGTTAATAGGTTAGTCCCAAAAATAATATAAAAGTGTATAACAAAGCCCATTAGACATCCAAAACATCATAAATAATAGCATGGAACAATTAAAAATAATAGATACGTTGGAGACATATCAGAGCTCCACCGACCTCAACTACAACTCCATATATTCACGTTCGGGGAGAAAAAATCAGAGAGAAGGATTCATCGCGTTTTACGATACGAAGCCGCCGCCTTACCCTAATATTCTTCGAGTGGGCTCAACTGGAGTCCTTCGGGGCTCCGGAGAGGGGAATCCGTCACAATCGTCATCATCAATCATCCTCCATCGCCAATTTCGTGATGCTCACCGCCGTGCATGAGTAATTCCATCATAGGCTTGCTGGACTGTGATGGGTTGGATGAGATTTACCATGTAATCGAGTTAGTTTTGTTAGGGTTTGATCCCTAGTATCCATTATGTTCTAAGATTGATGTTGCTATGACTTTGTTATGCTTAATGCTTGTCACTAGGGCCCGAGTGCCTCGATTTCCGATCTAAACCTATTATGTTTACATGAATATATGTGAGCTCTTGATCCAATCTTGCAAGTCAATAGTCACCTACTATCTTTTTCCACACTTGTGCTTCATAGTAGCACCATGTTCTTCATGATGGAGAGTCTCATGTTTAGTCACTTTCATATACTAGTGGGAATTTTCATTATAGAACTTGGCTTGTATATTCCAACGATGGGCTTCCTCAAATGCCCTAGGTCTTCATGAGCAAGCATGTTGGATGCACACCCACTTAGTTTCTTTTGTTGAGCTTTCATACATTTTTAGCTCTAGTGCATCATTTGCATGGAAATCCCTACTCACTCACATTGATATATATTAATGGGCATCTCCATAGCCCGTTGATACGCCTAGTCGATGTGAGACTATCTCCCTCCTTTTTGTCTTCTCCACAACCTCCACTCTATTCCACATAGTGCTATATCCATGGCTCACGCTCATGTATTGCATGAAAGCTGAAAGGTTTGAAAGAATAGAGTATGAAAACAAGTGCTTGGCTAAAACCGGAGTTGTGCATGATATGAATATTTTGTGTGATGAAGAGGGAGCATAGCCAGACTATATGATTTTGTAGGGATAACTTTCTTTAGCCATAGTATTTTCAGAAGACATGATTGCTCTATTAGTATGTGCTACCTCTTGAGCTTGCGTTGTATTCCCTCGAAGAGGAAAGGGAGATGCAGCACAGTAGCGTAAGTATTTCCCTCAGTTTTTGCGAACCAAGGTATCAATCCAGTAGGAGACCATGCGCGAGTCCCTCGCACTTGCACAAACAAATAAGAACTTCACAACCACGCAATAAGGGGTTGTCAATCCCTTTACGGTCACTTACAAGAGTGAGATCTGATAGAGATGATAGTTATATTTTTGGTATTTTAGGTTTAATAAAACAGCAAATAAAAGCGGTAGAAGTAAAGTAGATGTAGATTCATAAGTTGAGAATAGACACAGGAGCCATAGTTTTCTCTAGTGGCTTCTCTCATGATAGCGATATTCTACGGCGGGTAAACAAATTACTGTCGAGCAATTGATAGAAAAGCGAATAATTATGATACTATCTAGGCATGATCATTGTATATAGGCATCACGTCTGAGACAAGTAGACCGACTCCTGCCTGCATCTACTACTATTACTCCACACATCGACAGCTATCCAGCATGCATCTAGTGTATTGAGTTCATACGAACAGAGTAACGCCTTAAGCAAGATGACATGATGTAGAGGGATAAACTCAAGCAATATGATGAAAACCCCATCATTTTATCCTCGATGGCAACAATACAATTTGTGCCTTGCTGCCCCTACTGTCACTGGGAAAGGACACCGCAAGATTGAACCCAAAGCCAAGCACTTCTCCCATTGCAAGAACTATAGATCTAGTTGGCCAAACCAAACCAATAATTCGAAGAGACTTGCAAGGATATTATGAGCACACATAAAAAGTTCAGAGAAGAACCAAATATCTTTCATAGATAACCTTGATCATAAACTCACAATTCATCGGATCTCGACAAACACACCGCAAAAAGAGATTACATCGAATAGATCTCTCAAAGACCGAGGAGAACCTTGTATTGAGATCCGGAGAGAGAGAAGAAGCCATCTAGATACTAGCTATGGACCCGAAGGTCTGTGGTAAACTACTCACAACTCATGGTGAGGGCAATGATGATGATGATGAAGGCCTCCGTGATGGATCCCCCTCCTGGAACAGGTTCCAAGATGGGATCTCCACAGGAACAGAAGCTACGGCGGTGGAATTAGGGTTTTCTCTCTACGTATGGAGTTTCTGGGGTACATAGGTATATATAGGAAGAAGGAGGGCACCGGGGGCCGTGTGGGTCAGCCTCGAGGTAGGGGGCGCGCCCTGGGAAGGGGGGCGCACCCCCCACCCGCGAGGGTTGGCCCCTTGCCCCCTGACTTGGTTCTGACGTTTCCCGAGCCTGATTTCCTCCAAAAATATCTCTCGCAAAGGTTTCATTCCGTTTGGACTCCGTTTGATATTCCTTTTCTGCAAAACCATGAAATAGGCAAAAAAAACAGCAATCTGGACTGGGCCTTTGGGTTAGTAGGTTAGTCCCAAAAATGATATAAAAGTGAATGATAAAGCCCATTAAACATCCAAGACTTCATAAATAATAGCATGGAACAATCAAATATTATAGATACATTGGAGACGTATCAAGCATCCCCAAGCTTAGTTCCTGCTCGTCCTCGAGTAGGTAAATGATAAAGAATTTTTGATGTGGAATGCTAACCAATATAGTTTATCAATGCAATTCTCTTAATTGTGGCATGAATGTTCAGATCTGAAAGATTTAAGATAAAAGTCTATGTTGACATAAGAAATAACAATACTTCAAGCAATACTAACAAAGTAATCATGTCTTCTCAAAATACTATGGCTAAAGAAAGTTGTCCCTACAAAATCATATAGTGTTGGCTATGCTCCCTTGTTATCACGCTAAATATTCATATTATTCACAACCCCGATTTCAGCCAAGCATTTGTTTTCATGCTCTATCTTTTCAAACCTTTCAACTTTCACGCAATATATGAGCGTGAGCCATGGACATAGCACTATCGGTGGAATAGAGGTGGTTGTGGAGAAGACAAAAAGAGGGAGACAGTCTCACATCGACTAGGTGTATCAACGGGCTATGGAGATGCCCATCAATAGATATCAATGTGAGTGAGTAGGGATTGCCGTGCAACGGATGCACTAGATCTAAATATGAATGAAAGATCAACAAAAGAAACTAGTGGGTGTGCATCCAACTTGCTTGCTCACGAAGACCTAGGGCATTTGAGGAAGCCCATCATTGGAATATACAAGCCAAGTTCTATAACGAAAATTCCCACTAGTATATGAAAGTGACTAAGCATGAGACTCTTTATAACAAAAATTCCCACTAGTTCTACTTTGAAGCACAAGTGTGGAAAAAATAGTAGCAATTGTCCCTTTTTCTTTTTCTGTTTTTTTTCCTTTTTGGGCCTATTTTTTTTCTTGTTTTTTTTGCGGAGGGGCTTTATAGATTCAGCCTTTCCTCCCATGGGACAATGCTCTAAAAATGATGATCATCACACTTTCATTACAACACAATATTACAACTCGATACTATAACAACGAAGTATGACTCTATGTGTATGCCTCCGGTGGTGTACCGGTATGTGCAATGAAACAAGAGTGACATGTATGAAAAGATTATGCATGGTGGCCTTGCCACGAATACGATGTCAACTACAGGATCATGCATGGTAATATGACAATATGATGCGTCATATAAACGGAACGGTGGAAAGTTGCATGGCAATATATCTCGGAATGGCTATGGAAATGCCATGATAGGTAGGTATGGTTGCTGTTTTGAGAAACAATATGGTGGCTGCTTTGAGGAAGGATATATAGTGGGTTTATGGCACCGGCGAAAGTTGCACGGTACAAGAGAGGCTAGCAATGGTGGAAGGGTGAGAGTGCGTATAATCCATGGGCTCAACATTAGTCCTAAGAACTCATATACTTATTGCAAAAATTCACGATTCATCAAAACAAATCAATCAACGCATGCCCCTAGGGGGGAGGTTGGTAGGAGTTAACCATCGCTCGCCCCCGACCTCCACACAAAGGTTGACACTCTACAAATACCTCATGCTTTAACTTAGTCACACAACGGTTCACCATACGTGCATGCTACATGAATCACTAACCTTAACACAAGTATTTCTCAATTTCATAATAACTCCACTAGCATGACTCTAATATCACTATCCTCATGTCTCAAAACAATTATCAAGCATCCAACATCTCTTTCTATTCAATGCACTTGATGTGAATTTTTTTACTACATTGACATTGGATGTTATCATGTGAAGACTAGTTTCTTTAGCCTAAACACTTTACCATGCTGTTTTAATAGACTCTCAAATAGATCTAAGTGAAGCATGAGAGTTCAAAAATTTCTACAAAATATTACCACCACCATGCTCTAAAAGATATAAGTGAAGCACTAGAGCAAAAACTATTCAACTCAAAAGATATAAGTGAAGCACATAGAGTGTTCTAACAATTTCTAGACCATATTTATCTCTCTCAAATAGGTGTGTCCAGCAAGGATGATTGTGGCAATCTAACAAGCAAAGACTCAAATTATACAAGATGCTCCAAGCAAAACACATAACATGTTGCGAATAAAAATATAGCTTCAAGTATAGTTACCGATGGATGAAGACGAAAGAGGGGGTGCCTTCCCGGGGCATCCCCAAGCTTAGGCTTTTTTATTATCTTGAATTTACTTGGGGTGCCATGGGCATCCCCAAGCTTGGGCCTTTGCTACTCCTTGTTCCATAGTCTATCAAAGCAATACTCAAAACTTGATAACTTCACAACACAAAACTTAGACAAGAATTCTCGTGAACTCCGTTAGTAAGAGAAAGCAAACCACCACTCAAAGGTACAGCAAGGAATTCATTCTTTGTTTTTATTGGTGTTAAACCTACTGTACTCCAGGTTCTCTATGGTTCATATCCTCCAATATTACTCATAGATGCATCGGAATAAGCAAACAACACACGAAAAAAAGAATCTACCAAAGACAGAACAGTCTGTAGTAATCTGCACGGTTCGCCTACTTCTGGAACTCCAAAAAATTCAAACTAAATTGATAAATTTTCGCAATTTGCCTACTAATCAGCAGCAAAACGAATCAACTAAAAAGCACGCTCTAGTAAAATCTGAAGACTACTTTAGCGAGAGCTAACGATTCTGTTTTTCACAGCAAGATCATATAAACTTCACACAAGTCTTACCAAAGGTTCTACTTGGCACAAACACTAAACGAAACATGAAAACACATCTAATCAGAGGCTAGATGCAATATTTATTCCCTAACAGCAATCAAAAGAAAAAACATAAAATTGGGTTGCCTCCCAACAAGCGCTATCATTTTACGCCCCTAGCTAGGCACGATACAAGATAGATCTAGGTATTGCCATCTTTGGTCTTCACCCATTTAATGATGTCAAGCTCGAATCTGGGAGGTTCTTTGCGTTTCCCTTCATATTCAGAAATCTTAAGATCTAAAGCATCCAACCGCTTATTGCAAAGAGTAATCAACATATTCATGCGGTGGAGATTGCCACTAACACTCTTAAGAGGTTCAAGAGATTTTTGTAATATTTTCGTTACTTCGCAAATTTTCTCAAAAACTTGCGTCCCTTCCAGGGTTGAGTTTGACTCCTTTTGGGGAGGTAGTGTTCCCACTATTCCCTCTATGATTTCATGCGCGAAACTAGGATCAACTTCGATAAAATTACCTTTGGCAACGCAATCCAAGAGTTGTCTATGAGACATATTCAATCGAACGTAAAAATTGCGAAGGAAGATTCTAAAATTCACTTCTAAGGTGCACTTACGATAAGATTCCATCATCCTAAACCAAGCATCTTTTAAGTTTTCTCCTTGCCTTTGCTTGAAGTGAAGAACTTCAAACTCGGGAGACAGAGGAGCAGACAAGGGGCTAGCCATAGTGACAAGCAAGAAATCCAACACACACAAGCAAACAAGAAGCAAGCAAACGAAAAACACACAGTGGAAGAAGGGCAAATAAAATGGCAAAGGTGAAGTGGGGGAGAGGAAAACGATAGGCAAAAAATGTAATGCGAAGGATAAGGGTTTGTGATAGGTACTTGGTATATGACTTTTGCGTAAGCCTCCCCGGCAACGGTGCCAGAAATTCTTCTTGCTACCTCTTGAGCTTGCGTTGTATTCCCTCGAAGAGGAAAGGGAGATGCAGCACAGTAGCGTAAGTATTTCCCTCAGTTTTTGAGAACCAAGGTATCAATCCATTAGGAGACCACGTGCTAGTCCCTCGCACCTGCACAAACAAATAAGAACTTCGCAGCCAACGCGATAAGGAGTTGTCAATCCCTTTATAGTCACTTACGAGAGTGAGATCTGATTGAGATGATAGTTATTTTTTTGATATTTTAGGTTTAATAAAACAGCAATTACAAGCGGTAAAAGTAAAGTAGATGTAGATTGATAAGTTGAGAATAGACCCGAGGGCCATAGTTTTCTCTAGTGGCTTCTCTCATGATAGCGATATTCTACGGCGGGTAAACAAATTACTGTCGAGCAATTGATAGAAAAGCGAATAATTATGATACTATCTAGGCATGATCATTGTATATAGGCATCACGTCTGAGACAAGTAGACCGACTCCTACCTGCATATACTACTATTACTCCACACATTGATCGCTATCCAGCATGCATCTAGTGTACTGAGTTCATACGAACAGAGTAACGCCTTAAGCAAGATGACATGATGTAGAGGGATAAACTCAAGCAATATGATGAAAACCCCATCTTTTTATCCTCGATGGCAACAATACAATACGTGCCTTGCTGCCCCTACTGTCAATGGGAAAGGACACCGCAAGATTGAACCCAAAGTCAAGCACTTCTCCCATTGCAAGAACTATAGATCTAGTAGGCCAAACCAAACCAATAATTCGAAGAGACTGGCAAGGATATTATGAGCACACATAAAAAGTTTAGAGAAGAACCAAATATCTTTCATAGATAACCTTGATCATAAACTCACAATTAATCGAATCTCGACAAACACACCGCAAAAAGAGATTACATCGAATAGATCTCCTCGATGACCGAGGAGAACCTTGTATTGCGATCCGGAGAGAGAGAGAACAAGCCATCTAGAAACTAGCTATGGACCCGAAGGTCTGTGGTAAACTACTCACAACTCATGGTGAGGGCGATGATGATGATGAAGAAGGCCTCCGTGATGGATCCCCCTCCCAGAACAGGCTCCAAGATGGGATCACCACGGGACCATAAGCTAAGGCGGTGGAATTAGGGTTTTCTCTCTGCGTATCGAGTTTCTGGGGTACATAGGTATATATAGGAAGAAGGAGGGCACCGAGGGCCGTGTGGGCCAGCCTCGAGGTAGGGGGGCGCGCCTGTGGCACCCCGGATCAGAGCGACCGGTTTACCTTGCATTGCGAGCCCAGAGACCTTGTCTTCTGGCAACACACAACATCTTGGTACAGAAAACAACCGCTTTATTGATACTAGCGGACCATAGTTTTACATTACAACGGGTAGCGAGGCCAAATGGCACACACGGTGTGGCAGGATAATATGTACATTATTTAATGAACATTAAAGGCCTCGAGCATAAACTACGCAACAGCGGAACGTCGTCGTAGCGGAACTCCATCTCACATGGACACCGATGTGGACACGGACTAGACTCAGACGGCGCTCCTTTCCAGTGAAACTTTCCTGAAATCTGGCATGACATGCCAGGTCAATACTTTGAATGTACTTGCAAGCTTACAGCAAAGCAAAATCATAATAACAAACAATATCATGATAATTACTCAATATTAAAAAATGCAGCAACAAACTTAGATATATATTAACTAACATGCTATGCTCATGCCTTTGCATAAATAAAACCTCGGTCTGACTTACTGATGATGATTTTTTATAAACTACAAACTTATTCATTTCAACAAGATATAAATCGTGACCTTTCCGGTGATCACCAACCTGTCCATACTTGGTCTCAAAACATCTCGGTGGCTCTTCCACCAATTTATTACAGTACCAAAATTTTAGAACTTAGTGAGCAAAATCTTATTATATGTTGACCCATGGTGTGACCTACTTTCGAGCGTGTCTGTGACCGTGAACTCGGCTATTGATAGATTAATTACACTTTGCAGAGGTAGTGTACTGTACCCACACCACGGAACCCATGGCCTCGTTCTCCCATTCGGGTGGACCAACGCCGTTCCGACGAAACACGTCCATTGCCATGACACTCCCCCGGCCACTCCGACTTAATTCCCACTGGAACAGTCCTGGGTGGCCCTGTGCCTACCAAAGGCACAACGACCATCGTCGTGGCCAAACAGAAATTATCCCAAACGGGGACTCGGTACTATAAAATTAACAACGGGCACAGAAGGTTATGTCTGCTAACCGGGCCAGGGTACTGCATGCCCATAACCTTCCCTATCTAGAGGGACCGACATGAGGCATGACAATGGACCGAATAAAGACCTTCCCATAAAGGTAAATGTGGTTGCACTGGGAAAGACTCGATTCAGTGGCACCATGACCCGGTGAACAATTTATTCAAGTTGAGTTATTAACAGTTTCAACATAAAGAAGAATAAATAACCGGTATCATATAATGTCATGGAATGCAATATACCAAAATGCAGCACATCAACAAATTCAAGGCCATACAAAAGTATAACTGGGTCAACTCTACTTTGATGAACATCATATCTTCACTATTATTCTGGTTATGACTTACTTTCAATTAAAAACAAAATTTATTCTAGCAAAATTTTATCATAATTACTTATGTAAAAGAAAGTAACTTCACATATGCATATCCATAATCATTCTCAAGATCCCAACTTTATTTTAACTATCTTAATATCTTAAACCGAACTCGAACTTTCTGTAAAGTGAATGAAACAAATAAATACAGCAATCAACAGCAAGTATTTGACAAAATAATTAACATGTATGAAATAAATCATTTGTTCAAGTTGGAAAAAAATCACAAATATTGAAATGGCACTATGAAAATGTTGTTGTGGCTTGCCTTAGTTCAAATGAGGCTCACAAGCCTCCTGGTGATCCTCAAGACAAGTTTCCTCTTCTGAAAATAAATAAAAGTACAAAAAAGAAACTATCAAGAATCATTCAAAAATTCACCAGAAAATCTACACAGCACCAAATAGTCTCATTTTTGGTGTGCCGCAAGATTTCTTTACAAAGAACACAATGCAAAAAGAATCAATTCATTTGGACTTCTGGTTAAAAAGTTATTGCAGTTTGAAGTTCTATGTAATATATTTAAAATTTAGAAATTTAAATAAACAAAATAGGGGGGGTGACGTCGAAGGCGTAAAAGCCCAGAGCGCCACCACTCATACCGCTTCGAGCAGGTACAGAGAGGCTGACTAGCGGGCCCCGCTAGTCATGTGAGAGGGAGAGAGGGGGAAGAGCATAGGCGGCCGCTGCTTTGCCAGAGAGCACGCGGGCGATGCTGCTCCTTGGCCCAAATGGAAAGGATAGATCGACGGAGGGGATCGAGGCGGACCTGCCCGTACCAGTAGGGTTGCTAGAGGTGGACGGACAACATCGGAACGGAGCTCGAAGGCGGAGGCAGAACCGAGGGTTCGCTGGAGTTGTAGAAGACGGCGAGCAACGGCGCCTCCAGCAGCTCCAGCTAGGTGAAGAGGCTCCACCAGAGAGTGGCGGAGGCTCTGGTGGGGTCACCTTGGACAGAGAGGGCCTAGAGCTACCTCGATAACCTGAGGGGGATCGCCGGTGAGCTCGAGCTCGGGGACGGTGGCCTGAGGCCTGCCCGGCTGGGCCACGGGGTTCTACGCGATCTGTGGTCGTGTGGGAGTGGAGCTGGGTGCTCGGAGCGGCTGGGAGAGGGCCTATATATAGGCGAGCCGAGAGGGGGAAAACGGGGCTCCGCCGGTGACACCTGGCTGCGCCTAGCGACGAATTGGCGTCAGTGAGAGGGGAGAGAAGGCGACGGAGTCACGCGGGAGCTGTGGCCGGACGGGGACGAGCACAGGGGCGCTGGGGTGGCGACGAGCACAGTGCGCACCGCACTGTTGCCTTGGCCGGACCGCGCCCGTGCTCGCTGCGGCGAGCTTCGGTGTCGGCGAGCGCCATAGGGGGACTGTGGAGGTGAAGACGATGATGGTGGCGCGGTTTGGCACGCTTGGGCAGGCGCGGAAGCGAGCACGCGCTCTACAGAGCGCTCGGCGGCATCCAGAGCGCGCCGACAGACTGCCATGGCATGGTGTACACGCGTGGTCACCGCGCGAACTATGCCTACTGGCTGACTTGGTGCCAAAATCCATGTCTGGCGTGTTGTTCGTGGTAGATAGGAGAGTTACCCGTGGTTGGTTTATTTCCAGACGCAGTAGAAAGAAAGTAACACGCCTGGTAAGTTTCTGGATAGAAACTTTGAGAGCTTACTGAGGTAAAATGGTTAATAGTTGGAGGCTGTGCTTTGGAGGCTAGTCAAGAGTTACTAAGGTGAAGATGCACAAGGAGTTTTAGAAGAAGTGGAGCAAGTAAAATGGTAGTTGCTGTAGAAACTACCATTTCTGTCCAAAATAGAAAAGATTTTCTGTAGCAAAAATATTCCAAAAAGTAGGGCAATATTTTTGCTCAGGTATGTGTCTTAGGGTCCAAAGAATATCTAGGAATTTCCTCAGAATTTTGTGAGCCAGAAAAGTAGGGGTTGCTTTGGAGCACAAAGCATTTAGCTAGGGTTTTGGGAAGAAAAGTGAATATTTTCAAATAAGAAAAATATTCCCTAAGGTATATTAGAGTGGTCCAGAGGGAAAAGCTAGTTTGGGATGGATAGGAGGCACTTGGGTGAAAGTCAAGGGTACCAAAGTGTCTAAGTCCATATGAAATGATTCAAAAAATCCCAAGGTTTGAAATGTATTCAAATAAAGCTCTAGCAAATAAAAGAAGGCAAAAAGCAGGCTGTCACAGCGCCCTGGGAAGGGGGGCGCGCCCCCACCCTCGAGGGCTGGACCCTTGCCCCCTGACTTGGTTCTGACATTTCTCGAGAGTGATTTCCTCCAAAAATATCTCTCGCGAAGGTTTCATTCCATTTGGACTCCGTTTGATATTCCTTTTCTGCAAAACCCTGAAATAGGCAAAAAACAACAATCTGGATTGGGCCTTTGGGTTAGTAGGTTAGTCCCAAAAATGATATAAAAGTGAATGATAAAGCCCATTAAACATCCAAGACTTCATAAATAATAGCATGGAACAATCAAAAATTATAGATACGTTGGAGACGTATCAGTATGCTTGAAGTATTATTATTTCTTATGTCAATATAGACTTTTGTCTTGAATCTTTCAGATCTGAACATTCATGCCACAATTAAGAGAATTACATTAAAATTATGTTGGTTAGCATTCCACATCAAAAATTATGTTTTTGTCGTTTACCTACTCGAGGACGAGCACGAATTAAGCTTGGGGATGCTTGATACGTCTCCAACGTATCTATAATTTTTTATTATTCCACGCTATTAATTATGATGTTTTGGATGTTTAATGGACTTTGTTATACACTTCTATATTATTTTTGGGACTAACCTATTAACCCAAAGGCCCAGTCTAGATTGTTGTTTTTTGCCTATTTCAGGGTTTTACAGAAAAGGAATATCAAACGGAGTCCAAACGGAATGAAACTTCGGGAGAGATATTTTTGAAGCAAAATACGCACGGGGGACTTGAGAACCATGGAGTAGGGCTGACGTGGCGTCCACGAGGGTGCCCCCCCCTACAGGGCACGCCCCTACCTCATGGGCCCCACGTCTGGCCCCCGGTGCCCTCCTTCCTCCTATATATACCTACGTACCCCGAAACCATCAGAACAACAGAGAAAACCCTAGTTCCACCGCCGCAACCTTCTGTTCTCGTGAGATCCCATATTGGGGCCTGTTCCGGAGCTCCGCCGGAGGGGGGGGGGATCTACCACGGAGTGCTTCTACATCATCATCATCGCCTCACCATGAGTTATGAGTAGTTTACCACAGACCTTCGGGTCCATAGCTAGTATATATATGGCTTCTTCTGTCTCTTTGGATCTCAATACCAAGTTCTCATCGGTCTTCGAGGAGATATATTCGATGTAATCTCTTTTTGCGGTGTGTTTGTCGAGATCCGATGAATTGTGGGTTAATGATCAAGATTATCTATGAGAAATATTTGGTTCTTCTGAACTCTTTTATGTATGATTATAATATCCTTGCAAGTCTCTTCGAATTATTGGTATGGTTTGTCCTACTAGATCTATAGTTCTTGCAATGGGAGAAGTGCTTAGCTTTGGGTTCAATCTTGCGGTGTCCTTTCCCAGTGACAGTAGGGGCAGCAAGGCATGTATTGTATTGTTGCCATCGAGGATAAAAAGATGGGGTTTATATCATATTGATTGAGTTTATCCCTCTAGATCATGTCATCTTGCATAAGGCGTTACTCTGTTCTTATGAACTTAATACACTAGATGCATGCTGGATAGCGGTCGATGTGTGGAGTAATAGTAGTAGATGCAGAATAGTTTCGGTCTACTTATTTCTGACATGATGCCTATATATAATGATCATGCCTAGATATTCTCATAATTATTCGCTTTTCTATCAATTGCTCGACAGTAATTCGTTCACCCACCGTAGAATTCTGCTATCATGAGAGAAGCCACTTGAGAAACCTATGGCCCCCGGGTCTATTCTCAACATATCAATCTACAATCTACTTTACATTTTCTCTTTTACTTTCTGTTCTTATATCCAAAAATACCAAAAATATCAAACTATTATCTCTACCAGATCTCACTTTCGTAGGTGACCGTAAAGGGATTGACAACCCCTTATCGTGTTGGCTGCAAGGTTCTTATTTGTTTGTGCAGGTGCGAGGGACTCGCGCGTGGTCTTCTACTGGATTGATACCTCCGTTCTGAAAACTGAGGGAAATACTTACGCTACTGTGCGGCATCACCCTTTCCTCTTAGAGGGAATACAACGCAAGCTCGAGAAGTAGCAGCATGTATGACTATATTCGGAATACATGCCTACATTATATTGATGAACTGGAGCTAGTTATGTGTCATCCTATGTTATGACTGTTACACGAGGAATCACATCCGACATAATTATCCATCACTTATCCATTGCCGACGAGCTTTTCACATATTGATCTTTGCTAGTTATTTTTCCGTTGCTACTGTTACAATTACTACTAAAACCGCTACCGTTACTTTTGCCACCGTTACCGTTGCTTCCATACTACCTTGCTACTAAATACTTTGTTGTAGATATTAAGTCTTCTAGGTGTGGTTGAATTGACAACTCAACTGCTAATACTTGAGAATATTCTTTAGCTCCCCTTGTGCCAAATCAATAAATTTGGGTTGAATACTCTACCCTCGAGAACTGTTGCGATCCCCTATACTTGTGGGTTATCGGGAATCCACATCGGAACGTATTGGGTGAATCTCTACACGTACACATTATTTGCACCCACCATACACCCTCCATTCGAGGCGAGAGAGGTTTCCAAAATTCCTTTGTGACTGTGCAGTTCTGCTCATGGCGGTAGTATAGCTCTCTTGAGCGGTTGTACCGCTGGCATGCAGTTCCGGTCAAACCACCGCTCCAAGTACCGCACACGGGTGATACCCTTCTGTACCGGGTACGGTGGTCGACTGGTGGTGGAGCGGAAGTTCCTGTTTGTCTTGACAAACCGGTACTGCCGGTGTTCAGGGCGGTAGTACCACCTGGAACTCCGCCACCCAGGAATTGCTTGTAATGCCCAGGATGGGACTATACCTCCTACGTGTCGAGGCACGACTTAAAGGTATAAGACCATCCTAGAATGATCTCAAGTTTGGTATCTTTGCACGACTCATGTAAAAGAGGGATTAAATTGCAAAAGGAGATAGTTGGCTTACACTCACCACTTCACACAATACATTACATAAGCAGATCATCACAAAACATCACAACCCGACTACGGGTGAAGATCCAAAAGAAAGATACCAAAAACAACATAAAGCCACAGGTCAGGATCGAATCCTAGTAGAAGAACCACTACTGATCGTCGAAACGTCACAAGCATACGACCACTCTCTTCATCGAACTCCCGGTGAAGAACTGATCCATCTCCTACATCAAACTCGGCTGAACCTGCATCTGGTGTGGTGAAGTAACTGTGAGCCACAGAGGACTCAGCAATCCCGTTCCCGGGTAACACGACTATTTAAGCCTTGGGTGAGGACAAGGCTGAAGAAAGAACAAAAGGTGAAGGAACAACAAGAGTCTGCAGCAGCAACTAGCACTAGCTTACATAATAGAGAGCGAGAAGAGAAGTCGCATCGGTCGAGAGATGATCACGAAGTGATCCTAACTAAAACACGTCAATCATAACCCCACCGTGTTCAACTCCCGAATCCCTATTCGGAAATTGACAGTCACGGTACACACGCTGGTAGTGTATTGGAACATGGTGTCAAGTTATCTACAACCGGATATTAACAAGCTCCCATCTGCCACATAACCGCGGGCACGGCTTTCGAAAGTTCAAACCCTGCAGGGGTGTTCCAACTTGGCCCATGACAAGCCCATGATCCACGGAGTCGCAACTCCAAAGGTGGGAAGACCCGAGTATTCTCGGAATCCCGTGCTCAAGATACTCCGAACTAAGGTAAGGCTAATCCAGCGAATCCTCCCGGCGTGTCGACACCCTGATAGGTAGCCGCGCGTATCTAGTCTCAGGACACGACCGGATGGGCGATGCTACGGGTTTTTACCAAACCTCGAGTTTCCTCGTGGTGGCCCCGCAGGACCCCCGTTTCGGACCAACACTCATGTGGAGCACTGGCCCGGGGTTGTTGAATTAAAATAAAAGGTATAACTAGTCCCTATGCAAGTTTTATTAGTTATTAGGCGAATAGTACCAATGTTGGGACTTGCTGGAAAAGACTTAGCACTTAGCGGTTTATCGAGGGGGTCCCATACACCCCAACCGTGTTAGGAACGCATAATCAAGGAACATAACACCGGTTTATACGGTTCCTAACGGCATGAGTGGAACAAATCACCAAGCAAAAGGCTTAGCCTTCCACCCTTGCCAATATATAGATGATTTCATTTAACCATTTATATAGTGTGATATAACCCAACAAACTTCAACATGAAGCTAGCATCTTCAATCTTCACCTGCAACTAACAATGCTATAAGAGGGGCTAACCAAGCCTACGTATAGCCAATCAAAGGTTTGCATGGCTAGGGTGGTTAAACAGGTTCATGGTTACAATAGGAGGCTGACAGGAAAGACATGGGCATCGAGGCAAAACTATAGAGCGATACTACTAGCAATAGGCAAAGATAGTAATGTTATCGGGGTTCGGTCATCTTGCCTAGAATCCACAAGGGAGAAGAACAGATCCATGAAGTAGACGGAGCAACATAGACTAGAGAATCCTCACAACTCCGTAACACAACCGAAGCTAACAAAAGAAGCAACCGGAAAGAAGCAAACGACACGGTAAACGCACAAGCATAAACATGGCATACGATGCACAAACAAGTATGATGCATGTCCGGTTTAAATATGCATGGCATGGCAAAGTGCACAAACAAATACTACAAGTTAAGTGGAGATCAATATGCAACGAGTTGCATATTGACGAAACACCACATTTAATTATTTAATTGACTCTCATTTATTTACAAGACAAGATTAAGTGTTTGTTAACATGGCAAAAGGTGAAGCATAATAAAACTGCACTATTTAGGCATTTTAAATGAGGCCGGAAAATAACAACAACATATCCGGAAAATCCCCATGAGCATGTTCAATAATTATACAGCAACAACAATTCACACATATAATGTTGTTAACATGATGCGGATGACATGATCAAGTTTATGCAATTTTATTAAAAGGTTGACTTATAAGAGATATAGATGACAGGGAGAATTAGTCATCGTGGTGGAAAGAAAGGGTGCCACGACAACGAACCGAAAATGATGCACCGGCAACATCTCGGTTCCGGCAACTCGTTGAGAGTCCGGTGCAAAAGGAAAGATGGCGTGAGCGAGCCAAACGAGATGAAAGGTGGGGCGATCCCGTTACCGGGTTCCCACGAGTCGGTGACGAGGCAACTGAGGAACACGACAAAAGAGGCACAACGGGCACGAAGCACAAGTGAAACATCTCATACAACACAACAAGCATCTCACGGGTCATCGTCTCGGGGTTATACCTTCGGGACACACGTTTCGGAGGGGCTCGAGATCGTAGAGGAAGAAGTCGTTTACGTTTGGAGAGGAAGTAGTGGTACACGGCCGAAGAGGAAGTAGTTGTTCACGGGTCTTCGGCGACGGTAGACGTTCACGTTACGTGTCGTGGTACTTGCGGCGTCGGACATCTTCGGGGCGACGGTAGTGGTACACGTTCCGTAGGGGTACTTGTCGCATCGCCATGTAGTTGAACTTGACGGTCGTCGGCGACTCGAAGGGGTACTCGTTTCTTCCGAAGGTAGTCATTCTCGTTCGTAGTCGTTCACGCCCCCGAAGAGGTACTTGGCGCATCGCCGATCGTAGTTGTACTTGTCATCGGAGGGGGTACTTGGTCGGGTCGCCGTGTACTCATTCATGTAGTCGTACACGGAGCTCGTAGCCGTTCAGTCGTCGTACACGAGGGTCTCTGTCGAAACAGCAGCACAGCAACACAACAAAAAAAATACAAAAACAACACGGGAGGGCGACGAGGCCATGGCAGCGACAGCAACAGCAGGTCTTGGGGCGGCCATGGCGGGGATGCAGCAGGAAGAGCGGCCCGGGAGGCGCTGCGGGAGACGGAGGAGACGAGGCAACCGACGAGGCAGGGGCGCTGGTCGCCTGCGCGGGGAGGAAGGGCGTCGGGGCGCCGGGCTTCGGCCATCTTGCGGGGCGCCAGGGGGCTCTGGCCTTGGTTTGCCGGACGGACGAGGCAGCAGGACGAGGGGCTTCCTCGAGGGGCCGAGGAACGCGGCTCCTAGTGCAGGAGACGGAGGCACAGCCGGCTCGCGGGCACCAGAGAGGAGGGCGCGGCGGAGGAGCACGGAGGGAGACCCGATCCGCGTGGAGGGGCGCCAGGTAGTGGAGGGGCGCAGCGACTTGGCCAACTCGCGAGGCGGCCGGCGAACCTGGACACAGAGGCAGGGGCGGCGCGATGCAGAGAAGGTCTCGCTCGGGGCCGGAGCAGGGAGGCTCGGGGCTGGCGGCGTTCGAGGGAAAAGGGAGGCGACGGGATCCAGCGGGGAAGGAGGACGGGAGAAGGGGCTCGAGGGGAACGGGAGATCGAAGGGGAAATCGAGGAAGCGGCGACTGCGGGAGAGATGGGGAGAGATCGATCGGGAGTTAGGGTTAGGAGCGGTCGAGGGAGGCTGCGGGCCTGGCTGAGAGGGAGACACAGGGCCAGATGGGAGATGGGCCTTGAGGCCGCGGTGAGGAGAAAATGGGCCAGGGAGGAGGCTGATGCGGCTGGAGGGATGGGCCAAAAGGAGGGATGGCCGGCTGGGCCTGGAGACGGCTGGTATTGAAGAAAAAAAATGAATAGATAAAACTGAAATAGAAAAGGGAAAAATAGAAAGGGAGGTTAGGGGTGGAATCTGGGCAAGAGGTCAATTTTCCCGGCCTCGCAAAAATGTAAGGAATTTAATAAAATTGCTGGAGGGTTTTTTTTGGAAGAACCTCGGAACAACGGAAAGGAATTATTGGCAAGGTTTTTGAAGGAGAAACTCTAAGTAAAAAGACATGGGGAAAATATGCAAGTGTGTTGGGTTAATTCCAACGAATGGAATATTTATTAATATAGCTCCCTAATAATATTGAGAGGCTTTTATATGTTATAAAGAGAAGTCACCTTCCCTCGATTTAAATGGACCGAAGGTCCACACGATTTATTGGTTGAGATGCAAAATAAATATGACATGATGGCATGATGACATGATGCAATGCAAAATAAATAAAGCAAGCACAACTGAAACACACGGGAGAACCCGGAACATCTGGAATCTTCTGGAATCTTCTGGGACGTCGGTCTTCGGGTGTCACAACGCTCCCACACTAACAGAGGATCTCGACCCGAGATCCTAGAGATAGCACCGGGTAAAAACGGAAGAGGAAGAGGTAAAAAAAAGTTGCTTCTTTGACAGACGAGTGAAACCAAAGAACCTTGAGAGGTTGAACAAGTTGAAAGAAAGAAAGCAACGGAGATGAACGAAGTTAAGAGCACTTCGGTAAAAGGAGGAACAAGGAACTAATGAGAACCTTATAGGTTGAAAGACATGAATTAAGAGCTTACGAACCAAAAGAATATGAAACTGCAACGGCATAGCCAAGGAATAAGAATGACAGAATTTGGACAGCACTCCGTCTGAAAATGGAAGGAATTGAACAAGAAGTTGAGGAGATGGAAAGATACTTGATGAAAACAACAAAACACAGCCTCCGGAACAATTAAAAGAATGGCACAAGGGGTAAGAAAGATTTCAGATAGCACTCCGGTTAAAAGATAGGCAAAACTAGATAAGATGACGTAACTAGAATGAAGAATACAACACTCCGGTTAAATAGACAAGCAAGGGAGAATATGATCTTGATAAAACGAGATGATGGGACGAAGAGAGCAATATCACAATGCCTCCGGAATGAAAGAATAGAATATAGTTCAATGAAAGAAATGAACGGAGAAAAGTATGACAACCTCTCTCAAAATTGAATTTGAAATAGCATCCTTACGAGGAAGGGTTGAACGGAGTTGTTGGAAAATCAACAGCAAAAGAATAAGCTTGAAGTGGGGTTATGGAAAACATCTCAAAATTAAGAGGTGACAACCAGCCACTAAGAGAAACAAATGATTGCATTGCGATCAACAAGGAGATGAAAACCTTATCTCACCGGGAGGATAAATGAAGAAACTGGGTCATTTATCAGCACCATAATAGCAACAATCCTTAGGGAAAGCTTTTAGGTGAATTATAACCCAAGATAACTCCAACTAATAATTGAAAGGTTGAAAAGATTTCCTGAACAAAGAAAATGATGGTTTAATTATCTCATACTTGATAACTCGTGAATCATGAAACATGAAGAAATTGTCAAGAATGACATAACACCATCTGATAAGATAAGGTAGAAAGGATTGCAATTGGAAAGCATGATGAAGAATGCTTGAGCTCCAACAAGAATCTTGATGAAGACTACGAGGATGAATTAAAAACATGATAAACCACCATGAGAACTCCGGTAACAAAAGGATGAGAAGTGAAAGATGAAAAGAATAAGATTCAAGGCCTGCGATGAATTAGATGGAGCTTGAAATGATAATTGAAATAACTTGGAGCTCCAGAAAAACAAGATGAAGAAATTTAGAACCAAGGATATGATATGATGAACAAGCTCCAGACAAAAGAATTAAATCACCTTGAAGGAATAAGAATAAGAATTATGTCATGCATCTCCTTCACCAATTTAAATTGATGACAACCAAAGGATTTGGCATACTACTTATTCTCGTTGCAAAGAATTAATGAGAGATCTCGCACAAGCTTGGATAAATCTTCAACAAACCACCGGTAGGATTATGAAAGAACAAATGAATTAAAAGATAACAACGGAAGGGTAATCTTGAACGAACCACCGTAAAAATAGGGAGACGAACGAGAGACATCAATGAATCATATTTGGAGAACGAAGTTGAAAACTGAGAACGAAGAATCTTCTGACATGATGGCCTTCGGAGGAACACAAAGAAAAGAATTCATGAAATGCTTCGGACGGTTAAAAGAATTCCTCACAATCGGAACAATAATGAGGATGGCAAGCAGCTAGAACCACGAATCTTCAAGAGAACGGCCAAGGTTAAGAGAAACACTTCTCCGGTCTCCAAATGTTGAGAATGAAGACGGGAAATGTCATGAAGAATTGTTGAGCACTCCGGAATGAAGAATTAAAAGGTTGAACCAATGATGAACAAGAATTTGAAAGCGATCTTGGAGAAGGCATGTGACTGATGGAGATCATTCTTACGTCACACTTTGAAAGAATTTGAGTATAACTCAGGAAAAAAGAAGAGTCAGGTAAGATCCTGGGAAAAGACCTGTGGGTTAGGGCCCACTCAAAAGAAAATCACCGTTGGAAAAGATTGTTTGAGAGATATTGCACCGGTTAAATTAAATGGCTTGAATAAGATAACAATCTCAAAATAGCTTGAACGGATTAAGAATGGAAACACAAATCTTCAACACTCCGGATATGAATAGCAAGAGGAGAATGATTAATTGGGCACCGGAATAAGAAAGCATTGTGAAATGAGGAAAAGGGTAAGATCAACACCGAAATCTTGAATTACATCCACCAGAGAAGAAACGAGAACGAAGAATGATGAACTTGAAGCTCTTGAGCATCTCCACGAGAATCACCGGATAATGAAATTGAACGAAATGAATGAAGAAACATCACATTAATAAAATGGAAATTTCATTTAAGAATTTCTGGCTCCAAGAAGAAGAAGGGTGGGAGGGCGGGTAAAACAAAGACAGCTTGGGACGAATGAAACAGACAAATCGTCAGATTTCTCAACGGCGTCCGTATGGAATAACTTGAAGAGAAGGCACACCGGTTGAAAGGATTAACATGAATATCTCGATGATTAAGAGGGACTAGCACTCCCATAGAAATATGAGAACACCGATTAAGAAAGGTATGGAATCAACACTTGACATCGAAGCAACTCGAATACCAGAATCAAAACAAGAACAAAGGATAGATATGCAACATGATCTTCACAATATCATCCAAACAGAGAATTGAACGAATGAATTCCGCAGGTACATCAACTTGACGAGAAGCCACTTGGAGAACAAAAGGTAAATAAAAAGGAACAAGGAACAGATAGAACAAATACAAGATAGAAGCTTCGTTCGACATCTTCGTGCTGAAAGCTCATGGAACGTGTTACAAAATGGTTTTGCAATCCCCGGATCAGCACAGCCAAGGACCCTTTAAGATGCAACTCCTGATCGGAACAAGCCCATAAAACCACTTCACTCAATGTAGAACCCCAAACTTCATATCATGCACTCGTTGGAAGAATGCCTAGAACTACTAGATGAACCCACCTATTAATTTCCAAAAGTTTCCAGTTATGCAATCAGGTGTTGGGGATACAGGGGAAGCACCGCGCACTCAACTCTAATCCTACATCCAGTTGTATCCATCCTTCAACACATAACCAGTTATCTCCGGAAACCGTTTACCTCGGACCTTCGAAACGCATCCACTATACAAGCTATGGCAATACTCCCGAACTACCTCCCCAGTACTGGGTGATGTCGGGGTTATCTTGCCACTAACCGCATAGGAGAGTTTTCGATGTCGGCCGTCTTAAGTATTCTAGTACTGCCGCGATGGATTTGTGACGACAACACCTCGGAGCTCAACTCCCCGGGACACTGCCACAACCCCTAATGACAGGAGGCATCGAGAACAATGTTCTCGTCACAAAGACATCGAAACAATCCAAACAATACTCGCGAGATCCTAAAAAAAATTGTGCAATTTTTTGAAAGTAGAAGAGAAAAGAGTAATCGTCAGGAGTCCTCACCAGAGCGAAAAGAGAAGAGGAGCAAAAGAAATCCTACTCTCCGATATAAATATAGGACTCAAAACATTTTCAGTGTGTGCCTAGACTCAACCGTCAATGATTCGATCAATCAGTGGGGGCTTCTAGGTCGGAGAAGGCTCTGAATACCAACTTGTAATGCCCAGGATGGGACTATACCTCCTACGTGTCGAGGCACGACTTAAAGGTATAAGCCCATCCTAGAATGATCTCAAGTTTGGTATCTTTGCACGACTCATGTAAAAGAGGGATTAAATTGCAAAAGGAGATAGTTGGCTTACACTCACCACTTCACACAATACATTACATAAGCAGATCATCACAAAACATCACAACCCGACTACGGGTGAAGATCCAAAAGAAAGATACCAAAAACAACATAAAGCCACAGGTCAGGATCGAATCCTAGTAGAAGAACCACTACTGATCGTCGAAACGTCACAAGCATACGACCACTCTCTTCATCGAACTCCCGGTGAAGAACTGATCCATCTCCTGCATCAAACTCGGCTGAACCTGCATCTGGTGTGGTGAAGTAAATGTGAGCCACAGAGGACTCAGCAATCCCGTTCCCGGGTAACACGACTATTTAAGCCTTGGGTGAGGACAAGGCTGAAGAAAGAACAAAAGGTGAAGGAACAACAAGAGTCTGCAGCAGCAACTAGCACTAGCTTACGTAATAGAGAGCGAGAAGATAAGTCACATCGGTCGAGAGATGATCACGAAGTGATCCTAACTAAAACACGTCAATCATAACCCCACCGTGTTCAACTCCCGAATCCCTATTCGGAAATTGACAGTCACGGTACACACACTGGTAGTGTATTGGAACATGGTGTCAAGTTATCTACAACCGGATATTAACAAGCTCCCATCTGCCACATAACCGCGGGCACGGCTTTCGAAAGTTCAAACCCTGCAGGGGTGTTCCAACTTGGCCCATGACAAGCCCACGATCCGCGGAGTCGCAACTCCAAAGGTGGGAAGACCCGAGTATTCTCGGAATCCCGTGCTCAAGATACTCCAAACTAAGGTAAGGCTAATCCAGCAAATCCTCCCGGCGTGTCGACACCCTGATAGGTAGCCGTGCGTATCTAGTCTCAGGACACGACCGGATGGGCGATGCTACGGGTTTTTACCAAACCTCGAGTTTCCTCGTAGTGGCCCCGCAGGACCCCCGTTTCGGACAAACACTCATGTGGAGCACTGGACCGGGGTTGTTGAATTAAAATAAAAGGGATAGCTAGTCCCTATGCAAGTTTTATTAGTTATTAGGCGAATAGTACCAATGTTGGGACTTGTTGGAAAAGACTTAGCACTTAGCGGTTTATCGAGGGGGTCCCATACACCCCAACCGTGTTAGGAACGCATAATCAAGGAACATAACACCGGTTTATACGGTTCCTAACGGCATGAGTAGAACAAATCACCAAGCAAAAGGCTTAGCCTTCCACCCTTGCCAATATATAGATGATTTCATTTAAGCATTTATATAGTGTGATATAACCCAACAAACTTCAACATGAAGCTAGCATCCTCAATCTTCACCTGCAACTAATAATGCTATAAGAGGGGCTAAGCAAGCCTATGTATAGCCAATCAAAGGTTTGCATGGCTAGGGTGGTTAAACAGGTTCATGGTTACAATAGGAGGCTGACAGGAAAGACATGGGCATCGAGGCAAAACTATAGAGCGATACTACTAGCAATAGGCAAAGATAGTAATGTTATCGGGGTTCGGTCATCTTGCCTGGAATCCACTAGGGAGAAGAACGGATCCATGAAGTAGATGGAGCAACATAGACGAGAGAATCCTCACAACTCCGGAACGCAACCGAAGCTAACAAAAGAAGCAACCGGAAAGAAGCAAACAACACGGTAAACACACAAGCATAAAAATGGCATACGATGCACAAACAAGTATGATGCATGTCCGGTTTAAATATGCATGGCATGGCAAAGTGCACAAACAAATACTACAAGTTAAGTGGAGATCAATATGCAACGAGTTGCATATTGACGAAACACCACATTTAATTATTTAATTGACTCTCATTTATTTACAAGACAAGATTAAGTGTTTGTTAACATGGCAAGAGGTGAAGCATAATAAAACTGCACTATTTAGGCATTTTAAATGAGGCCGGAAAATAACAACAACATATCCGGAAAATCCCCATGAGCATGTTCAATAATTATAAAGCAACAACAATTCACACATATAATGTTGTTAACATGATGCGGATGACATGATCAAGTTTATGCAATTTTATTAAAAGGTTGACTTAAAAGAGATATAGATGATAAGGAGAATTAGTCATCGTGGTGGAAAGAAAGGGTGCCACGACAACGAACCGAAAATGATGCATCGGCAACATCTCGGTTCCGGTAACTCGTTGAGAGTCCGGTGCAAAAGGAAAGATGGCGTGAGCGAGCCAAACGAGATGAAAGGTGGGGCTATCCCGTTACCGGGTTCCCACGAGTCGGTGACGAGGCAACCGAGGAACACGACAAAAGAGGCACAACGGGCACGAAGCACAAGTGAAACATCTCATACAACACAACAAGCATCTCACGGGTCATCGTCTCGGGGTTATACCTTCGGGACACACGTTTCGGAGGGGCTCGAGATCGTAGAGGAAGAAGTCGTTTACGTTCGGAGAGGAAGTAGTGGTACACGGCCGAAGAGGAAGTAGTTGTTCACGGGTCTTCGGCGACGGTAGACGTTCACGTTACGTGTCGTGGTACTTGCGGCGTCAGACATCTTCGGGGCGACGGTAGTGGTACACGTTCCGTAGGGGTACTTGTCGCATCGCCATGTAGTTGAACTTGACGGTCGTCGGTGACTCGAAGGGGTACTCGTTTCTTCCGAAGGTAGTCGTTCTCGTTCGTAGTCGTTCACGCTCCCGAAGAGGTACTTGGCGCATCGCCGATCGTAGTTGTACTTGTCATCGGAGGGGGTACTTGGTCGGGTCGCCGTGTACTCGTTCATGTAGTCGTACACGGAGCTCGTAGTCGTTCAGTCGTCGTACACGAGGGTCTCTATCGAAACAGCAGCACAGCAACACAACAAAAAAATACAAAAAAAACACGGGAGGGCGACGAGGCCATGGCAGCGACAGCAACAGCAGGTCTTTGGGTGGCCATGGCGGGGATGCAGCAGGAAGAGCGGCCCGGGAGGCACTGCGGGAGACGGAGGAGACGAGGCAACCGACGAGGCAGGGGCGCTGGTCGCCTGCGCGGGGAGGAAGGGCGTCGGGGCGCCGGGCTTCGGCCATCTTGCGGGGCGCCAGGGGGCTCTGGCCTTGGTTCGCCGGACGGACGAGGCAGCATGACGAGGGGCTTCCTCGAGGGGCCGAGGAACGCGGCTCCTTGTGCGGGAGATGGAGGCACAGCCGGCTCGCGGGCACCAGAGAGGAGGGCGCGGCGGAGGAGCACGGAGGGAGACCCGATCCGCGCGGAGGGGCGCCAGGTAGTGGAGGGACGCAGCGACTTGGCCAACTCGCGAGGCGGCCGGCGAACCTGGAGACAGAGTCAGGGGCGGCGCGATGCAGAGAAGGTCTCGCTCGGGGCCGGAGCAGGGAGGATCGGGGCTGGTGGCGTTCGAGGGAAAAGGGAGGCGACGGGATCCAGCGGGGAAGGAGGACGGGAGAAGGGGCTCGAGGGGAACGGGAGATCGAAGGGGAAATCGAGGGAGCGGCGACTGCGGGAGAGATGGGGAGAGATCGATCGAGAATTAGGGTTAGGAGCGGTCGAGGGAGGCTGCGGGCCTGGCTGAGAGGGAGACATAGGGCCAGATGGGAGATGGGCCTTGAGGCCGCGGTGAGGAGAAAATGGGCCAGGGAGGAGGCTGATGCGGCTGGAGGGATGGGCCAAAAGGAGGGATGGCCGGCTGGGCCTGGAGACGGCTGGTATTGAAGAAAAAAAAATGAATAGATAAAACTGAAATAGAAAAGGGAAAAATAGAAAGGGAGGTTAGGGGTGGAATCTGGGCAAGAGGTCAATTTTCCCGGCCTCGCAAAAATGTAAGGAATTTAATAAAATTGCTGGAGGGTTTTTTTTTTTGGAAGAACCTCGGAACAACGGAAAGGAATTATTGGCAAGGTTTTTGAAGGAGAAACTCAAAGTGAAAAAGACATGGGGAAAATATGCAAGTGTGTTGGGTTAATTCCAACGAATGGAATATTTATTAATATAGCTCCCTAATAATATTGAGAGGCTTTTATATGTTATAAAGAGAAGTCACCTTCCCTCGATTTAAATGGACCGAAGGTCCAGACGATTTATTGGTTGAGATGCAAAATAAATATGACATGATGGCACGATGACATGATGCAATGCAAAATAAATAAAGCAAGCACAACTGAAACACGCGGAAGAACCCGGAACATCTGGAATCTTCTGGAATCTTCTGGGACGTCGGTCTTCGGGCGTCACATTGCTGGTCCTGCGGTAGCTCCGGCTCTACCACCGCTCTAACTACCGGCCTGGGGTGTAAACCTTATGGTTGTGATGCGGTAGTCGACCGGTGGTGGAGCGGTAGTTCCGGTTTGCTCCGGCATACCGGTACTACCAGTAGCTCCACCGGAAGTACCGCCTTGGTGCCCTAGCAGGGGTTTCCCGCATCCACCAGTTGTACCGGTGGTCATTGCGGAAGTACCGCTCCTATGTGTTTCTGCGCATAACGGTTGGATGTGTGGTGACCCTATATAAGGAGGTGCTTCTTCCAGCTCCCACTTACCTCTTGCCTCTCTCCCTCCTCCATTAATGGCATTCAAGCTTTCTTGCCCGATCTCTCTCTCTAGCCACTCAAACTTGTTGATTTGCTAGGGATCGAAGGAGGAGACCTAGATCTACACTTCCACCAAAGGATATTTGATTCCCCCATACTTTTGTTTGTGCATTTTGTTACTCTTGGGTGTTTGAGCACCCAAGACGGTTGAGGTCACCTCGGAGCCACATTCCATTGTGGTGAAGCTCCGTGGTTTCGTTGGGAGCCTCCAATTAAGTTGTGGATATAGCCCCAACCTTGTTTGTAATGGTTCGGTCACCGCCTTCAAGGGCACCAATAGTGAAATCACGACATCTCTCATTGTGTGAGGGCGTGAGGAGAATACGGTGGCCCTACTGGCTTCTTGGGGAGCATTGTGCCTCCACACCGCTCCAACGGAGACATACTTCCTCTCAAAGGGAAGGAACTTCGGTAACACATCCTCGTCTCAACCAGCTCCACTCTATGTTATCTCTTACATTTACTTGTGCAAGCTTATATTGTGTTGTATACAGGCCCGTCCATGGAGGTGGCCAAGATGGGCGACCGCCCAGGGCCCCCAAAATTTGGGGCCCCCAAATTGCTGGGTATTACCAGTATATGTATACAAATATAATCATATTTTGCCATTTAATCCAGCGGCAAGGCCTAAGCAACGTACACAGCAACAAAAAGCCAGCCCGCGAGGCCTTCTTAAGTGTTCCCATCGATCGCTAACACGTCGCTGGTTCGCCTGGTTCCGCCAAACGAGCAGACGTTGTCTCCTGCCTTCCACCAATCGCCCGCCTGCGGCTTCTGCGGTTCCGCCAATCGCCCAAGGTGACATCCGCTGCTCCCTCCGCCAATTGCTCGCCTGGAACGTCGTCCGCTCACTGCCGCTGCCTTCTGCGCTTCCGCCATAGGGAATCGCCCAGGCTTCCATCTACTAGGTATACAATTTAATTTATTATCCATGTACTTGGTAGATTTCTAATTTTGATCTCCCTGACCTAGGTTAGGAGCAGGCCCCAGTTAGGAGTAGCAGAGTAGGATGATATTATCATCATGTGTCCATGGACTAGGTATTGATAATGAATTTCTTTGTCAACGGTGCTAGGCTAGGAGTAAGATAAAACAGACTGGAGTTGTGTAATAATCTGAGAGTATGCCTGAATTATATTAGTTCTCATGTAATATGACCGTTTTTGAAATTTTGAGCCCAATTTTGATTTTTGTCCCGGGGCCCCGAATTTCTGGAGACGGCCCTGGTTGTATACCTTGCTTGCTCGTGTGCGTGTTGTTGTTGCATCATATAGGTTGCTCACCTAGTTGCATATCTAGACAACCTACTTTGATGCAAAGCTTCAATTGGTAAGGAAAAGTTAAAAATTGTTAGTTGCCTATTCACCCCCCTCTAGTCAACCATATCGATCCTTTCATAAGCAGTAATAATTTTATGCTTATGTAAACACCTTGGTGTACAACTCTGTCAGTAAGACCCAGTTGCTATTGGTTATAACATTCTGGTAACCACCGATGGACGAGAACTTTGCCTATTGGTCCGCCTCATTTCAACGAGCGGGAAAATGGTTCTCTTCGTCCCTCGCCCTTGGTACCGATGTTGCCGGCATTACTGACATTCTATCCTCTGACATGCCTGGCTTACATGATCGTGCAAGACGTCACCGCCCTTCCTACTATTAACCCACATAGTGGGCCCATAACCCACAGTTCCACGGGATCAAAACCTGACTCTCATGTACACCCCCCGTTTCCAAGGTTATTCGTCACGCTTGGCTTTGTGTGCAATTCGTGAACCACCTTCCTAGTGATCTATTCTGGTATCAGACGCAATACTTATTCTCGTTGCTCTGGACCCCTATCACACCTTGCTTTCGACGATTGTCTATCCGCTTGAAATCTCTTATGATATCTTCTTACTTTGCTCTCGATGGGCTTCATTTGTTCAACTCGAGAGATACTCATGTGTTCATTCTTGGGATACCCCAAATGATTTTCCCTTGTATTATTCTATCATTGTCAAGTTGCCCCTTTCCTATTCGTAAGTACGATGGAGACCCCGAAGAAAGGATGACGACTTCATCATGATGACCTGAAGCAGAAGACTGAAGACATCAACGTAATGGATTGACCTCTTCGAGAAGAGCAACCAAGAGAGAGAAGATTCGTTAGAATTTCGTAACGAGATCTTTCCCCTTACTCCACCTCTTAAATCTCGGGATGAGATTTCTTGTAGTGGAGGAGAATTGAGACGCCCGGGTAATCAAGCTACAGTAACCCTCTGGTAATGATGCAATGTCACCACGATTACTATTGCTTATCTCGCGTTAGTTCAAAACCGATTCAAATTCAAATTTGAGTTGGTTGCAAACATCAAAAGTTTTCAAACATTAAAACTAAAATGTTCGGTTTGCAGCAAATAATCCATACATTATTTTGGTGAAAAAAGCCACACTTTTACAAAATGCTAAATGCTCTAAAATAAATAAAACTGGAAAGCAAAATAAATAAAAGAAAAGAAAAGACAAAAAAGAAAACAAAACAAAGAAAACAAATCCCCCACGGGGCCAAACGTGGCCCAGTTGGCCAACCAGGCCAGCCGGCCCAACCTCCCCCTCCTTATCCCCCTGGTTAGAAAACCTAACCCCCATCGCACACCCCACTCCTCCCACATTGCTCTCGCCCTCCCCCCGATCCAGAACTAGATCGGGGCTCAAAGATCTGACGCTGCTGGACCCTCCCATCGTCGGAGCCACCTCGTCGGCGCCGCCCCAACGCCTCTCCATCACCGGACCTCATCGCCGCGCCGCACGTCGTCCACGACCTCCTCCCCGAGCCCCGCTGCCGTTTTCCCTACAGCCTCATGTTGAGGCCCTCGGCCTCTGCCTACTCTCTTCCTCTCGCTGTCCAAAATGTCATCGCACCATCCTCGCCCACCTTGCGTTGCCCCACCGCAGACGTGATGCGCCCGCGCGCCCATCCGGCTTTGGTCGCGAGCTCCTGCTCGCCCGCGCTTCATGTCCACTACCTCGTCCCTCGTCGCGCCTATTGTGACAGCCTGATTTTTGCTCTCTTTTATGTGCCTGAGTTTTATTTGGATTTAATTTGAACCTTCGGATTTTTTAATCTTTTCATGTGGACTTAAACACTTGGGTACCCATGGATTTCACCCAAGTGCCTCATATCCATCTCAAATCATCTTTTCCCTCTGGTTCACCCTAAAATAATTATTGGAATATTTTTCTTTATTGAAAAATATTCATTTTTCCCTCCAAAACCCTAGTTAAGCCCATTGTGCTCCAAAGCAACCCCATTTTTCTTGCCCACAAAAATCTGAGGAAATTCATAAATATTCTTTGGACCCTAGTACACATTCCTGAGCAAAAAATATTGCACCACTTTTTGGAATATTTTTGCTATAGAAATTATTTTCTATTCTGGACAGAAATGGTAGTTTCTACAGCAACTACCATTTTACTTGCTCCATTGTATCTGAAACTCCTTGTGCATCTTTACCTTAGTAAGATAGGGCTAGCCTCCAAAGCACAGCCTCCAACTCCTAGTCAATTTACCTCAGTAAACTCTCAAAGTTTCTGTCCAGAAAGTTGCCAGCCGTGTGAATTTCTTTCTACTGCGTCTAGATCCAAACTAAACCTGGGTAACACTCATATCTACCATGAACAACATGCCAGACATGATCTTTGGCACCAAGTCTGCCAGTAGGCAGAGTCACGCGGTGACCACGCGTGTGCACCATGTCAGGCTGCTTGTCGGCGCGCTCTGGATGCCGTCGAGCGCTCTGTTTCACGCGTGCTCGCTTCCACGCCTGCCGGAGCTTGCCAAACCGCACCACCATCTTCGTCTCGACTTCTACAGCACCCCCCTGGCACTCACCGATGCCGGAGCTCGCTGCAGCGAGCACGGGCGCGGTCCGACCAAGGCAACAGTGCGGTGTGCACTGTGCTTGTCACCATTCCAGTGATCATGTGCTCGTCTCCGTCCGTCCGCAGCTCCCGCATGAACCCCGTCGCCTTCTCCCCTCTCACTGACGTTGCTCGTGCTGGGCGCAACGTCTAGGTGTCGCCGGCGGAGCCCCGATCCCCCCTCTCGGCTCGCCTATATATAGGACCCCTCCCAGTCTTCCCAAGCATCCCGCTCCACTCCCTCACACACCACAACTGCGTAGAAACTCGTGGCCCGGCCGGGTAGGCCGCAGGCCATCGTCCCCGAGCTTGAGCTCGCCGGCGATCCCCTCAGGTCGTCGCGGAAGCTCCAGCCCCTCTCAGGCCAGGGCAACTCTTCCAGAGGCTCTTCCACTCTCTGGTGGTGCTGTTCCACCTAGTTGGAGCTTCTGGAGTCGTAGTTGCTCACCGTCTTCCTCAACTCCGGCGACCACCCAGTTCCGCCTCCGCCTGCGAGGACATTTTTGACGCCGTCCAAACACCCCTAGCTACGCTACAGGTACCGGCAGGTGCGCCTGGACCTCCTCTGTTGATCTATCCCTCCCATCTTGGCCAAGGAGCTCGCGTCGCCGGCGTGCGCTCCGGCGAGGCCATGACCGCCCATGTTCTTCTCCCTCTCTCCCCCTCACCTGACTAGTGGGGCCCGCTAGTCAGCCTCTCTGTACTCGCGCGAAGCGGTACGAGTGGTGGCGCCCTGGAACTTTACGCCTTCGACGTCACCTCCTTTCCAGTCTGTTTATTTAAATTCCAAATTTAAATGTATTCCAGAACACTTCAAACTGGAATAACTTTTTAACCATAAGTACAAATAAATTGATTCTTTTTGCATTGTGTTATTTGTAAAGAAATCTTGCAGCACACCAAAAATGAGACCTTTTGGTGCTGTGTAGATTTTATGGTAAATTTTTGAATGGTTCTTGATATTTTCTTTTTGTACTTTTAAATATTTTCAGAAGGTGAAGCTTGTCTTGAGGTTCACCAGGAGGCTTGTGAACCTCATTTGCACTAAGGCAAGCCACAGCAACATTTTCATGGTGCCATTTCAATATTTGTGATTTTCCAACTTGAATAATGATTTAATCCATGTACATGAATCATTTTTGTTAATTACATTCTGTTGGTTGCTGTATTTAGTTGTTATATTTAGTTTACAGAGGGTTGGAAGTTGATTTAAGTTGTTAAGATAGCTAGAAGAAAGTTTGGGTCATGGAGAACTAATATGGGTATGAATGTAAATAGTTATGTGAAGTTATTTTTCTTGCATAAGAACTATGGTAAAATTTTGCTAGAATATATTCTGTTTTTAATTGGAAGTAAATCATAACCAGAAGAATATTGAAAGTTCTGATGCTTACACTTAGTAGGGTAAAGTTGACCCAGTTCTTTATGGTAATGCATATTGGTATGTTGTATTCGCATGGCATCTTATGACACCGGTTATTTATTTTCTTTAAGTTGAACCTGTTAATAACTCAACTTGAATAAATTGTTGACCGGGTCATGGTGCCACTGAATCGAGTTTTTCCCAGTGCAACCAGATTTGCCTTTATGGGAAGGTCTTTATTCGGTCCGTTGTCATGCCTCTGGTCGGTACATCCAAGTAGGGAAGATTCTGGGCGTGCGGTACCCTAGCCCGATAAGCAAACATAACCTTGTGTGCCCGTTGTTGAGTTTATGGTACCGAGTCCCCGTTTGGGACAGTTTATGTTTGGCCACGACGGTGGTTGGTGTGCCTTTGGTAGGCATGGGGCCACCCAGGACTATTCCGGCGGGGAATGAGTCGGAGTGGACAGGAGAGTGTCATGGCATTGGAAGAGTTTTTTCGGAACGTCGTTGGTCCACCCGAATGGGAAAGCGAGGCCATGGGTTCCGTGGTGTGGGTACAGTGCACTACCTCTGCCGATTGTAATTAATCTATCGATAACCGAGTCCACAGTCACGGACACGGACACGCTCGAAAGTAAGTCACACCATGGGTCAACATTTAATAAAATTTTGCTCACTAAGTTATGAATTTTTGCACTGTAAAAATGGAGGAAGAGCCACCAAGATGATTTGAGACCAAGTATGGTCAGGGTTTTGATCGCCGGAAAGATCACGAGTTATGTCCTGTTGAGATGGACACGTTTATAGGTTAAGAAAGATGACCATGGGTAAGTCAGACCGAGGGACTGTTTTCACAAAGGCATGAACACATCATGTTGGTTGTATGCATACTCACGTATGGTGCTGCATTTTAACAATTGAATAATTATCATGATATTGTTTGTCATTATGATTTTGTTTGTTGTAAGCTTGCAAGTACATTCAATGTACTGACCTGGCATGTCATGCCAGATTTCAGGAAAGTTCCGCTGGAAAGGAGTGTCGTCCGAGTCTAGATCCTGTCCACATCGGTGTCCCTATGCTATGGAGTTCCGCTACGAAGTCGTTCCACTGCCGTGTAGTTGTTATGACCGAGGCCTTTTATGTTCATTAAATAATGTACATATTGTCCAGCCGCACCGTGTGTGCCGCTTGGCCTCACTACTTGTTGTAATGTAAAACTTTGATCCGCTAGTATCAATAAAGCGGTTGCTTTCTGTACAAAGATGTTGTGTTTTGCCAGAAGACAAGGTCTCTGGGCTGGCAATGCAGGGTAAACCGGTCGCTCTGAGCCGGGGTGCCACAACGCTTGATATCAGAGCCGAGCTGACTATAGGACACGTTAGACTAAGACGTGTTAACTAAATGCCAGGTACGTGTTTAGGTTGAGTGCCGGTAGTCTGTGTAGCTGGTTGTTGCTTTGCATATACTTGTCTTATTTTTATGCTAACCTAATAATTTTTGTGAGTGTAGATGGCTCCAGTGTCGTATCTGTGCCAGTTGCAGCTGATGCCGTACACGTCACCGCACCTCCTTCGTAACGTGTGGCGTCGGCTGTACCCTCTTGGAGACGACCCAGTTTATCGTGTGGTCAGGGACCGTCTAGCAGGCTCAATATATGAGTATCAGGCAGTGGTGACTCTACTCGTCAGTTCTGACTCCAACTCTTACACTCGTACCTCTAAGAGCAGTTATGCTTCTACCGCTTCGCAGGCCGTCCAATTTGCTGCATTCGAGATCCTTGTTGAGCTCCGTCACAGCGAGGTCTGCATGCAGAACCACCCAGGTTTCCAATACTATCCTTCTCTGCACGACAACGGTCGTGTTCGTTTCCCAGAGATTGATCCGGAGTCTGATAGTGTTGCTAGCCACCTTTCCCGTTATATTACTGCTAACTATCTTATAATCCACGAGCTGGCTCGCGAGTTGACTAACACTCGTATTGCTTTATCCACTACTAGGTCTGTCACTATTCTTGCCTCCATAGGATTTACCCCTTACGTCCCCGCCAGTTCTGGTTCCCCTATTTCACCAGTAACTCCTCTGAGTAGTTCGAGCGCCTCGACCATAACTCCTCTTAGAGCCCCTGCTGAGTGGGTATCACTTCTCACTACTTATGTAGCTCCTATGATCCACCCTACTCCCGCGCCGGAAGGAGAGCCTCCGAGGCAGCGTCGCTGTGTTACCTTTAACCCCGAGGTTTCAGTTAACCTCGTTAGTTCAGGATCCGAGTCCACTTCAGGAGAGGACCCCGCAGCACCTGCAGAGCAGTAGAGCTCCAGAGTATTCGCAGTTGTCAGGCTGATGTATGGATGTAGTTGTGCGAGTCATGATGTTTCGTTTCATGTATGAGTGTGGTGGAACCGGGCATGTTAATTACTTTTCATGTATGAGTCCATGTATAATTATGCTGGAACTGTATTCCTTTTATTCGCTCTCTTTTCTTCGTAATTTTGTTTTCTCTCAAGATTTGTTACTGGCTTTTCCCCAAATATCTCTTTTGAATGTTTCTCATATCGGTTGTGTTGTCTTGGGAAAAATCCATAATAGGATGATGCGGGGAGGCAACAGTAGTAGCACTCACGAGGATGTTCCTGTTTGTCGCTCCGCCCGACAGGAAGGACACTCTCCCAACCATACATACCACAGCCTCCACCGCCAAATCCGCCTACCACTGAGTAAATTATGCATATGTTTGAGGAAAGAAGAAGTAATGATCTGGTTGAGATATTGAAAAGTGTTCAAGCTATGGTTGGTCAGAATGGAAATCAGAACGGTTATCACTCCAAGCTATCAGATTTTCAGAGAAGTCAGCCTCCCAGTTTCAGTCAGGTTTTCGACCCTTTGGATGCCGACGATTGGTTGCGGACCATTGAAAGGTAGCTTGAGATTGCATGTACTGCAGAAGAGGACAAAGTTCCATATGCAACTCACTATCTTGAAGGCGCTGCTGCCATATGGTGGGAAAATGCAAAAGTCATGTGGCCCGCTGATGAAGAAAATATCATATCCCTACTAGAATTATGAAAACCAAGGAGCGTGAATTTCTTGCACTGGCCCAAGGAAATCTGTCTGTGGGTGAATATTTACAGAAATTCAACCACCTGGCCCGTTACTCCCTTTATGACGTGGCCACTGAAGAAAAAAAGACTGACTGATTTCTTGGAGGATTAAACTCGCAACTCAGGTGCACCCTCAGCATGCTCAATTTTCTAGACTTCCAAACTTTGGTGAATAAAGCTTTCATTGCGAAAAGAGAACACAAGCTCGTACTTGACAACAGGCCTGCTAATAACGAGCACAAGAGCAAGTTTGAACCAAGGAAAGAAGCGCAACCAGTGCAGAAGGCTCGAACCTGGCAGCAGACTCAGATGGAATACAAGCCCAATTGGCAACAGAATGTTAACGAGACCACTACCCAAGTCAAGAATGTTGTCACCAACCCAGTACACGAGGAGCGTCAGCGCAACAATTCTTGTTTCAGTTGTGGGAAAAATGGACACTATGCCAGGCAGCGCCCCAAGAACAGCAAGGCGAACGCCTTATACAGGACACAAGTCAACTTTATGGGGTCATAGCCGAACCAGCAAAACATCGCCGGGCACGTCCATCACCTCTCCGCGGATGAAGCCCAAGAAAACCCCGAAGTAGTCATTGGTATGTTTTCTGTTAATAGCATACCTGAAATAATTTTATTTGACTCGGGGGCTTCCCAATCTTTTATTTCTCGGTGTTTTGTTGCCCAAAACAAATTTTCTTGTTCGCTTTTGGGAAAAAATATGCTGGTACAAACCCCGGGATCTTTAATCAATAGTAATCTGGTCTACCGTGATTTAGAAATCAATATCAACGGAATAAACTTTCAAACTTCCTTGATACTCATCGAGTCGGTACAGTTGGACGTTATTTTGGCCATGAATTGGCTGACCCAATATCAAGTATGCATAAACTGTGCACCCCGAGAAGTCACTCTGACCAGTCAAAAGGGGCAGTCTACAAAATTCTACTGCCGCAGAAGCATAACAAAGAAGGGAATAATATTCACAGTTGTGACTGAATTGGAATTAATTCCCGTGGTCAGTGAATTTCCTGATGTATTTCCAGAAGAACTGCCAGGCATGCCGCCAGATCGAGAGCTTGAGTTTGCAATAGATCTGGTACCCGGAACCACACCATTATACAAGAAGTATTACCGGATGCCCTTGTCAGAATTAGTGGAATTAAAGAAGTAGCTCGATGAAATGCTCCAGAAAGGATATATCTGTCCCAGTTCCTCACCATGGGGATCACCTGCACTCTTCGTAAGCAAGAAGGATGGCAGCCTCCGCATGTGTGTGGATTATCGTCAGCTGAATGATGTCACCATCAAAAACAAATATCCGCTGCCAAGAATTGATGACTTGTTCGATCAGCTCAGTGGGGCCAAGGTATTCTCCAAGATTGACTTACGGACCGGATACCATCAGCTTAAGATTAAAAACGAAGATATTCCTAAAACCGCATTCACCACTCGATACAGTCTTTATGAATATACAGTTATGTCCTTTGGTCTCACCAATGCCCCTGCATTCTTCATGCACATGATGAACAAAGTATTCATGGACTTCCTCGATAAGTTCGTGGTAGTCTTTATCGATGACATACTTATATACTCAAAAAGTGAAGGGGATCACAAAGAACATCTCCGAGCAGTGTTACAACGACTCCACGACCATCAGCTTTACGCCAAATTCAGTAAATGTGAGTTTTGGCTCAAACAAGTTGGATTTCTTGGACACGTGCTATCCGCCGAGGGTATAGCCGTAGACCTAAGCAAGGTAAAATATGTGCTCAATTGGTTGCTACCAACAACGGTATCACAGATCAGGAGTTTCCTTGGACTGGCTGGATATTACCGTCGTTTCATTGAAGGGTTCCCCAAGATTGCTAAACCCACGACAGAGCTGCTCAAAAAGGACAAGAAGTTTGAATGGACTAAAGACTGTGAGAAAAGTTTCAATGTGCTAAAAATACGGCTGACGACCTCACCTGTATTAACTCCTCCAGACATCTACCGCAGTTTTGATGTATACTGTGACGCATCCAAACAAGGACTTGGTTGCGTGCTTATGCAAGATGGCAAGGTAGTAGCATATGCACCACGACAGCTGCGACCGCACGAAGAAAATTACCCTACTCATGATCTGGAATTGGCCGCGGTGGTGCATGCTCTCAAAATATGGAGGCATTACCTCATCGGGAAGAAGTGCCAAAAATTTATCGATCACAAAAGTCTCAAGTATATATTTACTCAGCCAGATTTAAATCTCCGTCAGCGAAGGTGGCTTGAGCTGGTTAAGGATTATGATCTTGGAATAAATTACCACCCGGGTAAAGACAACGTGGTGGCTGACGCACTCAGTCAAAAGTCAGTCAGCCTAAATGTCATATTAAAATCTTTGCCCACTAAACTTCAAGAAGAGATTGCTCAACTCAATCAGAACATAGTTGAGGCTGGTCTCGCTAATATTTGGAAGTTACCCCCACACTTGAGGAACAAATCCGCAAGGCCCAGCCAGACGATCATGCCCTGCAAAGGCATGCCAAGAATATGCTGGAAGGACGTACCTCTGATTTCTCAAAGGATCACTTTGTGACTCTCCGATTCCGTGGAAGGATTTGTGTACCAAATCAGTCGGACCTGAAAAAGAAAATCTTGTCAGAAGTACACGAATCCTCATACTATATTCACCCTGGGGGTACAAAAATGTATGAAGACCTTCGTCAAATATTCTGGTGGGATGGAATGAAGAAAGACATTGCCTACTTTGTGTCTTGTTGCGACATATGCAACAAAATAAAGGCAGAACATCAAAAGTCGGCCGGACTTCTTCAACCGCTGCCAGTTTTGCAATGGAAATGGGATGACATCTGCATGGATTTCATCACAGGACTACCCAAGACCCGGCGAGGTAATGATGCAATATGGGTCATAGTGGACAATCTAACCAAGGTAGCTCACTTTATCCTGGTCAAGACCACATATTGAGCAGACCAACTTGCACAGCTGTATGTGTCCAGAATAGTCAGTCCGCATGGAGTACCTTGAACCATCACTTCCGACCGAGGTTCACTTTTTATCTCCGCTTTCTGGTCACGTCTCCATCAAGCCTTGGGGACAGCCCTGAAATACAGTACCGCTTAACATCCTCAGACTGATGGACAGACAGAGCGGGTAAACCAAATACTTGAAGATATGCTGCGAGCTTGCGTCTTGGCCCAAGGACCGAAATGGGAAGATTGTCTGCCTTATGCCGAGTTCTCCTACAACAACAGTTTCCAAACCAGTCTAAAGATGTCATCGTACGAGGCTCTATATGGCCGCAAGTGTCGTACCCCGTTAAATTGGTCTCAGACTGGAGATAGCCGTATCTTCGGAACAGACCTCATGATGGAAGCTGAGAAACAAGTTAAGGAGATCAGAGATAGATTGCAATTGGCCAAATCTCGACAGAAGAGTTATTACGATGCAAAACACCGACAGCTCAGTTTTGAGCCCGGAGAACACGTATACCTCCGAGTCACTCCTATGAAAGGAGTCAAGAGATTCCAGACTCGCGGAAAGTTGGCACCAATATTTATTGGCCCCTATCCAGTTATTTCTCGAGTGGGCACCGTTGCTTATTAGTTGGAATTGCCCCCGGAATTGTCCGAGGTGCACAGCGTGTTTCATGTCTCACAGTTGAGCGGTGCATATCGCCGCCTGAGAAAAAGACTGCCACGACCGACATAGAGTTGGCGAAGGATTTAACGTACGAAGAAAGACCGTTCAAAATTGTGGATCAGACGGAAAGGGTCACTCGCAGTAAAGTAAGGAAGTTTTATAAGGTCCAGTGGGAGCATCACACCGAGTCAGAATCAACCTGGGAACAAGAAGAATTCCTACAGACACATTATCGGGAATGGTTTTCCCAAGCAACCGAATCTCAAGGACGAGATTCATTCTAAGTGGGGGAGGTTTGTGACAGCCTGATTTTTGCTCTCTTTTATTTGCCTGAGTTTTATTTGGATTTAATTTGAACCTTCTGATTTTTGAATCTTTTCATGTGGACTTAAACACTTGGGTACCCTTGGCTTTCACCCAAGTGCCTCATATCCATCTCAAATCATCTTTTCCCTCTGGTTCACCCTAAAATAATTATTGGAATATTTTCCTTTATTGAAAAATATTCATTTTTTCCTCCAAAACCCTAGTTAAGCCCATTGTGCTCCAAAGAAAACCCATTTTTACTTGCCCACAAAAATCTGAGGAAATTCATAAATATTCTTTGGACCCTAGGACACATTCCTGAGCAAAAATATTGCACCCCTTTTTGGAATATTTTTGCTACAGAAATTCTTTTCTATTCTGGACAGAAATGGTAGTTTCTACAGCAACTACCATTTTACTTGCTCCATTGTATCTGAAACTCCTTGTGCATCTTTACCTTAGTAACTTAGGGCTAGCCTCCAAAGCACAGCCTCCAACTCCTAGCCAATTTACCTCAGTAAACTCTCAAAGTTTCTATCCAGAAAATTACCAGCCGTGTGAATTTCTTTCTACTACGTCTGGATCCAAACTAAACCTGGGTAACAATCATATCTACCACGAACAACACGCCAGACATGATCTTTGGCACCAAGTCGGCCAGTAGGCAGAGTTCACGCGATGACCATGCGTGTGCACCATGCGAGGCTGCTTGTCGACACGCTCTGGATGCCGCCGAGCGCTCTGTTTCACGTGTGCTCGCTTCCACGCCTGCTGGAGCTTGCCAAACGGTGCCACCATCGTCGTCACGACTTCTACAGCACCCCCTGGCACTCGCCGACGCCGGAGCTCGCCGCAGCGAGCACGGGCGTGGTTCGGCCAAGGCAACAGTGCGGTGTGCACTGTGCTCATCGCCATTCCAGTGATCCTATGCTCGTCTCCGTCCGTCCACAGCTCCCGCGTGGACGCCGTCGCCTTCTCCCCTCTCACTGATGTTGTTCGTCGCCGGGCGCAGCGTATAGGTGTTGCCGGCGGAGGCCTGAACCCCCTCTCGGCTCGCCTATATATAGGACCCCTCCCAGCCTTCCCAAGCATCCCGCTCCACTCTCTCACACACCACAACTGCGTAGAAACTCGTGGCCCGGCCGGGCAGGCCGCAGGCCGCCGTCCCCGAGCTTGAGCTTGCCGACGATCCCCTCGGGTCGTCGCGGTAGCTCCAGCCCCTCTCAGGCCAGGGCAACTGATACGTCTCCAACGTATCTATAATTTTTTATTGTTCCATGCTATTATTTATGATGTCTTGGATGTTTAATGGGCTTTGTCATACACTTTTATATCATTTTTGGGACTAACCTACTAACCCAAAAGCCCAGTCCATATTGCTGTTTTTTGCCTGTTTTAGGGTTTTGCAGAAAAAGAATATCAAACGGAGTCCAAACGGAATGAAACCTTCGGGAGAGATATTTTTGGAGAAAATCATGCACCGGAGACTTGAGAACCACGGAGTAGGGGCCACGAGGTGCCCACGAGGGTGGGGACGCGCCCCCCTTCCCAGGGCGCGTCCCCCCTGCCTCGTGAGTCCCCCGGTGTCCTCCTTCCTCCTATATAAGCCTATGTACTCCGAAACCATCAGCAACAGAGAGAAAACCCTAATTCCACCGCCGTAACCTTCTGTTCCCGTGAGATCCCATCTTGGAGCCTGTTTCGAAGCTCTGCCGGAGTGGGGATCCATCACGGAGTGCTTCTACATCATCATCATCATTGCCCTCACCATGAGTTGTGAGTAGTTTACCACAAACCTTCGGGTCCATAGCTAGTATCTAGATGGCTTCTTCTCTCTTTCTGGATCTCAATACAAAGTTCTCCTCGATCTTCGAGGAGATCTATTCGATGTAATCTCTTTTTGCGGTGTGTTTGTTGAGATCCGATGAATTGTGAGTTTATGATCAAGATTATCTATGAGAAATATTTGGTTATTTCTGAACTCTTTATGTGTGCTCATAATATCCTTGCAAGTCTCATCGATTTATTGGTTTGGTTTGGCCTACTAGATCTATAGTTCTTGCAATGGGAGAAGTGCTTGGCTTTGGGTTCAATCTTGCGGTGTCCTTTCCCAGTGACAGTAGGGGAAGCAAGGCACGTATTGTATTGTTACCATTGAGGATAAAAAGATGGGGTTTCTATCATATTGCTTGAGTTTCTCCCTCTACATCATCATCTTGCTTAAGGCGTTACTCTGTTCTTATGAACTCAATACACTCGATGCATGCTGGATAGCGGTCGATGTGTGGAGTAATAGTAGTAGATGCAGGCAGGAGTTGGTCTACTTGTCTCGGACGTGATGCCTATATACAATGATCATGCCTAGATAGTCTCATAATTATTCCATTTTCTATCAATTGCTCGACAGTAATTTGTCTACCCGCCGTAGAATATCGCTATCATGAGAGAAGCCACTAGACAACACTATGGCCCCCGGGTCTATTCTCAACATATCAATCTACATCATCTTTACTTTTTTCCGCTTTTATTTTATGTTCTTATAAACAAAAATACCAAAACTATAAACTATCATCTCTATCAGATCTCACTTTCGTAAGTGGTCGTAAAGGGATTGACAACCCCTTATTGCATTGGCTGCGAAGTTCTTATTTGTTTGTGCATGTGCGAGGGACTCGCCCGTGGTCTCCTACTGGATTGATACCTTGGTTCTCAAAAACTGTACTTACGCTACTGTGCTGCATCACCCTTTCCTATTCGAGGGAATACAATGCAAGCTTGAGAAGTAGCAAGAAGAATTTCTGGCGCCGTTGCCGGGGAGGCTTACACAAAATTCATATACCAAGTACCTATCACAAACCCTTATCCTTCGCATTACATTTTTTGCCTCTCGTTTTCCTCTCCCCCACTTCACCCTTGCCGTTTTATTTGCCCCTCTTCTGTCGTGTGTTTACCGTTCGCTTGCTTCTTGTTAGCTTGTGTGTGTTGGATTGCTTGCTTGTCACTATGGCTCTCCCTATTAGTGTTGACCCTCACCTCAAGAGGCTGGAGGAGATTGAAAACAATGTTAGACATCTTATGACTATACAATTTGAGCATAATGAATTTTTCAGAAGTGAGCTTAAAAAACAGAAAAGTTTATGGAGTATATGAATAAAGACCTTGATGATATGTCTAAGGAATTTTATGGTTTGAAATCTCAGTTTGCTCATCTTGAGAACTTAATTGCCCAAATTTCGGATAAATAGTCCACCTTGATCACTAAGATGGCTGCTAAACCGGAAGAGCATGAAAATAAAGATGAAGATCTGAAAGTTATTGATGTGTCTCCCATTAGATCCTTGTTTTCTAGTATAAATCTTGATGAATATAGGATTGGAGATGATTCTGCTTTAAGGTGTCCCAATGATTCAGAGTTTTTAGATCTTGATGCTAAAATTGTTAAAAGTGGGAGTGAAGAGATTAAAACTTTGCATAGTGATGAACCGACTACTTTGGATTTCAAGGGATTCAATTATGATAATTTTTCTTTGATTGATTGTATTTCCTTGTTGCAGTCCGTACTAAATTCTGCGCATGCTTATAGTCAAAATAAAGCTTTCATCAAACACATAGTTCATGCTTTGAATCTTATGAAGAAAAACTTGAGTTAGAAGTTTCTATCCCTAGAAAGCTTTATGATGAGTGGGAACCTACTATTAAAATAAAAATAAAAGATCATGAATGTTATGCTTTGTGTGATTTGGGTGCAAGTGTCTCCATTATCTCAAAAACTTTGTGTGATTTGCTAGGGTTCCATGAGCTTGATGATTGTTCTTTAAATTTGCATCTTGTGGATTACACTATTAAGAAACCTATGGGAAGAATTAATGATGTTCTTATTGTTGCCAATAGGAATTATGTGCCCGTAGATTTCATTGTTCTTGATATAGATTGCAATCCTTCATGTCCTATTATTCTTGGTAGACCTTTCCTTAGAACGATTGGTGCAATTATTGATATGAAGGAAGGAAATATCAGAATCCAATTTCAGTTAAGGAAATGCATGGAACACTTTCCTAGAAAGAAAATAAAATTACCATATGAATCTATTATGAGAGCCACTTATGGATTGCCTTCCAAAGATGGCAATACCTAGATCTATTTTGTATCGTTCCTAGCTAGGGGCGTAAAACAATAGCGCTTGTTGGGAGGCAACCCAATTTTATATTATTTTTTTGTTTTTGCTGCTGTTAGGGAATAAATATTGCATGTAGCTTCTGTTTAGATGTGGTTTCATGTTTTGTTTAGTGTTTGTGCCAAGTAGAACCTTTGGGAAGACTTGTGGGAAGTTTATGTGATCTTGCTGTGAAAAACAGAATCGTTAGCGCTGGCTAGAATGGTCATCCGATTTTACTGGAGCATGCTATTTAGTTGATTATATTTTCAGATAATTAATAGTCAAATTCCTCACGTTTAGCAATTTAGTTTGAATTTTTTGGAGTTACAGAAGTATGAGAAACCTGCAGATTACTACAGACTATTCTGTTTTTGACAGATTCTGTTTTTCGTGTGTTGTTTGTTATTTCAATGCATCTATGAGTAATATTGGGAGGTATGAACCATAGAGAAGTTGGAATACAGTAGGTTTAACACCAATATAAACAAAGAATGAATTCATTGCAGTACCTTTGAGTAGTGATTTGTTTTCTTATACTAACGGAGCTCACGAGAATTTTTGTCTAAGTTTTGTGTTGTGGAGTTTTCAAGTTTTGAGTATTGCTTTGATGGACTATGGAACAAAGAGTAGGAAGGGCCTAAGCTTGGGGATGCCCATGGCACCCAAAGTAAAATTCAAGGACAATCAAAAGCCTAAGCTTGGGGATGCCCCGGGAAGGCATCCCCTCTTTCATCTTCATCCATGTGTAACTATACATGGAGCTGTATTTTTATTCACCACATGATATGTGTTTTGCTTGGAGCGTCTTGTATAATTTGAGTCTCTTCTTGTTAGTTTGCCACAATTATCCTTGCTGGACACTGTCAGGACCCCGATCCTAAGTCACACAGGTCTAGCCTGTAACACATCATATCACTTTGCGGCCTCACGCACGGTATCCCCACGGGTGCCACCTTATCTGGCCCGGGACCGTTTGCGCATTTTGGCACACGTATATGATAGTGTCGCTAGCATCCATATGACAGAGAACCCGGGCCGACATGACTAGTTATAAACCAAAAGTGGCACTAAATTACACAGACAGGCATACATGACCCAGCAACGAACGTGTCGGTCATCAACGTATGAACCCAAGTCATAGCAAGCTACAAGGACTTAAAGGAACAACGCGTGACATTTCCCCTAAGCGACAGACACAGGAACGAAGAAGGACACATGCCGGTCAGCCTAAGTGTTACGGAGCAGTAGCAAGCTACCAAGGCTCAGTGGAAGCACTAGGAGACATTTCCCTGTAAGATAGGCTACCAAGGGTAAACAACTAGGTGTCGGATCCCACACATAGCAATATACATTACACATACGCATAACATGCAAGTATGTGATGTACAACATGGCATCACAACATAACTCAACAACTCATATAGATAAGGCCCAGAAGAGCCATCATAGCATTTATTACAAACAGAGGTCACATGACCCAACATACAGAGCATACAGGCAACGGAAGCATAACATGTCTGAGTACAGACAACTACAAATGAAAAAGGCTGAGAAGCCTGACTATCTACAAGACCCCCCCCCCTCAAGGGTACAAGATCGTAGCTGAGGTAACAAGCTAAACGTCGAAGTCCACGCGGAACCACTAGTGAGACTGGAGTCTCTCTGCAAAAATGTAAATTAAGCAAACGTGAGTACAAAGGTACTCAGCAAGACTTACATCAGAACTAGCTACATATGCATCAGTATCAACAAAGGGGTGGTGGAGTCTGACTGCAGCAAGCCAGCTTGACTCGGTGGCTATTCTAAACTACGACTGCAAGTAACTCTTTTCAGGTGGCGCACACGAGTCCACATATTCACCAATCAATACACCACTATGGATCCGCTCCCGTCTCCCTACGAGAAGGCCATCCATAGCACTCACGCTTATCTTGCGTGTTTTAGAGTATCCACTTTCACTTGTCTATGAATTGTTATAGGCAACCCAGAAGTCCATTTCCGCAGACACGGCTATTCGAATAGATCATATATATCCCTGCAGGGGTGTACTTCTTCACACACGCTCTCGCCACTTACCGCCATGTACACGTCATGTATCTCGGCAACCTTCAAGCGGAAGCCTGGCGAGGGTGTCGGCCACGACCTGACTAACCACACAAGTCTCTCGTCTAGGTTTATCGCCTATTTGGGTTCCATCCATGGGGAGATCCGGCCGGGGTGTCGCTCACGGCCCCAAACGATGTGTACAGGGTTCCCGCATCACCAAACGGGCGACCGGTACACCGTGCCACGTACCTGCCGCGTCACAGCCCACCCCGAGGGTCAGCGCTGCGCACGACCTCCAGTAAACTACAAACACCAGAAACTAATTGCAACTCATGGACAGATATCATGTTGATTAATAAGCCGAGAGAGTCAATTAAGGATCCCAATGTGTGGTAGTAGCTGTTTCATGGATTACAAACACAAAACTCAGTTCCTGAGGACGGCTGCAATGAGACAACCCACCATGTACTCCTACATGGCCTCTCATCGCTACCTTTTACCAAATCGTGTTCACACACTTAGCTCTCAATAGTAGGACATGTTCACCACATTCCAATTCATTCCCTATGAATCAGACGTGACACAACTCTAAGCAATAGCAGGCATAACCAGAAAGCATGAATGAGTAGGCACAACATGGCTCAAACAACTCCTACTCATACTAGTGGGTTTCAACTATTTACTGTGGCAATGATAGGTCATGTAGTGGAAAGGGGTTCAACTACCGCAGCAGGTAACAGTTGAAGCGTTGTTGTCCTAATGCAGTAAAAGAGAGCAAGAGCAAGAGAGTGGGATTGTATCGGAATGCTCAATGGGGTTTTGCTTGCCTGGCACTTCTGAAGATAACATTGGATCTTCATCGGTGTCATCGATCATATCGTCGGAACACGTCTACTAAAAGGGAACAAACACCGGCAAACAAGAGAGAACACAATCAATGCAATGCGACAATATGATGCATGATCATGACATGGCAATATGATGTTGATTGAGCTAATGCAACTAGCAACCATATTAAATGAAGTTGGTTTGAACCAAAGATTCAAATTCAAACTCCATATGTGATTATTTAAATGTCATTTAATTGATTTGACCTGATCAGCAGGTTTAACTTGTTCAAACATGCATGAAACTACCATAAATAGATTCCTTGAATTTTTTTGATCATTTTTCATATATAAATTATTTTCATTGGAGTTATAGATTATTTTCTGTGATTTTTAGAAGTTTTAGCTATTTTCTGGAATAAATAAATCATTTCTGATTTATTTTAAATTACAAAAATAGTTACTGCGTCAGCACTAGGTCATGCTGACATCAGCAAGTCAACAGGGGCTGGTCCAGTCAAACCTGACCAGTGGGGCCCACTGGTCAGTGACACGACTAACTAAACTAACTTATTTAGCACTAACCTAATTTAGTTAGCCGGGCGGGGCCCACATGTCAGTGAGTCAAAGGGTTAACTAATTGCAAATTGGCACTAATCTAAAATTAGCAGGGCACTGGGCCCACCTGTCAGCGTCTACTTAAGCTAATGACAGCAATTAAACCTTAACTAAAACCCTAAGCTAATACTAGTCAAAGGTTGGCCCCACATATCATTGACCCAGGGGAGTCAAACCCCGGGTCAAACGAGCTAATCCCGCCAACGGCTCGACGCCGGCGAGGCCAAACGCGGCGGCGGTGCTCGGGTTTCCTCCTCCGTCGACCAAATGGCCGGCGGAGGACATCTACCTGGAGCTGGGACTCGCCCGCATCCAGTGGAGTAGGTGGGAGGGGTTGAGGTGGCCGGAGCTCGTCGGAAACAAGCTCGCGGCGGCACCGGAGTTCTGGCTACGGCGGAGACGGTGTTGCAGCGCACAGCAGGAGCAACCGGTGGCCGAAATCGATGCGCAGGGGTGCACTGAGTGCAGTGGTGAGCTCGGGCACGAGCGGCAGTGGCTAGATCGACGGCGGCGACATGGCCGGCGGAGAGGGGTTTGCGGGCACGGTGGGGGTCGGAGCTACAGCACGCGCGTGAGTGAGGAGATAGGGGGAGGAGCAATAGGGGCTCACGGCGGTTCATATGAAGGAGACGGCGAGCTCGGGGGCGGCCTGACGACGACATATGGGCGAAGGGCATCTCCGACGGCCGGCGGTGGAGAAGTCGATGGTGAGGGCGAAGCAGGGCACCCGAGGACGCGTGCGTCGGTGTGGAGATCCGCGATCATCAGGCGGATCCGATGGGCACGTAGGGAGGGGTGATTTGGACGGTGGCTATGCTTGCGACGAACGGCGGCGACGAGCTCCGTTCGATGGCTGTGGGAAGACGAAGGAAGGGGGAAGAGCGACCAGAGGGAGGGAGGAGGGGATTGGGACGCCCAGGGCGTCGTGCTGGCGAGGTGAGAAGGGCCGAGGCCTTGCCACCACGAAGCAGGAGGTGGTCGTGGCTCGGCTGTGCGCCGGGCACGCAGCTGCTTCTCCTCCTGGCAGGAGGAGGAAGACAATGCTGCCCCTGGTGGGCCGAGCCTGCAGCTGGGCCACACGGGAGCTGGGCCAGGCGGGCTGCTAGGTAAGCGCCAGGTAACTCTCTCTCT
>LR738713.1:279380541-279395064 GCA_902687465.1 Secale cereale | reverse complement strand
CCCCCCCCCCCGTGGACTTCTTTCGCCACATATTTTTTATATTTTCTGAAACGGAGTTCTGTTGAGTTTCGGGGCTTTTGGAGTTGTGCAAAATAGGTTTCCAGAGTTTGCTCCTTTTCCAGCCCAGAATTCCAGCTACCGGCATTCTCCCTCTTCATGTACACCTTGTAAAATAAGAGAGAAAAGGCATAAGTATTGTGACAAAACATGTAATAACAGCCCATAATGCAATAAATATCAACATATAAGCATGATGCAAAATGGACGTATCATATGCCTGCAGCAAAACCGGGCTGGCCCCTTTCTGTGAGTCCAATAAACCGCCGTGGGTAAGTCTTCTTATATTGTTTGCTTTATTTCAATTTGTTTTTAGTATCCTTTCTGAACAACCTCACAATCTTTATCAGGGCAATGATCCGTTCTGGAAGAGGAAAACTCATGATAAACCGGTAAAGGCAGCTCGCCAGAAAACCAAGGCTGTTAAGAAAATTGTTAAGAAGAAAACCACTGAAGCATCTGAATCCAATCTTGATGATGATGAACCGGCCTCAGAGGTATCACTTGACTTCCTTGGCTCCCTTTTCTTGCATCTTGTTGACAATGATTGTACTCAGGGAAACGCTAAAGGCAGCAAGGCTGATGACGTTGAGGTAATTACCCTTGCCTCCAGTTCAGATCCTCTGCCAACACCGAAAATTCGTCGAGCAAGCCAGAAAGTACAATTTTCTCACCCTTTCGCTTACTTGGACCCAAACTTTATTTTGAAGAAGCAGCAACATGAAGCTCGCCGCACCACTCAGCACAATGGTCAAGTTATCGAATCCATCGGTTTACCACAGACACCGGCTCGAAGACGTCGATAAGAGGTCTTGTATATTCCAGATGTTCTTTATCCCAAAGCGGGTCATATTCGCCAGCCTCTTAATCCGTCTGACTCCAATTATCAGGACACTCCTCGTTCGTCATCTGGCGAGTCAACAGGCACACAGCTTCCTCCTCTTAAAACGGTTCCTGGGTAAGTTTTTATTTTTCTTGTTAATCCTTTGCTTTCACTCCACTAACTATCTTCACCTTTAAATTTCGTTGTAAGCCAAAGCCTAGCAAGAAGGCTAAACTGAATAAACCGGCAGGTGATAATACAAACCCTGAATCGGAAGAGAATCTCGAGCCAGCCGAAGAAAATGTTGATGTCTTGCATGATGATACTCCTCCAATGGATCATGAAATCTTTACTGAACAAGAAGCTGCGCCAATGAACCTTGGTGATAATCCGACTAGCCCAGTCCGGGCCCGTAATACTTCGGATAGCCCTTCCAGACCAACTGCCGCTTCAATAGAAGATGTTCATATTACTAGCTTTGGTTGCACTGCTCCTAGTAAACCCGTTGCTTTATCCAAACCCACTGCTAAATATGAGGTCTCTGGCAAGGACAAAGGCAAATGGAATGCCGATTTGTCCAACTATGCTCAACTCAGCGCCCAAGATCTTCAGTCCGGCTATCTGAACCGGATGTATACAAGCCGCAATCATGAAGCCGGTTTAGTGAATCTTATGAAGGAATGTTATGAGGTAAACTTCTGCTTAATTTCCTTCAATCTCATTCTTGCCTAAGCCCAATAGCTTGTCTTAACTCCACCATAGCCCCCAAGGGCCGGTTTATCTCTTCAGGATGAACCGGGACTTCAAAATGCCCAATATGTAGTTTTTTTCACATGTGTAGTCCCCAAGGGCCGGTTTATCTCTTTAGGATGAACCGGGGTTTTATTATGTAACCTTCATTGAGCAATAACACATTAGCCCCAAGTGCCAAGTGGATAACTTGTTATATGCTTGGGACTTTGATAAAGAAGCCTGATAACTACAAATACGCATTAGCCCCCAAGTGCCAAGTGGATAACTTGTTATATGCTTGGGACTTTGAAAAAGATGCCTGATAACTGCAAATACGCATTAGCCCCCAAGTGCCAAGTGGATAACTTGTTATATGCTTGGGACTTCCAGTATGCTTTACTAATGTATGATGTGTGCTTCTCTTTGCAGGCTGACCTAAATCAGAAAGAATCTCAAGTGGCTGAGCTTAAAGACAACCTGAAATTCCAGCAAACCGCCGCTTCCAAGACCAAGGATGAGCTAACTCTCGCTTTAGCAAGCCTGGAGAAATTGAAGAAAGACTTCCAGAAGGCACGGGCGGATTGGGATGCAGAAAGAGCCGCTTTGGAGAAAAGGGCAGTTGATGCAGAGGCCGCTCTCAATCCAGTGTCAGAAGAGCTATCTGGCTTAAAGCGGCAGATGAACGCCATGACTACTTGATGGCTTCTCGCCCCTCGTTGGTTACCCCAAGTGGAAGGTTGAGATGTAGCGTAGCGGCAAATTCCCCTTGGCAAAGATACCAAGGATCGAATCCCGTGAGACTCCGAGGGTCGACAAGTAGGTGTCAACGGTGCCAGAAACTTAGCGGTTGACAGGACCTGCACACAGATACAGATAACTTTGCTCCCAAAGAGTACAGAGAGGTTGTCAATCCCTCCGGCCTTGTCGTTTACAAAGGATCAAACACAAGAGCTAATAATGAGAGCTATGACTGCAACTAGGAAATAAAAACAGGAAGTAAATAGAAGGTGTGATCAGTGGTGGTAATATGGACCGGGGTCCCATGATGTTCACTAGTGATGTCTCTCTCCCAAAACACGATAAAACAGCAAAGCGAGGTAAACAAATTACAGCTGGGCAATTGACAGGATTATGTGCGCAAACCAATGCTAACCATGCTGCAAATAAAGGTAGAGGCTCAAAAGCATGGGCGGTACGCCAAGGCAAGTAGACCGAAATCCATCTGCATCTACTACTAATCATCCACCTTGAGATATCTATCCAGAACATCTCGCTGGTATTAAGTTGCGGATCCCACCCAAAGTGTAAACTCAAAGCAACAGACAACTGCATTAAAAGAACTTTGCGTAAAGTAAACAATCCTTGCACCCGCAAGTACAAGCACCGTTGGTTTCCCCCTTGTGGCAACAGCACATCCCCTAGACTCATGTTTCTGTCACTCAAGCTAGTCATCAGGGGGCATGAACCCACAATCAAGCATAACGCTCCCTCCTGGAGTTACTACCTACTACTTGGCCAAAGCAATAAACAGCAACGGAGAACATGCAAGAATTACTCAAGAACATAAATATAAAAGAGGTGAATCAAATATATTACTCAAACACAATCTGAACATAGTCTCATAATCCATCAGATCCCAGCAAACTCAGCAAAGCAACAGCAGAAATATTACATATGTGCCTCGATCATGTAGGGCAGCTCACGAGGTCTAAACCATGAAGAGCAAAGAGGGGAGGAGAACATCACATAGCTACTGATCATGGACCCATGGTCCAAGGTGGACTACTCACGACTCATCCGGAAAGCGTCCATGGTGGTGGAGAAGCTCCCGGTGGTGGTTCTCCCCTCCGGCAGGGTGCCGGGAAGAGTTCTCCTGATGCTCCCGATCTTGGAAGCGCTGCGGCGGTGGAACAGAGGTGAGATCGCGAAAAAGGGTTCCGTCCTCGAGGGTTTCGGGACGAGAGGCATATATATGCAAAGGGGGGCAACCAGAGGCGGAGCAGGGGCCCCAGGCGCTCCCCTGGCGCGGCCAGGGGTGGGGCCGCGCCAGGTGGCCGCCTGGGCCTCCCCTGGCTCCCCTCTGGCCCCGCTTTGGTTTTTCGCGAAGCTTCCTGTACGCTGATTTTTCCTGTATTTTTCCCGGAATTTTTAGAGCACTTTTAATATGGGGGAAACCTGAAATAGAAAAACAACAGAAAACATGAACTGGCACTGTGGTGCACTGAGTTAATAGGTTAGTCCAAATATGATCAAAAGTGTATGGAAGTGCATCAATATCATAGCAATATCACACAAAAGAAGCATGGAGCAAGCAGAAATTATAGATATGTTTTGGACGTATCACTACTGTTGTCTTTGGTAAGTACTCTTAGCACAATGTTGAATATGATAGTTCTGCAATCTTCGGTTTAACTCTAGCTCCATTGATGCAGGAAAACGTAATGCTCATCTTGGTGCTGACATGCAGAAGAAATTGAAGGCCGCATATACTCTTATAGAGCAGTTATATACCAGCGCTCAAAGGATTGTTTGCGCTGCTTCTCATAACAAACCGGCTCCCTAGTTGATCAAGGAGACTTTGGAAAAGTTATCAGTGCTACCCTCCCGGTTTGGAGAGCTCAAGAAATCAGCTGGCAGGGCGGGCGCTTTAATTGCACTAACTCGGGCAAAGGCTTGGGTACCTTATCTTAATCCAGCCGATGTGATGAACGGCTATCCAAGCATGAAAGAGGATGGATCAGAGTTCACAGATGCAGACTTGCGGGCTTTAACAAGAGAAATGCGGCCCTTGGCCAGCAAATTAGCTGATGAAGCTGATCTGTCCCACTATCAGGCGGGTTACAATGCTGACAATCGTCGGGTTAATACTCCGGTCTATGAAGTGGAAGATCTCATCCCGCCCGTCCGTAACCATACCTACGCCCCTGATGTTGAACCGTCTGACCTCATAAGCGATGAAGCTATTTTCCAAGCTCTGACAAAGATCAATTGGGCAACCACTGACTTCCAGCTGCTGGATGAGGACGAAGAAGAGACGGCACAGGATGATCCACAACCCTCCAGCCGGGCTGACGCAGAGCCATGAACCAGCACCGGTTTAACATTCATTGTACCGCAATACTTGGCGAGGAACATATATTCTTTTAGGCTAAAAAACGCCTTGTAGTAGGATAGCTGAAACATTTGGTTATGTCTTCCTGTGTATTCCTTCTGCATAATATTGCTCAATCCGGCAGTTTCATGATTTTTCTGCTTATGATGCTGAACAGTTTTATTCAACCTGTTTCTGCAGAAGACAAAATTTAAAGGGTCCTGGCGGTTTATTGTCGGATGGGTCATAATGCCCAAATACATGATCTAGGTTTATAACCTGAGCTGTACTAAAATATGAAACACATATCATACCTGTGATATAAAATTGTGTCATTGGCCTAATCATCATTTTGCACTAAGGGCGATGATCCCAAATTGTGAGTGTTAATGACTCCTGCAATATTTTACCGGTTCATGATGAAACCATACCAGGTTGTGATAAACACCGGTTTAGCTGTAAATTGTACTGGCAATTTGTAATCAAACCAGACCAGGTTCTGTGAACGTTGGTTTTTTAATGGTTGCCACTTGTAGTCAACCACTCTGCCAAATCAATAGATATCGGATTAACAATCTCTTTGAGAAGTAAAAATTCAGTAAGCAAAGCAAATAAAAACTTGTAGTCGAGGCTTTTTACGAGCTGTCAGGCTCCAAATTCGAGGCTTTTCTTGGGATGCCAGGCCACTGAGTTGAACCATTTCACAAAGCCTGTTAAGATGGTCCTCAATCCTTAACCAATCGTCATTTTAACGTTGACAAGTCCAGGGTCTGTTATATGATTGACTTGTCAATCGTTCGATGGGCATACCAGGTTTAGCTGGGCGGAATGACTTACTTGATGCAGGCAGGTTAACCCAGGGTTTTCGGTGTATACACCAGGCTTCCAAGCCGTGGCTTGATAGCCTATTACAAGGTCCTTAAAAGCTCTTTGTCACTGTGTAACAGGAGCCCCAAAGTAACATTATGAGCTGTGCTCATCGGGTGCCTACGTTTGAGTTGTGCTATGCATCAAACTCTCTTTTGCCCCTCACCATCATGTTGGCTTGATAGCCGGATTACCAAAGTAACCATAGCTATGCTCTTATGATGATATTGGCTTGATAGCCGGTCTAAGAGGGCCATAGGAACTCCGTCTTTACACACAGAAGCCCCCATGTGAGAAACTCTTATGAAAAAAGCAGCAGATACCCCGCTTTAACGGGGATGCCGGTTTATTATATTGATCAAAATATATACATTGCAAATATTTGTACATAAAGCGGTGCCCATGGCTCAGGTGTAGTAAGGCCGAAGATGAGCGATGTTCCACGGCCGTTGGGTCTCCTCCTCCACGGTGCGTGAGTCCTTGTGTTCTCGAACGTCGATGAGGTAGTATGACCCATTGTGTAGATTCTTGCTGACCACAAAGGGTCCTTCCCAAGGCGGGGATAGCTTGTGCATATCTGTCTGGTCTTGGATGAGCCGGAGCACTAGATCGCCTTCTTGAAATGTTCGGGTTTTAACTCGGCGACTGTGGTATCAACGCAGATCCTGCTAATAAATCGCCGATCAAGCCGCTGGAATGTCACGCTCCTCATCCAGCCGGTCCAACGCATCTTGCCACGTCTTCTAGTTATCAGCTTCAACGTAAGCCGCCACCCGAGGCGAATCATGACGGATGTCACTAGGGAGGACCGCTTCAGCTCCATATACCATGAAGAAAGGCGTGTAACCCGTAGACCTGTTAGGTGTGGTGTTGATGCTCCATCACACAGAGGGTAATTCCTCCACCCAACAACCTGGCGTCCTCTGCAAGGAACCATGAGCCGGGGCTTGATGCCTCTCAAGATCTCTTGATTGGCTCTCTCAGCTTGACCATTGGACTGGGGGTGAGCCACTGAAGATACTTCAAGCCGAATGTGTTCTCGTTGACAAAATTCTTCCATAGCTCCCTTGGACAAACTGGTACCATTATCAGTTATAATACTGTGTGGAAAGCCAAACCGGAAAATCACCTTCTTTATGAATTGAACTGTCGTTGCTGCATCACACTTGCTGACTGGCTTCGCCTCGACCCACTTGGTAAACTTATCCACCGCCACCAGAAGGTGGGTCTTCTTATCTGGAGATCTCTTAAAGGGTCCAGCCATGTCTAGCCCCCAAGTCGCGAACGGCCAAGTAATTGGAATCATCCTCAATTCTTGAGCCGGTATATGAGCACGCCATGAAAATTTCTGGCAAGCATCACACTTCTTGACCAGGTCCTCTGCATCAGCATGAGCCGTCAGTCAATAGAACCCATGACAAAAAGCTTTAGCCACCAAAGACTTTGAACTGGCGTGGTCACCACAATCTCCTTCATGTATCTCTCGAAGAATCTCACAGCACTCCTCTGGTGACACACAACCTTGAAACGCCCTGGATACACTGCAATGATGCAGTTCTCCATTGACAATAGTCATCGATTTGGACCGCCGGACTATCTGCCTAGCCAAGACTTCATCCTCTGGTAACTCACCTCGGTTCATGTACGCCAGATACGGGACTTTCCAATCCGGAATAGCATGAAGCGCCGCCACCAATTGAGCATCCGGGTCAGGAACAGCCAAATCCTCTTCTAAAGGTAATCTCACCGATGGATTATGCAATACGTCAAGGAAGACATTAGGTGGAACTGGTTTATGTTGGGAACCCAGACGGCTTAACGTGTCGGCCGCTTCATTCTTTCGCCGGTCCACATGGTCTACCTGATAACCCTTGAAGTGCCGAGCGACAGCATCCACCTCTCGACGATATGCCGCCATAAGTGGGTCCTTGGAGTCCCAAGTACCAGATACTTATTGTGCCACCAGGTCCGAATCACCAAAACATCTAACCCGGCTTAAGTTCATCTCCATAGCCATTCGCAGACCATGGAGGAGAGCTTCATAATCAGCTGGATTGTTAGTACAAGGGAACATTAAACGGAGGACATAACAGAACTTATCACCTCGTGGGGAAGTTAATACGACTCCAGTCCACGAGCCCTCCAATTGCCTGGATCCATCAAAGTGAATAGTCTAGTACGTGTGACCCGGTTTTTCCTCCGGTGCTTGCAACTCCGTCCAATCGTTGATAAAGTCCACCAGTGCTTGAGATTTGATTGTAGTGCGAGGCACATATTTTAGCCCGTGTGGACTAAGTTCAATGGCCCACTTGGCATTCCGACCAGTTGCTTCTTTGTTCTGGATTATATCTCCTAGAGGGGCAGAACTGACCACAGTGATTGGATGGCCCTGAAAATATTGCTTAATCTTCCGGTTTGCCATGAAGACTCCATATACCAATTTCTGCCAATGCGGGTATCTCTGCTTCGACTCAATGAGCACCTCGCTGATATAGTAAACCGGCCTTTGAACCGGATATTCCTTCCCCGCCTCCTTGCGCTCCACCACAATGGCAACACTTACGGCTCGGGCATTAGCAGCCACGTATAACAACAGCGGCTCATTATCAACTGGTGCAACAAGGATAGGCGGCTCTGTCAACTGCTTCTTTAAGTCTTCAAAGAAGCATCAGCAGCATCACTCTAGAAAAAGCGGTCTGTGTTTTTCATCATCTGATAAAGTAGGATGGCCTTTTCTCCCAAACAGCTGATAAACCAGCTCAGTGCCGCAATGCGGCCCGCCAAGCGCTGGACATCGTTAATGCACGCCGGTTTAGCCAAGGAAGTAATAGCCTTGATCTTACGGATTAGCTTCAATTCCCCTATTTGACACCAAGAACCCTAGGAGCTTGCCTGCTGGTACACAAAAAACGCAGTTAGCCATGTTAAGCATCATCTTATAAACCCAAAGGTTATCAAAAGTTTCCTTCAAGTCAGCTATCAACGTCTCTTCCTTCCTGGATTTTACTACAATGCCATCCACATATGCATGAATGTTCCTCCCAATCTGCTTATGAAGACAATTCTACACACAACGCTCATAGGTCACTTGGGCACTCTTGAGCCCAAAAGGCATGGATACATAGTAGAAGGCTCCAAAGGGAGTTATAAAGGTTGTTTTCTCCTGATCCTTAACTTCCATCTTGATCTGATGATAACCGGAATATGCATCCAAAAAGCTTAAACGTTCACAACCCGCTGTAGCATCAATGATTTGATCAATACAGGGGAGGGCAAAAGGATCAGCTGGGCAAGCCTTGTTCAGGTCTGTGTAATCAACACACATTCGCCAAGTGCCATTCTTTTTAAGCACCAGCACCGGATTAGCCAACCACTCAGGATGAAACACCTCAACTATAAAACCTGCCGCCAAGAGCCTGGCCACTTCTTCACCAATAGCCTTGCGCCTTTCTTCATTGAAGCGGTGGAGAAACTGTTTAACTGGTTTAAACTTGGGATCAATGTTAAGAGTGTGCTCAGCGAGTCCCCTCGGTACACCTGGCATGTCAGAAGGTTTCCATGCGAAGATGTCTCGATTCTCACGGATGAACTCGATGAGCGCGCTTTCCTATTTCGGATCCAGGTTAGCACTGATGGTGAACTGCTTGTATGAATCGCCAGGGACAAAGTCAACCTGCTTGGTCTCATCAGTAGATTTAAATTTTAAGGCCGGATCATGCTCTGTAGTCGGTTTCTTCAACGGAGACATATCTGCCGGATCAACATTGTCCCTATAAAATTTCAACTCCTCGGTCGCACAAACCGCCTCAGCATAGGCTGCGTCACCTTCCTCGCATTCCAAAGCAATCTTCCGCCTCCCATGGACCGTGATGGTCCCCTTGTGTCCTAGCATCTTGAGCTGCAGATAAACATAACAGGGCCTTGCCATGAACTTAGCATAAATCGGCCGCCCGGACAAGGCGTGATACGGGCTCTTGATCTTTACCACTTCAAAGGTCAAAGTTTCCGACCTTGAGTCATGCTCATCTCCAAAAGTGACCTCCAGGTCTATCTTACCGACCGGATACGCCGATTTACCAGGTACCACGCCGTGAAAAATAGTGTCGGACGGTCTGAGCTTCTTGTCCGTCAACCCCATGCGACGAAAGGTCTCATAATACAGAATATTGATGCTGCTTCCTCCGTCCATGAGCACCTTAGTGAACTTATAACCCCCAACCTGAGGCGCCACCACCAGAGCCAGCTGAGCCGGATTATCAACCCGGGGCGGATGATCCTCTCGACTCCACACAATGGGATGTTCCGACCAGCGTAAGTATCGAGGCACCGCCGGTTCAACAGAGTGCACTGCCCTTTTATAAACCTTCTGATCACGTTTACATAAGCTTGTGGTGAAGACGTGATATTTCCCGCTACTCAGCTGCTTCGGGTTGCTTTGATAGACTGATTGTTGTTGTTGCTGATGATTGCTCTGATTATTGTAACCACCCTGGCCGTTTTGCTGGTTATGCCTGTTCTGATTGCTGTGGACGCCCTGGTTACCTTGGAACCCTGGACCGGAACCACCACCTTGATAACCCAGCCCGTGAAAACCAGGGCCTAAACCGCCGGACGATCCGTGATCATATTGGAAACGGTTTCTGAACTCCCTCATAATAAAGCAGTCCTTCCAGAGGTGCGTAGATGGCTTTTCCTTCGTACCGTGCCTAGGGCAAGGCACATTCATCTGGCGCTCCAGATTAATGTTTGATCCTCCGCTTCGTGGGGACGGTCTACCTTTGCGACGCTGCCCATCCTCCTGTGCACTAGTGTTAGCCACAAAATCTGAATTGCTATCCGCTTTACGCTTACCGCTGAGTCCCTGATTCACCGGATTAGACTGTAGCGCTTTACCATTCTTCTTTCCTTTTCCCGACTTCTCATAATCAGACTCTGGATATTTGGCACTATCCGAATCTGCATACTTCACCAGGGCCCCCATGAGTGTTCCCATGTCATTACAGTGACGCTTGAGCCATCCTAACTTTAGCTTCAGAGGCTCAAACCGGCAGTTGCCTTCCAATGTCACCACTACTGTGTCCGGATTGACGCGGTCTAAGGAATGCAGGATCTCTAACACCTGGCGCACCCAATGACTTGTTGATTCGTTCTCCCCTTGAACGCAGGCCGCCAAATCTACAATGGACATGGGCTGCTTACATGTATCCTTGAAGTTATTGATAAACTGGCGTCGTAACTTGGCCCATGATCCAATGGAGTTCTGCGGTAAGCTTTTTAACCAGGTACGAGTCGTGCCCTCCAGCATCATGGTGAAATACTTCGCACACGCTGCATCGTCCACATCCAGCATCTCCATTGCCATCTCGTAGCTTTCAACCCAAGCTTCAGGGGATAAATCTGTAGTATAGTTGGGCACCTTACGCGGTCTGTTGAAGTCCTTAGCCAACCGTACATTGCGTAAAGCAGGGGTGAGACACGGCACTCCCAAGGAGCTGGAAGTAACCCCTGGCTCGATCGTGGTAGATGGACGAACCGGCGTAGGCTGACGGGCTTCATACTGTGCAGCTAATTCGGCCTATCGGCGATGTCTACCCTGATCCACCACATCTTGAGCGTTTGCACCTCCCCCCGCCGGGTTATCCCTCTGCGGCGGGTTACGATTACGCGCACTACTTGACACGGTTGATTCTTCTAGGTGCCTGTTGTAACTCCAGCTTGGGAGGGGTGGAATGAATCCTCTCGTGGCTGTGAGAATAAGCCTGCTGCTAAGTTAAAGCCATCTCCAGAAACTCCCTAGCTCACCGCGCCTCCACCGCTATAGGGGATCCCCCTTCAATGGGAAGGGCTGCCAATCGTGAAGCGGTCGCAACTATGTTATCCAAAGGGTTAGAGTAGTGACCAGGAGGCGTTGGCGCATGCTGTGATGGAACGACCTGACGGGCTGGATCCGCGGCCTGTGGTTGGACCGATGCCCCTGTGCCAGGCACCTCTCCCCGGTTTACCCCCGGCTGGTTGCTGGTTCCCGCTCCTGGCGTACTGAAGAGGTTCCTTGCTTCATAAACCGGCGGCAGGCGAAACTGGCGCCTTCTCCTCATTACGTCGTTTGATGCAGTCTAATCCAACAGGAGTCGATAGGCATGAGCATCTAGCTCGGCCTGCCTTACGATCATCCTAGTATTCTCAGCAGCCAGGTCCAACTTAGCTTAATCTATTTGGCCCCTCACCTTAGCAACTTCCGCGTCGTGTTGTACCTTCTCGGCCTGGCCAACCTCCGCGGTTAGCAGCGCTGTCAAAGTATCAACTAAAGCGGACAGAACTTGAGCCGGTGGCTGAACCGGGCCTCCTACCCCAGCTGCCGCTGCCGCTGCCATGTCGGACGTTAACGCCGCCATAGTTGAAGATTGTTGCACATATTGTGATCTGGCCATGAAGACGGCGACCCGGCTCGGCAGATCAAGGGTATCCGGAATACTGTCACCATCGGAACGGCCCCCAGACCGGCCATTCTGCAACAGATATAAAGACTGGGTTCCTCGAGTGGATGATTCGTCGCCGGAATAAACGACGGTCTCGCCACCAGATTCCGATCCATCCTCAGCTTGTGCCCCGTGAACCGCTCCCACGAAGACACGCTTCATGGCGGGCCGAATCCAGGTATGTCTCGCACGCTGAGCCAACTCGATGATGTTGGAGCAGATGTCTGGCTCAGGGCCCGGTTCACCGGTCTTGCCAATGAAGACGTGGATGCCACCAAAGGGGACCCGGTACCCGTACTCGATTGAATCGGCCTCGGGACCCCAGCCTGCATCATTGATGTAGATCTTGCCACGACGACTCTTAGTCATCCAGCCCACTGCGTAGCCCTTGAGTCCTTCAAAGCTACCCTTCAAGAACTCGAAACCATCGTGCGATAGCCCCACGGTGGGCGCCAACCGTCGTGGTTTTGTCACGACAGATGTCCTAGCAAAAGGACTTAGTCGTTGAGCCATCACTACGGGTTAGCTTAAAGGGGTTAAAGCGGACAAGGACGCAAGGAATTTTATACTAGTTCGGCCCCTTCGATGAAGGTAAAAGCCTACGTGTAGTTTGGTGTGGTATTGCTAGGGTTTTCAATGATCAGGGAGTGAATCCGCTTTGCCTGTGTCTCGATTTGTTGTTCTCTGTCCTTGAACCGTCGTCGGGTCATCCCTTTATATACACAAGATGATGCCCGGTCTGGTTTACGGAATCCCGGCTGGCTCATAAACGTGCCCGACTCAGTCTCTATCTTTCATATCTTACAATACAAGTTACACGACGTATGGCGGTTTACACTTACGGGCCCTAGCACCTCTTGGGCCCTGGATCTCTAGTCTTTTATAATAAAGCGCCATGTTCTATGCCTTGCTGGGCTTTTGTAGAAGTAATCCTTATGGGCATAAACCGGCGCCTTCCTAGGTGGTTTATACCTAATAGTTATATCCCTGACACTACTAGTTCTGTGAAGAATAGAGCCACCCATAGTGGGCAAAGCACCGACACAAGTAAAGAAGTCTTGAGGAACTCCTTTTCCAATGATATTACCACTACCAACTTGAAACTTCTTAATATGTAATGTGGTAGTTTCATCCGGAGGGTCAACATAGACGTTGCCCTCAACATTACTACCCTTCTCAATAAAATCTTCCCCCATCTCAGACATGAGGGCAAGCGAACGATAAACACACGACAAAAATAAGGGAAAATAAAATGGGAAGGGTGAAGTGGGGGAGAGGAAAACGAGAGGCAAATAAATGTAATGCGAAGGATAAGGGTTTGTGATAGGTACTTGGTATATGAATTTTGTGTAAGCCTCCCCGGCAACGGCGCCAGAAATTCTTCTTGCTACTTCTCAAGCTTGCGTTGTATTCCCTCGAATAGGAAAGGGTGATGCAGCACAGTAGCGCAAGTATTTCCCTCAGTTCTTGAGAACCAACGTATCAATCCAGTAGGAGACCACGCGCAAGTCCCTCGCACCTGCACAAAGAAATAAGAACTTCGCAGCCAACGCGATAAGGGGTTGTCAATCCCTTTACGGTCACTTACGGAAGTGAGATCTCATAGAGATGATAGTTTGGTATTTTTGGTATTTTTGGATATAAGAACAGAAAGTAAAAGCGGAAAAATAAAGTAGATTGTAGATTGATATGTTGAGAATAGACCCGGGGGCCATAGTTTTCTCTAGTGGCTTCTCTCATGATAGCGATATTCTACGGTGGGTAAACAAATTACTGTCGAGCAATTGATAGAAAAGCGAAAAATTATGAGACTATCTAGGCATGATCATTATATATAGGCATCACGTCCGATACAAGTAGACCGAAACGATTCTGCATCTATTACTATTACTCCACACATCGACCGCTATCCAGCATGCTTCTAGAGTATTAAGTTCATAAGAACAGAGTAACGCCTTAGGCAAGATGACATGATGTAGAGGGATAAACTCAAACATAGTGATATAAACCCCATCTTTTTATTCTCGATGGCAACAATACAATACGTGCCTTGCTGCCCCTACTGTCACTGGGAAAGGACACCGCAAGATTGAACCCAAAGCCAAGCAATTCTCCCATTGCAAGAACTATAGATCTAGAAGGCCAAACCAAACCGATAATTCGAAGAAACTTGCAAGGATATTATAATCATACATAAAGAGTTCGGAAAAGAACCAAATATTTCTCATAGATAATCTTGATCGTAAACCCACAATTCATCAGATCTTGACAAACACACCGCAAAAAGGGATTGCATCGAATAGGTCTCCTCGAAGACCGAGGAGAACTTGGTATTAAGATCCAAAGAGAGAGAAGAAGCCATCTAGATACAAGCTATGAACCCGAAGGTCTGTGGTAAACTACTCACAACTCATGGTGATGCGATGATGATGATGTAGAAGCACTCCGTGGTAGACCCCCCCCCCCCCCCCCCCCCG
>LR738713.1:279277201-279380055 GCA_902687465.1 Secale cereale | reverse complement strand
AAATAGGGAAAAAACAGTAATCTGGACTGGGCCTTTGGGTTAATAGGTTAGTCCCAAAAATAATATAAAAGTGTATAACAAAGCCGATTAAACATCCAAAACATCTTAAATAATAGCATGGAACAATCAAAAATTATAGATACGTTGGAAACGTATCATGTAACTATTCAGTCGTGGTTATCGAGGGTGGTTCCTCCTTCACCATTCCCGATAACGACTCTGTCGTGCAACCCCTCAAGTGTGGACCATCGAGGGTGATTCCTCCGAGTCCACCTTGATGGTTACATCGAGTGGGAATCCATCCAGGGTGATTCCTCGGATTACCCCCTTGTTGTATTGGACACACGGTTACTTTGACTTACCACAGAGCCATGATGACTAAAGTTGGGTCGTCTCGTAGAGTACCCGCAGGTGATTCACAGAGTGGAGGTTGGAGGGACAGGTGGTTCAGTCCAGTAGCGATGGGCCTGGGTTCCCAACGACCCCCACTTGATTCTTTGTGGCGGACCGGCAGGGTGGGTTGTGACCACCTAGGAGACAGGTGGGCTTGGCCCTGGTCGTTGTCCGCGGTGATTACATAATAACACACCTAACGAGTTTGGATATTTGATCTGAGTCTGGTCACTGGCCTATACGCACTAACCAGCTACGTGGGAATAATTATGGGCTCTCGACGTTGTGGTATCAGTCGAAGCCTTCTTGATGTCAGCGACTTAGCGGCGCGCGCTGGGTGGGACCGCGTAACGTAACTTCCTTGAAATAGAGGTTGCTAGGTCTGCTCACCGGCTGTCCTTGCAACGTGCAGGTGTGCAATGGGCGATGGGCCCAGACCCCTGCGTGCTTAGGATTTAGACCAGCGTGCTGACCTCTCTGCTGTGCTTAGGTAGGGCTGCGACATGTTGATCTTCCGAGGCCGGGCATGACCCAGGAAAGTGTGTCCGGCCAAAGGGGATCGAGCATGCTGGGAAATGTGCTGCACCCCTGCCGAGAAGTTTATCTATTTGAATAGTCATGTCCCTCGGTAAAAGTACGACCCGGAGTTGTACTCCGACCTCATGACAACTATAACCGGATACTTAATAAAATACACCCTTTCAAGTGCCAGATAAAACCTGGTGATTGCTCTCTCACATGATGACGAGGGGAGGATCGCCGGGTAGGTATATGCTATGTTATGATACTTGTTACTATTCCAGCTACTCACTTCTACATGCTTCAAGATGGAGGTGCATTAAGCTTAGCCTTGGATAGGTCTAGCTATCCCCCTCTCATTCTGGCATTCTGTAGTTCAGTCCACTAATACTATCCATTTCATTGATACCAGTGCATATGTAGTATATATCCTTGCTTGCGAGTACTTTGGATGAGTACTCACAGTTGCTTTGCTCCCCCTTCTTCTTCTTTTGGTTGTTGCAACCAAATGGTGGATCCCAGGAGTCAGACGCCACCCTAGTCTACTACTACTACTACTATCCCGACGGAGCCTACTACTACGTGGAATTCGACTTCGAGGAGTAGTTAGGAGGTCCCAGGCAGGAAGCCTTGCATTTTCGATCGTTGCTACATTTGTGCTAGCCTTCTTAAGGTAAACTTGTTTAACTTATGTCTGTACTCAGATATTATTGCTTCTGTTGACTCTTGTGTATTCGAGCCCTCGAGGCCCCTGGCTTGTAATATAAAGCTGGTATTATTTTAATTTGTGTCTAGAGTTGTGTTGTGATATCTTCCAGTGAGTCCCTGATCTTGGTCGTACACATTTGCATGCATGATTAGTGTACGGTCAAATCAGGGGTGTCACAGTACTACATAGGAACAAGCCTTCACGGTATTGAAAGATAAGTTGACACATGCTCCATTACTCCAACTTCCTAATTTTCATAAGACTTTTGAGATTGAATGTGATGCTAGTGGAATTGTATTAGGAGGTGTGTTATTACAAGATGGTAAACCTGTTGCATCCTATTCTAAAAAATGAGTGGCCCTAGTCTGAACTATTCTACTTATGACAAGGAACTATATGCTCTTGTTCGGACTTTGGAAACATGGCAACATTATTTATGGCCAAAAGATTTTGTTATACATTCTGATCATCAATCTTTGAAGCAAATTAAAAGTCAAGTTAAATTGAACCTAGACATGCTAAATGGCTTGAATTCATTGAGACTTTCCCTTATGTCATTAATCACAATAAGGGTAAAGAAAATGTTCTTGTTGATGCATTGTCTTGTCGTTATACTCTGCTTTCACAACTTGACTTTAAAATATTTGGTTTGGAGACCATCAAAGATCAATATGTGCATGATGTTGAATTTAAAGATGTATTGCATAATTGTAAAGAAGGGAGAACATGGAACAAGTTCATCGTTAATGATGGGTTTGTGTTTCATGCTAACAAGCTATGCATTCCAGCTAACTCCGTCCGTCTTTTTTTGTTGCAGGAGGCGCATGGAGGAGGATTAATGGGACACTTTGGCATGAAGAAGACTTAGGACATACTTGCTACAAATTTCTTTTGGCCAAAGATGAGACGTGATGCTGAGCGTTTTGTTGCTTGATGCACTACATGTCAAAAAGCTAAGTCACGACTCAATCCTCATGGTTTTATATATGCCCTTGCCTGTACCTAGTGTTCCTTAGGAAGATATATCTATGGACTTTGTTTTGGGTTTACCTCGAACAAATAAGGGGAGGGATATCATATTTGTTGTCGTAGATATATTTTCGAAAATGGCACACTTCATACCATGCCATAAAAGGATGATGTTGTTAATGTTGCTGATTTGTTGTTTTTCGCTTGCATGGTGTGCCCAATACTATTGTTTTAGATCGTGGTACTAAGTTTCTTAGCCACTTTTGGAGATGTTTATGGGCTAAGTTGGGGACTAAACTGCTTTTTAGTACTACATGTCACCCCAAACTGATGGACAAACTGAAGTAGTTAATAGAACTTTGTTTACTATGCTTAGGGCTATTTTGAAGAATAACAAGAAAATGTGGGAAGAATGCTTGCCTCATATTGAATTTGCTTATAGTCGTTCGCAGCAATCTACTACTAAGATGTGCCCTTTTGAAATTGTGTATGGTTTCTTACCTCATGCACCTATTGATTTGTTGCCTCATCCATCTTCAGAGAAGGTTAATTTTGATGCTAAACAACATGATGAATTCAACTTAAAAATGCATGAGTTGACTAAGGAAAATATTGAGCGCATGAATGCCAATATAAACTTGCTGGAGATAAGGGTAGAAAACGTGTTGTCTTTGCACCCGGAGATCTTGTTTGGTTACATTTACTTAAGGATAGGTTTCCTAATTGGTGCAAGTCAAAGCTAATGCCACGTGCTGATGGTCCTTTTAAAGTGTTAGAGAAAATAAATAATAATGCATATAAACTTGAGCTGCCTGTAGATTTTGGGGTTAGTCCCACTTTTAACATTGCATATTTGAAGCCTTATTTGGGTAAGGTTGATGAGCTTCCGTCTAGGACGACTTCATTTCAAGAAGGGGAGGATGATGAGGACATCAATACCATTGTTACACCCACAACCCCTGCCGCTACACATACTTGGTCAATTACTAGAGCTCGCGCACGCCAATTAATTTACCAGGTACTTTCGTTTCTTGGTAACGATTCTAATGTTCATGAGAATATGATGTTGCCTAAATTAGATACATTTGTTTTGCTTACAAATGAAGGGCCTAGCTTGGACAAGAAGGATGAACATTGGAGCAAGACCAAGCATGGAGATGAGGGCGTGTGTAAGGGGAACAAGAAGGGAGATTCAAGTGGTGATTTCAGGACTCTGAAGCCACCATAATGAGTGCATAAAGGCTTGGATGAAATATACAAGATGATACTTCATAAGTTTCGTCCAGAGGTTATTATAGGTGTTGCGTTACCTTATTATTGGGCTAGGCCCATATAATTTTGAAATACTTAAGTATAGGCTGTTTTTAGAGTCCGTATGTGTGGGGAAACAGAGTTTGGGTTGGTTTTGGACCCCTCCTCAAAGGGATCACGAAATCCCCCTACTCCTCCATATATACAGCCCTTAGGGCATCGTTTATACTTTGGGTTTTGTTTAGATTAAAGTTCGCCATAGGTGCAACTTCGCGTACTTCGTTTGTGTTCAACGACTAGACAAAGGTGTCACAGAACCCCACCTGATCAATAAAGCTTTCCTATTATATTCGCAATATCCAGATTGCAACCTCAACTTCTTGCTTGTTCTTCGTTTGCTTGCAGGAAATAGACCCTCTTGGTTAGGTTGATCGTGCTCTGGCGTGGTCAATAACCTCTCGGAGTTGGTTTAGCGATTGTTAGGGTGTGACATCTTCGCACGTTCGTAGTCGGATCGTCAAAGTCTACTCCTCTGAAAATGATAATCACCATCTCATCGAAAGACAGGACACCTTTGCCTCTATCAGCATGTTTTCCCCCTGCACTCAATATTGGTGATGGCCTTTAGCAAGGATGGAGTAGCACCATCAAATACCACGATGTTGTTGTGCTTTCACAACTCCCAAAGAGTTAGAGCAAGGATCGCCTTGAGATCCCTCTTTGAGCATTCCTCGCAACTCCTCACAGTGCACCACCCTATGACCTTGTTATTCACGGTTGGCACCTGATCATGTCTACCCAAGGAATTCCAGACCCAAGACCAAATTGTCCTAGCAAAGACACACGTGACTAGGATATGCCGAATTGTCTCCTCGTGTTGATCACAAAGGGGGCGGGCTGCTTGATGGGGTAGGCAGCGGCATGCGGGTTTGTCGGATGTCCAACATCTATTCCGCATTGCAATCCTGGTGAAGAAATGGCATTGCAGCGACGCCTTATGTCTCGAAACCAAATCCTCATATGGAGCAACCTCCCTTCTGACAAACTTGGCCGCGTAAGTTGGTCTTACAGAATACGGTATTCCTAGTTGCAACCATCTCATAACCCACGGACGCCAAGTCCTGAATACGGTAACCATGCAACCATCGGTACTCGCAAAAAGAAGATATCGTTAACACTGCCCAGGTGAGCGATCGTGGCCGCCCGGTATATCTCCTTCGCTTAATTGGACACACATATGTCGAATTCTCTCCATGGTCTCTGCTCATCTGTGCGTTCTAACTCCTGTTGTGTTCATCCAAGATGCAGAAATCTTGATGTATGAGATCCTCTAGTGCTACCAAGAGAAGAACTTGATGTATCCTACATTTGATAATGGTGGAAGAGGATTTAGGTGGTTTCAACCCGTGGTTTTTCAAGTTGGGGGGTTTTTCTACGCAAAAATCTAGTAAGCCTTCAAAGAGCCCTAAAATTTTGTAGAAATTGCTAGCTTAGTAGGTACTCCCTCCATCCGGTGAAGAGTGCACGTCTGGTTAAAAATTGTCCATAAAAAAGTGCACTTCTATCTTCTCAATGCACTTTTTCGTGAATACGCAAAGCATGCATATCTTTTCATTGATAGAAGAAGATAGAATGAGTACAAGTGAGGTACAACACATGCACGAACGCAAGGCGTGAACATGGTGCCCAAAATAGAAAAAGAAGAGAGACAAGGTGCTTGGCCCAAACAAGCAAACGACGCAGCTAAGCCCACCAACTAGAGAGGCAGTCCAAACCATGTAAAGTCAGACAACCACGAATACACCGCCGAAGACGCCGCATGTAAGACGACACCTTCAGGAAGGAAAACAACTCCGTGCCATCATCATCATCTGATATGAAGAATCAGACCTAGGGTTTCCCCTGGTGCTCAAAGATGGGTGCGGAGAGAGGCCATGACAACGCCTCCAGGGAGGAGACGGCACTCGCGAGTGTCACCGTTGCCAGTATCAGCAAGCCGAGCAGGGATTTCTCCTGGCCTATGTCTGAGCAATCCCAAAGCCACCGGACCAGAACTAGGAGTCGGAAGCCACACGTAGGTTGAAGAACCACCATCACCAGATAGGAGCCGCGCTGGACACACGAACCTTGGGCATGACAAGGGGTGGGCAGCAAGGCGGCGGGGTTTGGGGGAGTCGGTTGGGCAAAAGGGGGCCGATGCAGGGAACACGACGGCGATCGACGATGCCGACAAGCCAGGAACTGGAGGAAACGTAGATCCAGGCCGCCGGGCCGAAGCCGTCAAGACACCGGCAAGCCATAGAGGCTGGAGGAGACGCAACGTCAGTCGCGCCGGAAGAGGCATCGGCAACCCAAAGACACTGGAAAACGCAAGGCGAGGGCCGTCGGGTCCAGAGCTACACTAGCGAGGGTTCCAACGCAAGGGCACGAGTGCCGGTAGAACACCAGCAGGCATGCCGCAAGGGTCGACCGACGCTGGGGAGGCTCCATCGGAAGCACACCAAAAATGTGCACCTTGAAGCCATGGCCACGACTCAGATGGACAAGAGCGTCGTCGCGCCGCTGCAAGGACACCCGGGACCAGCAGAGGAGCACACCAACCCTAATCTCGGGTCCAACGCCGTCAGCACCGACAAGCAAGGAACTAGAGGAAACGCGGATCCAGGCCCCCGGGGCCGAAGCCGTCAAGACACCGGCAAGCCATAGAGGCTAGAGGAGACGCAACCTTAGTCGCGCCAGAAGTGGCACCGGCAACCCAAAGATACTGGAAAACGCGGGGCGAGGGCCGTCGAGTCCGGAGCTACACTAGCGAGGGTTCCAACGCAAGGGCACGAGTGCCCGTAGAACACCAGCAGGCATGCCGCAAGGGTCGACGGGCGCCGGGGAGGCTCCACCGGAAGCACACCAAAAATGTGCACCTTGAAGCCATGGCCACGCCTCACATGGACAAGAGTGTCGTCGCGGCGCTGGAAGGACGCCCGGGACGAGCAGAGGAGCACACCAACCCCAATCTCGGGTCCAGCGCCGTCAGGAGAGAGGAAGCTGGCAACAGGACAGACAGATCCGACGCGAAGATGGGGGAGGCGGACGCACCTCGTCGGCCGCAAGAGCTCATCACACTGTAATCAAGACCAATAACATTTTACACATGGTCTCCTTCCTTTCTATTCCCTCCGTTTCTTTTTAGTGTGCGTATAAGATTTGGTCAAAGTCAAACTTTATAAAGTTTGACTAACTTTATAGAAAAAAATATCAACATCTATAATACAAAAGTTATATGTTATGAAAATTAATTTCATCATGCACCTAATAATATTGATTTTATAGTGTGAATGTTGATATCTTTTCCTACAAAGCTAGTCAAACTTTATAAAGTTCGACTTTGACCAAATCTTATATGCGAACTAAAAAGAAACGGAGGGAGTACATGCACTTAACTCATTGGGGGTTGGGTAATTAAAGAGGAGAGAAATGGTGGCTTGCACATTTTCAATGTATTTTCTATTTCACTCCATAATTTGTTCTAGAAAAATTATATGTATACTTTTCACCGGACGAAGGGGGTATAGTATAATACATGTTTTTTTTGCGATAAAGTATTGTTATATATGTTTTTTTTTTGCGGAGAAAGTATTGTTATATATGTGTTGGACACATTTTGCTGTATCCGTTCATGCACGATCAAAGCAGATCCCTCATGTTGGCACTAGTATTTTCGAGCTGGTCATATCTCATCAAGATAAATCCAGAAAGAACCCAACATGTACATCATACATGTGTGAAAGAGCTCGGCATAGCTGCAAGGATAATAACATTCTCCGGAGGCGCGACAAAAAGGGATCAGACTGAGAGACGTCGTCTTCGTGGGTGAGACCAGATGGGATTAATTAAGCATATTTGAATAATTAATCAATAAACGGACCCGTCGTGGTGACTGGTGACAGCGGTTGGATTATCTACTTCATTAATATTGCCCGCCGCATCGTTTTTCTTTCTTCCCGCTCCTGCTGCGCGCGTGGATCTCGAGGCGCGGCGGGCGTGCTGTCTTCGCCCCAGATATTTTGTTCAGCTCAGACTCCTCGTCACCGCGCGCGCGGCTCTAGCCTCTAAGACTAGTCTTAGTGGGGAGTAACTTACACTAGTAACATACACGTATTACTAGACTATATTACTACCTCCATAGTGGGTAGAAACATAGATGTGGTGTCATGCAAGAGTTCATTTATTAGTCTATAGACTCAATTTGCATTGGTATGTGTGATGTTACAGTAACATAGCTAGTTACCACAAACACTTCTCTCCTCATTAATTACATGCCACATAAGCAAAACTGTGTTGGGATGTGTGATGTTACTAACTATGTTACTCCCACTATGGCCAGCCTAAGGTCATGCTGCTCTGCGTCCACGCTGTCGTCGTCGACAACAACCGACTGATTGTCAAACACGAAAATAAGGTCTCTTTCGAAGCCACTGTGCCACGGCCACGAGTGAGTCGTACATAATTCTGTCCTTTTGGAATTTCAAGGACCGAATTCTATACGTCTTAACTGTCTGTTTTGTTAGAGCATCTTTAATTGGGTTTCGGCTTGCCTCCTCCCTCCCCTGCTTTCATCCGTGCTCATACTTCATTCTACGGCTGTCATTTTTATTTTTTCTTTTCTAATCTAATCATTTTCCCTTGATTTTAAAAGGATGGGGCCGGGCGTTATTTTGTTCCAATCAAATCAAGCCACGTACGCGGAAGCACGGACGGACACACGCGTGGGGAACAGACAAGTCTCATCCCTTTAATTGGACCAGGCAAATTTGGCCTTCCATTTGTTCGCGGAAACATTCTGATAATGTACGGCTGTATCTGCTTTGAAGTCTCAGCTCTCGATGCACGGAATCATGTCTTCCAAACTATCTCAAGGATACCACGGGTCAACATTCAAATAAAGTTTGGTGGCATATTACACATACTAGTAAAATGTCCGTGCGTTGCCACGGAGATTTAAAAAATCTACAGATAGCATGCGCCACCAGACCTTGCTCGCGTTGTGTCGGCGGCGGCTGCCAAGACATTCCCCGCGCACGGCGCCCTTGCTCGGGAGGTGGTGGCTGGCGCCGGTGCTCCTAGGTCATTGACAGGTCCAGCGGCGGCGCATTGTCTCGGGTTGTGCAGCACCGGGCGGTGAGGTGGCGATGGCGCGACTGATTGGCTGCCTATTTCGGAGGAAAAAAGATAATTGCTAGACCAGATACGAATTTGCTTACGTCTCAAAAAAGAAGAATTTACTTACTGCTCACTCTCTTCCTCCAGTACTCCTCTTCTTCTCTCGTCTCACGGCACTCAGTCAAGCTCGCCCCCCGACGGCTTGACCCCTTCGTAACAAAACCCTATACTTTAAATGATATTGGGAGTACACCAAACTACAGTGCAAAATTCCAAACTGAAGCTTTATATCTAGCATATCATATCTCATGTATGTGTTCTTTCCATATTTCAAAATGCAGGAATACACTGCAACTCTGCAGCACACAACACCATGTATTTGTTCTATTATGCTACACTGCCATTTACTCTTTACATGGCCTTCTATTCAGCAATAACAAAACCGTGCACGAAAGAACTGAATTCCTTTTGATTCATAACATGGAAATCCCATGTAAAGCTTGCATACTGAGATAAAAAAAAAGCAAACAATCAACCACCTTAATTAATTAGCAGGACCTTGATCCGACGCTTAGAAGCTTGCATACTGCGATAAAAACAAAGTCAACGAGCATGTTGTATGCACAAGTAGCAAGCAAACAACCAGTTTAATTAATTAGTAGGACATCCATGGCTAATAATGGTTGAAAGTACAAACAATTGTTGAACCATTTGTTATTAATTTGAGGAACCTGGTTCAGTGATCAACCTTGGAAAACCTGACATACTGTTACATATAGAAAAACCATGGGAAATAACATACTCAAAAATATTCATAGATGAGGCCCAATATGGAAAACCAAAGGTGACATAAAAATGAGAATGGAAAATGCTCTCTAAAGTCTAAACTAAACTAAATAACCCCCACCAATTCTGGTCCATGAACATTTTGCAAGAGAACCCATTCATGCCATAATAGTATGCACCTACAAATTGCTTCTTCCTCTTCTTTGTATGCACCTAAAAATTGCTTCTTCCTCTTCTTCGTATGCACCTAAAAATTGCTTCTTCCTCTTCTTCTACCACCTCGAGGAAGGAGATAGTGATCCTTATAAAAATTACCATAATTTATCAAGAAATAAACATTAATAAATAAACGTAAATAGAAGGTATGTTAACACAATCATAAAATGAAAGCTTCATTTATCTTTTCTCTGATTTGCTCCTCGTGTCGTCTTCCTCTATTGCCTCACCCCCATCCATCGTTGTTGTGTCATCACATTCCTCCTACCAAAAATAGCTTACCTAGTGAGAAAATATGCTTTCAGCCAAATAGAGCAGTCTTTTTCTCTGCCATTTTGGTCATTACCCATCGTTCTTCTTCTCACTAAGCATCACTTTGAAGTGAATTTTTCACCCTTCCCATCGCCATCAGCTACCACAACATATCGGTACAAGTGCATTGGTATCAACAAACGTGAAAAAAATGAACATAAAGAGAAAATTAAAGCAATAAATCATACCTTCTGCATGAAACATATTAGTACTTATGTATCTCATGACCGACAAATAACATATATAAGTCTATAGAGATATGGTTTTCATTGTCCAACCTTAACCTGAATAAATGTTGAAGAACATAATTCTATCTATCTGATACAACGATGTGACCAACAACTGATTTAATGCCTCGGTACTGAGGGAACAAAACACAAACATGTAATCCGAGAAGAGTATTTTTATACAGAGGAATGCAGGCATTGACATATAAGGGAAAACGTCAATGACTAAACATTCCTAGCAGGATTTCTAGCTTTACTCTTGCAATGTTGGAACTGGGTGTTGAATGAAACATATACATTGTCTCATAAACTTATTGGCTTTTTGTTCAAGGATTTACCTTCATTGCTCCTCTCATTAGCTACTTGTCGGCGTTGTGGGAACCAGGGTACCCAGACTTGCATGTCTGCGGCCCATGACGTGGCTCCTTCACCCACATGGTTTGGCCCATCTTCAACATCGACATTCAAGACCCTCGTGAGGGGCTAAGCCTCGCGAGGCGAACGACACCAAGACCTCTGGAAGGAGTAGTCTCACTAGGCTGGCTCCCGAGGAGCGGAGGTCTCTATGCAATCCCCCACCTCGTGAGGTTCGGGTGACGCAAGCCATGACAACCAAGGCCAGGCGAGCGCCAGCGGGCGCATGACGACAGGTTTCCTCTTTGGTGCTACAGAGGCAAGCGCAGGCGCGGAGTCCCGAGGAATCAACCAAAGGTTTCCATTTCCATGCAACAAGACCAGGATCGCCAAGACAGCAAGACGGAGGTCATCACTGAGCCCACCGTGGTGTCATCAGAAGCTTTGCAGGCAAAGACCACCTTTAGTCAGAATAAGATGTACTAGTTGTCTCCCTTCAAATTTGGCCGTTGTGCGATCTCTTCTCGCCTACATTTTGGGGGGAATAGGACCAAGGCCATTATAAATATAGCTTAGCCACCGCATAGAATGGGACAGATCATTCAGACCACCCTCACCACCACGCAAGCAAGAACAGACCTCATGAGGTTGTTCAACCACTGTACTAGTTCTTCCTCAGCCCACCTTGAGGCAATCCACCACATTTTAGGAGTAGGGCCACTCACCGATAGGTGGCCTGAACCTGGGTAAACTGCCCTATGTCGTTTTCCTTCTTATTCCTCGAGCTAGTTCATAGAGACGGCAAGTAGGAAGATAGGGGAAGTTGAGTTCTTCGCGCGTACCCCAGTGTTCAAACTTACAAGGGTTTTGCGGAGCCCTGAATCCAACATTTGGCGCGCCACGTAGGGGTGCGTCGGAGTCTCTCTTCTTCCGACCGGTTCGCCATCGCGTGACCGTCTCCATGGCGGATGCTCGTCGAGTTCGTGCTGAGCGCCGGCCTGCCCTCGCCGCCCCCGTGGCTCAAATTGCGCCTCCAGGCGACGACATCCCCCGTCGTTCTCCATCACCGGCGGCAGACGCTGCCACCGGCCCCGCTGCCCGAGAACAGCAAGATTCATCACTCCCGCTCTCCGCACGATGTGACGGCTGCACTGCAACCCCGTCAGTGGCTCCAGCGGGTACTTCGTCCTCCCACGCCCGTCGTGGGCCGGCGAACTCGCAAGCCGCGCTGCTCATGGCGCGTGAGCTTCTGCGTTACCGCCCGTCCGACGACCTCTACGAGGAATGGCTGGACCGCATCGCCGAGCTCGTCAGCACCGCGGGAGAAGTTCCAACATCGCCCCACTTGCCTCCTCCACCACCTCAGGCGGGCGATCTAGCCCACGACGCTCCTCCTCCACCTCTCCGGCGAGACGTCGTCTCCAAGCCAAGACGCGAGGCTCCCCAGTGCGACCAGCCCCGCATGGCACCTGCGCACGATGAAGAAAGCTACCAGGTGCTACCACGACCCCAAGGTGAGGCGCGTGCACTCCCATCGCCGCCTTGTCAAGGTCGCGCGCTGCCTCCCGTAGCGTCACGTGAGCACCCTGATCAGGTTCCACCTCAACGACGGGCACCCAGATGCGCGGTAGGCTACCGCGTGTTCACCCCGGAGCTGCGACGCGTTGTTTGGCCCGGTAGGTTCAGGCTAGACTTGCCTCCACGCTACGATGAAACACCCGACCCTGCTGAGTTCCTGCAGCTTTACGAGCTGAGCAATGAGGCGGCCAGTGGCAACGAGAAGGTTATGGCCAATTGGTTCCCCATGGCTCTCAAGGACGGCGCGCGCTCGTGGCTCTTGAACCTTCCAACGGAGTCGATTTCCTCCTGGGAGGAGCTGCGTGAGTGGTTCATCTCCAACTTCGAAGGGACTCGTGACCGCGCCCCTATGAAAGGTGACCTGCGGCGTATCAAGTAGCAGCCAGAGGAAACCTTGCACAAGTACATCTAGCGTTTTAACAATGTCCACATCAAAATTCCCAAGGTGTCAGACAAGGCCATCATCTCCGCGTTCACTGATGGTGTCCGGGATGTCAGGATGAAGGAGGAGCTCGCCATTCATGAGGACATGTGCTCGGCTCTGGAGACGTTCAACATGACAGTGAAGTGTGCAAGGGCGAAAGAGGGTCGCCTCTCGCTCGTCGAACTCCCTGAGGCTGACCTAGAAGACAAGAAGGCCAAGACCGAGGAAGCCAAGCGCAAGGGATCTATTGTGCTCGCGGCTGAGCCCGAGATGAAGCGCGGGTGCGACTACCCCGAGTCCTCCAAGGGTAGCCGCCCGTTCTGCGTTTTCCACAACGTGCACAACCACAATACCAACGTATGCCAGGAGCTCAGGGCCATCCGCAACGGGCGTATTGGCCGTCACACCGAGCGCGGCGAATGAGGCTACGGCCGCTGAGGTGGTTGAGGTGGAGGACGCTAGGAGAACCTTGACTCTCTCCAAGGTTGGCGCGTTCAGCCACGCGAGGACCACTGGCAGGGCCAGCCTCGTGAGGGTCCTTGGAGGGAGCAGCCTCGTGAGGGTCCGTGGAGGGAGCAACCTCATGAGGACCGTCCACAGGGAAACGCTGGCCTTCCTCCACTACCACCACCACCAAGAAGGAACGAGGACCGCAACCAAGATGATGGGGCTGGGGGCTTCCAAGAGCCTCGTGCCATCGCTTGCAACTTGGGTGGTGCTCAGGCCCCAACATCCCGTCACGTCTTCAAGAAGTTTGCTCATGAGGTGAATACAATCCTCCCCAAGTTCGAGGCAACCCGTCCGCTCAAGTGGTCCAAGTACGCCGTCACCTTCGACTCAGCTCATCAGCTCAAGTGCGTGGCTTTGGCTGGCGCCCTCCCGCTACTCTGCTCGCCTACCATCAACAACATGCTCGTCACCAAGACACTCATCGATGGAGGAGTAGGACTCAACATCCTCTCCGTCGAGACCTTCGACACGCTCCAAGTGCCATATGTTCAGCTTCAACCTACCAGGGCCTTTTCAGGTGTGACTGGCGGCTCGACCACCCCGATAGGGCAAATCCGCCTCCCTGTCACCTTTGGTGACCGCAAGAACTACCACACCGAGCTCATCAACTTCGACGTCGCCCACATCCGTCTCCCGTACAATGCCATCCTCGGGTACCCGGCCTTGGCCATGTTCATGGCGGCGACCCAGCATGGCTACAACGTCCTCAAGATGCCAGGAAGCGGCGGCATCATCACGGTCGCCTGCAATGAGAAAGATGCGGTGTGCTCCCTCGAGCGCGTCTACCAAGATGCAGCAGTTGAGAACTCACAGGCCGAGGGCTTTGCCTACCCACCCGAGACTGTCCCAAAGAAGAAGAAGCAACTGCTCACCCTGGGGCCTCTAGAGGGCGGAGCGCCCGACAGACATGCCTCAGGACCTGCGCCCGCGGACGGGGCGCTTTCCCCTCTCGCATAGGAAGGCATGCCCAGCGCCCATCTTAGGCTAGACTCGGGGGCTCTCCTCTGGGAGGCCTCCGACCTGGCCAGCGTCATGAGGGAAGCGCTCGGGCACCATGTGTAGGCATGTTTCAGCGCGCGCTTCCGCGAGACGAGCACGGGGCGCGAGGCGCCAAGTGTTCAGGAGTTTATTACCAAGGCAATCAAGGTTATTCAGGAGACAAGGGCGATGCAAGGCGAGCGTCGTCCTGCGCCACCAAGCACCGCTCCCTCCACCAACGGGGGCAGGGGCTGCGAGTCTGTGTCAACATCTCGGGGATCAACAGAGCCACGACTCAGGAGCGTTTCTGGCCATCCCGAGTGGGCCGGTGCGAGGGTCCCCCACACAGCTACGTTTGCATGCCTTTTGGCCTGCCGAAAAGCGGTGCCCTGCTCCAGCGCCACATGAGGAGCATCCTGGCAGCTCGCGAGGCCAAGACCAGGAGATCCTGGCGGAGGAAGCTTTGATACTTCGTGAGCCTCCTGGGCCATAGGAGCCTCGCGAGGTTCAGGGGCCAGACGACGTACTTCTTCAGCTACCCCAACACTTCTCTCGCAATGGGGCCAGGTGACACTTTTCACTTTGTTCAGTTGGGGCGCCCCTCGGGCTGCATCATCCCCAAGCCGTGTGGGCCCATCCCTACGGCGTGTATCGTTTTGGCATTTATTAGAACTTGCATCACCTTAAACCACATCATGATTATCGCCTGTTCACCTGGTGCCCCGACACCCGCCGCAGCTCCCGCGCGTTACCAACCTACCGGTTGCTTGTTCCAAGGAATCGGTGGCACGGTACATGTGCTCGGGTCTGTCCCTACAACGCCGAAAAACCTGAGAGACCGAGCTGTGACTCGTGGCCAGCCCTGCGCACGTCACCTCACCGGGTCCTCAGTGCCTTCGCGTGCTAATGGAAAGATCAACGACAGCAACGCAAGCGCTGCCGCGTACTATGACCACTTTCTCAGATTGATTCGCATGGACCTTTGGAGTCAGGCTAGGGTGGCCTTGCCGGCCACTCCCCTCGACGCACCCCGCTTGCATGTTAAAGGGGGGCTCTTGAGCATCGCGCCTCAGGGGCTCCTGAGCATCACGTCTCAAGGGCTCTTACCGGACCTCGGGCCACTCATCTCCTGGCCTTGACCACGACAACTTGACCTGGCATACCAGCGACGGCTGAAGCCTGCCTGGGGACTGGGTCCTATCAACACAGAGCACCTAGCTACCACAAGAACAAAGAAGAACATATTGCCTTGGCGCGACACACGATCTCAGTACTAAACGAGGAGCGGTTGCATTAAGGCGAAAACATTGCAACCTCTTACATGCCCCCATGGGGCTTAACATGATTCTGTGCAGGGAAACAAAAGAAGGAAGCTCGGGGAGCCCCGGCCGGGAACATCACCGGCGAAGCCGGGCGGATGTTGTCGCCCTGCCCCGGGCACGGTGAGAGATCGGTGGCTCATAGCTGTCATCGTTGCTGATCTACGGATCGCTGTTGGACTCCAGCGATTTTCTGCCGCTGCTGGAGGAGTTGCCGACAAGGCCAAAGGAAAGTTCAGCACCCGTGGCCATGTCACGCAGATCGCCCCTCCCGGGGCATCATTCCAAGCGTTGGTCGTCCTCACTGAAGACCTTGAAGAAAAGCATGGAGACTTTGTCGTACTCGAAGTGAATGACAGAGGCTCCTTCCGGACGGCAAGTGCGGGCGATCTCACCCCATCGTCGAGTCATGAAGATGCCGGCCGGGGGATGACCTCAACCTCCGCCTCGGTAGCTTGACTGCAGCACCCAGCATGCTGCAACCATAGCTCGGTAGGCCCCCTTGGCGGCATCATCTTGGCGAAGAACCTCGGGAGCCGAATCCATGAAGGCAGTGGCATCGCCGTCCACACCACAAACTCTCGTGAGGTGCCATCAGCATGGGTCCCATGGCCAACTGGCCGCTCGGCTGCGGCCGGTCTCCGCGATCACAACCTAAGCGAGGGCAGACGTTGCCCTCCTGCCCAGGGCCTTGCGCGCGAGCATGCAATGGGGTTGGGAAGCAGGTGGTGGCTAATCCAACCAAGGTCACGTCACTTCAAGCCCTTCGTCGGTGTCATGGGAGCGGCCGAGCCTCTTCTTCGGCGAGAGAGCCCGGGCTCCTCCCGAGGAGCCTTGCCCTTCTCCGCCACAAAGAACCTCCTTATCGGTGCCATGGACGCTTTGGCATGACGGCGAAGCAAGAAGGAGGAAGGAGGATCGAGGATCAAGGAGATGGATATGAGCAGGGGCTCCACCCCTCCTCATTTATAGCAAGAAGGAGGCGAACCACCAGCCTCCACGATCGAAGGTAATGACAATCTTTTTGCATGCAACGGGATCCTGTCAAGTCGAAATGGTTGCCGAGGCAGCATGGGGAAGTGGAGACGCCCACATCCCATCCAGGCGCCACAAGTCAATCAGGTCCGCAGGCGGTTGGGGCCCACGACGCTTCGCCCTTGCCCCTTGGCTTCGCCTCAAAGCCAAGTCCGAGTGCTCCTTGGGCCCGGGGGCTACTGTCGGCGTTCTAGGAACCAGGGTGCCTAGACTTGCCTGCCTGCGGCCCTTGATGTGGCTCCTTCATTGCCCTGGTACGGACCATCTTCAGCATCGACACTCAAGACCCTCGCGAGGTGGTAAGACTAGCATGGCGGACGACACCAAGACCTCCGGAAGGAGCAGTCTCACTAGGCTGGCTCCCGAGGAGCAGAGATCTCTATGCAAGCCCCCACCTCATGAGGTTTGGGTGACGCAAGCCATGACGACCAAGGCCAGGCGGGCGCTAGCGGGCGTAGGACGACAGGTTTCCTCTTTGGTGCTAAAGAGGCAAGTGCAGGCGTAGAGTCCCGAGGAATCAACCAAAAGTTTCCATTTCCATGAAACAAGACCAGGATGGCCAGGACGGCAGAACGGAGATCATCACTGAGCCCACTGTGGCGTCAGGATTAGAAGCTTTGCTGGCGAAGACCACCGTTAGTCAGGATAAGATGTACTAGTTGTCTCCCTTCAAATTTGGCCGTTGTGGGATCCCTTACCGCCTACATTTTGGGGGAAGAGGACCAAGGCCACTATAAATATAGCTTAGCCACCACATAGAAGGGGACGAATCATTTAGACCACCCTCACCACCACGCAAGCAAGAACACACCTCTCGAGGTTGTTCAACCACTGTACTAGTTCTTACTCAGCCCACCTTGAGGCAATCCACCACATTGCAGGAGTAGGGCCACTCACCGATAGGTGGCGTGAACCTGGGTAAACTGCCCTGTGTCATTTTCCTTCATGTTCCTCGAGCTAGTTCATAGAGACTCTGACTAGGCATATAGGGGAAGTTGAGTTCTTCGCGTACACCGTAGTGCTTGAACTTACAAGGGTTTTGCGAAGCCCTGAATCCGACACTACTGAATTCAGATTCAAACCAGCTTACCCAAAGCCACCGACACATAAATCAGACAACATAGTTTAGATCACTATATTCAGCACGGGGTGGTGATTCGAACTGCATCTACTCATTTAGCACGGTCCGATTCCAAGTTTCTAACCGCCAAAAATTCATTAACGTGCAACTACACATCACTACAACCTTCAAATGTTCAAATTTCATAATAATGAAGTTCCATGCAAACCTTGTCATGCTGCAAGCAACACAAGAAATTTGAAATTAATCTGATTGGAGTACCACAAATCGCAGCCCAGCATAACCAAAACTAAGAAGCAATGAAAGCTCACCGGGAAAGGATTGAGGAAGAGATTGAGCCCGAGCCCGCGGCACAAAAACCTTGGCCACAAGGCGCCGGTCCTTCCGCCCCCATCATGCACAACCATGTTAGCGCGCTGCATAGAGGAGTTGGGTCCAGGGCCTGCGTGTCTCCTCCCAGCTCCAACAGCGCATTGCTAGCATCTCCCGTAGCAGCTTCAGTGGTGTCTGTTCCCATCGAGGACCTCCACATCAGTGCCCCGCTCAAGCAGAAAACCCATAGCCACCACACGGGCATCCCCGCCACGACGCGCGCAACAACGTCAACCCATCTGTGACGGTGCACTTCTTGTCGCCTACATCCTCCTAAACGGACCAGCGCATACATGCACCCCTCGGACGGCCCTACCAAGAACTAGATCGTCGTGCGCCCGACACTCCCACCCATCCTCCACATCAGGCTTCTTGGCGTGAAATATGTGCATTCGTGATTATATCATTGCCCACAATGTGTTTGTGGGCCAGAATCGAATACTCCACATCAGTGGATCGAGCACCAGACCAGACCAGGCAGCTGAAAAAATTTGTTGGCATCAGTGGATCATTGTGTTTGTCCGCCGAATCGCCAATGCGGCGGTGGTGCACGCTTCCCTAGTCCGCCCAATCACGGACGCCGTGCACAGCGCTCTTGCGCTCGCGACGCCCACTGCACCGCCTCTGGCCCAGCGGGTGTGCTCACGCCGCCGATGCCCGTTGGTCCTCGCTACTCGCCGTGCCTCGAGGGAATCACATCGCTGTCGTGAAGGATTCAAATCATTTCAAGACTACAGTATATGCGATCTGGAGGAGAACGTACAGGGAAGCTGCCGTTCTCGTTCCAGGATTACAAGGAGCCATATCAAGTTCAAGTAGGTACAGGAATAAAATAGGGTTTCACCTATGACAAGATTGATGCGTATGGAGTTTGCATCTATTTTTCTCAGGCGTTGGTGCATCAAGGGAAGAAAAAGATTGGGTTCTAGTTTTTGCAAGAGATGTGCGTGAATTAACTCGAACTATGGTAGCTGGGGATTGCATGCCGATTTTTTCTGTCTTCTAAGGAAAGGGGTTGACCTGATCGATGGATGGGAGGGGCTGCGAGCGAACGAACAAACGACTTATGGGCTGCTCCATTAGGAGTAGAGATTTTCAAGTTGACATCCAGCTTCGTATGTATGATGCTTATAAGAACAAGAAGGAATCCCACTGCCGCAAGATCGAGATGATGAGGGCCTTGAACCTTGATAGTTCGAGTGGGTCTGAGAAGGATATCACTTGAGAGGACAGGTGAATGTCACAACAAATCAAGTGGACTCATGATGATGAGGTACCGAGACCTCCACCGCCCACTGCCATCGTTCTCCACAGTATGATGATGAGAGCTCCATTGAGGCCAAGGTGTCAGAGAAGGATGACGAGGAGAAGCATGAGGAGGGGGAGGAGGAGGAGGAGGAGGACGAGGATCCATCCCGTGGGGCGTTTAGCATCGCTCTTTCCATTTTTGGCACCTTGATGCCAAAGGGGAGAGATTTCTATTAGATTGTGTCAAGATTTGCATGGGTTAAGTCACAAGCTTGCACTTTATTTTTTGTTTCTTCATGCTTGTGAACTTATCTTATCTTAGTTCAACTTAATTTGCTTTTATTGTGAACTTGTTTTTTGTTGGAGACTTTGTCTAGCGTGGTGTAAAACCTAAAATCATGTTACATTTCATGTTTGTGGAGCCCTATTTTATTATCTTGCCCTTATATGTTACTCCATCACATGTGTTTGCAAAAACATGCTTAATGTTAGATTCTTTATCTTTTACAAAGTTGTGTTGGTCTATAAAATCTAGCGGGGCGTTGGTCCTAGTGTGTCGTGGTTTTGTCACGACAGATACCCTATGGTTAGGACTTAAACATTAGGCCATCAGAACGGTGATTAGCTTGTCGGGGTTGAGCGGGACGAGAGACACGATTTACCCAGGTTCGGCCCCTCACGGTGGAGGTAAAAGCCTACTCATGATTTTATGCTTATTGCTCGAGTATCGATTACAAGGGAGCAGAATCGCTTGACCTAGTACTCGATCGTTTTTCTTCTCTTCTATCTGCCTCAGGGCTCACCTTTATATACAGGTCATACCCTGGGTTTACAAGAATCCAAGTCGCCTTTAGACTCATGACTTACTATATCTCTAACCCTCTGTCGGTGTCAAAACCGGCGGATCTCGGGTAGGGGGTCCCAAACTATGTGTTTGAGGATCGATGGTAACAGGAGGCTGGGGACACAATGTTTACCCAGGTTCAGGCCCTCTCGATCAAGGTAAAACCCTACTTCATGCTATATTAATATGGATGAATATGAATACAAGAGTTGATCTACCTCGAGATCAACTTGGCTAAACCCTAAAGTCTAGCCTATGAGGATTTGAGATTCTCTGTTAGCCTCTACGGACTAAACCCTCCGGTTTATATACACACCGGAGGGGCCTAGGGTTTGTACATACCATCTTGCAGAGGAAGGAAAGATTACACCCGAACCTAAAAGTCGCCTTTACACGAATATAGGAGTCCTATCCGGATATGAGAGATGATCTTGGACAATGATCTTCACCGCCCACCAGTCCGGCCCACCAAGAGTTATATGGCCACCCGAGGACCCCTCTATGCAGGACTCCCTCAGTAGCCCCTGAACCTGACTTCAATGACAATGATTTCAGCTTCCGTATTGTCTTCGGCGTTGCAAGGCGGGTTCCTTCTTCCGAATTTATCTTCTGCAAGAAGGTGTATTGTGTTCGGCTCTGCAAGGTTAGTACAACCCTTAGCCTCGAAGGCAAGGCTTTTAAAGGAAAATGAATAGTGTGTCTCTACGTCCAACCCACTAACTTATCGAACCGTTTTATTTGGTCCTAGTTTCGTATTTCGAGGTATATCCTCATTAACACGGCCCATCAGAATAGAGATCGTGCCTGCTTATTGTGGGATCCTTATCAATATGACATGAGCACCCACGCCGCGCATTACGCACGACCGCTTTGGGAACCGGCGAGGTTTATGGCTAAAGTGGGGGGACGCTCTGTATTCACAGCCTTATAAAAGGATACCCATCCCTTTCATCTGATCCACACCTTCCTCAAGCTTGAGCTCTCCAATCTCCCTAGCCCCAACATCGTATCTACTGCGCCCACCGCTCCTCGTTCCTCAACCACTACCCCCCTTCCCAGCAATGGCTGGATCTAGTGCCAGGGCAAGTGGGAGGCTTCCATGGTCACTGAAAAGACCATGGAGGATCTTCGGAGTGCGGGCTATCTCGCTGCCACCATCGTGTACCGAGTCCCTGCCAAGGGTCAGGTGATTCCCGTCCCAGAGGCGGGTGAGAGGGTAGTATTCACTTCCCATTTTCTCAGTGGGGTAGGGTTTCCACTCCACCCCTTTGTTCGGGGTCTTTTGTTATTCTACGGGCTAGATTTCCATGATCTATCCCTGAACTCAATCCTTCACATATCCGCTTTCATAGTGGTGTGCGACGCTTTCCTCCGCATCCCTCCACACTTCGGCCTATGGATCAAAACCTTTAACGTGAAGCCGAAGGTGGTGGACGGACAGCACGCGGAGTGCGGGGACGCCATGATTAGCAAGCTCCCGAATGCAACTTGGCCTAAGGGAACATTCGTGGAGACGAATAAGGCCTGGCAGCAGGAGTGGTTCTACATCACCGAAGCTCGCGACGCCAAATGGGCGGCGGATCCTGCTTACATATCCGGACCCCCAGAGAGGCTCACCTCCTGGACCAAAAAGGGTGTGGACTAGGGGTCTTCAACTGATGACGACACTCCAGAATCGTGTGTCCGACGTGATCTCCAAGGGGCACCAGCTCTCGTCCGTGGTCCAGGTGATGCTGACCCGGCTTGTTGTCCCTTGCCAAAGCCGGGACTCCTCCCTATGGGAGTTTGATCCGGCAGGAGACAAGCCGCTGAAGCATCTCTTCGGCTTTACGCACAAAGAGATCTTGAAGCATCTCTTCGAGAGCCAGAAAGAGTGGCCCAAAGAGACTGAGGACACGGGCTATAGCACTGCGGTCTCTGCCCCAGAGGTAATATAAAAACTTGTCGAACATATATTTCTTCCTTCATTTAATGATAACAGGAATTGGAGCTTTTACGTGATATATAGGGTTGGACGAAGAAGGCGACCCTGATTAAGAGTCCGGCGCCTTTGCCCGAGGACCCAGCATTGCCTCTACTAATGGCGATGAACCAAGAAGCCCAAGCAGATGAAGGGCAAGGGGGCCGGAGATAGCCCTCGTCCTGCGGACAAGAAGTCCGAGGAAATCAACATCCTCTCCTCCGACGATGTGGAGGAAGATGATGAGGAGGAAGAGGAAGAAGAAGAAGAAGAAGAGCCCCCAACGGAAGCCAGGGGAAGAAGAGGGCGGCCTCTGCCGAAGCAGGCACAACCACTCCCAAGAGGAAAATGACCCTCGCTACTAGTTCAGATTCGTCCGAACATAGCTTCATGGTGAAGCCCAGGGTGAAACCCCTGCCCGAATCATAAGTTAATCTGGATTCCAGTGTTGCACCTTTGTTTGTCTAATATTTTTTATGCTTACTTAGCATTTTTCTCCTGTTGACCTATAGCTCTCCCGGAGGACACCACGACGCCTCATTATCGGTGGGAAACTCTCTAGCGCCCGGGGAGACGGAGAGTGACTCGCCCGTCCGGGCTCCATCGCCCGTGATCGGTGGGGACACCGAAGTGTCATCCCGGCGGGTGTCCTCCGCGCTAGGAGACGAGGGCGGGGCAGGTGACAAGGCGTCCGAGGATAATACCTCGGCGGCTGGCGACCACGGGGAGACCGTCCCCATGGAGACCGAAGATGTGGGGCCCAAACAATCTGGGGCCCCACCGAATACTATCCCAGAGCCTAGTGCGGCTCCGGGGTCCAAAGACCCGACTCCTCAAGCGGAGGAGGATACGGCGGCGCCCGGAGTTAATCTGGAGGCGCCGGACTCTATGGAGGGAGCACTACAAAGTGCTCTCGTCATTGAAGAACACCGCACCGTGATGGGTGCGATGATGAAGAAGATTCAGTCCGTCAAGGGCGGACTGAATGAAGCCTTCAACAACTTGTTAACAGGCTTTGAGGTAAGCAATGTAATGTTCTTTACAGAACTTTATTGTTTTTAATGCACATACATAGCCAGTAGCCCCTGATGCTTTGTGTGATTCTAAAGAGAATCGGACAAAGTAACCATAATTTAGCATACTTACAGAGCTGAACTATTGTGAAGGCTTCACTAGTTGCGGCGATTACACAGGGTGCGGAAGTTGCCGAACTAAATCGGAAGCTCTTGTTGGCCAACGCGGACCTCGACCGTGTCAATCGAAGTTCAGATGAAATGCAAGGTATGCGGATTTTAAGATGTCAATAAGACTAATTAACTTGAGTTGTTTTATAAACTCTGATATTGTGTTCTGTATTACACAGTTGGTGCCGCCGAGCTCGAGGCCCTCAAGGGCGAGGTTGCCAAGGCCAAGAAGGAGGCCAAGGCGAAAAAGGTAGCTGCTGGTAAAGCGGCTGCTGATTCGGAGGCCGAAAAGGCTGAGTGCGAGAAGCACCGGTCTCGGGTGTCCGAAATCGAGGTCGAGCTCAACGATGCCATTCGCAATTGTGATGCATTTGAGAAGAAGGCTTCGGAACAGGCATCCGAGCTTGCTGCGGCAGTGAAGACTGCCCAGGATGCGCGAGGCGAGTCGTGCAACGCTCGTCAAGAAATCGAGCAGGCACGACAAATAGCATATGGTAAGACATTTCTCTTACAGAGCATCTTCGAAGGGGAGAAGTACATTGGGCTGACACGGTTATGGAGTTCTCTAGGCGTGTTTGCCGATCTTCCGAGGAGCAGTGCTGACGCCGCCCTGTACTTCCGAGCCTTGGAGGGGAACAACACGGAGAAGCTGTTTTCGTCGCAGTTCTATGCGCCAAAACATCCGGTGCCCCTCAGCGACCAGATGAAGCAGCTGGTCGAGCTGCACAACATGGCGGGTTCGGCCATGAAGGACTTAATAGTACGGCTGTGGCCCACTGACCCAATCCCAAGTAGCTACTTCGGATTGGTGAAGCGGCTCGTCAAGGCGAGTCCGCGGGTCGACAGACTGACGCGTTCGGCCTGCGTAGAAGGTGCTCGGATGGCCTTTGCTCGTGTCAAAGTTCACTGGGAGAAGATGAATGCAGGGCATATTTCCACTGCCGGTCCACCCGCCGGAAAGGAGCACCGCAAGCTGGAGAAGTACTTCGAGGACGTCATCGACGGAGCCCGCCTTATAGAAGGCCAGTGTTCGAAGGATGTTATCTTCGAGTGATTGTATCCGGATGTAAAGACTATGTTTATGAATCCGATTTATATAAATTTTGCGCTATTTATAATACCAGCGTCATTTACATCCTGTGTGACTGTTTATTTAAATTTGAATGTTTCCAGTCATCGTCTTCAGCCCCCATGTACATAGTACTGGGGTGTTCGGTCATATGCATATACAGTCTTTATCCAACGTCTTGGTCCGTATAGGAGGTGTATGCGGAGCGAACCATGCAATCATACTATGCGGCTTTATTGCTTTCACTTAGTCATTGGAGCTTGACATGTGGGGCTAGGTACTAGCCCCTGGTGCGGATATGATATTCCTTTATTTGAGGTATCCAATTGGATCTGGCTGGGCGAAAACCAACCCTTCTTATAACACGGGGTAGATATCTATCGATCGTAGTATAAAACTAAGTTGTCGGGTTGCGGACCAGGTTCTCGCCTATCATGGCGGTCAATTTTCGGCTTTCTCTACTCAGGTACTTGACCGGACGAGCTAGAAGTACAATCGCAGTAGTTCTCCCTTTACACCCTAGCCGAACAATCGGGAACGTAGGGGTAAGCACAGGAGCCAGGAAACCCAACTATTGACCCAAGACATGATTCAGAACTGATGTATATAAGGCAAACATCTAGGACGCCGAACACTCCCTACAGGCATTCAGTCTTTTCAAAATATACTGGGATGAATACAGCCCCTGGTAATAAACCCTTATGAACAAGGCACATATGGCAATCTGATGTGGGAAGAGAACATTTATGATGAGTGAATAAAACTCCGAACATAATGCGAATCAAGCTATTCTATTAATATCCCTTTATGGTACGACGAACCGCAAACTTACAGACAATGCCGAAAACCTTTTTGGACATTTTACATGCCAAAAAGGTATATAACAAGAAAGAGAAAAAAGGTTTACACAGGGTTTTAGTCTAAAGAGAAACCTTAGTACGGGTCCCTGCTGCACGTCTGCGCCGTTTCCTCCTCTGTAATGTGTCCTTGAAGGGGTGAGAGTATGATGGCCGCCTGTAAAAGGAAAAGAAAATAAACCTGGAAAAGAAACAAATCCAGTGTGTCCATGACGAGACTGGTTCGTTTAATGAACCTGAAAACATAAGTTTAGAGTCCGAATAGGGTCAAGCCAAACTATGGACTATATGCAGTGTGCCCCCAGCGTCGCCCAAGGGATTTTTAAGGTATAATTATGCACTCTAGGTACATGTGCTATCACCTTATGGGGCAGTCGGTGGGGGCGTAGCTGCTAATCTAGCTCAGGTTCATCTGAGCTACCGCACTGGGGCATTTTCCGGACATTTTTAGTTATGTCCGCGACTAACAGATTATCCGGCTTGAATAGGCCGTTTTGGACTTCGGCTGCTGATAACCCACAAGTGTAGGGGATCGCAACAGTTTTCGAGGGTAAAGTATTCAACCCAAATTTGTTGATTCGACACAAGGGGAGCCAAAGAATACTCTTAAGTATTAGCAGTTGAGTTGTCAGTTCAACCACACCTGGAAACTCAGTATCTGCAGCAAGGTAGTTTAGTAGCAAAGTAGAGATAGTGATAACAACAATAAAAGTAACGATAGTGTTTTTGTAGTTTTTGTAATAGTAGCAGCGGAAAAGTAAATAAGCAACAAGCAATATGTGAAAAGCTCGTAGGCATTGGACCGGTGATGGGGAATTATGTCGGATGCAATTCATCATGTAGAAGTTATAACCTAGGGTGACACAGAACTAGCTCCAGTTCATCAATGCAATGTAGGCATGTATTCCTAATATAGTCATACGTGCTTATGGAAAAGAACTTGCATGACATCTTTTATCCTACCCTCCCGTGGTAGCGGGGTCCTATTGGAAACTAAGGGATATTAAGGCCTCCTTTTAATAGAGTACCAGACCAAAGCATTAACACATAGTGAATACATGATTTCCTCAAACTAAGGTCATCATCGGGAGTGGTCCCGATTATTGTCACTTCGGGGTTGCCGGATCATAACACATAGTAGGTGACTATAGACTTGCAAGATAGGATCAAGAACACACATATAGTCATGAAAACATAATAGGTTCGAATCTGAAATCATGGCATTCAGGCCCTAGTGACAAGCATTAAGCATAGTAAAGTCATAGCAACAACAATCTCAGAACATAGTGGATACTAGGGATCAAACCCTAACAAAACTAACTCGATTACATGATAGATCCCATCCAACCCATCACCGTCCAGCAAGCCTATGATGGAATTACTCACGCACGGCAGTGAGCATCATGGATTTGGTGATGTAGGAAGGTTGATGATGACGATGGCGATGATCTCCACTCTCCGGAGCCCCGAACGGACTCCAGATCAGCCCTCCCGAGAGAGATTAGGGCTTGGCGATGGCTCCGTATCGTAAAACGCGATAATTCTTCATCTCTGATTTTTTTCTCTCCCCAAAAGTGAATTATGGGATCCGGAGATACGTCGGTGGAGCACCAGGGGGGCCACGAGGCAGGGGGGCGCGCCCTAGGTGTGACGCCCGGATAATTAAGCTACAGTAATCTCCGCTAATGATGCCACGCCACCACTATTGCTGTTGTTAAACTATCGTTGATTCGAAACCGGTTCAATTTCAAATTTAAGTTAAAGTCAAAATTTAAAGTTTTCAGAATGCCAAAACTAAATTGTTCTAAACGTGTAAAATAATCTATAGAAAACATTGGTGGGCAAACCAACTTTTAATAAAATGGTTTAGTGCCCTTAAATAAATAAACAGTGGCAAAAACAATAAATTAAATGCCTTTTTGATTTATAAAGATGCTAATCTATTTTATTTAACTGCCAATCCTTTTGTGGCAGTGACCTAATTTGCAATGTTAATATTGGTGTAAGTCTCATATTTTATAAACCTAAAAATGCTGTTGAAAATTAAAAGAAAACAGAAAAAAAAGCTAAGAAAAGAACACTTAATGGAAAATAAGAGGGGGACCTAAACCTACTGGACCCTTGGCCCTTTTAGCAAAAACAGGTCCAGCCCACCCCCACCTCATCCCCCTTCTCTGTACAGGAGACTGGGAGGGCGTGGCGTGCATCCACAGCGCCATGGCCATGGATGGCCGCCACGAGCCCCCCCTCGGCCTATAAGGTTGCCTCCCCGAAACCCTAGCTCGCCCTCGTTCAGTCCCCTCTCTTTCCCCATAGAGCCGCCTCCTCCACGGCTCATAATCGAGCGCGAGAGCTCGCGCAGCGACCGCGCCATCGTCACCGATGCCGCGGCCTATGAGTTCCCCGACGCTTGTGGAGTTGTCCAGGAGGACCTCCACCCTCGACGTTGTCTTCCCCGAGCAACGATTTGAGCTAGGACAGCCCGTGCTCTCGCCTCCGACCTCGTCTTCAACGCATACATCATCATCACCACCGTCGATTGCCACCACTCCGGTCCGTCACCGGCCTTCCCGACCTCGCCATCGAGCCCGCGGTGAGCTCATCTCCCGATTCCCTCGCTTTTCCCCCTCGATCTGTCGCCGTAGACGTTGCCCCACGAGGACCAGTCATCATGGCCGGAGTTTGGTCCGTCTGTGCCCATGGTCACGCCCGTATGCCTGTGCTCCTCCAGCCTAAGCACCTGACCCCACGTGGATGCCCAACCGCGCCCCACGCACTTGCGCCTTGCCGGCGTGCACATTCACAGCCGCTCGCGTGAGCCCGCACTTGCCTCTGGCCATTGCCCTGCCCGCTGCTGCTTATTGCTGCTACTGCGCCCGCGGCGCGCCCCTGCCGAAGCTCTGCTGCTCCGCGCCCAGCGTCCCGCCGCCACGCCGCGTCCGCCTCGCACCTCTGGCCGCGCATCGCGCCTGGCCGCGTACCCGCCTCCGGTGCGCTCCTCTGCCTCACCTGCTGCAGGCCTCGCCACCGCTTGTCACCGCCGCCGCAGCTTCCCCATGTCGCCACCCTGCACCTCCAAACGCCGCTACTCGGCCCCCGCCGCCCCTCCATGGCCTCACCATCGCGGTTGCCAGCCGCGGCCCCGACCGGCCAGCGCTCGCCGGCGCTCTGGTCCGGCGCCCCGGGGCTCCGCTCGCCGCACCCGGCGGCCTCACCCCGTGCCTGGGTGGGCTTCGGCCTTAACGGGCGCCCACCCCGCAGCCCCGTTAAAACCGCCCCACTATGGGCCCCTGTGCCTATGGCACGTGGGCCCCGCCCCTTTTAAAAAATATATATATTTAAAAATGTAATAATTAATGAATTAATTAATTAACTTGATTAATTAATTAATCTTAATTAACCTAATTAATTAGATTAGTTAATTAAATTGTAGTTAGTCAATATGTGTGCATGACAGAGGGGCCCACCCTTGTTGACCAGTCAACCGTTGAATGGTCAACTGGGACTCCTGGACCCACATGTCATACACAGTGGCTAGCTGCTGCTGTGTATAAAAAGTATTTGCTGTTTTAACTCGAATTTAATAACAAAATTAAATTCAGTAAATTAATAAAAACTTTAGAAAATCATATCTTTTAAACCATAACTCGGATGAAAATAATTTATATATGAAAGTTGCTCAGAACGACGAGATGAATCCGAATACGCGGTCCGTTCGTCCGCCACACATCTCTATAATACTGAACATGCAACATTCCAGTCTGTTTCATCTGCCCGAAAACGCGAAACACCCGGAATACTTTCCCGGATGTTTTTCATCCTTGCCGGTATCACCTTCCACTGCGTTAGGTCACACGTAGCACCGCTTTTTGCCATATTATGCTTTGTGATGCTATTGTTTGCTCTGTTATTTATTTATTTCCCCTTCGTTGCTTATTTTCGGTAGACTCCGATACTGTGATAGACCCCGAGACCATTGATGCTTCAGTGTTCGACTACGGCTACGCCTCCGAAGATTCCTTTCGTCTGCAGAGCTTCCAGGCAAGCCCCCCCCCCCCCTTTGATCACCAGATATCGCCTATTCTTATCTCTACTGCTTGCATTAGAGTAGTGTAGCATGTTACTGTTTTCGATAATCCTATTCTGCCGCATAGCCTGTCAATGTTGCTATCACTGTTGATACTTTACCTACAATCCTAAAATGCTTAGTATAGTATGCTAGTATTCCATCAGTGGCCATACACCCTTGTCCGTCTGCCCTGCTATTCTATCGGGCCGTGATCACCTCGGGTGGTGATCACGGGTATATACTATGTACATACTTTACATGACACATGATGTGACTAAAGTCGGGTCGGCTCATTGAGTACCCGCAAGTGATTCGATGTGGGGGCTGAAAGGACAGGTGGATCCATCCAGGTAGTGGTGGGCCTGAGTTCCTGACGGCCCCCGAGTGGATCTTCGTGACGGAGCGACAGGGGCAGGTTGAGACACCCAGTCGAGAGGTGGCCTGGCCCTGGTCGTTGTCCGCGGTTATTTTCATAATAACACGCTTAACGAGTTTGGATATTTGATCTGAGTCTGGCCATTTGGTCTATACGCACTAACCAGCTGCGTGGGAACAGTTATGGGCACTCGACGTCGTGGTATCAGCCGAAGCCTTTTTGACGTCAGCGACTTAGCGGCGCACGCCGGATTGGACTGGAAAGCCTACTCTGGTATTAGGAGAGGCTAGGTCTGCTTACCGGCCGCGTACGCAACGTGCAGGTGTGCGTTGGGCGATGGGCCCGGACCCCTGCGCGCCTAGGACTTAGACCGGCGTGCTGACCTCTCTGCTGTGCTTAGGTAGGGCTGCGACGTGTTGATCTTCCGAGGCCGGGCATGACCCTGGAAAGTGTGTCCGGCCAAATGGGATCAAGCGTGCTGGGTTATGTGGTGCACCCCTGCAGGGAAGTTAATCTATTCGAATAGTCGTGTCCCTCGGTAAAAGGACGACCCGGAGTTGTATTCCAACCTCATGACAACTAGAACTGGATACTTAATAAAACACACCCTTACCAGTGCCAGATACAACTCGGTGGTTGCTCTCTCACAGGGTGATGTGCGGGAGGATCGCCGAGTAGGATTATGCTATACGATGTTACTTGGTGAACTTACCATCTTACCCTTCTACTGCTGCAAGACGGAGGCTACCAGAAGCGATGATACTTTTACTTCCAGCTACTCTCTTCTTCTCCTGCAAGATGGACATTGGACGTTGCTAGAAGCGTAGTCTTCGATTGGATTAGCTATCCCCCTCTTATCCTGGCTTTCTGCAGTTCAGTCCACATATATTACCCCTTTACACAGATATCATTGCATTTGTAGTGTAGATCCTTGCTTGCGAGTACTTTGGATGAGTACTCACAGTTGCTTTTCTCCCTCTTTTCCCCTTTTGTCCCTTCTTCTCGGATGACGCAACCAGATGGTGGAGTCCCGGACCCAGAAGATCCCGATGATGTTTCTACATGGAGTTCGACTTCGAGGAGTAGTTAGGAGGTCCCAGGCAGGAGGCCTTGCCTCTTCGATCGTTGTTACTTTTGTGCTAGCCTTCTTAAGGCAAACTTGTTTAACTTATGTCTGTACTCAGACATTATTGCTTCCGCTGACTCTTGTGTCTCCGAGCTTTTGTATTCGAGCCCTTGAGGCCCCTGGCTTGTAATATAAAGCTTGTATTATTTTAATTTGTGTCTAGAGTTGTGTTGTGATATCTTCCAGCGAGTCCTTGATCTTGGTCGTACACATTTGCGTGCATGATTAGTGTACGGTCAAATCAGGGGCGTCACAAGTTGGTATCAGAGCCGACTGCCTGTAGGAATCCCCCTTTCCAACTCCTTGGCCGAAGTTGATTCTAGTCTTTGAAAAACTGATTTATTAACTTGGCTGTGTGGCTTACGGGCCCACGTCGCCAATTGGGTGGTATTAGGATCTTTTACTCCTCGTCTATACTCCGGGACTCTGATCTCTCTTCTATTCGGGTTAAAAAAATTCTACTAACTCTGACTCTAGGTTCTCGCAACTATTTCTCCCGGAGAGCCCTCGTTCCGGAAGATCACCTGCTTCGTCAGAAGATTCTGAGGATATCCCTCGATATTTTTCCCGAGACCCTTATGCTCATCCCCTTTGCAATTCACTGCCACCGATATATCTCTACGAATATCTGTGTGCATTTGTCATTTTACGATCGTTACTCGTCGCTCTTGTCGTTACAAGATGCCTCGTAATATTCTCCGTTGTCCCGAGAATCCTTTGAGTTTCTGTCTTGCAGTTTTATATCACATGAAAACCCTTACGGTTATTTCCTCACATTTAGCGAGGACCCATTCTTCTCGATTGTTCATGCGTCTCACAAAATTCTACGGAATACTTTTCGATTTTTCGAAAATCCTATGCATCATGTTACTCTTGAAATTCTTACCTGCTTGCATTATGGTTAATTCCATATGACTAATAGTCTTCGTTAACATCCCTTGCCTTATCCATTTTGAGCCTACTGATTCAATGTGTGCGTATGCACACAGTCATCCGGTTATCCTTTCTAAAAATTATCTTTCCAACTCAAACGTCATTCCGGACATGAGTTGGTTCTCGGCAATTCAAACCTTTATTGATTGTCGAACTAAGTGTTTTCAACTTATCCATCCTTGATCAGAGCGTCTGCTTTTGATCCTTCCCTTTTGGAAACCATAATTTCTTTCTATTTCAAGCATCAAACTGATAAGGTGATTCTTGAATCTGATGCCTCTGCATTCTTTCCTCCTCTGAGTAAGTACCGACACTCACATCAGCTCCGTTGTGGATCACCCGATCCATTCTCGGATTGTTATCCGACAGTGTCCTTCTTATTCAATCACCTTGTGAGTTCCTCCCCTGATACATAATGCCTTTGGTAAATTGTATCCTCTGCTTGGCCAACCTTGCTCCACTTTCAAGCTTGAGTATTCACTTTAAAACTTGTGGTATATGTTACTAAGATGCCCGATGGGTTGAAACTATGCCTTCCCCTAAGTCGTGAGATTGCGAAAGTTTTCACAAGTCATACTCTTTCGGTGTCCCACCAAATGAAATTCCAACACTATAGTTTTATCAAAGCGAGAGGTGAATGAAATAATATGCATTAAAGAAGTGGGAGTCGACCTTGGACTTGTGTTCATGCCCATGAAAATGATGTAGACCGTCTCAGAAGCTTCTTGCAAAATGAGTTATTGTCTGAATAATCCTTTCGGTATCTTTTAATTGATCCCTTGAAGTTCTGGTTCCGACCATGCTGTCCTTATTCAATATATCTGGAAGAAATTCATTCCCGTGCCTCGTCAATTTTTGGCAAGGTTGAGGTATCTATTGTCGTAGGTCAATGACCCGGTTCTACTTCTATCATGTTCTACCTTCGAGTATTACCCCCCTGGTATCTCAAAGATATCATGCCTTTGCACTACACCTTTCGAACTTTTGATGAAGTAATACCTTTGCTTGTCGTAATCACTCTACGGGTTCTAGGTTGCCGTCAACCGAGGACACCGTTTAGTAAATCAAATCCGCGCTAAAAATTCAACACCCCTAGTAGATGTTACTGGGAAATTTTTAAACTCAATCTGGTTTTATTCCTAGACTATCGGGTACATCCCTTGTCTTGCTATCTTTGACTGTGCTACCTCGTCCTTCTCTGGTGCACGAATTCTTCAGTGTGTGAGCACGACTTACGTTGAGCTTTCAACATCATGTTGCTTGTCTTTGAAAGGCAACTTTGGTTCCAATGCTTGCATCTTATATACTGATCCTATAACTTGACACTTCGTCAGTCCCTTGCTTATTGCCGCTGTTGTTTGATTGCATCCTCTTGAAACCTCCCGGCAAATGTGTCGGATCACCTTCAACACTTTGACTTCTTCCGAGATGTCAACTATGTTCATGATGAGAAATACCCTCCTTCCCCTCGATGATTTTTATTATCATCGACAACCCCCTTGACTCCCTTTCATCGCGAACTTGTCCACATTATGAATACAACTTGCTCTCCAGCTAGTGTTGTGCCTTGCCTTGAAGTATTACTGTCTTTTATGTCGAGAATGTTGTGGGGATTGCTCCACCTATTAGAAATTCTCGGTATAATGATATTTCTCACCATCACCATTCTTCCTTGGTCCCCGTGTTGTTTTTAACTGGGATACCAATATGCTAACGATGCCGCTTGAGTTCTGTACTTCTAGCAACCCTATTTCTTTGAAGTTAACGATCGACAGTTCATTCCTAGACTGTTGGTTATTGAATTGTCACACTAACATTGATCTTGCTGCCTAAGGTCATATTTCGGGCACACCTTTCACCTAATGATTAATGGTGTATGTTTTTCCTCGAGCATACAACATTATATCATTTGAATTGAAAAAGGGTTATCTTCTTGTTCACATTATTGTGGAAATCCATCCATTTGGAATTTTCGATGAATTGTCGCTGAGCCCATCAGCGACCTCCTCATCCTCTCCTTGGTTTAATGATGAACTATTGTTTCGGGAACCCGCTCCCATAGTTCAATTCCCGAGAATCTTGCAATGTCATTTCGACGATTTGTGTTGCACCTTTCTTCTCGAACATCGTGGTCTAAGGTATCATGACACCAATCAGATCTGAATCTCGGTCAGATATGATGGTTGGGGCAACTTTCCAGAAGTAATAATGTTGGTCCTTTGATGACCCGATAATATGATGTCATGCCTAGCACCCCGGGCTGGAGGACCCATCATTATAATTTCTTTTGCAAGGATAGCCATTCTTCCAGGAGGAGATGGTAACACTTATTCTATAAGTTGCTTTTGATGGATCATTTGTGTATCCAAGGTCTGTCCCTTGATTAAAACACCATATCATTGCTACCTCGAAGCATGACTATGATACCCCGCTCATCAACAAGAATATTGGAGGCGTGATGCTAAATGTTTCTTGGTCAGTTATCCAGACACCGTTGTATGGGTAACATCTTGATTAATTCTTGCCTCTTTATCTGAATGGTTGGGTACTTTCTCCCCTACCCTGTATGCCATGTTCTGCTTGTCCATGGGAAGGATATACTCCTATTAATTGTGTATAATCACAATTTTCCTTTTCATTTGTTTGTTTAACCTTTCTTTGATCTACATATAATCTAAGCAGTAATATTTTTCTGCTTATGTAAACACCTTGGTGTACAACTCTGTCAGTATGACCTTGATTCTATTGTTGATAACATCCCGGTACTGCTGCTAGAAGAAAACTTGCCTACCGGTCCGCCTCGTTTCAACGAGCAAGAAAATGGTTCTCTTCGTTCCCCGTCCTTGGTATCGACATTGTTACCGACATAGTTGACAAGCTATCCAATGGCATGTCTCCCTGTCGCGGCTATGCAAGAGGTCACCACCTTTCCTTTCAACCCACATGGTGGGCCCATAACCCACAGGTCCACGGGATCGAAACCTGACTCTCTTGTACAACCCTGACTATAATGTATCCTTTGCACCTGCCTTCTTTGTGATTCACGAGCCAAATTGTACCATGTTTCATCCTGGTATCAAACATCATATTAATCTCATTGATCAAGACCCCATTCCAGCTTCTGGTTAGGCATCGAATGACTGCCTACCCGATTGAAACTTTGGTACCATCGTATAGTACACTCAATGAATTCATCGAAATACTACTCATAGGGTGCTTCGTGTATCACTCTCTGAATTCACCGTCGTATGCACAGACTTCGTGGAGATACGCTCCTCCAAAGTTTTTCCCCCTGGTCGCGTTCGTAGGACGATGGAGACCCCGAAGAAAGGATGACTGCTTGGTCACGATGACTTGAAGCAGAGAAATGAAGACCTCAACGAAAGGGATCAACCTCTTCGAAAGGGCAGTCAAGACTGAGAAGACTCGCTAGGTTTTCGCTACCAGCACTCCCCCCTACTCCACCGCTTAAATCTCGGGACGAGATTTCTTGTAGTGGAGGAGAATTGTGACGCCCGGATAATTAAGCTAGAGTAATCTCCGCTAATGATGCCAAGCCACCACTATTGCTGTTGTTAAACTATCGTTGATTCGAAACCGGTTCAATTTCAAATTTAAGTTAAAGTCAAAATTTAAAGTTTTCAGAATGCCAAAACTAAATTGTTCTAAACGTGTAAAATAATCTATAGAAAACATTGGTGGGGAAACCAACTTTTTATAAAATGGTTTAGTGCCCTTAAATAAATAAACAGTGGCCACAACAATAAATTAAATGCCTTTTTGATTTATAAAGATGCTAATCTATTTTATTTAACTGCCAATCCTTTTGTGGAAGTGACCTAATTTGCAATGTTAATATTGGTGTAAGTCTCATATTTTATAAACCTAAAATGCTGTTGAAAATTAAGAGAAAACAGAAAACAAAGCTAAGAAAAGAACACTTAATGGAAAATAAGAGGGGGACCTAAACCTACTGGACCCTTGGCCCTTTTAGCAAAAACAGGTCCAGCCCACCCCCACCTCATCCCCCTTCTCTGTACAGGAGACTGGGAGGGCGTGGCGTGCATCCACAGCGCCATGGCCATGGATGGCCGCCACGAGCCCCCCTCGGCCTATAAGGTTGCCTCCCCGAAACCCTAGCTCACCCTCGTTCAGTCCCCTCTCTTTCCCCATCGAGCCGCCTCCTCCTCGGCTCAGAATCGAGCGCGAGAGCTCGCGCAGCGACCGCGCCATCGTCGCCGATGCCGCGGCCTACGAGTTCCCCGACGCTTGTGGAGTTGTCCAGGAGGACCTCCACCCTCGACGTTGTCTTCCCCGAGCAACGATTTGAGCTGGGACAGCCCGTGCTCTCGCCTCCGACCTCGTCTTCAATGCGTACATCATCGTCACCACCGTCGATTGCCACCACTCCGGTCCGTCACCGGCCTTCCCGACCTCGCCATCGAGCCCGCGGTTAGCTCATATCCCGATTCCCTCGCTTTTCCCCCTCGATCTATCACCGTAGACGTTGCCCCACGAGGACCAGTCGTCATGGCCGGAGTTTCGTCCGTCTGTGCCCATGGTCACGCCCGTATGCCTGTGCTCCTCCAGCCTAAGCACCTGACCGCACGTGGATGCCCAACCGCGCCCCACGCACTTGCGCCTCGCCGGCGTGCACATCCACAGCCGCTCGCGTGAGCCCGCACTTGCCTCTGGCCATTGCCCTGCCCGCTGCTGCTTATTGCTGCTACTGCGCCCGCGGCGCGCCCCTGCCGAAGCTCTGCTGCTCCGCGCCCAGCGTCCCGCCGCCACAACGCGTCCGCCTCGCACCTCTGGCCGCGCATCGCGCCTGGCCGCGTACCCTCCTCCGGTGCGCTCCTCTGCCTCACCTGCTGCAGGCCTCGCCACCGCTTGTCACCGCCGCCGCAGCTTCCCCATGTCGCCGCCCCGCACCTCCAAACGCCGCTACTCGGCCCCCGCCGCCCCTCCATGGCCTCACCATCGCGGTTGCCAGCCGCGGCCCCGACCGGCCAGCGCTCGCCGGCGCTCTGGTCCGGCGCCCCGGAGCTCCGCTCGCCGCGCCCGGCGGCCTCACCCCGTGCCTGGGTGGGCTTCGGCCTTAACGGGCGCCCACCCCGCAGCCCCGTTAAAACCGCCCCACTATGGGCCCCTGTGCCTATGGCACGTGGGCCCCGCCCCTTTTAAAAATATATATTTAAAAATGTAATAATTAATTAATTAATTAATTAACTTGATTAATTAATTAATCTTAATTAACCTAATTAATTAGATTAGTTAATTAAATTGTAGTTAGTCAATATGTGTGTATGACAGGGGGCCCACCCTTGTTGACCAGTCAACCGTTGACTGGTCAACTGGGACTCCTGGACCCACATGTCATACACAGTGGCTAGCTGCTGCTGTGTATAAAAAAGTATTTGCTGTTTTAACTCGAATTTAATAAAAAAATTAAATTCAGTAAATTAATAAAAACTTTAGAAAATCATATCTTTTAAATCGTAACCGAATACGCGGTCCGTTCGTCCGCCACACATCTCTATCATACCGAACATGCAACATTCCCCTCCGTTTCATCTGCCCGAAAACGCGAAACACCAGGAATACTTTCCCGGATGTTTTTCATCCTTGCCGGTATCACCTTCCACTGCGTTAGGTCACATGTAGCACCGCTTTTTGCCATATTATGCTTTGTGATGCTATTGTTTGCTCTGTTATTTATTTGTTTCCCCTTCGTTGCTTATTTTCGGTAGACTCCGATACTGTGATAGACCCCGAGACCATTGATGCTTCAGTGTTCGACTACGGCTACGCCTCCGAAGATTCCTTTCGTCTGCAGAGCTTCCAGGCAAGCCCCCCCCCCTTTGATCACCAGATATCGCCTATTCTTCTCTCTACTGCTTGCATTAGAGTAGTGTAGCATGTTACTGCTTTCGATAATCCTATTCTGCTGCATAGCCTGTCAATGTTGCTATCACTGTTGATACTTTACCTACAATCCTAAAATGCTTAGTATAGGATGCTAGTATTCCATCAGTGGCCATACACCCTTGTCCGTCTGCCCTGCTATTCTATCGGGCCGTGATCACCTCGGGTGGTGATCACGGGTATATACTATGTACATACTTTACATGACAGATGATGTGACTAAAGTCGGGTCGGCTCATTGAGTTCCCGCAAGTGATTCGATGTGGGGGCTGAAAGGACAGGTGGCTCCATCCAGGTAGTGGTGGGGCTGAGTTCCTGACGGCCCCCGAGTGGATCTTTGTGACGGAGCGACAGGGGCAGGTTGAGACACCCAGTCGAGAGGTGGCCTGGCCCTGGTCGTTGTCCGCGGTTATTTTCATAATAACACGCTTAACGAGTTTGGATATTTGATCTGAGTCTGGCCATTTGGTCTATACGCACTAACCAGCTGCGTGGGAACAGTTATGGGCACTCGACGTCGTGGTATCAGCCGAAGTCTTTTTGACGTCAGCGACTTAGCGGCGCGCGCCGGATTGGACTGGAAAGCCTACTCTGGTATTAGGAGAGGCTAGGTCTGCTTACCGGCCGCGTACGCAACGTGCAGGTGTGCGTTGGGCGATGGGCCCGGACCCCTGCGCGCCTAGGACCTAGACCGGCGTGCTGACCTCTCTGCTGTGCTTAGGTAGGGCTGCGACGTGTTGATCTTCCGAGGCCGGGCATGACCCTGGAAAGTGTGTCCGGCCAAATGGGATCAAGCGTGCTGGGTTATGTGGTGCACCCCTGCAGGGAAGTTAATCTATTCGAATAGCCGTGTCCCTCGGTAAAAGGACGACCCAGAGTTGTATTCCGACCCCATGACAACTAGAACTGGATACTTAATAAAACACACCCTTACCAGTGCCAGATACAACTCGGTGGTTGCTCTCTCACAGGGTGATGTGCGGGAGGATCGCCGAGTAGGATTATGCTATACGATGTTACTTGGTGAACTTACCATCTTTCCCTTCTACTGCTGCAAGACGGAGGCTGCCAGAAGCGATGATACTTGTTACTTCCAGCTACTCTCTTCTTCTGCTGCAAGATGGACATTGGACGTTGCTAGAAGCGTAGTCTTCGATTGGATTAGCTATCCCCCTCTTATCCTGGCTTTCTGCAATTCAGTCCACATATATTACCCCTTTACACAGATATCATTGCATTTGTAGTGTAGATCCTTGCTTGCGAGTACTTTGGATGAGTACTCACGGTTGCTTTTCTCCCTCTTTTCCCCTTTTGTCCCTTCTTCTCGGATGACGCAACCAGATGGTGGAGTCCCGGACCCAGAAGATCCCGATGATGTTTCTACATGGAGTTCGGCTTCGAGGAGTAGTTAGGAGGTCCCAGGCAGGAGGCCTTGCCTCTTCGATCGTTGTTACTTTTGTGCTAGCCTTCTTAAGGCAAACTTGTTTAACTTATGTATGTACTCAGATATTATTGCTTCCGCTGACTCTTGTGTCTCCGAGCTTTTGTATTCGAGCTCTCGAGGCCCCTGGCTTGTAATATAAAGCTTGTATTATTTTAATTTGTGTCTAGAGTTGTGTTGTGATATCTTCCAGTGAGTCCTTGATCTTGGCCGTACACATTTGCGTGCATGATTAGTGTACGGTCAAATCGGGGGCGTCACACTAGGGGAGGGGGTGCGCCCCCACCCTCGTGGACAGGGTGTGGGCCCCCTGGTCTGGATCTTCCTGCAGGTATTTTTTATATTTTCCAAAATAATTCTCCGTAAATTTTCAGGTCATTCCGAGAACTTTTTATTTCTGCACAAAAACAACACCATGGCAGTTCTGCTGAAAACAGCATCAGTCCGGGTTAGTTCCATTCAAATCATGCAATTAGAGTCCAAAACAAGGGCAAAAGGGTTTGGAAAAGTAGATACGTTGGAGACGTATCAGCTGCTAGGGCCGCAGTGTCCTCCTCCGTACGGAGAGAGCGCTACATATTTCCATTGACCGTGATGATGCCATGTGGTCCAGGCATTTTAAGCGTTAATAGGCAAAATGCATAACTGCAATAAAGCGGGCGAAGGCCGTTCTTCCGAGTAGTGCATGATAGACACTTCGGAATGGAGCGATGTCGAAGATTAGCTCTTCGCGTCGAAAGTTATCTGCAGAGCCGAATGCGACCTCCAATGTTATGGAGCCCGTGCAGTGGACTTCTACGCCCGGTATCACTCCTTTAAAGGTCGTGCTGCTTGGCTTGATTCTTGATGGGTCAATCCCCATCTTGCCGACAGTGTCTTTATATATCAGATTAAGACTGCTGCCGTTGTCCATGAGGACTCGGGTTAGATGGTATCCATCGATTATTGGGTCGAGCAATAGGGCAGCCGAAACCCCATGACGAATACTAGTCGGATGATCCCTGCGATCGAAAGCGATCAGACAGGCCGACCATGGGTTGAATTTGGGGGCGACAGGCTCAACGACGTAGACATCTCGGAGTGCGCGCTTGCGCTCCCTCTTTGGGATATGAGTGGCATATATCATGTTCACTGTTTTAACCTCCGGTGGAAATTTCTTCTGTCCCCCTATATTCGGCTGGCGAGGTTCATCCTCGTCTTCGCTTTGAGGCTCCTTCCCTTGTGTTCGGCATTGAGCTTGCCGGCCTGCTTGAAGACCCAACAGTTACGGTTGGTATGCTTGGCAAGTTTTTCTGGGGTGCCATGGATTTGGCAGGGCCTCTAATATTTTGTTTAGACTGGATGGACCATTTCTATTGCCTTTAAATGGCTTCTTCCATTGACCAGGTCTGGAGCCACTGAATCCGGCATTTACTATTGTATCATCTGGGCTTCCAGAATTTTTTCAACGTTTGTTTTTGTTATGTCATGGCTTTCCATTGCCGTCCTTGACTTCAGATGTTCCAGGGTCGCTGGTACTGCTACGAGCTAACCAGCTATCCTCACTCGCGCAAAAGCGAGTCATGAGTGTAGTTAGGGCCGCCATTGTCCTCGGCTTTTCCTGTCCGAGGTGTCTGGCTGGCCATTCATCCCGGACACTGTGCTTGAATGCCGCTAAGGCTTCAGCGTCCGGACAGTCGACGATTTGGTTTTTCTTAGTGAGAAACCTATTCCAAAGCTTGCGGGCTGACTCCCCGGGTTGTTGGATGATGTGACTTAGATCGTCAGCGTCCGGGGGCGGGACATAGGTCCCTTGAAAATTGGCCTGAAAAGCGTCCTCAAGTTCTTCCCAACTCCCAATGGAGTTCTCTGGGAGGCTGTTTAGCCAGTGCCGAGCTGGTCCTTTCAGCTTGAGGGGTAGATATTTAATGGCATGGATATCATCTCCTCGAGCCATGTGGATGTGAAGAATGAAGTCTTCTATCCAGACGACAGGATCCGTCGTTCCATAGTATGCTTCGATGTTCACGGGTTTAAACCCTTCTAGAAAATCATGATCCAGCACCCCATCGGTGAAGCACATAGGGTGTGCGGCTCCTCTGGATTTTGCTATATCATGGCGTATGTCTGATGGTTGTGATATTCGGTATTGACCCCGAACCGGCATGTTACACTACAAAAAAAATACACTTCCGTGATGATACGTGTTGGTCACGGTAGGTCACGTTTTCTGTCATGCATGTACATCCATGACAAATTTATGACGGAATGAAGATAGTCATACTTGTGCCATCGTAGAAGTGTTCCATGACATTACCAAAATTATCATCACGGAAGTGTCCACTTCCATGATGATAAATCGCGTGTTAGAGAAGTGCTTTCGTCAAGGGTGACCGACGCATGGCATCCACCGTAATGGAACGCCGTTAATCTATTGGGTCTGGTTTTGGATCCGATAACCCGTTAACAGCTCCGACCAATGGGGAATTTCCACGTGTAAAATCATCATTGGCTGGAGGAAACACGTGTCGGCTCATCGTCGGGACAGATGTCATCCACTCATTGGACCCAAAGCACCTATGATACGTTGACACGTGGTATGGCCCAACAGAGGCCCATTCCTGTGAAAAGGCCGGCCCGTTTGACTTGGTCAAAAGGTGGCGGGCCGGCCCACGGCAAGTCTGTTGACGACCTGTTCGCATATAGCCCATTTACAGCGCGCTAACCGAGGGCCCGTTTACGGCCTAACCGAGGGACTGTTTTCACAAAGGCATGAGCCCAACATGTTGATTGTATGCATACTCACGTATGGTGCTGCATTTTAACAATTGAATAATTATCATGATATTGTTTGTCATTATGATTTTGTTTGATGTAAGCTTTCAAGTACATTCAATGTACTGACCTGGCATGTCATGCCAGATTTCAAGAAAGTTTCGCTGGAAAGGAGTGTCGTCCGAGACTAGATCGTGTCCACATCGGTGTCCCTGTGCTATGGAGTTCCGCTACGAAGTCGTTCCGCTACCGCGTAGTTGTTATGACCGAGGCCTTTTATGTTCATTAAATAATGTACATATTGTCCAGCCGCATCGTGTGTGCCGCTTGGCCTCACTACTTGTTGTAATGTAAAACTTTGATCTGCTAGTATCAATAAAGCGGTTGCTTTATGTACCAAGATGTTGTGTGTTGCCAGAAGACAAGGTCTTTGGGCTGGCAATGCACGGTAAACCGGTCGCTCTGAGCCGGGGTGCCACACCTATGACTCCCCTGTGCTCGCGCGCCACTTTGTGCGATGCTGCTTGGCTGCCTCCGCCGTTCGCGCCTGCTGCTGCCGGTCGCAACCACCGGCGACCATCGCAATCAACGCCACTCCCGCTCGCTCTCGCTCCTCCAGCCATCGACCCAGTCCGGCCCCGGCCGGCGCCGACGGCCTCGCTGTGCCAACGCCCCCGGCTCACCGCTCGCACCACGCCGGTCGCCTTCCCTACTCGCCGGTGCGCGCCGGTAGCGACGGCCGCGACCCGCGCCCCTGCCTCCGCCTTCCGCTCGCGCCCTGGTCCCGCGCCCGCGGACCCCTCCCGCTTGCTGCGTCGCTGCGTCCGCCGCTTGCCCCGGCCGCCCATTAGCCACGCCTCCACTCACGCGTGTTGGCGTCCGCACTTGGCCGGCGAGGCCAGCGCCTGCTCTGGCTAGGCATGGCTGCGGCCGTCGGCGCCCCGCCAGTCCCACCCCTGGCGTGGGCAAACGCCCTAACGGGTGGCGCCCTCACCGCTGCCCGCTCCGCCCCGCTAGGCCTCTGGGCCTATGAAAAGGGGGCCCCACGGCCCAGGAACGTTAAAAAAATAAATAATAATAATAATTAATTAATTTTGTTAATTAACTAATTAACCCTAATTAACCTCCTAACTAATCTAATTAAATGTTAGTTAAACAGTCAATGACATGCGGGACCCACACATCAATTTGACCCAGTCAACACCTCTGTTGACTGCTGACGTCATGCTGACGTCAGGCTGATGCAATAATGTTCATTTAGAATTAATTTAATAATAATAATTTAGAAAATGATTTAAAACTTTAAAAATTAATATAAAACAATCCGTAACTCGGATGAAAATACTTTGTACATGAAAATTGCTGAGAATTTCGAGGCGAATCCGAATATGCTTTCCGTTTGTCTGCCACACGTCCCTAGCATTGAGAACATGCAACTTTCCCCCTCTGGTCCGTCTGTCCGAAAACGTCAAACATCGGGAATGCTTTCCCGGATGTTTCCCCCCTTCGCCGGTATCGCCTACTACTGCGTTAGGTCACCCCCAGCACCGCGTATTGCCATGTTATGCTTTGTATTGCTTTGATTTCTCTGTTATTTATTGTGTTCCCCCTCCGTTACTTCTTTTCGGTAGACCTCGAGACCGTTGTCGATACCCCTGTGATCGACTACGTCGACGACGACGCCTCCTTCTTGCCAGAGCAAATAGGCAAGCCAACCCCCTTTGATCATTCCGATATCGCCCATTCCCTTCTCTCTTATGCTTGCATTAGAACTGCTACTGTTTTTGTATGATCCTATTCTGATGCATACCCTGTTGTTGTTACCTGCTTTCGTACCTTTATCTGCTTAGCATAGGTTGGTTAGTGATCCAGCAGTGACCCCCACCTTGTACCAGTTGCCCCACTTTATGTTTGATGACTTGATCAACGTGATCGATGTCCAGGCCCGACACCGCACATCACCGCCCTTAGTTGTACGACTCTGCAGAGTTACTATCAAGTGTCGAGGGTGATACCTCGTCAACACTTCTGATGTTAACCCTGTAGTGTAATGCTACTTCTCGAGCTTGCGTTGTATTCCCTCGAAGAGGAAAGGGTGATGACGCACAGTAGCGTAAGTATTTACCTCAGTTTTTGAGAACCAAGGTGTCAATCCAGTAGGAGACCACGCGCAAGTCCCTCGCACCTGCACAAACAAATAAGAACTTTGCAGCTAACGCGATAAGGGGTTGTTAATCCCTTTACGGTCACTTACGAAAGTGAGATCTGATAGAGATGATAGTTTGATATTTTTGGTATTTTTGGATATAAGAACAGAAAGTAAAAGCGGAAAAGTAAAGTAGATTGTAGATTGATATGTTGAGAATAGACCCGGGGGCCATAGTTTTCTCTAGTGGCTTCTTTCATGATAGCGATATTCTACGGCGGGTAAACAAATTATTGTCAAGCAATTGATAGAAAAGCGAATAATTATGACACTATCTAGGCATGATCATTATATATGGGCATCACGTCCGAAACAAGTAGACCGAAACGATTCTGCATCTATTACTATTACTCCACACATCGACCGCTATCCAGCATGCATCTAGAGTATTAAGTTCATAAGAACAAAGTAACGCCTTAAGCAAGATGACATGATGTAGAGGGATAAACTCAAACATAGTGATATAAACCCCATCTTTTTATCCTCGATGACAACAATACAATGCGTGCCTTGCTGCCCCTACTGTCACTGGGAAAGGACACCACAAGATTGAACACAAAGCAAAGCACTTCTCATATTGCAAGAACTATAGATCTAGTAGGCCAAACCAAACCAATAATTTGAAGAGACTTGCAAGGATATTATAATCATACATAAAGAGTTCAGAAAAGAACCAAATATTTCTCATAGATAATATTGATCATACACCCACAATTCATCGGATCTCGACAAACACACCACAAAAAGAGATTACATCGTATAGATCTCCTCGAAGACCGAGGAGAACTTGGTATTGAGATCCAAAGAGAGAGAAGAAGCCGTCTATGTACTAGCTATGGACCCGAAGGTCTGTGGTAAAGTAGTCACAACTCATGGTGAGGCGATGATGATGATGTAGAAGCACTCCGTGGTAGATCCCCCCTATGGCGGAGCTCCGGAACAGGCCCCAAGATGGGATCTCACAGGAACAGAAGGTTGCGGCGGTGAAACTAGGGTTTTTCTGTTCTTCTGATGTTTCCGGGGTACGTAGGTATATATATAGGAGGAAGGAGAGCACCGGGGCCAGACGTGGGGCCCGTGAGGCAGGGGGCGCGCGCCCCCCACCCTCGTGGATGCCACTTGTGCCCTACTCCGTGGTTCTCAAGTCTCCCGTGCGTATTTTTCTCCAAAAATATCTCTCCCGAAGTTCCATTCCGTTTGGACTCCGTTTGATATTCATTTTCTGTAAAACCCTGAAATATGCAGAAAACAGCAATCTGGACTGGGCCTTTGGGTTAATAGGTTAGTCCCAAAAATAATATAAAAGTGTATAAAAAAGCCCATTAAACATCCAAAACATCTTAAATAATAGGATGGAACAATAAAAAATTATAGATACATCGGAGACGTATCAAGCATCCCGAAGCTTAATTCCTGCTCGTCCTCGAGTAGGTAAATGATAAAAACAGAATTTTTGATGTGGAATGCTAACCAACATATTTTTCGATGTAATTCTATTAATTGTGGCATGAATGTTCAGATCTGAAAGATTCAAGACAAAAGTCTATATTGACATAAGAAATAATAATACTTCAAGCATACTAACAAAGCAATCATGTCTGCTCAAAATACTATGGCTAAAGAAAGTTATCCCTACAAAATCATATAGTCTGGCTATGCTCCCTCTTCATCACACAAAATATTCATATCATGCACAACCCCGGTTTCAGCCAAGCACTTGTTTTCATACTCTATTCTTTCAAACCTTCCAACTTTCATGCAATACATGAGCGTGAGCCATGGATATAGCACTATGGGTGGAATAGAGAGGTGGTTGTGGAGAAGACAAAAAGGAGGGAGATAGTCTCATATCAACTAGGCGTATCAACAGGCTATGGAGATGCCCAACAATAGATATCAATGTGAGTGAGTAGGGATTGCCATGCAACGGATGCACTAGAGCTAAAAATGTATGAAAGCCCAACAAAAGAAACTAAGTGGGTGTGCATCCAACTTGCTTGCTCATGAAGACCTAGGGCATTTGAGGAAGCCCGTCGTTGGAATATACAATCCATGTTCTATAATGAAAATTCCCACTAGTATATGAAAGTGACTAGACATGAGACTCTCTATCATGAAGAACATGGTGCTACTTTGAAGCACAAGTGTGGAAAAAGATAGTAGCAATTGTCCCTTTTTCTTTTCTTCTCTTTTTTTGGGCCTTTCTTTTTTTCTTTGGCCTTTCCTTCTTTTTTTGGAGGTGCTTTCTTTATTTAGCCTTTCCTCACATGGGACAATGCTCTAATAATGATGATCATCACACTTTCATTGAATTACAACTCGATACTAGAACAAAGTATGACCCTATATGAATGCCTCCGTTGGTGTACCGGGGTGTGCAATGAATCAAGAGTGACATGTATGAAAAATTATGCATGGTGGCTTTGCCACAAATACGATGTCAACTACATGATCATGCATGGCAATATGACAATATGAAGCGTGTCGTATGAACGGAACGGTGGAAAGTTGCATGGCAATATATCTCGGAACGGCTATGGAAATGCCATGATAGGTAGGTATGGTGGCTGTTTTGAGGAAGATATATGGTGGGTGTATGGTACCGGTGAAAGTTGCGCGGTACAAGAGAGGCTAGCAATGGTGGAAGGGTGAGAGTGTGTATAATCCATGGACTCAACATTAGTCATAAGAACTCATATACCTATTGCAAAAATTTACGAGTCATCAAAATAAAGCAATCAACGCATGCTCCTAGGGGGGAGGTTGGTAGGAGTTAACCATCGCGCGCCCCCGGCCTCCACACAATGGATGACACTCTACAAATACCTCATGCTCTAACTTCGTCACATAGCGGTTCACCATATGTGCATGCTACGGGAATCACTAACTTTAAACAAGTATTTCTCAATTTCATAATAACTCCACTAGCATGACTCTAATATCACTATCCTCATATCTCAAAACAATTATCAAGCATCCGACTTCTCATCATATTCAATGCACTTAGTGTGAAAGTTTTTACTACTTTGATCTTGGATGTCTATCATGTGAAGGCTAGTTTTATAGCCAAAGCACATTACCATGCTGTTTTAATAGACTCTTAAAAGGATATAAGTGAAGCATGAGAGATCAACAATTTCTACAAAATATAACTACCACCGTGCTCTAAAAGATGTAAGTGAAGCACTAGAGCAAAAACTATTCAACTCAAAAGATATAAGTGAAGCACATAGATGTTCTATCAATTCCTAGTCCATATTTATCTCTGTCAAAAAGGTGTGTCAAGCAAGGATAATTGTGGCAAACTAACAAGCAAAGACTCAAATTATACATGACTCTCCAAGTAAAACACATATCATGTGGTGAATAAAATATAGCTCCTAGTATAGTTACCGATAGATGAAGACGAAAGAGGGGATGCCTTCCCGGGGCATCCCCAAGCTTAGGCTTTTGGTTGTCCTTGAATTTTACCTTGGGGTTCCTTGGGCATCCCCAAGCTTAGGCTCTTCCGCTCTTTGTTCCATAGTCCATCAAAGCAATACTCAAAACTTGAAAACTCCACAACACAAAACTTAGAGAAAAATCTCGTGAGCTCCGTTAGTATAAGAAAACAAACCACTACTCAAAGGTACTGTAATGAATTCATTATTTGTTTATATTGGTGTTAAACCTACTGTATTCCAACTTCTCTATGGTCCATACTCCCCAATACTACTCATAGATGCATTGAAATAAGCAAACAACACACGAAAAACAGAATCTGTCAAAAACAGAACAGTCTGTAGTAATCTGTAAGTTTCGCATACTTCTGTAACTCCAAACAATTTGAAATAAATTGGTAAACGTGAGGAATTTGTATATTAATCATCTGCAAAAATAATCAACTAAATAGCACACTCTAGTAAATCTGGTGACCATTCTAGCAAGCGTTAACGATTATGTTTTTCACAGCAAGATCATATACACTCCACACAAGTCTTCCCAAAGGTTCTACTTGGCACAAACACTAATTAAAACACAAAACCACATCTATACAGAAGCTAGATGCAATATTTATTCCTAAACAGAAGCAAAAACAAAAAATATAAAATTGTGTTGCCTCCAAACAAGCCTATCGTTTTACGCCCCTAGCTAGGCACGATACATGGATAGATCTACGTATTGCCATAATGATAGGATATATCGTGAAAACTCATCTCATATTCCCTACGTTCAGCAGTAAGTTTCCTTTGTGGAAAGCAAAAGTAATCAAAAGGGCTAAATTTAATGTGACAAAAGTCCCCCATATCAAGCTCAGGAGGTATAGGTTCCTCTTTTGGCCCTTTATAGTGTACAACCAATTCATCATTATAGGCATTCTTTTGGCAGAAGGTCATGAGCCTTCGCTCAAGGGAGAAACCTAACCCATTGTTTTGAATAGCAAAATCATCATTCAACTCAGAAATTCTATCAACCAAGACATCGTTGGGAACCTTTTTCCTAAGGTTTTCATTAAAAGCAACATGATCAGGAGATCGCAACCGCATTATGTCTTCTTGATTAAATAAGATAGCCTCTATGGGAGGTCGACCAGCATCTACCCCGTAATGAGAAAATATTTATTTGGCCTCTTTCATGATAAATCTAAATTCATGAGCCAAAAAGATAGTAGTTGCACGCTTAACAGAAGAGTTCTTAATATTGTAAAACTCCAGAAAGATTCTCTGAATACAGGGATGCATATGGATAAATTGCCTTTCAATTTCAACTACAAGCATAGATATGGCATCCGCAAGGCTACTTGTCGTGGTTTTGTCACGGCAGATGTCCTAGCAAAAGTACTTAGTCGTGGAGCCATCGCTACAGGTTAGCTTAAAGAGGTTAAAGCGGACATGGATGCAAGGAATTTTATACTAGTTCGGCCCCTTCGATGAAGGTAAAAGCCTACGTCAAGTTTGGTGTGGTATTGCTAGGGTTTTCGATGACTAGGGAGCGAATCCGCTTTGCCTGTGTCTCGAGTTGTTGTTCTCTGTCCTTGAACCATCGCCGGTTTGTCCCTTTATATACACAGGATGACGCCCGGTACGATTTACAGAATACCGAGGCCGGCTCATAAACGTGCCCGGCTCGGTCTCTATCTTTCCTATCTTACAATACAAGTTACACGTCGTATGGCGGTTTACACTTACGGGACCTAGCACCCCTTGGGCCTTGGATCTCTAGTATTTTATAATAAAGCGCCATGTTCTATGCCTTGCTGGGCTTCAGTAGAAGTAATCCTTATGGGCATAAACCGGCCCCTTCCTGGGCGGTTTATACCTAATAGTTATATCCCTGACATTAGGCTCCAGATTGATTTGAACATATTCATGTTAATCTTCCATGCCTTGTAGAAGCTTGGTCCTCCGTGGCTTCAAATATTTCGTAAACCGCCGTGACGTCATCTTTTTGGATCACATTGAACCACCGTGTTGTCATCTGTTCATTTAATGCTTGTACCTGTTTTATTCTTTACTTATTAAAATCTCCGAAGATCGAGGCAACAGTATCGTCCCATATCCACCTTTCAGGCTCCTTAATTCCCGCGCCTGCCGTTTAACCTTTCAGCTTATAAATAGGGCGAGGAGTCATTTCCTTTCCCCCCCTCGTCTCTTTGCTTATTCTTCTTCCTCACGCTCGCCCGTGCTCAAGCACTGCCGCCGCCGTTGACCTTTGCATCTTCGTCAACTCAGACCGCTGCATCGACCTGTTCGGACCAGAAACTGGCCAACGCGCCTCCGCACCCGTCAGCTCCAGTAAGTTCCTTCCTTATTTCTTATATAGATCTCTTTAGGGTTTTTGCTATGAGTTCGTCATGGCTAGGGCACTGATCTTCGCTGTTCTTCGTCGTGGCTCCGATAACTAGTGTAGATCTGATGTCTTCGCCTGCGATTGTATTAATAACTCCGCTCAATTAAATGCTTACCCTCCTTTATAGTATTCCCCTTATCTAGATCCATCTGAACTACTGTAGCGTCTGATCAATATTAATCCTGAATATTTCTGAATTTCTGACATGTCGTAGATCTATAATTCTATTGCTGATTTTGCGAAACCTGTTTTCTGTTGCTGATTTTGCGAAACCTGTTTTTCCATAACTTTAGATCTGCACCTTGCTTCTTCTCCCCGGCTTTTAACTTTAGAAAAAATCATAAACCGGTAGATATCATTAGGCCTCGCTTAAACCGCCGTCTGTAGTTACCCTTGAAACACTTCCGGATTATCATTGTATAAATCGTAAATTGGCCCTTCACTATATTTTCAGCTTTTTTCCTTCAAAATGGCAAAGCAAGCCAAGCAATTTACTTCCTGCAACTAGGTCCAGTCTCGGGTTACCGAAGAGGAACTGCATGATCGGGCTGAAGTTGGCGCTTTAGGCAAGAAGGATGTCCTCCGTTGGAGAGTCCCTGGACCGAAATGTCCTCCAGAGCCCAAAGATGGAGAGGTTATCATATTTCTTGATCATCTATCCCGAGGGTTCGGTCCTCCCGGATCAAAATTCTTTCGTGACGTGCTGGCTATCTTTCTGCTCCACCCTCAAGATATCAGACCGAATTATGTGTCCAACATCTGCAACTTCCAAGTATTCTGTGAAGCTTATTTGCAAGAGGAACCTTCAGTTGAACTGTTTAGGGGTTTCTTCCATTTAAACCGCCGCACCGAGTTCACAGACGGGCCTAACACCGAACTTGACGGAATGTCCATCCAAAAGAGAAAGGATGTCAGCTTTCCTCACGTCCAACATCACAGTCATCCTAAAGATTGGAACCAGACCTGGTTTTACTGTTTAGATACGTCTCCAGATGACAAAAATCCTCTGCCAGGTTACCGTCCTCATCGGCTTTCTGAGAATCATCCTTTCCCTCAAAGGCTAAGTGCCCAAGAGCGAGCCCAGTACGCACCGCAACTTTCAAAGCTCTGGGCCTTCACCGCAAATGGCTTGACAAGCATTGACTTTGTTCGTTGTTGGATTTCTTGGAGTATTCTCCCGCTAAGCCGGTGCTCCGGTTTAATGTGTGAATATACCGGAAACCCCAAAGATCCTCTACGTCATACTGAAGCTGTGCTGTCAGAGAATGAGGTCAATGAAGCTGTTAAGAAAATATTGAATGAACCGGTGGATGCTGATGACCCACAAGTGTAGGGGATCTATCGTAGTCCTTTCGATAAGTAAGAGTGTCGAACCCAACAAGGAGCAAAAGGAAATGATAGGCAGTTTTCAGTAAGGTGTTTTCTGCAAGCACTGAAATTATAGGTAACAGATAGTTTTGTGATAAGGTAATTGGTAGCAAGTGACAAAAGGTAAAAGTAAATAAGGTCCATCAAGGTGGCCCAATCCTTTTTGTAGCGAAGGACAAGCCTGGACAAACTCTTATATAAAGGAAAGCGCTCCCGAGGACACATGGGAATTATCGTCAAGCTAGTTTTCATCACGATCATCTGATTCGCGTTCGGTACTTTGATAATTTGGTATGTGGGTGGACCGGTGCTTGGGTGCTGTCCTTACTTGGACAAGCCTCCCACTTATGATTAACCTCTAATGCAAGCATCCGCAACTACAAAAGAAATATTAAGGTAAACCTAACCATAGCCTGAAACATATGGATCCAAATCAGCCCCTTACGAAGCAACGCATAAACTAGGGTTTTAGATTCTGTCACTCTAGCAACCCATCATCTACTTATTACTTCCCAATGCCTTCCTCTAGGCCCAAATAATGGTGAAGAGTCATGTAGTCGACATTCACATGATACCACTAGAGGATAGACAACATACATCTCATCAAAATATCGAACGAAGACCAAATTCACATGACTACTAATAGCAAGACTTCTCCCATGTCCTGAGGAACAAAAGTAACTACTCACAAGACATAATATTGTTCATGATCAGAGGGGTATTAATATGCATAATGGATCTGAACATATGATCTTTCACCAAATAAACCTACTAGCATCAACTACAAGGAGTAATCAACACTACTAGCAACCCACAGGTACCAATCTGAGGTTTGGGTACAAAGATTGGATACAAGAGATGAACTAGGGTTTGAGAGGAGATGGTGCTGGTGAAGATGTTGATGAAGATAGCCCTCCCCAAGATGGGAGAGTTGTTGGTGATGACGGCGATGACGATTTCCTCCTCTCGGAGGGAAGTATCCCCGGCAGAACGGCTCTACTGGAGCCCTAGATTGGTTTCCGCCTCAGTTCCGCCTCGAGACAGCGGCGTCTGGTCCCGAAAGCCTCCTTCTGATTTTTTTTCCAGGTCAAAACACCTCATATAGGAGAAGATGGGCATTAGGGGGCCTTCGGGGGGCCCACGAGATAGGGGGGCGCCCCCACCCTCGTGGAAAGCCGGTGACCCCCCTCGTGGACTTCTTTCGCCAGATATTTTTTATATTTTCTGAAACGGAGTTTTGTTGAGTTTCGGGGCTTTTGGAGTTGTGCAGAATAGGTTTCCAGAGTTTGCTCATTTTCCAGCCCAGAATTCCAGCTGCCGGCATTCTCCCTCTTCATGTACACCTTGTAAAATAAGAGAGAAAATGCATAAGTATTGTGATAAAACATGTAATAACAGCCCATAATGCAATAAATATCAACATATAAGCATGATGCAAAATGGACGTATCAGATGCCTACAGCAAAACCGGGCTGGCCCCTTTCTGTGAGTCCAATAAACCGCCGTCGGTAAGTCTTCTTATATTGTTTGCTTTATTTCAATTTGTTTTTAGTATCCTTTCTGAACAACCTCACAATCTTTATCAGGGCAATGATCCGTTCTGGAAGAGGAAAACTCATGATAAACCGGTAAAGGCAGCTCACCAGAAAACCAAGGCTGTTAAGAAAATTGTTAAGAAGAAAACCACTGAAGCATCTGAATCCAATCTTGATGATGATGAACCGGCCTCAAGGTATCACTTGACTTCCTTGGCTCCCTTTTCTTGTATCTTATTGACAATGATTGTACTCAGGAAAACACTGAAGGCAGCAAGGCTAATGACGTCGAGGTATTTACCCTTGCCTCCGGTTCAAATCCTCTGCCAACACCGAAAATTCGTCGAGCAAGCCGGAAAGTACAATTTTCTCACCCTTTCGCTTACTTGGACCCAAACTTTATTTTGAAGAAGCAGCAACATGAAGCTCGCCGCACAACTCGGCACAATGGTCAAGTTATCGAATCCACTGGTTTACCGCAGACACCGGCCCGAAGACGTCGATCAGAGGTCTTGTATATTCCAGATGTTCTTTATCCCAAAGCGGGTAATATTCGCCAGCCTCTTAATCCGTCTGACTCCAATTATCAGGACACTCCTCGTTCGTCATCTGGCGAGTCAACAGCAACACAGCTTCCTCCTCTCAAAACTGTTCCTGGGTAAGTTTTTATTTTTCCTGTTAATCCTTTGCTTTCACTCCACTGACTATCTTCACCTTTAAATTTCACTGTAAGCCAAAGCCTAGCAAGAAGGCTTAACTGAATAAACCGGCAGGTGATAATACAAACCCTGAATCGGAAAAGAACCCCAAGCCAGCCGAAGAAAATGTTGATGTCTTGCATGATGATCCTCCTCCAATGGATCATGAAATCTTTACTGAACAAGAAGTTGTGCCAATGAACCTTGGCGATAATTCGACTAGCCCAGTCCGGGCCAGTAATACTTCGGATAGCCCTGCCAGACCCACCGCCGCTTCAACAGAAAATGTTCAAATTATTAGCTTTGGTTACACTGCTCCTAGTGAACCCGTTACTTTATCCAAACACACTGCTAAAGATGAGGTCTCTGGCAAGGACAAAGGCAAATGGAATGCCGATTTGTCCAACTATGCTCAACTCAGCACCCAAGATCTTCATTCCGGCTATCTGAACCGGCTGTATACAAGCCGCGGTCATGAAGCCGGTTTAGTGAATCTTATGAAGGAACGTTATGAGGTAAACTTCTGCTTAATTTCTTTCAATCTCATTCTTGCCTAAGCCCAATAGCTTGTCTTAACTCCACCATAGCCCCCAAGGGCCGGTTTATCTCTTCAGGATGAACCGGGACTTCAAAATGCCCAACATGTAGTTTTTTTCACATCTGTAGTCCCCATGGGCCGGTTTATCTCTTTAGGATGAACCGGGATTTTTATTATGTAACCTTCATTGAACAATAACACATTAGCTCCCAAGTGACAAGTGGATAACTCTTTATATGCTTGGGACTTTGATAAAGATGCCTGATAACTACAAAGACGCATTAGCCCCCAAGTGCCAAGTGGATAACTTGTTATATGCTTGGGACTTTGAAAAAGATGCCTGATAACTGCAAATACGCATTAGCCCCAAGTGCCAAGTGGATAACTTGTTATATGCTTGGGACTTCCAATATGCTTTACCAATGTATGATGTGTGCTTATCTTTGCAGGCTGACCTAAATCAGAAAGAATCTCAAGTGGCTGAGCTTCAAGACAACCTGAAATTCCAGCAAACCACCGCTTCCAAGACCAAGGATGAGCTGACTCTCGCTTTAGCAAGCCTGGAGAAATTGAAGAAAGACTTCCAGAAGGCATGGGCGGATTGGGATGCAGAAAGAGCCGCTTTGGTGAAAAGGGCAGTTGATGCAAAGGCCGCTCTCAATCCAGTGTCAGAAGAGATATCTGGATTAAAGCGGCAGATAAACGCCATGACTACTGCTGTCTTTGGTAAGTACTCTTAGCACAATTCTGAATATGATAGTTCCGCAATCTTCCAGTTTAACTCTAGTTCCATTGATCCAGGAAAACGTAATGCTCATCTTGGTGCTGACATGCAGAAGAAATTGAAGGCCGCATATACTCTTATAGAGTAGTTGTATACCGGCGCTCAAAGGATTGTTTGCGCTGCTTCTCATAACAAACCGGCTCCCAAGTTGATCAAGGAGACTTTGGAAAAGTTATCAGTGCTACCGTCCCGGTTTGGAGAGCTCAAGAAATCAGATGGCAGTGCGGGCGCTTTAATTGCATTAACTCGGGCGAAGGCTTGGGTACCTGATCTTGATCCAGCCGATGTGATGAACGGCTATCCAAGCATGAAATAGGATGGATCAGAGTTCACAGATGCAGACTTGCGGGCTTTAACAAGAGAAATGCGGCCCTTGGACAACAAATTAGCTGATGAAGCTGATCTGTCCTGCTATCAGGCGGGTTACGATGCTGACAATCGCCGGGTTAATACTCCGGTCTATGAAGTGGAAGATCACATCCCGCCCGTCCGTAACCTTACCTACGCCCCTGATGTTGAACCGTCTGACCTCATAAGCGATGAAGCTATTTGCCAAGCTCTGACAAAGATCAATTGGGCAACCACTGACTTCTGGCTGCTGGATGAGGACGAAGAAGAGACGACACAGGATGATCCACAACCCTCTAGCTAGGCTGACGCAGAGCCATGAACCAGCGCCGGTTTAGCATTCATTGTACCACAATACTTGGCGAGGAACAAATATTCTTTTGGGCTGAAAAACTCCTTGTAGTAGGATAGCTGACACATTTGGTTATGTCTTTCTGCGTATTCCTTCTGCATAATATTGCTCAATCCGGCAGTTTCATGATTTTTCTGCTTATGATGCTGAACAGTTTTATTCAACCTGTTTCTGCAGAAGACAAAATTTAAAGGGTCCTGGCAGTTTATTGCCGGACGGGTCATAATGCCCAAATACATGATCTAGGTTTATAACCTGAGTTGTACTAAAATATGAAACACATATCATCCCTGTGATATAAAATTGTGTAATTGGCCTAATCATCATTTTGCACTAAGGGCGATGATCCCAAATTGTGAGTGTTAATGACTCCTGCAATATTTTGCCGGTTCATGATGAAACCATGCCAGGTTGTGATAAACACTGGTTTAGCTGTAAATTGTACTGCGATTTGTAATCAAACTAGACCAGGTTCTGTGAACGCTGGTTTTTTAATGGTTGCCAATTGTAGTCAACCACTCTGCCGAATCAATAGATATCGGATTAACAATCTCTTTGAGAAGTAAAAATTTAGTAAGCAAAGCAAATAAAAAACTTGTAGTCGAGGCTTTTTACGAGCTGCCAGGCTCCAAATTCGAGGCTTTTCTTGGGCTGCCAGGCCACTGAGTTGAACCATTTCACAAAGCCTGTTAAGATGGTCCTCAATCCTTAACCAATATTCGTTTTAACGTTGACAAGTTCAGGGTTTGTTATATGATTGACTTTTCAATCGTTCGACGGGCATACCCAGTTTACCTGGGCGGAGTGACTTACTTGATGCAGGCAGGTTAACCCAGGGTTTTCGGTGTATACACCAGGCTTCCAAGCCGTGGCTTGATAGCCTATTACAAGGGTCTTAAAAGTTCTTTGTCACTGTGCGGCAGGAACCCCCAAGTAACATTGTTAGCTGTGCTCATCGGGTGCCTATGTTTGAGTTGTGCTATGCATCAAACTCTCTTTTGCCCCTTACCATCATGTTGGCTTGATAGCCGGATTACCAAAGTAACCAGAGCTGTGCTCTTATGATGATATTGGCTTGATAGCCGGTCTAAGAGGGTCATAGGAACTCCGCCTTTACACATAGAAGCCCCCATGTGAGACACTCTTATGAAAAAAGCAGCAGATACCACGCTTTAACGGGGATGCCGGTTTATTATATTGATCAAAATATATACATTGCGAATATTTGTACATAAAGCGGTGCCCATGGCTCAGGTGTAGTAAGTCCGAAGATGAGCGATGTTCCACGGCCGTTGGGTCTCCTCCTCCGCGGTGCGTGAGTCCTTGTGTTCTCGAACGTCGATGAGGTAGTATGACCCATTGTGTAGATTCTTGCTGACCACAAAGGGTCCTTCCCAAGGCAGGGATAGCTTGTGCATATCTGTCTGGTCTTGGATGAGCCAGAGCACTAGATCACCTTCTTGAAACGTTCTGGTTTTAACTCGGCGACTGTGGTATCGACGCAGATCCTGCTAATAAATCGCCGATCGAGCCGCTGCAATGTCATGCTCCTCATCCAGCCGGTCCAACGCATCTTGCCGCGTCTTCTCGTTATCAGCTTCAACGTAAGCCGCCACCCGAGGCGAATCATGACGAATGTCACTAGGGAGGACCGCTTCAGCTCCATATACCATGAAGAAAGGCGTGTAACCCGTAGACCTGTTAGGTGTGGTGTTGATGCTCCATAACACAGAGGGTAATTCCTCCACCCATCAACCCGGCGTCCTCTGCAAAGGAACCATGAGCCGGGGCTTGATGCCTCTCAAGATCTCTTGATTGGCTCTCTCAGCTTGACCATCGGGCTGGGGGTGAGCCACTGAAGATACGTCAAGCCGGATGTGTTCTCGTTGACAAAATTCTTCCATAGCTCCCTTGGACAAATTGGTACCATTATTAGTTATAATACTGTGTGGAAAGCCAAACCGGAAAATCACCTTCTTGATGAATTGAACCGTCGTTGCTGCATCACACTTGCTGACTGGCTTCACCTCGACCCACTTGGTAAACTTATCCACCGCCAGCAGAAGGTGGGTCTTCTTATCTGGAGATCTCTTAAAGGTCCCAACCATGTCTAGCCCCCAAGTCGCGGACGGCCAAGTAATTGGAATCATCCTCAATTCTTGAGCCGGTATATGAGCACGCCATGAAAATTTCTGGCAAGCATCACACTTCTTGACCAGGTCCTCTGCATCAGCATGAGCTGTCAGCCAATAGAACCCATGAAGAAAAGCTTTAGCCACCAAAGACTTTGAACCGGCGTGGTGACCACAATCTCCTTCATGTATCTCTAGAAGAATCTCGCAACCCTCCTCTGGTGACACATAGCCTTGAAACGCCCTGGATAATATAGTGCCATTCTATCTGCCTAGCCAAGACTTCATCCTCTGGTAACTCACATCGGTTCATGTATGCCAGATACGGGACTTTCCAATCCGGAATAGCATGAAGCGCCGCCACCAATTGAGCCTCCGGGTCAGGAACAGCCAAATCCTCTTCTAAAGGTAATCGCACCGATGGATAATGTAATACGTCCAGGAAGACATTAGGTGGAACTGGTTTGCGCTGGGAACCCAGACGGCTTAACGCGTCGGCCACTTCATTCTTTTGCCGGTCCACATGGTCCACCTGATAACCCTTGAAGTGCCGAGCGACAGCATCCACCTCTCGATGATATGCCACCATAAGTGGGTCCTTGGAGTCCCAAGTACCAGATACTTGTTGTGCCACCAGGTCCGAATCACCAAAACATCTAACCCGGCTTAAGTTCATCTCCTTAGCCATTCGCAGACCATGGAGGAGAGCTTCATACTCAGCTGCATTGTTAGTACAAGGGAACATTAAACGGAGGACGTAACAGAACTTATCACCTTGTGGGGAAGTTAATACGACTCCAGTCCCCGAGCCCTCCAATTGCCTGGATCCATCAAAGTGAATAGTCTAGTACGTGTGATCCGGTTTTTCCTCCGATGCTTGCAACTCCGTCCAATCGTTGATAAAGTCCACCAGTGCTTGAGATTTGATTGCAGTGCGAGGCACATATTTTAGCCCGTGAGGACTAAGTTCAATGGCCCACTTGGCAACCCGACCAGTTGCTTCTCTGTTCTGGATTATATCTCCTAGAGGGGCAGAACTGACCACAGTGATTGGATGGCCCTGAAAATACTGCTTAAGCTTCCGGTTTGCCATGAAGACTCCATATACCAATTTTTGCCAATGCTAGTATCTCTGCTTCGACTCAATGAGCACCTCGCTGATATAGTAAACCGGCCTTTGAACCGGATATTCCTTTCCTGCCTCCTTGCGCTCCACCACAATGGCAACACTTACGGCTCGGGCATTAGCAGCCACGTATAACAACAACGGCTCATTATCAACTGTTGCAGCAAGGATAGGCGGCTCTGCCAACTGCTTCTTTAAGTCTTCGAACGCAGCATCAGCAGCATCACTCCAGACAAAGCAGTCTGTCTTTTCCATCATCTGATAAAGCGGGATGGCCTTTTCTCCCAAACGGCTGATAAACCGGCTCAGTGCCGCAATGCGGCCCGCCAAGCACTGGACATCGTTAATGCACGCCGGTTTAGCCAAGGAAGTAATAGACTTGATCTTCTGGATTAGCTTCAATTGCCCTGTTTGACACCAAGAACCCTTGGAGCTTGCCTGCTGGTACACAAAAAACACACTTGGCCGGGTTAAGCATCATCTTATAAACCCTTAGGTTATCAAAAGTTTCCTTCAAGTCAGCTATCAACGTCGCTTCCTTCCTGGATTTTACTACAATGTCATCCACATATGCATGAATGTTCCGCCCAGTCTGCTTATGAAGACAATTCTGCACACAACGCAGATAGGTCGCTTGGGCACTCTTGAGCCCAAAAGGCATGGATACATAGTAGAAGGCTCCAAAGGGAGTTATAAAGGTTGTTTTCTCCTGGTCCTTAACTGCCATCTTGATCTGATGATAACCAGAATATGCATCCAAAAAGCTTAAGTTCACAACCCGCCGTAGCATCAATGATTTGATCAATACAGGGGGCAAAAGGATCAGCTGGGCAAGCCATGTTCAGGTATTTGTAATCAACACACATTCACCAAGTGCCATTCTTTTCAAGCACCAACACTGGATTAGCCAACCACTCAGGATGAAACACCTCAACTATAAAACATGCCGGCAAGAGCCTGTCCACTTCTTCACCAATAGCCTTGCGCCTTTCTTCATTGAAGCGGCGGAGAAATTGTGTAACTGGTTTAAACTTGGGATCAATGTTAAGAGTGTGCTCAGCGAGTCCCCTCGGTACACCTGGCATGTCAGAAGGTTTCCATGCGAAGATGTCTCGATTCTCACGGATGAACTCGATGAGCGCGCTTTCCTATTTCGGATCCAGGTTAGCACTGATGGTGAACTGCTTGGATGAATCGCCAAGGACAAAGTCAACCTGCTTGGTCTCATCAGCTGATTTAAATTTGAAGGCCGGATCATGTTCTGTAGTTGGTTTCTTCAACGGAGACATATCTGCCGGATCAACATTGTACTTATAAAATTTCAACTCCTCGGTCGCACAAACCGGCTCAGCATAGGCTGTGTCACCTTCCTCGCATTCCAAAGCAATCTTCCGCCTCCCATGGACCGTGATGGTTCCCTTGTGTCCTAGCATCTTGAGCAGCAGATAAACATAACAGGGCCTTGCCATGAACTTCGCATAAACCGGCCGCCCGAACAAGGCGTGATACGGGCTCTTGATCTTTACCACTTCAAAGGTCAAAGTTTCTGACCTTGAGTAATTCTCATCTCCAAAAGTGACCTCCAGGTCTATCTTACCGTCCGGATGCGCCGATTTACCAGGTACCACGCCGTGAAAAATAGTGTTGGACGGTCTGAGCTTCTTGTCCGTCAACCCCATGCGACGAAAGGTCTCATAATACAGAATATTGATGCTACTTCCTCCGTCCATGAGCACCTTAGTGAACTTATAACCCCCAAACTGAGGCGCCACCACCAGAGCCAGCTGACCCGGATTATCAACCCGGGGCGGATGATCCTCTCGACCCCACACAATGGGTTGTTCTGACCAGCGTAAGTATCGAGGCACTGCCGGTTCAACAGAGTGCACTGCCCTTTTATAAACCTTCTGATCACGTTTACATAAGCTTGTGGTGAAGAGGTGATATTGCCCGCTACTCAGCTGCTTCGGGTTGCTTTGATAGCCTGATTGTTGTCGTTGTTGATGATAGCTCTGATTATTATAACCACCCTCGCCATTTTGCTGGTTATGCCTATTCTGATTGCTGTGGCCGCCCTGGTTACCTTGGAACCCTGGACCGGAACCACCACCTTGATAACCCAGCCCGTGAAAACCAGGGCCTGAACCATCGGACGATCCATGATCATATTGGAAACGGTTTCTGAACTCCCTCATAATAAAGCAGTCCTTCCAGAGGTGCGTAGCTGGCTTTTCCTTCGTACCGTGCCTAGGGCAAGGCACGCGCTCCAGATTAATGTTTGATCCTCTGCTCCGTGGGGGCGGTCTACCTTTGCGACGCTGGCCATCCTCCTGTGCACTAGTGTTAGCCACAAAATCTGATTTGCTATCCGCTTTACGCTTACCGCTGTGTCCCTGATTCGTCGGATTAGACTGTGGCACTTTACCATTCTTCTTTCCTTTTCCCGACTTCTCATCGTCAGACTCTGGATATTTGGCATTATCTGAATCTGCATCCTTCACCAGGGCCCCCATGAGTGTTCCCATGTCATTATAGTGATGCTTGAGCCGTCCTAACTTCAGCTTCAGAGGCTCAAACCGGCAGTTGCCTTCCAATGTCACCACTGCTGTGTCCGGATTGACGCGGTCTGAGGAATGCAGGATCTCTGACACCCGGCGCACCCAATGACTTGTTGATTCGTTCTCCCTTTGAACGCAGGCCGCCAAATCTACAATGGACATGGGCTGCTTACATGTATCCTTGAAGTTATTGATAAACTGGCATCGTAACTCGGCCCATGATCCAATGGAGTTCTGCGGTAAGCTTTTTAACCAGGTACGAGCCGTGCCCTCCAGCATCATGGTGAAGTACTTCGCACACGCCGCATCGTCCACATCCAGCATCTCCATTGCCATCTCGTAGCTTTCAACCCAAGCTTCAGGGGATAAATCTGCAGTATAGTTGGGCACCCGTTGAAGTCCTTAGCCAACCGTACATTGTGTAAAGCAGGGGTGAGACACGGCACTCCCAAGAAGCTGGAAGTAACCCCTGGCTCGACCATGGTAGATGGACGAACCGGCGTAGGCTGACGGGCTTCATACTGTGCTGCTAAGTCGGCCTATCGGCGCTGTCTGCCCTGATCCACCACATCTTGAGCGTTTGCACCTCCCCCCGCCGGGTTATCCCTCCGCGGCAGGTTACGATTCCGCGCACTACTTAACATGGCTGGTTCTTCCAGGTGCCTGCTGTAACTCCGGCTTGGGCGGGGGGGTGGAATGAATCCTCTCGTGGCTGTGAGAATAAGCCTGTTGCTGAGTTAAAGCCGTCTCTAGGAACTCCCTAGCTCGCCACGCCTCCACCGCTATAGGGGATCCCCCTTCAATGGGAAGGGCTGCCAATCGTGAAGCGGTCGCAACTATGTTATCCAAAGGGTTAGAGTAGTGACCAGGAGGCGTTGGCGCATGCTCTGATGGAACAACCTGACGGGCTGGAGCCACGGCCTGTGGTTGGACCGATGCCCCTATGCCAGGCACCTCTCCCCGGTTTACCCTCGGGTGGTTGCTGGTTCCCGCTCCTGGCGTACTGAAGAGGTTCCTTGCGCCTGCCGCCTTCTCCTCATTACGTTGTTTGATGCAATCTAATCCAACAGGAGTCGGTAGGCCTGAGCATCTAGCTCGGCCTGCCTTGCGATCATCCTAGTATTCTCAGCAGCCAGGTCCAACTTAGCTTAATCTATTTGGCCCCTCACCTTAGCAACTTCCGCGTCGTGTTGTACCTTCTCGGCCTGGCCGACCTCCGCGGTTAGCAGCGCTGTCAAAGTATCAACTAAAGCAGACAAAACCTGAGCCGGTGGCTGAACCGGGCCTCCTACCCTAGCTGCCGCTGCCGCTGCCAGGTCGGACGTTAACGCCGCCATAGTTGAAGATTGTTGCACAGATTGTGATCTGGCCATGAAGACGGCGACCCGGCTCGGCAGATCAAGGGTATCCGGAATACTGTCACCATCGGAACAGCCCCCAGACTGGCCATCCTGCAACAGATATAAAGACTGGGTTTCTCGAGTGGATGATTCGTCGCCGGAATAAACGACGGTATCGCCACCAGATTCCGATCCATCCTCAGCTTGTGACCCGTGAACCGCTCCCACGAAGACACGCTTCATGGCGGGCCGAATCCGGGTATGTCTCGCACGCTGAGCCGACTCGACGAAGTTGGAGCAGATGTCCGGCTCAGGGCCCGGTTCACCGATCTTGCCAATGAAGACGTGGATGCCACCAAAGGGGACCCGGTACCCGTACTCGATTGAATCGGCCTCGGGACCCCAGCCTGCATCGTTGATGTAGATCTTGCCACGATGACTCTTAGTCATCCGGCCCACTGTGTAGCCCTTGAGTCCTTCAAAGCTGCCCTTCAAGAACTCGAAACCATTGTGCGATAGCCCCACGGTGGGCGCCACTATCGTGGTTTTTTCACGACATATGTCCTAGCAAAAGGACTTAGTCGTGGAGCCATCGCTATGGGTTACCTTAAAGGGGTTAAAGCGGACAAGGACGCAAGGAATTTTATACTAGTTCGGTCCCTTCGATGAAGGTAAACGCCTACGTCTAGTTTGGTGTGGTATTGCTAGGGTTTTCGATGACCAGGGAGTGAATCCGCTTTGCCTGTGTCTCGATTTGTTGTTCTCTGTCCTTGAACCATCATCGGGTCGTCCCTTTATATACATAAGATGACGCCCGGTCCGGTTTACGAAATCCCGAGGCCGGCTCATAAACGTGCCCGGCTCACTCTCTATCTTTCCTATCTTACAATACAAGTTACACGATGTATGGCGGTTTACACTTACGGGCCCTAGCACCTCTTGGGCCCTGGATCTCTAGTCTTTTATAATAAAGCGCCATGTTCTATGCGTTGCTGGGATTTTGTAGAAGTAATCCTTATGGGCATAAACCGGCCCCTTCCTGGGTGGTTTATACCTAATAGTTATATCCCTGACACTACTAGTTCTGTGAAGAATAGAGCCACCCATAGTGGGCAAAGCACCGGCACAAGTAAAGAAGTCTTGAAGAACTCCTTTTCCAATGATATTACCACTACCAACTCGGAACTTCTTAATATGTAAAGTGGTAGTTTCATCTGGAGGGTCAACATAGACGTTGCCCTCAACATTACTACCCTTCTCAATAAAATCTTCCCCATCTCAGACATGAGGGCAAGCGAACGATAAACACACAAAAAAAAGAAGGGAAAATAAAACGGGAAGGGTGAAGTGGGGGAGAGGAAAACGAGAGGCAAATAAATGTAATGCGAAGGATAAGGGTTTGTGATAGGTACTTGGTATATGAATTTTGCATAAGCCTCCCCGGCAACGGCGCCAGAAATTCTTCTTGCTACTTCTCAAGCTTGCGTTGTATTCCCTCGAAGAGGAAAGGGTGATGCAACACAGTAGCGCAAGTATTTCCCTCAGTTTTTGAGAACCAACGTATCAATCCAGTAGGAGACCACGCGCAAGTCCCTCGCACCTGCACAAACAAATAAGAACTTCGCAGCCAACGCGATAAGGGGTTGTCAATCCATTTACGGTCACTTACGGAAGTGAGATCTGATAGAGATGATAGTTTGATATTTTTGGTATTTTTGGATATAAGAACAGAAAGAAAAAGCGGAAAAGTAAAGTAGATTGTAGATTGATATGTTGAGAATAGACCCGGGGGCCATAGTTTTCTCTAGTGGCTTCTCTCATGATAGCGATATTCTACGGCGGGTAAACAAATTACTGTCGAGCAATTGGTAGAAAAGCGAAAAATTATGAGACTATCTAGGCATGATCATTATATATAGGCATCACGTCCGATACAAGTAGACTGAAACGATTCTGCATCTATTACTATTACTCCACACATCGACCGCTATCCAGCATGCTTCTAGAGTATTAAGTTCATAAGAACAGAGTAACGCCTTAGGCAAGATGACATGATGTAGAGGGATAAACTCAAACATAGTGATATAAACCCCATCTTTTTATCCTCGATGGCAACAATACAATACGTGCCTTGCTGCCCCTACTGTTACTGGGAAAGGACACCACAAGAATGAACCCAAAGCCAAGCACTTCTCCCATTGCAAGAACTATAGATCTAGTAGGCCAAACCAAACCAATAATTCGAAGAGACTTGCAAGGATATTATAATCATACATAAAGAGTTCAGAAAAGAACCAAATATTTCTCATAGATAATCTTGATCATAAACCCACAATTCATCGGATCTCGACAAAGACACCGCAAAAAGAGATTGCAACGAATAGATCTCCTCGAAGACCGAGGAGAACTTGGTATTGAGATCCAAAGAGAGAGAAGAAGCCATCTATATACAAGCTATGGACCCAAAGGTTTGTGGTAAACTACTCACAACTCATGGTAAGGTGATGATGATGATGTAGAAGCACTCCCTGGTAGAACCCCCCCCTCTGGCGGAGCTCTGGAACAGGCCCCAAGATGGGATCTCACAGGAATAGAAGGTTGCGGCAGTGGAACTAGGGTTTTTTCTGTTCTTCTGATGTTTCCAAGGTCCGTAGGTACATATATGAGGAAGGAGAGCACCGGGGCCAGACGTGGGGCCCACGAGGCAGGGGCGTGCCCTGTAGGGGGGGGCAACCCTCGTGGACGCCACCTCAGCCCTATTCTGTGGTTCTCAAGTATTTTGCTCCAAAAATATCTCTCCCGAAGTTTCATTCCGTTTGGATTCCGTTTGATATCCCTTTTCTGTAAAACCCTGAAATAGGAAAAAAAACAGTAATCTGGACTGGGCCTTTGGGTTAATAGGTTAGTCCCAAAAATAATATAAAAGAGCATAACAAAGCCCATTAAACATCCAAAACATCTTAAATAATAGCATGGAACAATCAAAAATTATAGATACGTTGGAAACGTATCATGTAACTATTTGGTCGTGGTTATCGAGGGTGGTTCCTCCTTCACCATTCCCGATAACGACTCTGTCGTGCAACCCCTCAAGTGTGGACCATCGAGGGTGATTCCTCCGAGTCCACCTTGATGGTTACATCGAGTGGCAATCCATCCAGGGTGATTCCTCGGGTTACCCCCTTGCTGTATTGGACACACGGTTACTTTGACTTACCACACAGCCATGATGACTAAAGTTGGGTCGTCTCGTAGAGTACCCGCAGGTGATTCACAGAGTGGAGGTTGGAGGGACATGTGGTTCAGTCCAGGTAGCGATGGGCCTGGGTTCCCAACGACCCCCACTTGATTCTTTGTGGCAGAGCGGAAGGGCGGGTTGTGACGACCTAGGAGATAGGTGGGCTTGGCCCTGGTCATTGTCCGCGGTGATTACATAATAACACACCTAACGAGTTTGGATATTTGATCTGAGTCTGGTTTCTGGCCTATACGCACTAACCAGCTACGTGGGAATAGTTATGGGCTCTCGACGTCGTGGTATCAGTCGAAGCCTTCTTGATGTCAGCGACTTAGCGGCGCGCGCTGGGTTGGACCGCGTAATGTAACTTCCTTGAAATAGAGGTTGCTAGGTCTACTCACCGGCTGTCCTTGCAACATGCATGTGTGCAATGGGCGATGGGCCCAGACCCCTGTGTGCTTAGGATTTAGACCAGCGTGCTGACCTCTCTGATGTGCTTAGGTAGGGCTGCGACATGTTGATCTTCCGAGGCCGGGCATGACCCAGGAAAGTGTGTCCGGTCAAAGGGGATCGAGCATGCTGGGAAATGTGCTGCACCCCTGCCGAGAAGTTTATCTATTCGAATAGTCATGTCCCTCGGTAAAAGGACGACCCGGAGTTGTACTCTGACCTCATGACAACTATAACCGGATACTTAATAAAGCACACCCTTTCAAGTGCCAGATAAAACCCGGTGATTGCTCTCTCACAGGATGACGAGGGGAGGATCGCCGGGTAGGTATATGCTATGTTATGATACTTGTTACTATTTCGGCTACTCACTTCTACACGCTTCAAGATGGAGGTGCATTAAGCTTAGCCTTCGATAGGCCTAGCTATCCCCCTCTTATTCCGGCATTCTGCAGTTCAGTCCACAAATACTATCCATTTCATTGATACCAATGCATATGTAGTGTATATCCTTGCTTGCGAGTACTTTGGATGAGTACTCACAGTTGCTTTGCTCCCCCTTCTTCTTCTTTTGGTTGTTGCAACCAGATGGCGGATCCCAGGAGTCAGACGCCACCCTAGTCTACTACTACTACTATCCCGACGGAGCCTACTACTATGTGGAATTCGGCTTCGAGGAGTAGTTAGGAGGTCTCAGGCAGGAAGCCTTGCATTTTCGATCGTTGCTACATTTGTGCTAGCCTTCTTAAGGTAAACTTGTTTAACTTATGTCTGTACTCAGATATTATTGCTTCTGCTGAATCTTGTGTATTCGAGCCCTCGAGGCCCCTGGCTTGTAATATAAAGCTGGTATTATTTTTAATTTGTGTCTAGAGTTGTGTTGTGATATCTTCAAGTGAGTCCCTGATCTTGGTCGTACACATTTGCATGCATGATTAGTGTACAGTCAAATCAGGGGCGTCACAGTACTACATAGGAACAAGCCTTCACGGTATTAAAAGATAAGTTGACACATGCTCCATTACTCCAACTTCCTAATTTTCATAAGACTTTTGAGCTTGAATGTGATGCTAGTGGAATTGGATTAGGAGGTGTGTTATTACAAGATGGTAAACCTGTTGCATCCTATTCTAAAAAAAAGAGTGGCCCTAGTCTAAACTATTCTACTTATGACAAGGAACTATATGCTCTTGTTCGGACTTTGGAAACATGGCAACATTATTTATGTCCAAAAGAATTTGTTATACATTCTGATCATCAATCTTTGAAGCAAATTAAAAGTCAAGTTAAATTGAACCTAGACATGCTAAATGGCTTGAATTCATTGAGACTTTCCCTTATGTCATTAATCACAATAAGGGTCAAGAAAATGTTATTGTTGATGCATTGTCTCGTCGTTATACTCTGCTTTCACAACTTGACTTTAAAATATTTGGTTTGGAGACCATCAAAGATCAATATGTGCATGATGTTGAATTTAAAGATGTATTGCATAATCGTAAAGAAGGGAGAACATGGAACAAGTTCATCGTTAATGATGGGTTTGTGTTTCATGCTAACAAGCTATGCATTCCAGCTAACTCCGTCCGTCTTTTTTTGTTGCAGGAGGCGCATGGGGGAGGATTAATGGGACACTTTGGCGTGAAGAAGACTTAGGACATACTTGCTACACATTTCTTTTGGCCAAAGATGAGACGGGATGCTGAGCGTTTTGTTGCTTGATGCACTACATGTCAAAAAGCTAAGTCACGACTCAATCCTCATGGTTTATATATGCCCTTGCCTGTACCTAGTGTTCCTTAGGAAGATATATCTATGGACTTTGTTTTGGGTTTACCTCGAACAAAGAAGGGGAGGGATATCATATTTTTTGTCATAGATATATTTTCGAAAATGGCACACTTCATACCATGCCATAAAAGGATGATGCTGCTAATGTTGCTGATTTGTTGTTTTTCGCTTGCATGGTGTGCCCAATACTATTGTTTCAGATCGTGGTACTAAGTTTCTTAGCCACTTTTGGAGATGTTTATGGGCTAAGTTGGGGACTAAACTGCTTTTTAGTACTACATGTCACCCCAAACTGATGGACAAACTGAAGTAGTTAATAGAACTTTGTTTACTATGTTTAGGGCTATTTTGAAGAATAACAAGAAAATGTGAGAAGAATGCTTGCCTCATATTGAATTCGCTTATAGTCGTTCGCAGCATTCTACTACTAAGATGTGCCCTTTTGAAATTGTGTATGGTTTCTTACCTCATGCACCTATTGATTTGTTGCCTCATCCATCTTCAGAGAAGGTTAATTTTGATGCTAAACAATATGATGAATTCAACTTAAAAATGCATGAGTTAACTAAGGAAAATATTGAGCGCATGAATGCCAAATATAAACTTGCTGGAGATAAGGGTAGAAAACGTGTTGTCTTTGCACCTGGAGATCTTGTTTGGTTACATTTACTTAAGGATATGTTTCCTAAATGGTGCAAGTCAAAGCTAATGCCACGTGCTGATGGTCCTTTTAAAGTGTTAGAGAAAATAAATAATAATGCATATAAACTTGAGCTGCCTGTAGATTTTGGGGTTAGTCCCACTTTTAACATTGCATATTTGAAGCCTTATTTGGGTAAGGATGATGAGCTTCCGTCTAGGATGACTTCATTTCAAGAAGGGGAGGATGATGAGGACATCAATACCATTGTTACACCCACAACCCCTGCCGCTACACATACTTGGTCAAATACTAGAGCTCGCGCACGCCAATTAATTTACCAGGTACTTTCGTTTCTTGGTAACGATTCTAATGTTCATGAGAATGTGATGATGCCTAAATTAGATACATTTGTTTAGCTTACAAATGAAGGGCCTAGCTTGGACAAGAAAGATGAACATTGGAGCAAGACCAAGCATGGAGATGAGGGCGTGTGTAAGGCGAACAAGAAGGGAGATTCAAGTGGTGATTTCAGGACTCTGAAGCCACCATAATGAGTGCATAAAGGCTTGGACGAAATATACAAGATGATACTTCATAAATTTCATCCAGAGGTTATTATAGGTGTTGCGTTACCTTATTATTGGGCTAGGCCCATATAATTTTGAAATACTTAAGTATAGGCTGTTTTTAGAGTCCGTATGTGTGGGGAAACAGAGTTTGGGTTGGTTTTGGACCCCTCCTCAAAGGGATCACGAAATCCCCCTACTCCTCCATAAATACAGCCCTTAGGGCATCATTTATACTTTGGGTTTTGTTTAGATTAAAGTTCGCCATAGGTGCAACTTCGTGTACTTCATTTGTGTTCAACGACTAGACAAAGGTGTCACAGAACCCCACCTTGATCAATAAAGCTTTCCTATTATATTCGCAATATCCAGATTGCAACCTCAACTTCTTGCTTGTTCTTCATTTGCTTGTAGGAAATAGACCCTCTTGGTTAGGTTGATCATGCTCTAGCGTGGTCAATAACCTCTCGGAGTTGGTTTAGCGATTGTTAAGGTGTGACGTCTTCGCACGTTCATAGTCGGATCGTCAAAGTCTACTCCTCCGAAAATGATAATCACCATCTCATCGAAAGACGGGACACCTTTGCCTCTATCACCATGTCTTCCCCCCGCACTCAATATTGGTGATGGCCTTTAGCAAGGATGGAGTAGCACCATCAAATACCATGATGTTGTTGTGCTTTCACAACTCCCAAAGAGTTAGAGTAAGGATCGCCTTGAGATCCCTCTTTGAGCATTCCTCGCAACTCCTCGCAGTGCACCACCCTATGACCTTGTTATTCACGGTTTGCACCTGATCATGTCTACCCAAGGCATTCCAGACCCAAGACCAAATTGTCCTAGCAAAGACACACGTGACTAGGATATGCCGAATTGTCTCCTCGTGTTGATCACAAAGGGGGCGGGCTTCTTGATGGGGTAGGCAGCGGCGTGCGGGTTTGTCGGATGTCCAACATCTATTCCGCATCGCAATCCAGGTGAAGAAATGGCATTGCAGCGACGCCTTATGTCTCGAAACGAAATCCTCATATGGAGCAACCTCCCTTCTGACAAACTTGGCCGCGTAAGTTGGTCTTACAGAATACGGTAATCCTAGTTGCAACCATCTCGTAACCCATGGACGCCAAGTCCTGAATACGGTAACCATGCAACCATCGGTCCTCGCAAAAAGAATATATCGTTAACACTGCCCAGGTGAGCGATCGTGGCCGCCCGGTATATCTCCTTCGCTTAATTGGACACACATATGTCGAATTCTCTCCATGGTCTCTGCTCGTATGTGCGTTCTAACTCCTGTTGTGTTCATCCAAGATGCAGAAATCTTGATGTATGAGATCCTCTAGTGCTACCAAGAGAAGAACTTGATGTATCCTACATTTGATAATGGTGGAAGAGGATTTAGGTGGTTTCAGCCCGTGGTTTTTCAAGTTGGGGGGGTTTTCTATGCAAAAATCTAGTAAGCCTTCAAAGAGCCCTAAAATTTTGTAGAAATTGCTACCTTAGTAGGTACTCCCTCCATCCGATGAAGAGTGCACGTCTGGTTAAAAGTTGTCCATAAAAAAGTGCACTTTTATCTTCTCAATGCACTTTTTTCGCGAATACGCAAATCATGCATATCTTTTCATTGATAGAAGAAGATAGAATGAGTACAAGTGAGGTACAACACATGCACGAATGCAAGGCGTGAACCTGGTGCCCAAAATGGAAAAAGAAGAGAGACAAGGTGCCTGGCCCAAACAAGCAAATGACACAGCTAAGCCCACCAACTAGAGAGGCAGTCCAAACCATGTAAAGGCAGACAACCACAAAAATACACCGCCGGGGATGCCGCATGTAAGACGACACCTTCAGGAAGGAAAACAACGCCGTGCCGTCATCGTCATCTGATATGAAGAATCAGACCTAGGGTTTCCCCTGGTGCTCAAAGATGGGTGCGGAGAGAGGCCATGACAACGCCTCCAGGGAAGAGACAACACTCGCGAGTGTCATCGTTGCCAGCATCAGCAAGCCGAGCAGGAATTTCTCCCTGGCCTATGTCAGAGCAATCCCAAAGCCACCGGACCGGAACTAGGAGTCGGAAGCCACACGTAGGTTGAAGAACCACCACCACTAGATAGCAGCCGCGCTGGACACACGAACCTTGGGCATGACAAGGGGTGGGGCAGCAAGGTGGCGGGGGATTGGGGGAGTAGGTTGGGCAAAAGGGGGCCGATGCAGGGAACACGACGGCGATCGATGACGCCGACAAGCCAGGAACTGGAGGAAACACAGATCCAGGCCACCGGGCCAAAGCCGTCAAGACACCGGCAAGCCATTGATACGTCCAAAACGTATCTATAATTTCTGCTTGCTCCATGCCTCTTTTGGGAGATATTGCTATGATATTTATACACTTACATACACTTTTGATCATATTTGGACTAACCTATTAACTCAGTGCACCCCAGTGCCAGTTTCTGTTTTCGGCTGTTTTTTAATTTCAGATTTTCACGTTACGAGAACTGCCAGGAAAAATCCAGAAAAATTATATAAAAAATCAGCGTTCCAGAAACTACCGTGCGCCCGAAGGACAGCCGGGGGGGGGCACCAGGGCTCCAGGTGCCCTGGCGGCGCGCCCCCCTGGGCCGCGCCGGGGGGGCGCCTGGGCCCCCTGAGGCTCCTCCGATGCCCCCCTTTGGCATATATTTAAAGCGTCTCCCGAAACCCTCGAGGGAGGAACTCTTTTTGCGATCTCATCTCTGTTCCGCCGCCGCCGCCGCTTCCAAGATCGGGAGCACCAGGAGAACTCTTCCCGGCATCCTGCCGGAGGGGAGGATCACCACCGGGAGCCTCTCCACCACCATGGACGCCTCCCGGATGAGTTGTGAGTAGTCTCCCTTGGACCATGAGTCCATGACCAGTAGCTATGTGATGTTCTCCTCCCGTTCTTGTGCTTCACTAATTAGTCCTCGTGAGCTGTCCTACATGATCGAGGCACATATGTAATCCTTATGCTGTTGCTATGATGAGTTTGCTGGGATCCGATGGATTATGAGATTATGTTCAGATTGTGCTTGAGTAATATATTTGATCTACCTCTTTTATATTTATGTTCGTAAGTAATTCTTGCATGTTCTCCGTTGTTATTTATTGCTTTGGCCAAGTAATAGGTAGTGACTCCAAGAGGGAACGTTATGCTTGATTGTGGGTTCATGCCCCTCGATGACTAGTTTGAGTGACAGAAACATGAGTCTAGGGGATGTGTTGTTGCCACAAGGGGGAAAACAACGGTGCTTGTGCCCGCGGGTGCAAGGATTGTTTACTTTACGCAAAGTTCTTTTAATGCAGTTGTCTGTTGCATTGAGTTTACACTATGGGTGGGACTCGCAACTTAATACCAGCGAGATGTTCTGGATAGATATCTCAAGGTGGATGATTAGTAGTAGATATTGATGGATTTTGGTCTACTTACTTTGGCGTACCGCCCATGCTTTGAACCTCAACCTTTCTTGCAATGTAGTCAGCATTGGTTTGCACACATGGTCCTGTCAATTGCCCAGCTGTAATTCGTTTACCTCACATAGCTGTTTTATCGTCTTTTGGGAGAGAGACATCACTAGTGAACATCATGAGACTCCGGTCCATATTACCATCATTGATCACATCCGCTATTTACTTTTCGCTTTTATTTACTATTGCAATTATATCTATCACTACTATCACTTGCGTTTAATCCTTTGTGAACTACAAGGCCGGAGGGATTGACAACCTCTCTGTACTCGTTGGGAGCAAAGTTATTTGTATCTGTGTGCAGGTCCACGTTGATTGCTAATATCTGGCGCCGTAGCAGTTGACACCTTCTTGTTGAACCTAGGAGTCTCTGGGGATTCGATCCTTGGTATCTTTGCCAAGGGAAAAACTTCCGCAACACTACACCTCACACCTTCCACTTGGGGTAACCAACGAGGGGCGAGAAGCCTAGCAAGAGTTTTTCTGGCGCCGTTGCCGGGGACTCCACTCTTCAAGATAGGGGAGTTGCATGCTATCTTTTACCTTTGCTTTTAGTCTTGTTAGTTTACTTTTCAGTTTTTGCTTTAGTATCTTTTATCGAAAATCACAAAAATAGTTATCTTGCTTGCTTGCTACTATGGGTTCCACCGAGAACACCAAGTTGTGTGACTTCACTAGTCACAACAACGATGACTTTATCAGCACACCTATCACTACACCTGCCACTTCAGCACCTTCATATGAAATTAAACCTGCTTTACTGAATCTAGTTATGAAAGATCAATTCTCCGGTGCTGGAGATGATGCTGCTTTACACTTGAACAACTTTGTTGAACTTTGTGATATGCAAAAGTACCAAGAAATAGATGGTAATATTGTTAAGCTTAAGCTTTTTCCTTTCTCCTTGAGAGGAGGAGCTAAAATTTGGTTTCAGTCTTTGCCTAGAAATAGCATAGATTCATGGGACAAGTGCAAAGACGCTTTTATTGGAAAATACTATCCACCTGCTAAAACTATCCAACTGAGAAGTAACATAATGAATTTTAAACAATTGGATAATGAACACGTTGCCCAAGCTTGGGGACATATGAAATCTCTTATCAAGAACTGCCCTACTCATGGTTTGACTACTTGGATGGTTATCCAAACTTTTTATGCAGGCTTGAACTTTACCTCGCGGAACTTGTTAGATTCGGCCGCGGGAGGAACCTTTATGTCAACTACACTTGGTGCTGCCACGAAGCTTCTCGATGAGATGATGACCAACTATTCCCAATGGCACACCGAACGCGTTCCAACAGGTAGGAAGGTAAACTCTATCGAGGAAATTTCCTCCCTTAATGAAAAAGTTGACTTGATCATGTCTCTACTTTCGAAGCAATCCTCTGTTGATCCTCGTGATGTTCCTTTAAATTCTTTGATTGCTCAAGAACAAGTAGATGTGAACTTTATCTCTAGAAACAATTTTAACAACAATGCTTATAGGAGTAATTTTGGTAGCAATCCTAGACCGTTCCCCTCTAATTCTTATGGAAACAACAATGCTTATCCTAGCACCAAGAACTCCACTACCGAACTAGAGATTATGCTTAAAGATTTCATCACTACCCAAAAAGCCTTTAATAAGAGTGTAGAAGAAAAACTACATAAACTAGATGATCTCTCTTTGAAGGTAGACCATTTAGCCAATGAGATAGAATTGCTTAAAATTAAAACTTCTCCTCTTGAGGAGAGGAAGGTCACTCCTATTAATGCTACTCAAGTGCAAATTAATGAAAATATTAGGATGATGGCTAAACTTAAAGAAAGATGGGCTAGAGAAAGGGAGGAAGAGGATAGAATTAGGAGCCTTCCTACCCACCACACTGTTGCTACTATCCAAGTTGTTGAGGATATCCAAACTCTTAGCACCCAATGTACTCCTGGTCCCATTGGACCTATTGATGGTGATGCTATGACTATAGAAACTACCAAACATGTGAACCTAAAGGACACCACTACCACTTTACTTGATGCTAGTGACCTTGATTTTGATAATTGCACTCTTACCGAAGTTATTGATTTCCTTCACAAGATGTCTAGAGATCCCCGCACTAGCACGTTTAACCTTGCCTTCACAGAGCATATCACTAATGCTCTCATCAAAGCTAGGGAGGAGAAACTTAGAGTAGAAGCCTCCATACCTAGAAAGCTAGAAGATGGTTGGGATCCTATGATTAAAATTAAGATAAACAACTTTTCTTGCTATGCTTTATGTGATATTATAGCTAGTACCTCCATTATGCCCAAAAGACTATATGATATGCTTAAATTAAAACCTTATGATTCTTGTTCTTTTGGTGTTCGTCTCGTTGATTCTTCCATAAAGAAACCTTTGGGGAGGATCGACGATGTTCTTATTGTTGTCAATGATAATTATGTTCCCGTTGATTTTACTATTATGGATATTGAATGTGATCCTTCTTGTCCAATTATTTTGGGACGTCCCTTTTTACGCGCCGTTGGTGCTATCATTGACATGAAAGAGGGGAATATAAAATTTCAGTTTCCTCTCAAGAAAGGGACGGAACACTTTCCTCGAAAGAAGATCAAGTTACCTTTTGAGCCTGTTGTACGGGCTAGCTATTCTTTTACTCTTGATAAAACTTGATCTATATGCATTATGCCTAGCTTAAAGGCATAAAAGAAAGCGCTTTTGGGAGGCAGCCCACATGAATAAATTTATTTTGCTTTTGTTGTGTCTTGATGTTGTTACTACTGTAGCATCATCATTGTATCTTTGCTTTTCAATTTTTTGCCAAGTGTAGCCTCAGATTGCTAGAAAGTTCAAAAGTTGTGAGGTGCTGTCCAGGAAACAGATTCTGTCCTTGGATAGAAAAATTCGTATAAAATCACCAGATCATCTTTTTGGTCTGAATTGTTTAGACAGTGTGCTCTATATAATTGTCTTTCGTGCGTCTGTTCTGAGTTTTTTTATTAGAGTTGCAGAAGTGCCCCGAACACATCAATTACTACCTGCTGTTCTGTTTTTCACAGATTCTGTCCTGTTTTGCTTTTCCTTCATTTTGCAAACCAAGAGCTTGCTTTTTCTTTGCAAAAACCTTTTGGCAATCTTGAGAAACAGTAGACCTTCAAGAATATCTTTATTTCCAGCAAGGTATAATTATTTTATTATGGGTACTAACCTCGCTAATCAGATTATGATGAGTTATGTATGCAGGGAGTTTTCAAGTGTGCGAGGGAAGATGATAAAAAGAGTCAGGAGTGTCAAGCGCTCAAGCTTGGGGATGCCCCCATGCACCCCCAAGAAATATTCAAGGAGACTCAAGCGTCTAAGCTTGGGGATGCCCCCGTGCATCCCCTTCTCCATCAACATTATCAGTTCGTCTTTCGTTCCACTATATTTTAATCACTTCATGTGTTATGTGCTATGCTTGGAGCGTCTTGCTTTTAGTTTTCTTTAGTTTTTCATAACGAGTTAGAACTCAGCTTTCTTTATGTGGGAGAGAAACACGCTCCACTTCTACCTAGAACATAACATAGAATTTTCATGTCTATCCTTGCTGTGTGTGTTCTTTGTCTTTTAATAGCTACTATCATGTTCAGCTCTTAGCTTTCATGCTTATCTTTTCAAGAGCTTTTGTTTAGTTGGTTGCTTGAACTCTCTTTAATTACCATGCTCACCTTATTAAGAGAGTTTGCTTCCGTTGCATTGGTTGATATGTCTATGATAAAGATGCTACGTGCATGATGGCGCTTAGTAGTTCATGTTTTCTTATGGTTAGTCTCAAATAGCTGGAGGGTTCCCAATGTGTTATTGGAATTCCAACATGATTTGTTTGCCTATGATGTGGTATGGTCTAGTAATATCTTCCTTCGAGAATTTATTTTGATTGACTTGGCGTATGCTCACGCATATTTAAGAATGTAAAGAAAGTCTGTCAAGCCTTGATGATCTTTTGTTTCTGAGTAGCGATATAACTACCATGCCTGATTCAATGTTGCTTTGTCGCTCTGCATGATTATGACCGTCATTGCTCTCTTAGTTGGTCGCTCCTAGTCTTTTGCTAACCTTCGCCTGTACTAAGCGGACTGACTGCTTGTGCATCCACATCCTTTAATCCAGTTATGCCATATGAGTCCACCATACCTTCCTACATGGTATTTACCTGCCATTCCTAATGGAGACTTGCATGTGCCATCTCGAAATTATTCAAAGAAAAAGCATTCTTATTTTGTGCCTCTGTTGTAAGTCCATGAGGAAGTAGTAGTTAATTCATAATCTTTTTAAGTTGGACAAGCTTCACCCCGGGATTGCATGTATAATGTGCAAACCCATAATACGAGAAGGAACTGGCATTGAGTGCGCCCGGCTCAAAAAGATAATATAACAAACAAACCCTCCTTCACGCTTTGTTCATGAGAAATCAGAAAACTTTGGCAGTGATAAACAAAGGAGATTAAGAGGATGTGATCGTCCTCATTCGGGAGCCGTTCCTCGAAACTTGTCCATCTCGAAAAGTGATTGAGTTGTCTGCTAGCATTCGTTGACGAAACATGCATGATCTAAAATAAATTATTACCTCTGTTTTAAAGCCAAGAGCTCTGGTACATGTTTTGTCTTTGTTTCCGACTACGGGTTTTCAACCTTGCCAACAAAAGCCACGGTTCGAGAGTCTCCACCTTCTTTTAAAAGCACCAACTACTGAGAGCATGATTGTCATTCTGAGTGTAATGTGCATTGTCCCAAAATAGCATTGTCTTTTGCATGATTGTGATATCGTTTATTTTGAAATCATTGTATCTAGTCATCACTTAAACCTTGGAGGTGTCCCTGCATTTATGTTTTGCTTCACAAAAGGGGGCAAGCTAGATATCACTTTATCATATCTGCACATCATGTTCATTGCAAATCTATTTGATGTTTCAGTATCATATTGTAAAACTTTCAGTCCTTTTTGATTTTCTCATGAGGCAACTTAATTACTATAGATTCATTGTCTCAGTAAGCTTTTGTCATATGACTATGAAAAAGTCCTATATGGTTAATAACATGTCACCACAGAAATTATTCTTGTTATCATTTACCTACTCGAGGACGAGCAGGAATTAAGCTTGGGGATGTTCATACGTCCAAAATGTATCTATAATTTCTGCTTGCTCCATGCCTCTTTTGGGTGATATTGCTATGATATTTATACACTTCCATACACTTCTGATCATATTTGGACTAACCTATTAACTCAGTGCACCCCAGTGCCAGTTTCTGTTTTCGGCTGTTTTTGTATTTCAGGTTTTCACGTTACGAGAACTGCCAGGAAAAATCCAAAAAAATTAAATAAAAAATCAGCGTTCCAGAAACTACCGTGCGCCCGAAGGACAGCCAGGGGGGCCACCAGGGCTCCAGGCGCCCTGGCGGCGCGCCCCCCTGGGCCGCGCCGGGGGGGGGAGTGGGGGGGGGGGCGCCTGGGCCCCCCGAGGCTCCTCCGATGCCCCCCTTTGACATATATTTCAAGCGTCTCCCGAAACCCTCGAGGGAGGAACTCTTTTCGCGATCTCATCTCTGTTCCGCCGCCGCCGCCGCTTCCAAGATCGGGAGCACCAGGAGAACTCTTCCCGGCACCCTGCCGGAGGGGAGGATCACCACCGGGAGCCTCTCCACCACCATGGACGCCTCCCGGATGAGTTGTGAGTAGTCTCCCTTGGACCATGAGTCCATGACCAGTAGCTATGTGATGTTCTCCTCCCGTTCTTGTGCTTCACTAATTAGTCCTCGTGAGCTGCCCTACATGATCGAGGCACATATGTAATCCTTATGCTGTTGCTATGATGAGTTTGCTGGGATCCGATGGATTATGAGATTATGTTCAGATTGTGCTTGAGTAATATATTTGATCTACCTCTTTTATATTTATGTTCGTAAGTAATTCTTGCATGTTCTCCGTTGTTATTTATTGCTTTGGCCAAGTAATAGGTAGTGACTCCAAGAGGGAACGTTATGCTTGATTGTGGGTTCATGCCCCTCGATGACTAGTTTGAGTGACAGAAACATGAGTCTAGGGGATGTGTTGTTGCCACAAGGGGGAAAACAACGGTGCTTGTGCCCGCGGGTGCAAGGATTGTTTACTTTACGCAAAGTTCTTTTAATGCAGTTGTCTGTTGCATTGAGTTTACACTATGGGTGGGACTCGCAACTTAATACCAGCGAGATGTTCTGGATATATCTCAAGGTGGATGATTAGTAGTAGATATTGATGGATTTCGGTCTACTTACTTTGGCGTACCGTCCATGCTTTGAACCTCAACCTTTCTTGCAATGTAGTCTGCATTGGTTTGCGCACATGGTCCTGTCAATTGCCCAGCTGTAATTTGTTTACCTCACATAGCTGTTTTATCGTCTTTTGGGAGAGAGACATCACTAGTGAACATCATGAGACTCCGGTCCATATTACCATCATTGATCACATCCGCTATTTACTTTTCGCTTTTATTTACTATTGCAATTATATCTATCACTACTATCACTTGCGTTTAATCCTTTGTGAACTACAAGGCCGGAGGGATTGACAACCTCTCTGTACTCGTTGGGAGCAAAGTTATTTGTATCTGTGTGCAGGTCCACGTTGATCGCTAATATCTGGCGCCGTAGCAGTTGACACCTTCTTGTTGAACCTAGGAGTCTCTGGGGATTCGATCCTTGGTATCTTTGCCAAGGGAAAAACTTCCGCAACACTACATCTCACACCTTCCACTTGGGGTAACCAACGAGGGGCGAGAAGCCTAGCAGCCATAGAGGCTGGAGGAGACGCAACCTCAGTCGCGCCGGAAGAGGCATCTGCAACCCAAAGACACTGGAAAACGCAAGGCGAGGGCCGTCGGGTCCAGAGCTACACTAGCGAGGGTTCCAACGCAAGGGCACGAGTGCCGGTAGAACACCAGCAGGCATGCCGCAAGGTCAACCAGCGCTACGGAGGCTCCATCGGAAGCACACCAAAAATGTGCACCTTGAAGCCATGGCCACGGCTCAGATGGACAAGAGAGTCGTCGCGGCGCTGCAAGGACGCCCGGGACGAGCAGCGGAGCACACCAACCCCAATCTCGGGTCCAGCGCCGTCAGGAGAGAGGAAGCCGGCAACAGGACAGACAGATCCGACGCGGAGATGGGAGGAGGCGGACGCACCTCGTCGGCCGCAAGAGCTCATCACACTGTAATCAAGACCAATAATATTTTACACATGGTCTCCTTCCTTTCTATTCCCTCCGTTTCTTTTTAGTGTGCGTATAAGATTTGGTCAAAGTCAAATTTTATAAAGTTTGACTAACTTTATAGAAAAAAATATTAACATCTATAATACAAAAGTTATATGTTATGAAAATTAATTTCATCATGCACCTAATAATATTGATTTTATAGTGTGAATGTTGATATCTTTTCCTACAAAGCTAGTCAAACTTTACAAAGTTCGACTTTGACCAAATCTTATATGCGAACTAAAAAAAACGGAGGGAGTACATGCACTTAACTCATTGAGGGTTGGGTAATTAAAGAAGAGAGAGATGGTGGCTTGCACCTTTTCAATGTATTTTTTATTTCACTCCATAATTTGTCCTAGAAAAATTATATGTATACTTTTCACCGGACGAAGGGAGTATAGTATAATACATGTTTTTTTTGCGTGAAAGTATTGTTATATATGTGTTGAACACATTTTGCTGTATCCGTTCATGCACGATCAAAGCAGATCCCTCATGTTGGCACTAGTATTTTCGAGCTGGTCATTTCTCATCAAGATAAATCCAGAAAGAACCCAACATCCAAAACATTAAGCTACGCATATGGGGCGGTAGATGGGCGTGTCCACGTCATTTTTGATTTTAGTATACGAAATATGTAGATTTTTTTTCCTTCACATTGGCTCGTTCTCTGCCCCTCTTTCTGTCTCCTCACCTTTCATCTTCCTCTCCTCGCACACGCAACCTTTGCCTCCTCTCCCTCGCCTCTTCCCCTTCTTCTCCTCGTCATCGTCACGAGTGGGAGAACGACGAACTCGAGCTTGTCGACGGGGATTCAAGCGCGAGCGCTCCATATCCGGCAAAGGGCTGGCGCGCCGGCAGCGGCGATTTCGATCTGTGGCCCGATCCAACCACTGGTGAACAAACTCTTGACCATCCCTCCTCGCCCACGTCTCTGCGCCGTACTTGTTTTCGCCACCATCCTCGACCAAATCGGGGTCTGGCGTAGGAGGCTCGGGGTGGTTGTGGCGACGGCACAGATTCGAGGGAGGAGCGAGTGGGAGGAGAAGGTAGCGGTGGAGGTTTCGATCTCATCTGTGTCAACAGGGGAGGCGGCGGAGCAATCAGGATGATATTGCTGGTGCCGGTTTCCTCACCAAGCTGCGACCAGCGCCTCAGCATGTGAGTGGTGCTGTCGTCCTTTTCGACGGTGGCGGGCGATGGGCGGCACGCCCATCAGTGCCCGTGTGCCCCGGCCAGTGCAGACTGCTTGCTTAGGGCCGTAGCACCTGCTGGCTCAAGCCTGCGTGTGGACTGCCTGGTAAGCTCTATTAATCCACTCTGAATATGCTTGTTCATGCAATCTTGCTCTGTCCAGTTTGAGGGTCGCTATGCAGGGTCTCGTCCAACCCACTGCCTGTGAATTTTATTCTTCTCAATTGATGTGTTGCAGTGATCGGCTGCCCCGCTGCTTAAAATATACGTGCCCTTAAGGCGTGGTGTCCATGGGGACAAAAAACAGAGTTGGATTTCAAGTGGTACCTGAACGTCTACACCTTGATAGGCTTGACTAATCTTTCCCCTACTAGATTTCACAAGAGAGTCTTCTATTCTCCTTTTTAGAACTGAATATATTTGATGTGTCGTTCAATAGCAATATGGATACACAGATGATGTTATTTCACTATCATCAATTGTCCCAACTAAAGGAGTCTTTGCAAAATCAATTCCGTTGTCTTTGTTTAATTGTTTTATTTGATGCGAGGTAATGCTTTATTGTAGTATTTTTAGCATGTTTGACCTTTTCATTTTTGTTTGAAGAAAGATGTTTTTCTTTCTTAAGAAAATATTATTTCGTAAATAGAACAATAGTCACCATACAAGATCTTCCGTCAAATAAAAAAATTTGTGTGTGCAACTAACATTGATTTCTATGAGTTTCCCGAGGTGAGCGCGATGTCGAGGAGAGCTGGCGTCGAGTGCGGCATCCGAGGACATGATCAAGCTCAACGGTTCCACCACCATCATCATCGAGTTCTTTAGTATGCACGCGCGCCCCCACCCGATCACCCTTCCCCTCCACCACTCTTGTGTTTGATCGAGTGATTCGGTGGCAGGTTACGCGGCAAACAGGTGTGCGACAGGCCAGCAACCAGTGGCACCATCTCTATCCCCGACACTGAATAACATCATGGCTAATGGCCCGCGTGTGGCGCGGCCGTCAGTGTCCGTGCGGACTATGACTGCGCGTAGGTCCGCCGCAGCTGCTTGCTCAAGCCAGCATGTGGACTGCCTGGTAAGTTCCATCTATCCACTCCGAATCTCCTTGTTTTACAGCCTTTCTCTATCTAGATTGGGGTTTGTTATTCACGGCCACTCCAACACTCTTTAAATATATGTACCCTTAAGGCGTAGTGTCCATGGGGATTAAAAAACTCAGTTGGGTTTCAAGTGGTACCTGAACGTCTACACCTTGAATAAAGTCTCCCTTAAGATTTCACAAGAGAGTCTTCTATTCTCCTTTTAGAATTGAAAATATTTTATATGTTGTTCAATACCAATGTGGGCACATGGACAATGCTTTTTCACTATCAAACTATGGTGTAATCTTTATTATATTTCCTCCAACATGAATGAAACGGCTCGCTACTTATTTTCTTCGTTTATTACCACATGCATGTTAAGCACCCAAACCATTAAACATGTATTTCCGTCACTAATAGTAAGATCCACGCGAATAATATCTGCACTCAGTTATTCATTAAATTGCTCTAAGATTAAATTGTGCCTCACCAATATTTCTGTGAGTCTACTATTTATACGCTCATACTCAGAGTAATCGCTATTTATTTTTTAGTTTATTACCGCATGGCTGCTAATCAGTGAACGAGCTTATATTTAGCTCCATCGCTAATAGTAAGGAATGTGTTGTCCAACAATATGAAGATGTTCCCGTTCCACTTTATCTAATGGTTGTGACTTCCACTATTAGTGCATTTGATTGGTCTACTAAGTCCCCTCTATTAGATTTCTTGTTTATTTTTACATGGTTTACCTACTTTCAAAAGCACAAATACAGGAACTATTTGATTTCATTATGGCTGAGTTTGAAAGATTTGTTGAGACTGAAGGAGATGATTACTGGATAGGTTACTGGGTTTCACCTTTTCTTCTGCAGTACACCAAACCTTGATATCATCAGGCACCCTCGTTAAGTGGACAAAGGGATTTTGCACCAATGAATGGTAAAAATCAAATGATCGCAGTACATACTTGGCTGATAGAATGATATAGTAATAACAATAAATTTAGGATTCTTTTAGTATCCAAAAATGGTAGTTGTTTATCCTTTCTTGTCATTTCACGTGTGTCATTAATTTATTCTCCAATTGCCAAGAGAAACACTGACTTTGTTATCCAAGACCAATGGTTATGCTCTTAGGTCAATATTCAGGATGATCATAATATATTCAGGTGGGGAGCTCCCCCCCGGTGATTTTTCAAAAAAAAACTTATTAAGCAACTACACCTACAATAATGTCATCTGGTGGAATCATGTGTTGCTGATAATCAGGTCTTCTCCTTGCTTTCTTTTGCGGAAAACATTATATTGACAGCACTGCCTTACATTTGGCAGTCTGTCATTAGTGCCTATGTTAATCCATGAGCAATTTTGCAAGATTGGTCTTGATATTTTTTATGAGAACCACTATGGGCATGTGAGCTCTCCTGGAGCATTTTTTTGTATCATTCTGACTGTGTGAGTATTTAATCTTGTGGTCTGTTACTTTTTAATGGATGATATAGACATTTAAGGCATGCTGAGATAATTTCTCTTTGTATTGTTCTAGCCCATGAGTGTATCTAATTTTTTAGTTTATTGCTTCTAAGTTTTTGACTGGTTGTTTTGACGATGTCTTCGACCTATACATGTTAAACTTCAGTCCCTGACAACGCAGTTAGTATTTGCAGGATATAAGACTACACATATCACACTTCTGGCTGTCATGCTAATTTTGGTGCTTTTTTGGAGGTTTGGGATTGGGCAGTGGTGAGCTTGGTTCTCATACCATTTTTCTCGTCTTCTCATCTTAGTGATATCAATCTATTAGCATGTCCATGCAGTTATAGCTCTGTTATTTTCCTTCTCCATGTAGTTTCTGTGTACTATTCCATAGGTGAGTTAATTATCTTGCTGAAAGGGCAGTGAGTCAGTGACAGTAATAGGAGTTATCTGTAATGCATGTTCCATGGCAGCCGACTATATCTCCTAATGTCTTCTTCCCGGTTTTATAAATACAAACATATGTGCTCCACTACCTCTATACCAACTGTAATGGGTGGTCCTCATTATCTGTACAATCAGTTTAAGTTGATATGAACTTTATAATTTATTTTTTGCAACACATGCCTAATATCCTCTATACATGTGCACTAAGCCTCCCATAGACCAAACAAACCAGCTAAATGGGCAGCAGCAAACCAGGAACCGCACCATCACGCCTCACGCCACCAGGAGGCGCCCCAACCCCTGAAACCTACAGCCAGTTGCATTTTTGGTTCCTACAGTCAGTTGCATTTTTCTTGTATGAAATCAAAGTGTCGTAGTTTATCAATATCACCCGAATCGGACCATCTGAAATTTCATAAGCTTTATCAGTACTATGTTCTCATACTATGTTCTCCTCAGCTGTACTGCTGCTCCAACTGAAGGTTTGCTCTCAGTTTCAGATCTCCGTTAGTTATTCTAGAATCTATTATGCTCTTTTACATGGAATTCCTTGGGTTGAAACTGTGAGTTGTGCCTATTTTTAATTCTAAAATATATCTGCTCTGTCTCAAGAAGGTAGAACGACAAGGTTATTCAGATGTTTTACACTATCGAAGATGCCCGTTAATTAGTAAGGTGCGCTCACAAGCTTGGGTCCTGAGCCACAAGAACTCGAGAAAGATATCATACATTCCTTTTTTGCAAGACACTGACAACTTCAGATACGATTGCCCATGGTGGGTTCTCTATTCTTAGGAGACATGTTGAAAAGTGTCTTCCTCTGCCAACTAGCATTGAGAACATGTTTTAAACTCCATTTGATGTCTACACAATTTCTGACTTATTGAATTGTATGGTTGCTTTGCAGGACATGTCTCAGAATCCCCCATGTCAAGAACTGGTAGCCAAAGATCTTCATGGAACTGAGTGGTATTTTCGTCACAATTTTTCGTGGTGATTTTACAATTTGAGCATTCAGCTTGAATACCCTTTAAACTTTCCGTCGTTGTGTTCTTATTATTTTGGTATAGTAGTAAATGTCACAATTGAATGTTGAATTCTTATCAATCCAGAAACTTCCAGCATATAGTGATTCATTACTTCTTGAGTATGTGGGAACTGTATCCCTGTCTGGTTCTATCTCATGCCTTCCGGTGTTTTTTGTTTCAGATGCTCTCGTTGTATCTGAGTGTCATTTATTTAGTTCTTTAAAAATTTGTTGCTGCAACTTCTTACATGCCATGTCCATGTGTTATAAGATAGCTACAAAGCAAATGGAATGGGAGCTTGCCAACCTGGTGGCGACCAACTTCCTCTCAAGAGGCGCCACCAGGTGGCGCTCCAACCCCTAGTGTACATCATACATGTGTGAAAGAGCTCAGCATAACTGCAAGGATAATAACATTCTCCGGAGGCGCGACAAAAAGGGATCAGACTGAGAGACGTCGTCTTCGTGGGTGAGACCAGATGGGATTAATTAAGCATATTTGAATAATTAATCAATAAACGGACCCGTCGTGGTGAGTGGTGACAAAGGTTGGATTATCTACTTCATTAATATTGCCCGCCGCATCGTTTTTCTTTCTTCCCGCTCCTGCTGCGCGCGTGGATCTCGAGGCGCGGCGGGCGAGCTGTGTTCGCCACAGATATTTTGTTCCGCTCCGACTCCTCGTCACCGCGCGCGCGGCTCTAGGTCATGTTGCTCTGCATCCACGCTGTCGTCGTCGACAACAACCGACTGATTGTCAAACACGAAAATAAGGTCTCTTTCGAAGCCACTGTGCCACGGCCACGAGTGAGTCGTACATAATTCTCTCCTTTTGGAATTTCAAGGACCGAATTCTATATGCCTTAACTGTGTGTTTTGTTAGACCATTTTTAATTGGGATTCGGCTTGCCTCTTTCCTCCCCGTGCTTCCATCCGTGCTCACACTTCATCCTACGGCTGTCATTTTTACTTTTTCCTTTCTAATCTAATCATCTTTCCTTGATTTTAAAGGGGTGGGGCCGGGCGTTATTTCGTTCCAATCAAATCAATTCACGTACGCGGAAGCACGGACGGGCACACGCGTGGGGTTCAGGCAAGTCTCGTCCCTTTAATTGGACCAGGCAAATTTGGCCTTCCATTTGTACGCGGAAACATTCTGACAATGTACGGCTGTATCTACTTTGAAGTCTCAGCTCTCGATGCACGGAATCATGTCTTCCAAATTATCTCAAGGATACCACGGGGTCAACATTTAAATAAAGTTTGGTGACATATTACACATACTAGTAAAATGCCCATGCGTTGCCACGGACATTTAAAAAATCTACAGATAGCATGCGCCACCAGACCTTGCTCGCGTTGTGTCGGCGGCGGCTGCCCAGACATTCCCCGCGCACGGCGCCCTTGCTCGGGAGGTGGTGGCTGGCGCCGGTGCTCCTAGGTCATTGACAGGTCCAGCGGCGACGCATTGTCTCGGGTTGTGCTGCACCAGGCGGTGAGGTGGCGATGGTGCGACTGATTGGCTGCCTATTTCGGAGGAAAAAAGATAATTGCTAGACCAGATACGAATTTGCTCACGTCTCAAAAAAGAAGAATTTACTTACTGCTCACTCTCTTTGATAGAGGCGAGGGGCCCGATCTTTCGATGAGATGATAACTATCGATTTGGTGGAGACGACTTTGACGATCCGACTACGAACGTGCACGACGTTGCGCCTTAGCAATCGCTAAACCAATCTCCAGGGGTTACTGACAATGCCAGAAGCACGATCAGCCTGACCACGAAGGTCTATTCCTGCATGCAATCGAAGAACAAGCAAGAATATGATAAAGCAATCTGAATATTGCAAATATAAATGATGTATTGATAAAGGTGGGGATCCGTAAGCGGTCTTGGTCTGATCGTTGGACACAAACGAAGTACACGAAGTTGCAATGGCTAACTTTTGACTAAACAAACCCCAAAGAAAAAGCTACTAGATGGATCTACTTATATAGGAACAAGGGTGATGGCCAATAAGGTGGAAGGACGTCCCAAGGCAGCCTAAAACTAACCTAGGTCGTACAGGGCTCATGGGCCCAACTGGAGGTGATGCAACACCTTTGGACTTGTAGTTTGACTCGGATTCTGCTGGAGCGTCAGATTGTTTCGTCGATATCTCAACGCTCCATACGAATTTGAAGGTGAATCCAATTGGGTTGGAAAGTGTACGAAATTTAGTTTCCAACAAAAAAAAGAAACACCCAATTCGGAGTCCGTGTGAAGGAGTTCTTGCCGTTTTGAGTCAGGTATGTCTGTGCAGTCCGAATCTGGATGCAAAACGTGAGAGACTTGGACTCTATCTTCTCTTGGCCCAAAAGTGACGTGAGAGAACTTTTTGAACAGCACCTAAACTTCTCTTTTTCCCTTACCTTCATATGTGGATTGTACAAATGTCCCATACACCTGGAATTAGACATGGCACAAAAGTCTGTGAAGTATTTTTGTCCTGGATGACATAAATAAATTGTTGCATAGTTTGCATTAGAGATCACCTCACAAATATACATGTATGCAATATTTTTGGTCGTATCCAAGGTAGTCATGTCCTCATCATCCTCCCTTTCTTGAAAATAAAGCCGTCCTCGGCGTTGCTTAATCTGAAATGTGGGTAAGAAAATAGACAAGGTGTACATGTTTTATATGTATATGTCATCCGTTTTTACTTCCCTTAATTTTCGCACATATGACACATGTATAGATGAGTAACTTTCATAGTTCATAAAATATAAAGCCAAAATATTATCACAAGAAGCAGAAGGCATGAAAATATTGCAACTCAATTTGCACAAATAAGTGAAGCTCTTATTCATATCAAAATATTGACAATATTCATCATTAAACCATCCCAACATTGGTGAATAAACCTTACTTGCATGAAATTCACAGGCTACAACATGCTTAAATAAGCAAACATGCAATAAGTCATTTGACATAGAACCGTCACCAAGATTAGAGGTCATATCAAAATGATTAAACATTGGCACAATTATTTTCAAATGTATTTTATCCAAATTTGATTTATTCTTCGATTCACATGATTCTTTTGCATCAACAGTTAATTCAATGGGTGCACTCAAAATTGTTGGTATTTCAGTTGTTTGATCACATGACGCATTCCTGATAGTAACATGATTATCTAAACTAGGTGGTGTGCTCAAATCAACAGGTAATTCAATACATGATGTATTCAAGTTAACTAGATATGCATCATCCTCATGTGAAGTTATATCATCATTGATTTTACTGTTACCTTGTTGCAAAGATGTAGCTGATGTAGGTACGGACGATGACAATGTATCATACACTTTAGATGATGTCACGCTCACAATCAGAGGTGTGGCTGCTCTAGTAGGTGCAATGGTGGAGGAACCAACCAGTGGTGGTGAGCATGAACTGGAATAGTAGTTGTTGTAGTCACACAATGCATCCTCCTGTATTTGTCTCTCAAAGGTACAAGCACGAACATACATACCAGTAATGCAACGAGGAATATACTGAAATCTTGCGCGGATATCATGGTTTAAACCACCAAAAAATATATGCATTGTATCATCCTCAGATTCTTCTATGTCACAATGATGCATATAAGATTTGAACTCTTGGTAGTAAGCATGAACAGTGTTACTGCCTTGTTTTAATTGTTCCAATTTGCGAAGCAATTCACGGCGATAGTAAGGAGGAAAAATGTTTTCTCATTACAGCCTTCAAATCTTTCCAAGTTGTGGGTTGGTTATCAATATTTTTCTTACAATGCACACTCCACCAAACAGAAGCAAATCCAGTAAATACTCTAGTGGCAGCTTGTACTCTCTCAAGTTCAGAAAAATGATGGTGACTAAAAACTTTTTCTAGTTCAAGCTCCCAAGCTAGATAAATAGCAGGATTAAATCTACCCTCAAATGACGGTAAAGAAATAACCTGGCTATGTGCTTGTGTGTGTTGTCCCATGTCTCGTGATGGTGAAGATGTATCCGTCGTCCAAGAACTTCTGTCTCCGGTACCTGTCATGATTAGTAGAAACAAGAAACAAAATTCGAGAATAATGTTCTTATGAACTACTAGGATGTGGTGGTAAAGCGCTCACAGTAAAGCAAATATCAATAACTTACAAGTTCTTACCATGCAGCAGGTGGTGATATGCAATCAGCGGTGTCAAATAACTCCAAAGATTGAGTAAAGCGATTGCTAGGTGAACGTACGTAAACACGGTGTAGAAATATGTGGAGTTGGGTTGGCTTTATATATGGTAGCAAAAGATTAGCAATAATCAATTCAGAGATGCAATGTTGAATAAACGCTCAACGACGGTACTGTGCTGGTCCTAGGCTAGACCGGACTAGAGACGCGAGCCTAGAACACTAATGATGTCACGGTGTAGCACAACTAGCATCAATAAAGGATACGAATTAGCTCTGGACAGCAAGATATAAGTGAAGATCACAACGGCAGTAAAGATAATGATGAAAACAACTGCCAAGCAGAATATACAACAACACTCTCTCCAACTTTCTTTTCCTTCTTTTTCTTTTTCTTTTTTCTCACACTTTTTTATTTTTCTTTCTCTTCTCTTTTTTTACTTTTTTTTTCTCTGTCTTTTTTTTTCTTTCTCCCTCTTTCCAAGACAAACTAGATAAGATGCAGATTGGATCAAGCAAAGATGCGAACGACTTCAACTATGATTGTGACAATGAACGATGGGTTGCACAAGGTGGAAATTGATGGATGAGGTGGTGGACAGCGGAAGGGATAACGATGCAGCGACGATGTGACTAATGTGAACAGAACTCGAAACTCTAACGAACTAGACACTAAGACCAGCAACTCGACACGCCGATGCAACCGATAATTCAATAATGCAAACAATGAAAAGAAAATTGCAAAGGTTCAGACTGGCTAGGACAAAGGATGAATAGATCTAACTTTTTTTGCGGCTTTTCCTTGGACAATAGGTAAGAAAATAAATCTAATCTAGGAATAACTGGAAATTCTCACCGAGCAACCTGAAAACTGATACCACTTGATAGAGGCGAGGGGCCCGATCTTTCGATAAGATGATAACTATTGATTTGGTGGAGACGACTTTGACGATCCGACTACGAACGTGCACGACGTTGCGCCTTAGCAATCGCTAAACCAATCTCCAGGGGTTACTGACAATGCCAGAAGCACGATCAGCCTGACCACGAAGGTCTATTCCTGCATGCAATCCAGAACAAGCAAGAATATGATAAAGCAATCTGAATATTGCAAATATAAATGATGTATTGATAAATATGGGGATCCGTAAGCGGTCTTGGTCTGGTCGTTGGACACAAACGAAGTACACGAAGTTGCAATGGCTAACTTTTGACTAAACAAATCCCAAAGAAAAAGCTACTAGATGGATCTACTTATATATGAATAAGGGGTGACGGCCAATGAGGTGGAAGGACGTCCCAAGGCAGCCTAAAACTAACCTAGGTCGTTGATGGATTCTCGTCCCTCGTTGGTTACCCCAAGTGGAAGGTTGAGATGTAGCGTAGCAGCAAATTTCCCTTGGCAAAGATACCAAGGATCAAATCCCGTGAGACTCCGAGGGTCGACAAGTAGGTGTCAACGGCGCCAGAAACATAGCGGTTGACGGGACCCGCACACAGATACAGATAACTTTGCTCCCAAAGAGTACAGAGAGGTTGTCAATCCCTCCGGCCTTGTTGTTTACAAAGGATCAAACACAAGAGATAATAATGATAGCTATGACTGCAACTAGGAAATAAAAACAGGAAGTAAATAGAAGGTGTGATCAGCGGTGGTAATATGGACCGGGGTCCCATGATGTTCACTAGTGATGTCTCTCTCCCAAAAGACGATAAAACAGCAAAGCGAGGTAAACAAATTACAGCTGGGCAATTGACAGGATTATGTGCGCAAACCAATGCTAACTATGCTGCAAAGAAAGGTAGAGGCTCAAAAGCATGGGCGGTACGCCAAGGCAAGTAGACCGAAATCCATCTGCATCTACTACTAATCATCCACCTTGAGATATCTATCCAGAACATCTCGCTGGTATTAAGTTGCGAATCCCACCCAAAGTGTAAACTCAAAGCAACAGACAACTGCATTAAAAGAACTTTGCGTAAAGTAAACAATCCTTGCACCCGCAAGTACAAGCACCGTTGTTTTCTCCCTTGTGGCAACAGCACATCCCCTAGACTCATGTTTCTGTCACTCAAGCTAGTCATCAGGGGGCATGAACCCACAATCAAGCATAACTCTCCCTCTTGGAGTTACTACCTACTACTTGGCCAAAGCAATAAACAGCAACGGAGAACATGCAAGAATTACTCAAGAACAAAGATATAAAAGAGGTGAATCAAATATATTACTCAAACACAATCTGAACATAGTCTCATAATCCATCAGATCCCAGCAAACTCAGCAAAGCAACAGCAGAAAGATTACATATGTGCCTCGATCATGTAGGGCAGCTCACGAGGTCTAAACCATGAAGAGCAAAGAGGGGAGGAGAACATCACATAGCTACTGATCATGGACCCATGGTCCAAGGTGGACTACTCACGACTCATCCGGGAAGCGTCCATGGTGGTGGAGAAGCTCCCGGTGGTGGTTCTCCCCTCAGGCAGGGTGCCGGGAAGAGTTCTCCCAATGCTCCCGATCTTGGAAGTGCTGCGGCGGCGGAACAGAGGCGAGATCGCGAAAAAGGGTTCTGTCCTCGAGGGTTTCGGGACGAGAGGGATATATATGCGAAGGGGGGCAGCCAGAGGCGGAGCAGGGGCCCCAGGCGCCCTCCCTGGCGCGGCCAGGGGTGGGGCCGCGCCAGGTGGCCGCTTGGGCCTCCCCTGGCTCCCCTCTGGCCCATCTTTGGTTCTTCGCGAAGCTTCCTGTACGCTGATTTTTCCTATATATTTTCCTGGAATTTTTGGAGCACTTTTAATATGGGGGAAACCTGAAATAGAAAAACAGCAGAAAACAGGAACTGGCACTGTGGTGCACTGAGTTAATAGGTTAGTCCAAATATGATCAAAACTGTATGGAAGTGCATCAATATCATAGCCATATCACACAAAAGAAGCATGGAGCAAGCAGAAATTATAGATACGTTTTGGACGTATCAACATCCCCAAGCATAATTCCTGCTCGTCCTCGAGTAGGTAAATGATAACAAGCATAATTTCTGTGGTGACATGCTACCAACCACATAAGAACTTTTTAAGTAAAGCAATCAAGGCATGTAATTCAATTCAAGTCATAACAAGCAAGAGTCTATATTAGCATTGTAACAAGCAACATAAGAACATAAAGGTGCAAGAGCTCTCGCTGTCCGTGACTCGAATGTCTCCAAATGGTGTTTGCGTGCAAGAAAGGGGATAGGGATATACGAGAGAGTAAAACATAGTTTTTGTATTGTTGAGAACTTAATCTACTAAAGTTTCACACTTGGTCTTCTTTGGAATCTTATCTTGACTCATCCCCAGACCACTAGCCAGGTACAAGTCAAAATGATCCACTCCCTTTCGATATTTTGAGCACTCATGCAATGGATGAGCATAAGCAAGAAAGTTGACACTTAGGATGGCAAAGAGAGAAAAATGATGATGGGGGAAGACAAAAAAGGTGTGAAAGGCTCACATCAATGAGGACAATCATAGGCGAGAGAAAGCCAAATGATAGATATGATGTGAGGAGTAGGGATTGCCATGCAACGGATTCACATATGAGCTAAGGTAAGCTCTCCAATGGAACTAGTGGGGGTGCATCCAACTTGCTCGCTCAAGAAGACCTAGAGCTCTTTTGAGGAGGCTCATCATTGGAATATACAAGCCAAGTTCTATAGTGTGAAGGTCCCCACATAGCTATATGCATGAATGATAATCTCTATGGAGTACAAGGTATAAGATAAAGTACGAGTGTGGATCTCTCAAAAGGAATAGTAGTGTGCCCCCTCCTCTCTTTTTATTTCTTTTTCTCTTTTTTCTATTTTTTTCTATTTTTTGTGGCCTCAATGGCTCTTTTCTATTTAACTCTCATTTGTCCTCTTTGGGATCTTTTGATTTTGTCCTCTTTGGGATCTTTTCCTCACTTTAGGGGCAACACTCTATGTATTACAAGAAGTATAGAAGATCTTTCACACTTTACAAAAGTACTCAACATAAAGAAAATGAAACTATCATGATGTATGCAAATGTATGCCTCTGCCGGTGTAGCAGGATATGCAATGATACTAGCGCGTCATGTAGCAATGATTAGGGCAAGGCCCAACTAGCGTGCGGCTCATCGATCAAGCAAAAAGCATGTATGACATGAAGATCAAGTCATGAGAAGATGGATGTTGCATGGCAATGTATCTCGGAAAGGCTATGGAAATGCCTTGATAGGTAGGTATGGTGGCTGTTTTGAGGAAGGATATAATGAGGCTTATGATGACAGAGCGTATCGTGCCAAGGATTCGGATGCACCGGCGAAGTATGCGCCAACTCTCGAGGTGAGAAAGGGCAATGCACGGTACCGAAGAGGCTAGAAAAATATGGCTAGGTGGAAGTGTCAACTTTCGAATACTCACATTAGTCTGAAGAACTCATGCACTTATTATCGGTAACTCTCAATCTAATTAGGAGGTTCACAAAGAGACAAGTACCCCGAGGAGGAGTGTATGGGGGTTTGGTTATCCTTGCGCATCCTCGACTCATGGTACATGAGTGTACTCTAATATTCGATCCCTCCAAAGATTAGTGATCCATCTAGTAGCTAAAGTTCTCAACTATTTTGTAGGTTTTCGAAAATAAACACGGATTGCCCAAAATACGACATCTATCACTAATAGGCTAAAGCTCTTGACACCAAAAGTTCAGACATTACTCATGGCAATACCTCAAAACTATTGCAAGTTACTACTAAAATTAAATAGCAACCTCAATTACCTACTTTAAGTTAAGACACACAACTCAGTGCAACAGGCAAACTCTCTTAACAAGATAAACATTAAAACTCAAGAGAGTTCAGCAACCAACTAAACAAAAGCTCTTTAAAAAGAAAAGCATGAAAACTAAGAGCTAAACATGACAGCAGCTATGGAAAGACAAAGAACACACACAGCAAAGATACGCATGAAAATCCTATGGTGTGTTCTAGGTTGAAGTGGAGCGTGTTTCTCTCCCACACAAAGAAAGCTGGGTTCTAACTTGTTATGAATAGCAAGCAAAGCTAAAGAAAACTAAAAAAAAGAAACTAAGAGCAAGACGCTCCAAGCATAGCACATAACGCATGAAGTGATAAAATTATAGTGGAACGAAAGACGAACTGATAATTGTTGATGGAGAAGGGGATGCATGGGGGCATCCCCAAGCTTAGATGCTTGAGTCTTCTTGAATATTTCTTGGGGGTGCACGGGGGCATCCCCAAGCTTGAGCGTTTGACCCTCCTGAATCTTCTTTTATCATCTTCCCTCGCACACTTGAAAACTCCCTTCATACATAACTCATCATAATCTGATTAGCGAGGTTAGTACCCACAATAAAATAATTTTTCCCTAATGGAAATAAAAATAATCTTGAAGAGCTACTGTTTCTCAAGATTGCCAAAAGGTCTTTGCAAAGAAAAAGCAAGCTCAAGGTTTGCAAAACGAAGAAAAGGCAAAACAGGACAGGATCTGTGAAAAACAGACCAGCAGGTAGTAAATAATTTTTTCGGGGCACTTCTGCAACTCAAATCAAAAAACTCAGAACAGACGCTCGAAAGCCAATTGTATAGAGCACGCTGTCAAAAAATTCAGATCAAAAAGATGATCTGGTGATTTTATTCGAATTTTTCTGTCCAAGGACAGAATCTGTTTTCTGGACAGCACGTCACAACTTTTGAACTTTCTTGCAATCGGCGGCTAAACTTGGCACAAAGCTGAAAAGAAAAGATACAATGATGATGCTACTGTAGTAACAAACATCAAGACACAATAAAAGCAAAATAAAACCTAATTCGTTGTGGGCTGCCTCCCAAAAGCACTTTCTTTTATGCCTTTAAGCCAGGCATGATGCAAAAAGGAGGAATCAAAAGTCATCATAATAATCGGAGTTATAAATTGCTTCAAATGGTTCCTCAACAAGTTCATCCTTGTTCCTTCTAGGAAAGGGGTACGTACCTTTTGCCTTCCCGCGTAGGCGGATTTGTCCCTTACCTATATCGATGAAGCCTTTTACGGCTCGGAGGAAGTCCCTTCCAAGCACTATATTTCCTTGGTTTGGCTTCATGATGAAGAAATCAACCATTGCAATCCCTTTAAGTAATGTAACTGGTACGTCTTTTATTCTTCCCTGGATCTCAGAAATATCTCCATTAGCATGTTCATGATAGGATGATAATTTGTCCATGTTAAATTTTAAAGAATCATGAACAAATTTTGGCATAGTAGAAACCATAGATCCAATATCACAATAAGCAAGGAAGTCTTGATTAGAGATGCTAATCCTAACAAAAGGCTCCCAATCATTGTCTATTTCCAAAATATCTCTCTTATTGGGTTTGGGTTTCTCTACCTTCATCAAGTCTAGAGCATCCATTCTCTTCTCTAGATAGACCATGTATAATTTCAAGAGCTCTAGCTGCATCAAACTCTAGGAAATCTCCTTCAGCTATAATATCAAGAGAGTGTTTACACCATTTAAAAAGACCATGGTAAAAATTTCTAAGCACAATTTTTATAGGTATCCAAGGCATAATTCTCCTATGTGCATCAGAAATTCTGTCCCATGCCTTCTTCATATTTTCTCCATCCCTTTGATGGAAATCTAGAACTTCTGATTCCCTCAAAGCACCAAGTCCTAACATGCTTGACTAAACAGAAAGGACTACTAACAGAAAAACAAATAATTTTTTTTGTGATTTTTGATAAAGGACACTAAAGCAAAAAACTGAAAGGTAAACTAACAAGACTAAAAAGCAAAGATAAAAGATAGCGTGCAACTCCCCTATCTTGAAGAGTGGAGTCCCTGGCAACGGCGCCAGAAACTTGCTTGATGGCTTCTCGCCCCTCGTTGGTTACTGTCAGGGATATTACTAGCAGGTATAAACCGGCTATTGTAAACCGGATTATGGTAATTTAGTTATATACTTGTAAATATCCAGTAGAGGTTACGGCCCATGAAGGCTTAAGGCCCATGTGTAGAGTTACAGTTTGTATCCTGCCTAATCATGTAACTTGAGAGACAAGGAAGAAAGAACAGAGACCGAGGCGGACACAAGTATGAGCCGGCCTCGGGACTCTGTAAACCGGACCGGGCGTCGCCTCTATATAAAGGGACGACCAGGCAACAGTTCAAGGGATAAGAAACAACCCGTTGAGACACAGGCAAGCAATCCGCTCCCTGTTCATCGACGCCCAAGCAATACCAAACCAAACTAGACGTAGGCTTTTACCTTCATCGAAGGGGCCGAACTAGTATAAATCCTTTGTGTCCTTTGTGTGCTTTTAACCCCTTCAAGCTAACCCGTGCGATGGTTCCATCACTAAGTCTGTTAAACCGGACATCTGCCGTGTTAATTCCACGACAGTTGGCACCCACTGTGGGGCCTCCGCATGATGGTTTTGAGTTCTTAAAGGGCAGCTTTGAAGGGCTCAAGGGGTACGTGGTCGGCCGGATGACCAAGAGTCGCCGCGGCCGGATCTACATCGACGACGCAGGCTGGGGACCGGAGGCCGATTCAATCGAATACGGGTACCGGGTTCCCTTCGGCGGCATACACGTCTTCATCGGCAAGATCGGCGAACCGGGACCTGAGCCGGACGTCTTCCCCAACATCGTCGAGCCGGCTTAGCGTGCGAGATCGGCCCGGATTCAGCCCGCCATGAAGCGCGTTTTCGTTGGAGCAGTTCACGGGATTCAAACCGAGGATGGATCGGATTCCGGTGGCGAGACAGTTATCTATTCCGACGATGAATCTTAATCCGGAGAGACTGAGTCTTTGTATCAGTTGTGGGACGGCCGGTCTGAGGGTGTGTCCGACGGAGATAGTATTCCGGACCTCTTTGATCTGCCAAACCGAGTGGCTGTCTTTATGGCCGGTTCACAACCTACGCCACAATCCACGGTGAACAGGGCGACAGCAGAAGCTGGTGTAGGGGGGAGCGGCCCGGCCCTCTTGCCCTCTGACGCTCTATCCACCTTGGTTGAGGAGTTCACAGCCCGGGCCATGGCAGAGGTAGCTCCAGCAGACAAGGCACAACACGATGCAGAGCTCCTTCAGCTAAAGGGCCGGATCGATCAGGTGAAAGAAAGTCTGAAGGCAGAGAAAGCTATGATAGCAATGAGGCAGGCAGAGCTGGATGATCAGGCTTTTCAATTAAGGATGGAACAGGTCTCTGCACAGGGAGTAAGGAGTCGGCAGTACCGGTCTCGTTTACCGCCGGTTTACGAGGCGATGAATCTTTTGAGGACACCAGGAGCGGGGACCAACAATGATCCGACGTTAAACCGGAGGGCGGCCCCGGCGAGGGATGAGCCGGTTCAGCAGCCCACTGCGAAGCAAGATCGGCGGGTTATGTCTGCGCCTCATGTCCCTACCCCTCCGGGTCATTATTCAAACCCTTTGGATAATATTGTTGCTGCCGCTTCGCGCCTGCCGCTTTACCCATTGAGGGGACATCCCCCGTAGCAATGGAGACACGCAGGGTTAAGGATCTGCTTAACACGGCATTAACACAACAACAAGCGTATTCTTATAGCAGGGAGAGGCTTCATTCAACACCACGACACAACCGGAGTTACACTAGGCATTGGGAGGAGCCAGAGGTGTCTAGTAGTGAACGCAGGCGACACCGTCACAGACAAAATAATCCGGCGGGCGCAGATGCACAAGCTCAGGATGCAAACCGGGTTAGATCAGCGGCCCGTTAGGAGGTCCGCCAAACGACGCCGGTTCACACAACCATAGCTGAGATAGGGGTCACAACGAGTTCCTTTGGGGTGCAATGTCTTATCCCCGCTTTACGGAGCGTGAAGCTGCCCAAGGATTCTAAAGGTCCACGTAAGGTGCCTAATTACAGAGCAGATTTGGCTCCAGAAGCTTGGGTTGAGAGTTACGAGATGGCCATGGAGATGCTGGACGTAGATGAAGCGGCTTGTGCGAAATACTTCACCATGATGCTTGAAGGTACAGCCCGGACCTGGCTAAAGGGTTTACCCCCTAATTCCATCGGATCGTGGGGAGAGTTACGTCGCCAGTTTATCAAAAACTTCAAGGACACGTGCAAGCAGCCGATGTCAGTGGTAGATCTAGCAGCCTGTATACAAGGAGAACATGAGTCTACAAGTGCATGGGTGCGGCGAGTATCAGAAATGTTGCACTCTTCGAACGGTATCAATCCCAGTATGGCAATAGTGACACTGGAAAACAATTGCCGGTTTGAGTCTCTAAAGTTAAAACTGGGACGGCTTAAACGGGATTGTAATGACATGGGAACTCTCATGAGCGCTCTAGTGAAGTACGGCGACTCCGATAACACTAAGTATCCAGAAGCAGAGGGAGACAAAGCTGGAAAAGTCAATAAGCCTGGTAAACCGGCGCAGGTTAGTCCGGCTGGTACAAGCTTCTTAGGCAAGCGAAAAGCGGAGGGTGGTTCTGATTTCGTGGCCAATACCCAAGTTCAAGGGGGTTTTCAACGCAATAAGGGTAAGCCGCCTCCACAAACCGGCGGAGGGCCCGTTAGCTGGGAGCAAGAGTTAAATGAGCCTTGTCCGAAACACGGCTCAAGGGAACGTCCGGCAAAACACACTATAGGAGAATGCAAGGTTATGATGGAAGCCATAATGAGCCGGATCAGCTCCAGCAACAGGCCTCCAGGCGGCGGTTCAGGCCCGGGGTTTTATGGTCCGGGTCACCAGGGAACGGCTCCGGATCAGGATATCGTGGCAACAACAGTGGTTACAATAACCGAGGCAATAACCAGTATGGTCAAGGCAGTTATAATAACCAAGGCAATCAGCAGTATGGTCAAGGTGATTACAATAACCAAAACAACCAACAGCAGGGCCAGGGTAATCAATAACCAAGGTAGTCAGCAGTGTCAGCAACAGCAGCAGCAATCCGGATATCAGAGTAATCCGAAGGAGTTGAGTAGTGGGCAGTATCATGTGTTCACTACGAGTTTGTGTAAACGAGATCAAAAAGTTTTGAAGCGGACGGTCCACGCGGTTGAACCGGCGACGCCGCAATTCCTGCGTTGGTCAGAGCAGCCCATTGTGTGGAGCAGGGAGGATCACCCGCTGCGAGTTGATAATCCGGGCCACTTGGCCTTGGTAGTAGCACCACAGGTGGGTGGCTACAAGTTCACCAAAGTGCTCATGGACGGCGACAGTAGCATTAATATCTTGTATTATGAGACTTTCCGTCGCATGGGGCTAACAGATAAAAAGCTAAGACAATCAAACACGGTGTTTCATGGAGTGGTGCCAGGTAAATCAGCTTACCCAGTTGGGAAAATTGACCTAGAAGTTACCTTTGGAGATGAACATGATTCCAGGTCAGAGATGATAACCTTTGAAGTCGTCAAGATCCGGAGCCCTTATCATGCTCTATTCGGGAGGACGGTTTATGCCAAGTTTATGGCCCGGCCGTGTTATGTTTATCTACAGCTCAAGATGCCGGGTCACAAAGGAACAATCACGGTTCATGGAAGTCGCAAGATTGCATTGGAGTGTGAAGAAGGAGACGCTGCCTATGTGGAGGCAGTGTGTGCTACGGAGGAGTTGAAATTTTACAAGGACAATGTTGATCCGGCAGATATGTCCCTGTTGAAAAAGCCAACTACAGAGCATGATCCGGCGTTGAAGTTTAAGTCTGCGGAAGAGACCAAGCAGGTGGATTTTGTGCCAGGCGATTCATCCAAGCAGTTCACTATCAGCGCTAACCTTGATCCCAAATAGGAAAGCGCACTCATCGAGTTCATCCGTGAGAACCGGGATATCTTTGCATGGAAACCTTCTGACATGCCAGGTATACCGAGGGAACTCGCTGAGCACAATCTTAACATTGATCCGAAGTTTAAACCGGTCAAGCAGTATCGGCGCCGCTTCAACGAAGAAAGGCGCAAGGCTATAGGAGAAGAAGTGGCCAGGCTTTTGGCCGCAGGGTTCATAGTGGAAGTTTTTCACCCGGAGTGGTTGGCTAATCCGGTGCTGGTGTTAAAGAAGAATGGAAAGTGGAGAATGTGTGTGGATTACACGGATCTAAACAAGGCTTGTCCAACGGATCCTTTTGCTCTCCCTCGCATTGATCAGATCATCGATGCTACAGCAGGATGTGAGTGGCTAAGTTTTTTGGATGCATATTCAGGGTATCACCAGATCAAGATGGCAGTTAAAGACCAGGAGAAGACGTCCTTCATAACGCCTTTTGGTGCTTTTTGCTATGTTTCTATGCCCTTTGGGCTCAAGAGTGCCCAAGCAACTTATCAGCGTTGCGTACAGAATTGTCTTAAGGGGCAGATAGGGAGGAATGTTCATGCCTATGTGGATGATATTGTAGTGAAATCAAGGAAGGAGGAGACACTGATAGAGGACCTCAAGGAGACTTTTGACAATCTTCGAGCCTATAAAATGATGCTTAATCCGGAGAAGTGTGCTTTTGGTGTTCCGGCGGGCAAGCTCCTTGGATTCTTGGTGTCAAACAGAGGAATAGAAGCTAATCCGGAGAAGATCAAGGCAATCACATCTTTGACTAAACCGGCTTGCATCAATGATGTTTAACGTATCGCTGGCCGGATCACAGCATTGAGCCGGTTCATCAGCCGTTTGGGGGAGAAGGCGATTCCGCTTTATCAGATGCTGAGAAAGATGGACCGGTTTATATGGAGCGATGAGGCAAACACTGCGTTTGAGGATTTGAAGCGGCAACTGGCGCAACCGCCGATTCTTGCTGCCCCTGTTGATAATGAGCCGTTGCTGTTATACGTCACCGCCAATGCACGGGCAGTTAGCGTGGCAATCGTGGTGGAGCGCAAGGAAGCTGAGAAGGAATATCCGGTTCAACGTCCAGTCTATTATATCAGTGAAGTTCTCATTGAATCCAAGCAAAGGTACCCACATTGGCAGAAGCTGGTATATGGTGTGTTCATGGCAAACCGGAAGTTGAAACATTATTTCCAAGGCCACCCAATAACTGTTGTTAGTTCAGCACCGTTGGGAGATATAATCCAGAACAGGGAAGCTACCGGCAGAGTAGCAAAGTGGTCCATTGAGCTCAGCCCACACGAATTGAAATATGTGCCACACACCGCTATCAAATCTCAAGCATTGGTGGATTTCATCAATGATTGGACAGAACTACAAATACCAGAGGAGAAGCCAGATCTTACATACTGGACGATACACTTTGACGGTTCAAGGCAGTTAGAAGGCTCGGGGGCTGGAGTTGTTTTAACTTCCCCACGAGGAGACAAGTTTTGTTATGTCCTCCGTTTGTTGTTTCCTTGTACCAATAATGCAGCAGAATATGAAGCGTTGCTTCATGGCTTGCAGATGGCCAAGGAGATGAACTTGAGCCGGGTCAAGTGCTCCGGCGATTCAGATTTAGTGGCACATCAAATATCCGGCAAGTGGGGTTCAGGAGATCCTCTCATGGCAGCTTATAGACGAGAAGTTGAAGCAGTTGCAGGATGTTTCAAAGGGTATCAAGTGGATCACATAGACCGGCGAAGAAATGAAGCGGCCGATGCTATAAGCCGATTGGGTTCTCAACGTAAACCGGTACCACTGAATACTTTTCTGGATGAGCTACACAGTCTATCAGTTCAAGTACCGGCGGAGGAAGACCTGGATGTTCCTGATCCGGAGGCACAGCTAGTTGCAGCACTTCATGTTATTCCGGATTGGACGCTCCCGTACTTTGCGTATCTAAGCCGGGGAGAGCTGCCAGACGACGAGATCGAAGCAAGACAGATAATCCGGCGCTCTAAGTCCATGACAATTGCAAACGGAGAACTTCATCATCGCAGCGTTTCTGGAGCGTTTCAGCGATGTGGTTCAGCTGAGGAAGGTTGTGATATTCTTCGTGAAATCCATGAAGGGGATTGTGGTCATCACGCCGGTTCAAAATCCTTGGTGGCTAAAGCTTTTCGACATGGGTTCTATTGGTTGACAGCCCATGCTGATGCGGCGGATCTGGTCCGGAAGTGTGATGCTTGCCAGAAGTTTTCACGACGTGCTCTTGTTCCGGCACAGGAGCTCCGGATGATACCGATAACCTGGCCGTTTGCGACTTGGGGGCTTGATATGGTTGGACCCTTCAAACGATCCCAAGATCAGAAAACTCATCTACTGGTGGCTGTGGATAAGTTTACAAAATGGATTGAGGCAGAGCCTGTGAG
>LR738713.1:279263011-279277191 GCA_902687465.1 Secale cereale | reverse complement strand
GCGCTCTAAGTCCATGACAATTGCAAACGGAGAACTTCATCATCGCAGCGTTTCTGGAGCGTTTCAGCGATGTGGTTCAGCTGAGGAAGGTTGTGATATTCTTCGTGAAATCCATGAAGGGGATTGTGGTCATCACGCCGGTTCAAAATCCTTGGTGGCTAAAGCTTTTCGACATGGGTTCTATTGGTTGATAGCCCATGCTGATGCGGCGGATCTGGTCCGGAAGTGTGATGCTTGCCAGAAGTTTTCACGACGTGCTCTTGTTCCGGCACAGGAGCTCCGGATGATACCGATAACCTGGCCGTTTGCGACTTGGGGGCTTGATATGGTTGGACCCTTCAAACGATCCCAAGATCAGAAAACTCATCTACTGGTGGCTGTGGATAAGTTTACAAAATGGATTGAGGCAGAGCCTGTGAGCAAGTGTGATGCAGCAACAGCGGTTAAATTCATCAAAAAGGTAATTATCTGGTTTGGCTTTCCACACAGCATCATCACAGATAACGGCACCAATTTATCTAAAGGAGAGATGGAAGAGTTTTGTCAACGGGAGCATATTCGCCTGGACGTGTCTTCTGTAGCTCACCCTCAATCCAATGGTCAAGCTGAAAGAGCAAATCAGGAGATTTTGTGAGGTATCAAGCCCCTGCTTATGACTCCCTTGCAAAGAACACCAGGGTGCTGGGTTGAGGAGTTACCTTCTGTCCTTTGGAGTATCAATACTACGCCAAACCGGTCCACATGTTACACACCTTTATTTATGGTGTGTTGAAGCGGTCCTTCCAAGCGATATCCGTCATGATTCGCCAACGAGCAGGCGAGACAGGACAGTCTGGACAGGCTGGATGAAGAGCGTGATATAGCAGCAGCACGGTCTGCGATTTATCAACAAGACTTGCGCAGATATCACAGCCGCCGGATCAAGACCAGGACGTTTCAGGAGGGAGATTTGGTGCTCCGGCTCATCCAAGATCAAACTGATATGCACAAGTTATCCCCGCCTTGGGAAGAGCCCTTTGTGGTCAGCAAGAACCTGCACAACGGTTCATATTACTTGGTGGACGTTCGAGAACACAAGGACTCACGGACATCGGAGGAAGAGACAAAGAGGCCGTGGAACATCGCCCTCTTACGGCCCTATTATACCTGAGCCAGGAGCTCCGCTGTATCCTATGTATATATTATAATTAATGAATAAACCGGCACCCTCGGTAAACCGGAGGCTCAGCCTTTTTTCCAGTATAATTGTCTTATGGTGATAGCCATCTACAACTTATGTTTCTTATTATGTGTCATATCTTACAATGCTTTGATCAATCTATCAGGCTGTGCAGCACAATTGTCGTAGATATACTCTGAAGCTGCGATCATTAATAGGCTTCCTGCTCAAACATAGGTCGTATCCGAACCAAAGAGAGCACAGCCACCCCGCTCAAACATAGGTCGTATCCGAACCAAAGAGAGCAAAGGGTTTCATGTTCAAACATAGGTCGTATTCGAACCAAAGAGAACATACCCAAACTTATTGAAGGGATTCCTGTTCAAACATAGGTCGTATTCGAACCAAAGAGAACATACCCAAACTTAAATAAAGCCATTCTGTTCAAACATAGGTTGTATCCGAACCAAAGAGAACATGGCATAAGCTCAATGGATTGTACCCGAATCCATTGCTTGGCTAAATTTTTATATGGCCAGCAGGGGGCTAGATTGTACCCGAATCCTAGCTTTAACCCCTGTGGTTGTATCCGGTTCATATGGTCGTATCCGAACCATAGGCTCAATGGATTGTACCCGAATCCATTGCTTGGCTGAACCTTGCTTTGGAGCCTGGCAGCTCGTAAAAAGCCTCGACTACATGGTTTTATTTGCAAACTTGCATTTCTGGTATTTATGTTTTATGGTTCTTTGATCCAGAGTGGGACAACTCCAGAGTTGACCACATATCTTTGAAAGTCTGGACAGAGCTCCAGCATGATCTAAACCGGTAACTTCTATCAAACCCGGAATTATTATTGGGTCTATCACAAAGGCTCCCTCAGAAAATTGCAAATTTCGCCGGATTAAGAATATCAAGCATACTTGATGGCAGGACATATTTTCAGTGTTATCTATGCAGAAGCAGATAATATGCAGGATAAACCATATCAAACCAGATTTAAATTGGCAACGTCACAGTAAAAAGTTGGAGCAGCCAGATCAAGACGAAACAATGTTTTATGCTATCCTATTACAAGGCATAGCAAGCCTGGACGGATTAAAGACTGTCCAGCAAAATGAGACTGCAACTACAAAGGTACACTATGGTCTACGCCTCCTCCTGCTGCGACGGCTAGGGATCAACTTGTTCCGGAGTCTCTTCCTCTTCTTGAAGCGGTTGGAAGTCAGGGATGCACCAATCAATTTTTGTTAAAGCACGGAAGTACATCTCTTCCGTGATAAGTTCAGACGGATCAATATATGGGGCGAAAGTATGAGGACGCACTGGTGGGATTAGATTCACGGTATCATAAACCGGCCGCTCCACCCGCTCATTCTGTAAATCATACCCCGGATGATACCTGGACAAATCTGATTCGGCAGCAAGCTTGCTAGCAAGTGGACGCATATCCTTAGTCAAAGCGTGAAGATCTTTTGCAGTGAAAGCTGATCCGTCTTCTTTGGTGCTGGGATACCCATTCAAAGCTTCTTCCGGATCAAAATCTGGAACCCACGCTTTGGCTCTGGTAAGTGCCATGAGAGAACCGGCTCGGGCAGCAGACTTCTTCACTTCCTCCAAGCGTACTGGCAAGACAGAAAGTTTCTCAAGTGTGCCTTGGATAGTGGTGGGGGCCAGTTTATTGAAGGACATTGCGCTGATGATCCTTTGAGCGCGGGAATACAGTTTTTCGACCAGAGTATAAGTCGCCTTGAGTTTCTTCCATAAGTCATCCCCAAGATGGGTGACACGGCGCCCTGCATATGATTATCACAGTTAAACCGGAACGGATTAAAGATTGCAAAGATGAAAGCAGGAGTACAGATTAAGTACTTACCGAAGACAGCAGAAGTCATGAGTTCTATTTGCCACTTTAAACCGGTTAACTCTTCAGTCACCGGATTAAGGTCTTCCTCAGCATCCTTTGCCCTTTGTTCCAGATCCTTCTTTTGTACTTCAAAGGCCGTCCGCTCCTCTTCAAAAAATTTCTTCAGCTGTTCAGCGGTAGTTAAGCTCAGCGCCAATTCTTTTTTGGCCTTAGCAGCGGCAGACTCAGTTTCAGCCAGTCTGTTCCGGAGTTCAGTGATTTCTTCAGCCCTCCGGTTTAAATCAGCCTGCAAAGAAAATCAAGTGGAATAAGAGCAAAATTCATACAAGTCTCAAGCACATAATTAAATTATATACTTGACACTTGGGGGCTAATGGACGATTGAAGTATCAAGGAGTTACAATTCAAAACAAGTCTCAAGCACACAAACAAGTTGTCTACTTGACACTTGGGGGCTAATGCATAGTTGAAACATCAAAGAATTCAAACAAGTCCCAGGCACATAAACCGAATTATGCCCCTGGCACTTGGGGGCTAATGTAAGATCATCTGCTCAAACAGGAAGTATCGGTTCACCTTCTAAATGCAGCTAAACCGGAACTTGGGGGCTACCATGGTATGGACAGAAACACAACAAAGGTAAAACAAAGACAAGGGACTTACCTCGTATTTTTCTTTCATCATGCTGATTAAGCCCGCTTCATAGTCCTGGCCGGTGTGAAGCCGGTTCAAATACCCGGAATAGAGCTCTTGGGCACTCAGCTCGACGAAACCAGACAACTCCGTGCTCCATTTACCCTTCTCTTGATGGTTTTTCTCCGCTTTAGTTGTGTGCTTAGCTAAAACAGTGGGCTCAGCAGGCGCGGTGTAGGCTGTACCAGTTACTTGAACCTTTGGAGAAGGAGCAGTTGCCGGTGGAGGAGTAGCAGTGTGAACCAGGCTAGCAGGAGTCGGGTTAGTCTGAGGAGGATTGGCCCGAGAAGGACTCGCCGGTTCATGGATGTTTTCAATATTGGGATTTTCAGGAGCGATGGTATAAGTGTGATCCATGGGAGCAGGATCTTCAAGCGGAACTGTAGGCTCATTCTCCGGAGGGATGGCGGTGTCCGGATCAGCCGCCGGATCATCAGTGGCAGTTTCAGCGGCCGTTTTGTTGGCTTTGGCCCTTTTCCTAGGCTTAGGCTTGCTGAAAGGAGTTAAGAAATAAATCAGAGTCACAGAAATAAGTGCAATCATAAACTGGATAAGATAAAAGATTTACCCTAGGACAGTTTTCAAGACTGGGACTTGTGTGGCAGTGGATTCGCCAAAGGAAGATAAGGGAGTCTCCTGAGAATTAGGGTCAGACGGTTTAAGCGGTTTGCGTATAAGCCCGGCCTTGGGATGAAGGAGAGTTGGAGAGAGTATAACCTCAGAGCGGCGCCTCCGAGCCGTAGTAAGAGATATTCCGGACGATTCAACTGCAAGGCCGCTATGGCGGGTAGTCCGGCGAAGGGCTTCATGTTGCTGTTTCTTCAAAAGAAAATTGGGGTCCAATTGAGCATAAGGGTGAGAAAACTGATATTTCCAGACTGTCCGACGAATTTTTGGTGGAGGTGGTTCTGAATCTGAAGAAAGAATAGTTACCTTAATTTCTGCCGGTTTATCTCCTTCAGCCAACTCCTGTGAAAAGATACCGTTAACACAAATCTGGATAAAAGTGAACAAGTCATAGCCGGATTAACTCATACATCAGAGTCCGGATCGTCATCTTCAGCATGTGAACCAGAGCCAGTAGCCGCCTTTTTCTTCTTGATAGCGTAAGTTTTCCGGCGTGGCTGTTTTCCAGCCTTCTCCTGAGGTTTCCTCTTCCAAAAAGGATCATCAGCCTGTTCAAAAGGTGAAAGATAATTGACAGAACGATTTAAAGGAACGGATTACAAACATACAGAAGAGAGTAAGACTTACTGCAGGCAGCTTGTTTTTCTTATAATATGGATCCAATCCGGTTTGGCTACATTCTTCTAAGGAGACATTGAGCATCTTCTTAGCAGACTCAATGACTTCCGATTCAAAAAGTTTGTCCTTGGAAAAACATTGAGGATCATCCGGTTTACCAGAATATTTACACATCAGACTCGGGCATGGACTCAGAGGAAGGATACTCCAAGAAAGCCAGCAACACATAAAATCAACCCCGGTTAATCCGTTGGCCATAAAGGCCTTCAACTTGGCGAGTTGAGAAGCAAATCGAGGCCGTTCTGAAGAGCTGAGACGCTGCGGCAGAGGGTGATCTTCAGGAAGACGGTATTCACGATATCCGGCAGTGGGTTCTCTCCCTCGGGTGACGTGTCAATACAATAAAACCAAGACTTATTCCATTCTTTGGGGTGTGTGTGGAGAGCGGCATGAGGAAAGACCATGTCTCTTCTCTTCTGAATACTGACCCCGCCTAGTTCTTGATGAGGTCCGCCGGTAAACTCAGTTCACCGGTTCAAATGAAAAAAGTCCCGGAATAAGTCGACGGATGGCTCCTCTTGCAAATACACCTCTGAGAAAACTTGAAAGTCGCAGATATTTGAAATGGAGTTTGGACGTATGTCCTGAGGGTGAAGTTGAAAAGCGGCAAGTACGTCCCGGAAGAATTTTGAACCGGGAGGAGAAAAACCTCGGGCCATGTGATCAAAGAAGACAATAACTTCCCCTTCTCTGGGAGTAGGAGGACATTCATCTCCTGGGGCCCGCCATTTTAGGACTGATTGAGGGCCCAGAGTACCAACAGCAGCCGCATTGATTAAATCTTCTTCCGTAACGACGGAAGGGACCCAGTTGCAAGAGACAAACTGTTTGGCAGACATAATAGCAGAGGGAAAGTGCTGAAAAAGACGAAGCATAAAAACCGGATTATTCAAAGACAGATATATAAACCGGATTGCATATGCAAAGTCATACCGACGGTTTAGACAAGGGACTAATGACATTGCTAACCCGGAAGTAAACAGGGAACGCATTACTACCGGTTCATGATAACAAAAGAGAGGAGCTAAACCGTCGCGTTCGTCATTGAATTATTACAGAAGCAACATATGACTGGTTAAACCGGAGAATATTTTACAGATCTACAAGGATGAAGAAACAAGTTTTTGCAGACAGCTAAATTAAAACAGATCTGAGCGCCCAGGAAAAAGAAAAACAAATGCAAGACCATTACAGAAAGAACTACGGGGATCTTATACGGAGTGGACAAATCTAAAGATTGAATCTAAACGCTCAAATCTAAGCATACGACAGCGGAACAGAAGCAAGTTTTAAGGGCAAGATCTAAAGGCTGAAGCTACTTCGAACTTGGTGCCTAGGATGAACAGATGAAGCTTTCTCCTAGGTTTAATAGCGGAGGTGCGAGAAGAACCCTAAAGCTACAGATCTATAGCAAAGGAGAAAGGGTTACCTGAGGCTGCAGGAGATTGGGACGGAGTTATCTGGTCACCTTCGGGTTGATGCGGCGGCCGGACTTGCTGGCGACGACGAGCTTGACGGACGACGAGCTTGACGGACGACGGCGGAGGTTTGAGCTCGGGCGGCAGAGGAAGAAGACGAGCGGAAGGAGAATGAGGAAGAGTGGCAGCAGTATTTATAAAGGGGCAGAGAACAAAACGGCAGGCGCGAGATTTGAGGAAGCAGAAGATTGGATAAAGATTTCCTGTCGCCTCGATTCTCGGGATAGCCTTTAAACAAAGAGGATGAATAGATCTAACTTTTTTTGTGGCTTTTCCTTGGACAATAGGTAAGAAAATAAATCTAATCTAGGAATAACTGGAAATTCTCACCGAGCAACCTGAAAACTGATACCACTTGATAGAGGCGAGGGGCCCGATCTTTCGATGAGATGATAACTATCAATTTGGTGGAGACGACTTTGACGATACGACTACTAACGTGCACGACGTTGCGCCTTAGCAATCGCTAAACCAATCTCCAGGGGTTACTGACAATGCCAGAAGCACGATCAGCCTGACCACGAAGGTCTATTCCTGCATGCAATCGAAGAACAAGCAAGAATATGATAAAGCAATCTGAATATTGCAAATATAAATGATGTATTGATAAAGATGGGGATCCGTAAGCGGTCTTGATCTGGTCGTTGGACACAAACGAAGTACACGAAGTTGCAATGGCTAACTTTTGACTAAACAAATCCCAAAGAAAAAGCTACTAGATGGATCTACTTATATAGGAACAAGGGGTGACGGCCAATGAGGTGGAAGGACGTCCCAAGGCAGCCTAAAACTAACCTAGGTCGTTGATGGATTCTCGCCCCTCGTTGGTTACCCCAAGTGGAAGGTTGAGATGTAGCGTAGCGGCAAATTTCCCTTGGCAAAGATACCAAGGATCGAATCCCGTAAGACTCCGAGGGTCGACAAGTAGGTGTCAAAGGCGCCAGAAACTTAGCGGTTGACGGGACCTGCACACAGATACAGATAACTTTGCTCCCAACGAGTACAGAGAGGTTGTCAATCCCTCCGGCCTTGTTGTTTACAAAGGATCAAACACAAGAGATAATAATGATAGCTATGACTGCAACTAGGAAATAAAAACAGGAAGTAAATAGAAGGTGTGATCAGCGGTGGTAATATGGACCGGGGTCCCATGATGTTCACTAGTGATGTCTCTCTCCCAAAAGACGATAAAACAGCAAAGCGAGGTAAACAAATTATAGCTGGGCAATTGACAGGATTATGTGCGCAAACCAATGCTAACTATGCTGCAAAGAAAGGTAGAGGCTCAAAAGCATGGGCGGTACGCCAAGGCAATTAGACTGAAATCCATCTGCATCTACTACTAATCATTCACCTTGAGATATCTATCCAGAACATCTCGCTGGTATTAAGTTGCGAATCCCACCCTGTCGGGGGAAACTGTCCTCCCACGAGCACCTATGGGACCGGAGCCCCTTCTACGTTGCGGTAAGGGAGCGGAGGGAGCACGAAGAGCAGATCGAGGGACACACGCGGGCAGTTTACCCAGGTTCGGGCCGCGCGGACGCGTAAAACCCTACTCCTGCCTTGGTTGTATTGTGCTCGGGAGCTTGAAGCGCTACAGTACTAGCTACACCGAGCGAGAGAGTTTCTTAGGTTCCGAACCCCCTCTACGTTGTGCATGGGCCTCCTTTTATAGCTCAATGGGGTCACCGACAGGTGTCAACGTAGAGGAGGGTAAAAGTGTAATTTTGGTGGTAGTTGTAACATTGCGGGAATAGTGCGTGAACAGCGGATGAACAGTGGTCTTCACCTAACTTTGACAGTGGGGGACAAGGGCATTAAATGCCCGTCGCCGTCGACCCCAAAAGTGTCCGTCCATGCTTCTCCGTTCGCCACGGCGGTAGCCTCGTCACCATGGCTTGCCACCGTGTGCCCCAGGCTGCACAGCCGTCCGCCACGCGTCCCTGGAAGGGTCCCAGGGCGACGCATGGGCAGATGAGCTGGAGCGTGGGCACACAGCGTGGGTTTCCCCGGCAAGCACCTTGCCGGGGTCCTGATCTTGCCGGGCCCGGAAGCTTGTCGCTCTCCGGGCCCCTGCCGGGGCGCATGATGCGCCGAGGCATTTCTTGGGATATGTGTTCCTTGGTCTTCCTGGCAAGCCCCACTTGCCAGGGTCTTGTGTTAAAGCAATAACCTTGAGCCTGGTGCGGCCTTCCCGGCAAGCTCCACTTGCCGGGGCCTTGATCTTCTGACTTGTATACTTTGTTCTTGAATGGCTTCATAAGGACCGGAAAGGTATCCGGCGAGCACGTGGTAAACCCTACCGCGGGAAGCTGCTACTGCCCGTGCACAAGTTGGGGTACTAAGGTACCCCTATCTTAGTACACCGACATGAGCCCCCGGGCCTGGGCTACACACGGTGCCGAGCGCTGTTGGGCCAGGCCCAAAACAGTGCACGGGCACGCGCGGCCCACGGCAAGCCGTATGAACTTCTGCATCCGCCGCATCCCTCCCTAACGGCACGCGTCGATTGCGGCGTCGTGGGAGAGATCGTGGCATGTTCTTTAATGGGAAATGCGGAGCGTCCCCCACTTCCCCCTTAAAAGCAGAGGAAGTAGGGGCAGTTCCCTCCTTCGTCTTCATTGCGTCTTAACTCTCCAAAAACCCCCGCTGCTTCTCACCTCCACCCCTCCTCCGCCGTCTTCCGCATCCGCGGTGCCGTCGAGCTCCTCGCCTCTTCCCTCGCCGCCTCCTCCATGGCTCCGAAGAGCGACAAGGCGAAAGCGGACAAGGACAAGAAGGAGAAGTCCGAGCAGGCGGCGAAGCTGGCCGCCCTGCGGAAGAGGAGCGTGGTCTTCGCGCCGAGGCTTGGCGCGAAGGAGCTGCGGAACAAGTACTATCTGTTCTGGTCGGGGGAGACCAAAGCTCACCCCCGCACCAGAGCCTTCCCCTCCGTCGCCAAAGATCTGTTCCCCGGCGGGTACTTCTTCTTCGCTGCTTTTTTCCACTGTGGATTGTGCCCTCCGTTCTCGGAGTTCTTTTGTGATATTATGAACACATATGGCCTCCACCTCCTAGACTTTACTCCCAACGCCATCCTTACGATGGCTGTTTTCGTACACTTGTGCGAAAACTATGTTGGGATCCATCCGAACGTAGCCCTTTTCCGCCATTTCTTTATGCCTAGAGTAGAGGCTGGCGCTCCCCTTTCCGGCGGCATCTCCTGGATCTTCCGGCTGAACAAGAAGGATTCATACCTGAAGGGAGAACTCCGCGGCAAGTGGGAAGAATGGCGTGCAGATTGGTGCTGGGTAGTGGAGGATAAGCCGGAGCCCTTCACCGCGCCGCGCACAACTGCCATAGTGCGCGGCAGAGATTGGAACGAATTAGCCCTGGAGGACAACAAGCTCAGCATTGCCCTCATTAGGATTATTCGTCTCCGGGTCGCCAATTTGACTATCGGAGAGGTTGGAGCAGATTTCCTCCGCCGCCGCATTGCCCCTTTACAAGAAAGGAAAAGGCCTGCCTGGGAATTTGGCAATGCGGCGGATATCATGAGGCTGCGCCCTGGATTGAACTTCAATTTCACTGCTTTGGAGCTGAAGGGGATGGTCCGAGAGCTCTTCAAGCATGACCCGGCCCACCCGGAGTGGTTTAGACCTCCCCGGGGAGTGGTGCCACTGTGCAACAGCACCGCCCGGGATTCCTTGCGCGCGATGATGCCTGCGTGCGACTCCCACGGCGTTGACCCCACTTGGATAGAGCCTCCGCCGGATGCAGTGCTGAGCTTTTTCGACAACTTGGTCGAGACGCCCAAGAACACCGAGGAGAACAGGGGCCTCACCCGGGCCACTACGGCTCGGGATATAGCCTACATCGCTTCTAGGATGGAGGAGGCCGCCGCAGCTGCGGCGGCGGGTGATTTTGGATACTCTATGGACGATGCAGAGGCTGCGGACGCGGCGTGCCAAGCAGAGGAGGCGGAAATCCTCAGGCTGCTCAAGCTTCCGCCCGATGAGTTTGCCGGGGTTCCTTCCTTGAGGCTTGCCGGGATAGCCGGGCTTGCCGGGGTGAGCGAGGCCGCCGGAGGGAGCGAGGTCGCCGGAGGGAGCGGAGCCGCTGGAGGGAGCGAGGCCGCCGGGCAAGGTGCTGGGTCCAGCGGGCCTGCCGGGGAGGAGGAGGAGGACGTCGAGGCTGATGAAGATACTGGTGGATCTCTGGGACTTGACGACGATGCCTCCTCGTCCTCAGAGAACTCCCCGCCTCCGGCAAGCCCCACGCAGCAACCAAGGAAGCGCCTCCGCAAGGTGGCTACGGCGACGAGGCCACAGGCGCCTCGACAGCAGCCTGCGCGCCGGGCGACGCGCGCCGCCAAGGCGAGCCAAGTCGCGAAGGAGGCACCCCGCGCACCAGCGCCAAGCGGAGGAGGATCCTCCCGGAGCGGAACGGCTGCTACTTCTGCTCCTCGGCCCTCGGCGGCGACGGAGGCTGGGTCTTCGCAGCCCATAGCCCCGGAGACCGCCAAGCGCCCGAGGGAGCCTTCTCCTCCTGCTCCTCGCGCGGGAGCATCTCAGGTGGAGTTTGACTTCTCCGCCCTCAACTCCGACGACGAGGAAGAGGAGTAAGTACTTGCAACTTGTAATTTCTTTGACTTTGTCTTGATCTTCCTTGATGATTCTGATCTTGTTTTTGTTTTGCTTTCAGGACCCTGGCACAGCGGATGGCGAAGAGGGCCAAGATCCCTGTGGTTGAGGTCGAAGACGACTCGCCCGTCGCGACGACCGGAGACGCGCCAGCGGCAAACTTGCCGGATCAACCCGCCGCTCCGAGGAGCAGCCCCGAGCGCAGCCCCCAGCGTAAGTCTGGTTTTTATATTTCCGCTTGGCGGGCGCGCCTGAGGTTGTTGCCTGTGCTGATGTCTTGGTTATCCTGTGCAGAAGTGGAGACGCAGTCGCAGGAGCGCCCGAAGACTGCCCCCGACGAGCTACTTGCTCCACCCTCCCCGCCAAGGGTGAACTCCCCGGCAAGGGAGAACGCTCCGCCAAGGACGGGCACCCCGCCAAGGGCGGGCACCCCGCCAAGGGTGAGCAGCCCGACAAGGGTGAGCACCCCGCCAAGGGAGGGCGCGGGCGGCCCTCCGCCAGCAGGGGCCACTGCTCCACCGCCAAGGGAGAACTCCCCGGCGAGGGAGCCTGTCGTCGAAGAAGTCCGCGAAGGTATATTCTTGTAGCTTTTCCTTCTTGAACTTGCCTTTTTGGATATTTGCTTGATCTTTTCTTTTTTTCTTTTTCTTCTGCCAGATCCTCCTGCACCGGAGCGGATGGAGACGGAGACCGCCGGCGAGGAGGGCGCGCACGGTGACGGCGGCAACGCCACTGCCACTGAGGGCATGGCTGGAGCCGACGAGCCTGCCGCTGGAGAGACCGCCCCGACCGCAGACGCTGTGGCTGAGGGAGGAACCGGCGACCACACTGCTGGCCCGGAGGCAGCAGGAGCGTCAAGCGCTGCACCGGCCGCCGACCCCTCCACCTCCACAGAGCGGTCGGGCGTTTATCTTGAGGCCCCCAACGGGATCTTTATACAAGTCCCGTGGGCGTCCTCGTCGCGAGCCCCCATGGAGGGAGAGACCTACGACGGAGAGGTCCTCGCCTCCGCGGGGTTGAAGGTCGTTGAAGCGCTTGGCGGTGATGACGAGCCCGAAGAGGAGAAGCTACTTCGCCGGCTCCTGGCCCTGTACCGGGCCAGGCAGGCGAAGCTGGAGTCCCGGGAAGCTCTTGCCGCCAAGGCTGGAGTTGATCTGGATAAGCGCGCTGCGGAGCTCCGCGCCGCCAACCAGGCAGCCCTCCGCAACTTGGTGGAGGAGCGGGAAGAGCTTGCCGGGGAGCAGCAAGCCTTCCTCCTGGAGAAGGCTGAGGCAGAAGAGCGGCAGCGGCTGGCCGCCGAGGAGCTGTCTCGGCGGGAGGGGGCGCTCAACCAGCGGAAGGTCGAGCTCGACGCCCATGACGACGAACTCACCGCCTGGGAGCAGGCCATCGGCGGGGCTTTGAAGGAGGCAAAGGATGCTGCTGCCGCCGCGGAGACTGCCAAGAGGGACCTGGAGCTTAAGGTGGAGCAGCTGGAGCGGTACCTGAAGGCGAGCGAGGACAGAGTCACCGCGCTCAATGTGGAGCGGGAGAAAGATGCCCACACTAACTCTGACTTGCAGGTACGTCTCTCCAAGAAAGGCGACGAGCTCACTGCCGCCAAGGATTCAATTGCTGACTTAGAGTTGAAGGTCTCCACTTTGACTGATTCGCTCGACGCCGCCCGGGACCGCGAGACGAAGCTGAAGGACGAGCTCCGCAAGGAGCGGAACTTGGTGGAGAGCGCCGCCGTCTCAGCGAACAACTTCAGTAGGGCGGTAGAGCAATGGACCGACGAGCTGGTCACCTCCGCTGCCAGCATTGATAAGGAGATGATGGCGCTGAGGGCGGAGCACCTCGTGTATTCTCCCGACGAGGGCCTCCCCCACAGCGCCAAGTTAAGTCTCTTCTTCAGGGGAATCGCGCCGGCGCTTGCACGGCTGCGGGAGAAGCTCCCCGTGCAGCTGGCCGACGAGTCACGTCGGCTCTGTGCGGGCACTCTGGAGCGCGTCTTGACGAAGATCGTCTACCGCAACCCTGGCATCAACCTCGTCAACGTCCTCCGCTCCTTGCCGGACGACGCTGACCAAGAGGCGTTGAAGGCGCAGGTCGCCCACATCGTCGCCAAGGTGAACAAAGTCACGAGGCGTGAAGGCGACCGCGTAGATTAGATTTCTTTCTTTCTGTTTCCTTTGCCGCTGCAAAGTATGTTATGGACATGAATCAATTAGTTATTGTGGCAAGTTATCTTTGTAATATACAATCTTATTTTGATCAGTCAATGCAGTGTTATCTCCCTTGCTTTTGGTCCTCTACTTTGTATGCTTTCTACCTTACGCTTTCAGGGGACTTGCCGGCAAGGGGCCCTTGCCGCGAGCGCTGAGTGCTGGACTCTTAGCAGCCTGCTGGCAAAGGCCCTACCGGCAAGAAACCTTGCCGCAGCTAGTCGCAGCGCGCTTAGCTTGCTGAGCGAACTCGAAAACGAAGTAAGGGCGCGACACTTGTCGCAGCTCACTTAAGTCATTGAGCGTGCTCGAAAACAAAGTAAGGGTGCGGCTAGCCACGGGTAGGTTCCTCCGCGCACAGGTTTTCCATACAAAGTGTGGTTGTTCAAGGAAGACAACTAAAATTTAAAAACTTGAACTGCTCAAATTCTGGTAACTTAGCTTTCATAGTTCGTTTGTTCCCCGGCAAAGCTTCTCTTTCTTGAACAGCACTTGGTTCATCCTCCACTTCCTTCCCCGCCGGCAAACTTGTGCGCGAGGAATGTTCCTTCTGCTTAAGAGGGAAAGAAAAAGAGAAGGGAAAACAAGTATAGGGCTTCTTGGCCCGTTAATGCTTACCGGAGATGTGGGTTGCACAAGATGCCAAACAATACATGCAAATAACAAAAAAGCATGGAAATGGCAAATAGTGCGAAACACAAAAGCTTTACTGATGCACGGGATCTGCGCCCGGCTTTGTACAAAGGTTTACATGCAACAGCGGCAAGACTTGTACAAAAGGTGGTTGCCGGAGCGGATCACGGCAACCGCGCCTTATGGGTGAAACTTGCGAAGATGCTCTATGTTCCA
>LR738713.1:279202078-279253879 GCA_902687465.1 Secale cereale | reverse complement strand
AGATACGTTTTGGACGTATCAGTCGTACAAGGCTCATGGGCCCAAGTGGAGGTGATGCAACACCTTTGGACTTGTAGTTTGACTCGGATTCTGCTGGAGTGTCAGATTGTTTCGTCGATATCTTAACGCTCCGGACGAATTTGAAGGTGAATCCAATTGGGTTGGAAAGTGTACGAAATCTAGTTTTCAACGAAAAAAGAAACACCCAATTAGGAGTCCGTATGAAGGAGTTCTTGCCGTTTTGAGTCAGGTATGTCTGTGCAGTCCGAATCTGGATGCAAAACGTGAGAGACTTAGACTCTATCTTCTCTTGGCCCAAAAGTGACGTGAGAGAACTTTTTGAACAGCACCTAAACTTCTCTTTTTCCCTTATATTCATATGTGGATTGTACAAATGTCTCATACACCTGGAATTAGACATGGCACAAAAGTCTGTGAAGTATTTTTGTCCTGAATGACATAAATAAATTGTTGCATAGTTTGCATTAGAGATCACCTCACAAATATACATGTATGCAATATTTTTGGTCGTATCCAAGGTAGTCATGTCCTCATCACTCTTCCTCAAGTACTCCTCTTCTTCTCTCGTTTCACGGCACTCAGTCAAGCTCGCCCCCCGACGGCTCGACCCCTTCGTAACAAAACCCTATACTTTAAATGATATTGGGAGTACACCAAACTACACTGCAGAATTCCAGACTGAAGCTTTATATCTAGCATATCATATCTCATGTATGTGTTCTTTCCATATTTCAAAATGCAGGAATACACTGCAACTCTGCAGCACACAACACCATGTATTTGTTCTATTATGCTACACTGCCATTTACTCTTTACATGGCCTTCTATTCAGCAATAACTAAACCGTGCACGAAAGAACTGAATTCCTTTTGATTCATAACATGGCAATCCCATGTAAAGCTTGCATACTAAGATAAAAAAAAGCAAGCAATCAACCACCTTAATTAATTAGCAGGACCTTGATCCGACGCTTAGAAGCTTGCATACTGCGATAAAAACAAAGTCAACGAGCATGTTGTATGCACAAGTAGCAAGCAAACAACCAGTTTAATTAATTAGTAGGACATCCATGGCTAATAATGGTTGAAAGTACAAACAATTGTTGAACCATTTGTTATTAATTTGAGGAACCTGGTTCAGTGATCAACCTTGGAAAACCCTGACATACTGTTACATATAGGAAAACCATGGGAAATAACATACTCAAAAATATTCATAGATGAGGCCCAATATGGAAAACCAAAGGTGACATAAAAATGAGAATGGAAAATGCTCTCTAAAGTCTAAACTAAACTAAATAACCCCCACCAATTCTGCTCCATGAACATTTTGCAAGAGAACCAATTCATGCCATAATAGTATGCACCTACAAATTGCTTCTTCCTCTTCTTCGTATGCACCTACAAATTGCTTCTTCCTCTTCTTCTACCACCTGGAGGAAGTAGATAGTGATCCTTATAAAAATTACCATAATTTATCAAGAAATAAACATTAATAAATAAACGTAAATAGAAGGTATGTTAACACAATCATAAAATGAAAGGCATGGTTCTTCATTTATCTTTTCTCTGCTTTGCTCCTCGTGTCGTCTTCCTATATTGCCTCACCCCCATCCATTGTTGTTGTGTCATCACATTCCTCCTACCAAAAATAGCTTACCTAGTGACAAATATGCTTTCACAGCCAAATAGAGTAGTCTTTTTCTCTGCCATTTTGGTCATTACCCCTCGTTATTCTTCTCACTAAGCATCACTTTGAAGTGAAATTTTCACCCTTCCCATCGCCATCAGCTACCACAACATATCGATACAAGTGCATTGGGATCAACAAAAGTGAAAAAATGAACATAAAGAGAAAATTAAAGCAATAAATTATACCTTCTGCATGAAACATATTAGTACTTATGCATCTCATGACCGACAAATAACATATATGAGTCTATAGAGATATGGTTTTCATTGTCCAGCCTTAACCTGAATAATTGTTGAAGAACATAATTCTATCTATCTGATACAACGATGAGACCAACAACTGATTTAATGCCTCGGTACTGAGGGAACAAAACACAAACATGTAATCTGAGAAGAGTATTTTTTACAGAGGCATGCAGGCATTGACATATAGGGGAAAACGTCAATGACTAAACATTCCTAGCAGGATTTCTAGCTATACTCTTGCAATGTTGGAAGTGGGTGTTGAATGAAACATATACACTGTCTCATAAACTTATTCGCTTTTTTTTCAAGCATTTACCTTCATTGCTCCTCTCATTAGCTACTTGTCGGCGTTGTGGGAACCAGGGTACCCAGACTTGCCTGTTTGCGGCCCATGACGTGGCTCCTTCACCCACATGGTACGGCCCATCTTCATCATCGACACTCAAGACCCTCGCGAGGGGCTAAGCCTCGTGAGGCGAACGACACCAAGACCTTTGGAAGGAGTAGTCTCACTAGGCTGGCTCCCGAGGAGCGGAGATCTCTATGCAAGCCCCCACCTCGTGAGGTTCGGGTGACGCAAGCCATGACAACCAAGGCCAGGCGAGCGCCAGCGGGCGCAGGACGACATGTTTCCTTTTTGGTGCTAAAGAGGCAAGCGCAGGCGCGGAGTCTCGAGGAATCAACCAAAGGTTTCCATTTCCATGCAACAAGACCAGGATCGCCAAGACAGCAAGACGGAGGTCATCACTGAGCCCAGCCTGGTGTCATCAGAAGCTTTGCAGGCGAAGACCACCTTTAGTTAGGATAAGATGTACTAGTTGTCTCCCTTCAAATTTGGCCATTGTGCGATCTCTTCTCGCCTACATTTTGGGGGAAGAGGACCAAGGCCATTATAAATATAGCTTAGCCACCACATCGAATGGGACAGATCATTCAGACCACCCTCACCACCACGCAAGCAAGAACAGACCTCATGAGGTTTTCAACCACTATACTAGTTCTTCCTTAGCCCACCTTGAGGCAAACCACCACATTTTAGGAGTAGGGCCACTCACCGATAGGTGGCCTGAACCTAGTTAAACTTCCCTGTGTCGTTTTCCTTCTTGTTCCTCGAGCTAGTTCATAGAGACGGCAAGTAGGCAGATAGGGGAAGTTGAGTTCCTCGCGCGTACCCCAGTGTTCAAACTTTCAAGGGTTTTGCGGAGCCCTGAATCCGACATTTGACGCGCCAGGTATGGGTGCGTCGGAGTCTCTCTTCTTCCGACCGGTTCGCCATCGCCTAACCGTCTCCATCTCGGATGCTCGTCGAATTCATGCTGAGCGCCGGCCTGCCCTCGCCGCCCCCGTGGCTCAAACTGCGCCTCCAGGCGACGACATCCCCCGTCGTTGTCCATCATCGGCGGCAGATGCTGCCACCGGCCCCGCTGCCCGAGAACAGCAAGATTCGTCGCTCCCGCTCTCCGCACGATGCGACGGCTGCACTTCAACCCCGTCACTGGCTCCAGTGGCTACTTCGTCCTCCCACGCCCGTCGTGGGCCGGCGAACTCGCAAGCCGCGCTGCTCATGGCGCGTGAGCTTCTACATTACCTCCCGTCCGACGACCTCTACGAGGAATGGCTGGACCGCATCGCCGAGCTCGTCAGCGCCGCGGGAAAAGTTTCAGCATCGCCCCGCTCGCCTCCTCCACCACCTCAGGTGGGCGATCTAGCCCACGACGCTCCTCCTCCACCTCTCCGGTGAGACGTCGTCTCCAAGCCAAGACGAAAGGCTCCCCAGTGCGACCAGCCCCGCATGGCACCTACGCACGACAAAGAAAGCTGCCAGGTGCTGCCACGACCCCAAGGTGAGGCGCGTGCACTCCCATCGCCGCCTCATCAAGGTCGCGCGCTGCCTCCCGTAGCATCACGTGAGCACCCTGATCAAGTTCCACCTCAACGGCGGGCATCCAGAGGCGCGGTAGGCTACCGAGCGTTCACCCCGGAGCTGCGACACATCGTTTGGCCCGGCAGGTTCAAGCTAGACTTGCCTCCACGCTACGATGAAACACCCGACCCCGCTGAGTTCCTGCAGCTTTACGAGCTGAGCAATGAGACGGCCAGTGGCGACGAGAAGATTATGGCCAATTGGTTCCCCATGGCTCTCAAGGATGGCGCGCGCTCGTGGCTCCTGAACCTTCCAGCGGAGTCGATTTCCTCCCGGGAGGAGCTGCGTGCGTGGTTCATCTCCAACTTCGAATGGACTCATGACAGCGCCCCTACGATAGGTGACCTGCGGCATATCAAGTAGCAGCCGGAGGAAACCTTGCACAAGTACATCCAGTGTTTTACCAATGTCCACATCAAAATTCCCAAGGTGTCAGCCAAGGCCATCATCTCTGCGTTCACTGATGGCGTACGGGATGTCAGGATGAAGGAGGAGCTCGCCATTCATGAGGACATGTGCTCGGCTCTGGAGACGTTCAACATGGCAGTGAAGTGTGCAAGGGCGAAAGAGGGTCGCCTCTCGCTCGTCGAACTCCCTGAGGCTGACCTAGAAGACAAGAAGGCCAAGACCGAGGAAGCCAAGCGCAAGGGACTTGTTGTGCTCGCGGCTGAGCCCGAGATAAAGCGCGGGTGCGACTACCCCGAGTCCTCCAAGGGCAGCCGCCCGTTCTGTGTTTTCCAAAACGTGCACAACCACAATACCAACGTATGCCAGGAGCTCAGGGTCATCCGCGACGGGCGTCTTGGCCATCACACCGAGCGTGGCGACTGAGGCTACGGCCGCTGAGGTGGTTGAGGTGGAGGACTCTAGGAGAACCTTGACTCTCTCCAAGGTTGGCGCAATCAACCTCGCGAGGACCACTGGCAGGGCCAGCCTTGTGAGGGTCCTTGGAGGGACCAGCCTCATGAGGGTCCGTGGAGGGAACAGCCTCATGAGGACCGTCCACAGGGAAACGTTGGCCTTCCTCCACTGCCACCACCACCAAGAAGGAACGAGGACCGCAACCAAGATGATGGGGCTGGGGGCTTCCAAAAGCCTCGTGCCATCGCTTGCAACTTGGGTGGCACTCAGGCCCCAACATCCCATCACATCTTCAAGAAGTTTGCTCGTGAGGTGAATACAATCCTCCCCAAGTTCGAGGCAACCCGTCCGCTCAAGTGGTCCAAGTACGCCGTCACCTTCAACTCAGCTCATCAGCTCAAGTGCGCGGCTTTGGCCGGTGCCCTCCCGCTAATCTGCTCGCCTACAATCAACAACATGCTCGTCACCAAGACACTCATCGATGGCGGAGTAGGACTCAACGTCCTCTCCGTCGAGACCTTCAACACGCTCCAAGTGCCATATGTTCAGCTTCAGCCTACCAGGGCCTTTTCAGGTGTGACTGGCGGCTCGACCACCCCGATAGGGCAGATCCGCCTCCCTATCACCTTTGGTGACCGCAACAACTACCACACCGAGCTCATCAACTTCGACGTCACCCACATCCGTCTCCCGTACAATGCCATCCTTGGGTACCTGGCCTTGGCCATGTTCATGGCGGCGACCCACCATGGCTACAACGTCCTCAAGATGCCAGGAAGCGGCGGCATCATCACGGTCGCCTGCAATGAGAAAGATGCGGTGTGCTCCCTCGAGCGCGTCTACCAAGATGCAGCAGTTGAGAACTCAGATGCCGAGGGCTTTGCCTACCCACCCGAGACTATCCCAAAGAAGAAGAAGCAGTTGCTCACCCTGGGGCCTCCAGAGGGCGGAGTGCCCAACAGCCATGCCTCAGGACCTGCGCCCGCGGACGGGGCGCCTTCCCCTCTCGCATAGGAAGGCGTGCCCGGCGCCCATCTTAGGCTGGACTCGGGGGCTCTCCTCTGGGAGGCCTCCGACCTGGCCAACGTCATGAGGGAGGCGCTCGGGCACCATGTGTAGGCGTGTTTCAACGCGCGCTTCCGCGAGACGAGAACGGGGCGCGAGGCGCCAAGTGTTCAGGAGTTTGTTACCAAGGCAATCAAGGTTCTTCAGGAGGCAAGGGCGATGCGAGGCGAGCGTCGTCCTGCGCCACCAAGCACCGCTCCCTCCACCAACGGGGGCAGGGGATGCGAGTCTGCGTCAACATCTCGGGGATCAACAGAGCCATGACTCAAGAGCGTTTATGGCCATCCCGAGTGGGCCGGTGCGAGGGTCCCCCACATAGCTATGTTTGCATGCCTTTTGGCCTGCCGAACAGCGGTGCCCTGCTCCAGCGCCACATGAGGAGCATCCTGGCAGCTCGCGAGGCCAAGCACAAGGAGATCCTGGCGGAGGAAGCTCTGATACTTCATGAGCCTCGTGGGCCACAGGAGCCTCGCGAGGTTCAGGGGCCAGACGAATCATGAGGAGCGACGTCAACGACGTACATCTTCAGCTACCCGAACACTTCTCTCGCAATGGAGCCAGGTGACACTTTTCACTTTGTCCAGTTGGGGGCGCCCCTCGGGCTGCATCATCCCCAAGCCGTGTGGGCCCATTCCTATGGCGTGTATCGTTTTGGCATCTATTAGAACTTGCATCACCTTAAACCACATCATGATTATCGCCTGTTCACCTGGTGCCCCGACACCCGCCGTGGCTCCCGCGCGTTACCAACCTGCCAGTTGCTCGTTCCAAGGAATCGCTGGCACGATACATGTGCTCGGGTATGACCCTACAACGCCAAAAAACCTGAGAGACCGAGCTCTGACTCATGGCCAGCCCTGCGCACATCACCTCACCGGGTCCTTAGTGCCTTCGCGTGCTAATCGAAAGATCAACGACAGCAACGCAAGCGCTGCCGCGTACTATGACCACTTTCTCAGATTGACTCGCATGGACCTTTGGAGACAGGCTAGGGTGTCCTTGCCGGCCCCTCCCCTCGACGCGCCCCGCTTGCATGTTAAAGGGGGGCTCCTGAGCATCGCGCCTCAGGGGCTCCTGAGCATCACGTCTCAAGGGCTCTTACCGGACCTCGGGCCACTCATCTCCTGGCCTTGACCACGGCATCGTGACCTGACATACCAGCGACGGCTGAAGCCTGCCTGGGGACTGGGTCCTATCAGCGCAGAGCACCTAGCTACCGCAAGAACAAAGAAGAACATATTGCCTTGGCGCGACACATGATCTCAGTACTAAAAGAGGAGCGGTTACATTAAGGAGAAAAAATTGCAACCTCTTACATGCCCCCATGGGGCTTAACATGATTCTGCACAGGGAAACAAAGGAAGGAAGCTCGGGGAGCCCCGGCCGGGAACATCACCGGCGAAGTTGGGCGGACGTTGTCGCCCTGCCCCGGGCACGGTGAGAGATCGGTGGCTCATAGCTGTCATCGTTGCTGATCTACGGATCGTTGTTGGACTCCAGCGATTTGCTGCCGCTGCTGGAGGAGTTGCCGACAAGGCCAAGGGAAAGTTCAGCGCCCATGGCCATGTCACGTAGATCGCCCCTCCCGGGGCATCATTCCAAGCGCTGGTCGTCCTCACTGAAGACCTTGAAGAAAAGCGTGGAGACTCTGTCGTACTCGAAGTGAATGACAGAGGCTCCTTCCGGACGGCAAGTGCGGGCGATCTCGCCCCATCCCCGAGTCATGAAGATGCCGGTCGGGGGATGACCTCAACCTCCGCCTCGGTAGCTTGGCTGCAGCACCCATCATGTAGCAACCATAGCTCGGTAGGCCCCCTTGGCGGCATCATCTTTGCGAAGAACTTCGGGAGCCGGATCCACGAAGGCAGTGGCATCGCCGTCCACACCACAAACTCCCGTGAGGTGCCATCAGCATGGGTCCCGTGGCCAACTGGCCGCTCGGCTGCGGCCGATCTCCATGGTCACAACCTAAGCGAGGGCAGACGTTGCCCTCCTGCCCAGGGCCTTGCGCGCGAGCATGCAATGGGGTTGGGAAGCCAGGTGGTGGCTAATCCAACCAAGGTCACGTCACTTCAAGCCCTTCGTCAGCGTCACGGGAGTGGCCGAGCCTCTTCTTCGGCGGGAGAGCCCAGGCTCCTCCCGAGGAGCCTTGCCCTTCTCCGCCACAAAGAACCTCATTATCGATGCCATGGACGCTTTGGCAAGATGATGAAACAAGAAGGAGGAAGGAGGATCGAGGATCAAGGAGATGGATATGAGCAGGGGCTCCACCCCTCCTCATTTATAGCAAGAAGGAGGTGAACCACCGGCCTCCATGATCGAAGGTAATGACAATCTTTTTGCATGCAACGGGATCCTGTCAAGTCAAAATGGTTGCCGAGGCAGCATGGGGAAGTGGAGACGCCCACATCCCATCCAGGCGCCACAAGTCAATCAGGTCCGCAGGCGGTTGGGGCCCACGGTGCTTCGCCCTTGCCCCTTGGCTTCGCCTCAAAGCCAAGTCCGAGCGTGCCTTGGGCCCGGGGGCTACTGTCGGCGTTCTGGGAACCAGGGTGCCAAGACTTGCCTGCATGTGGCCCTTGATGTGGCTCCTTCATTGCCCTGGTACGGACCATCTTCAGCATCGACACTCAAGACCCTCGCGAGGTGGTAAGCCTCGCAAGGCGGACGACACCAAGACCTCCGGAAGGAGCAGTCTCACTAGGCTGGCTCCCGAGGAGCGGAGATCTCTATGCAAGCCCCCACCTCATGAGGTTCGGGTGACGCAAGCCATGACGACCAAGGCCAGGCGGGCGCTAGCGGGCGTAGGACGACAGGTTTCCTCTTTGGTGCTAAAGAGGCAAGTGCAGGCGCAGAGTCCCGAGGAATCAACCAAAAGTTTCCATTTCCATGCAATAAGACCGGGATGGCCAGGACGGCAGAACGGAGGTCATCACTGAGCCCACTGTGGCGTCAGGATCAGAAGCTTTGCAGGCGAAGACCACCGTTAGTCAGGATAAGATGTACTAGTTGTCTCCCTTCAAATTTGGTCATTGTGGGATCCCTTACCGCCTACATTTTGGGGGAAGAGGACCAAGGCCACTATAAATATAGCTTAGCCACCACATAGAAGGGGACGGATCATTCAGACCACCCTCACCTCCACGCAAGCAAGAACACACCTCTCGAGGTTGTTCAACCACTTTACTAGTTCTTACTCAGCCCACCTTGAGGCAATCCACCACATTGCAGGAGTAGGGCCACTCACCGATAGGTGGCGTGAACCTGGGTAAACTGCCCTGTGTCATTTTCCTTCATGTTCCTCGAGCTAGTTCATAGAGACTCCGACTAGGCAGATAGGGGAAGTTGAGTTCTTAGCGCACACCCCAATGTTTGAACTTACAAGGGTTTTGCGAAGCCCTGAATCCGACACTATTGAATTCAGATTCAAACCAGCTTACCCAAAGCCACCGACACATAAATCGGACACCATAGTCTAGATCACTATATTCAGCATGGGCTGGTGATTCGAACTGAGCTACTCATTTAGCACGGTCCGATTCCAAGTTTCTAACCGCCAAAAATTCATTAACGTGCAACTACACATCACTACAACCTTCAAATGTTCAAATTTCATACTAATGAAGTTCGATGCAAACCTTGTCATGCTGCAAGCAACACAAGAAATTTGAAATTAATCTGATTGGAGTACCACAAATCGCAGCCCAGCATAACCAAAACTAAGAAGCAATGAAAGATCACCGGGAAAGGATTGAGGAAGAGATTGAGCCCGAGCCCGCGGCACGAAAACCTTGGCCACCAGGCGCCGGTCCTTCCGCCCCCCATCATGCAGAACCATGTTTGCGCGCTGCATAGAGGAGTCGGGTCCAGGGCCTGCGTGTCTCCTCCCAGCTCCAACAACGCATCGCTAGCATGTAATGCCCAGGATGGGACTATATCTCCTACGTGTCGAGGGACGACTTAGAGACATAACCCCATGCTGGAATGATCGCAAGTTTGGTATCTTTGCACAACTCATGTAAAAGATGGGGATGGAAAACATAAAATAGTTGGCTTACACTCGCCACGTCACACAAATGCAATACATGTCTCAATCATCATTCAATAAAACATCACTGCCCTCTAAGGGTAAAATCCAAATGACAAGATACCAAACATAATTTAAATCCACAGGTCGGATCGAATCCTAGTAGAAGTCTCCACTACTGAACATCAGGATAACGAACATAGTATCGACTACGCTCCTCGTCATACTCCCAGTCTAGCTCGGTGCCATCACCTGGATAGCTCACCATCGGACCTGCATCTGGTGTGGTGAAGTAACTGTGAGCCACAGAGGACTCAGTAATCCCGTTCCCAGGTAACAAGACTATTCAAGCCTTGGGAGAGGATAAGGCTGAAGAAAAGAATAAGTGTCTGCAGCAGCAACTAGCACTAGCTTACGTGAAAGAGTGCGAGAAGAGAAGTGCCTCGGTCGAGAGATGATCACGAAGTGATCCTAGCTAAAGCTCAACAAACTTAACCCCACCGTGTTCAACTCCCGAATCCCTATTCGGAAATTGACAGTCACGGTACACACGCTGGTAGTGTATTAGAGCAATGTGTCAAGTTATCTACAACCGGGTAGTAACAAGCTCACATCTGCCACATAACCGCGGGCACGGCTTTTGAAAGTTCATAACCCTGCAGGGGTGTTCCAACTTGACCCATTACAAGCCCACGATCTGCGGAGTCGCAACTCCAAGGTGGGAAGACCCGAGTATTCTCGGAATCCCGTGCTCAAGATACTCCGAACTAAGGTAAGGCTAATCCAGCAAATCCTCCCGGCGTGCCGACACCCTGATAGTTGCCGCGCGTATCTCGTCTCAGGCCACGACCGGATGAGACATCCTACGGGTTTTTACCAGACCTCAAGTTTCCTTGAGGTGGCCCCACAGTCTGCTCATTTCGGACCAACACTCATGTGGAGCACTGGCCCGGGGGTTGTTGATTAAGAAAGAGGGTTAATTACTCCCTATGCAAGTTTATTTAGTTATTAGGCAAATAGTACCAATGTTGGGACTTGCTGGAAAAGACTTAGCACTTAGCGGTTTATCGAGGGGGTCCCATACACCCCAACCGTGTTAGGAACGCATAATCAAGGAACATAACACCGGTTTATACGGTTCCTAACGGCATGAGTGGAACAAATCACCAAGCAAAAGGCTTAGCCTTCCACCCTTGCCAATATATAGATGATTTCATTTTAAGCATTATATATAGTGTGATATAACCCAACAAACTTCAACATGAAGCAAGCATCTTCGATCTTCACCTGCAACTAGCAATGCTATAAGAAGGGCTGAGCAAAGCGTACTTAGCCAAGCAACAGTTTGCATAGGTAGGGTGGTTAAACATGGTTCATGGTTACAAGTAGGAGGCTGACAGGAAAGACATGGGCATCGAGGCAAAACTATAGAGCGAAACTACTAGCAATAGGCGAAGATAGTAATGTTATCGGGGTTCGGTCATCTTGCCTGAAGAGTAGTCGTTCGGATCGTAAGAAGGGTCCTCGTGCTCAACCTCGTTGGTAACCTCGTGCTCGTACTCGTACTCGGTCTCAGCTTCCGGCTCTAAACAATACAATCACACAAGGCACGAATCAACAAGATGCAATGCGCACACCAAAAATGATGGATGCATGATGGATGCACTAAGGGAGCACACGGAGCACGGAAAATAGCACTCAAGCAAATCACTTCAAAACATGGTAACAATAGGAGATTATGAATCTACGCGGAAAATCAATCAAGTTTCATATAAGACTTGCTGAAATCGGGGCTACGGACTAAAAGTTATGCCCGAAACAAGAAATAGGCGAAAGCTGAAAATTACAGCAACATAGCAACTTCGGAGCACTAGAAAATTAAGCTACAGCACTCAAACACCATGGCAAAGAGCATGAACATAAAATAGACATATCCTACAGCAAATAAGTCCAAAGGTGCACTCCCAAAGGAGCCACGGATCAATAGCAACAAGCTTGGACATATTGAACTTGACAACAAAATCCTGACAGCAGAATTTTATTGAAACTTTGGAGCAAAAGATAAATATGCTACAGCCACTTAAATAAGCATGTGAGAACATTAATGGATAGCCAACAATATATACTACAAGGAACCATCAAGATCCACCCCAAAACTATCATGGTTTGACCTAGAGCGGCAAGCAAACATGGCATCGGAGAATAACAGATTACAGACTTAGTGAAAATCCACCAAGTGTTAAAACAACAGTTTCATCATGGCATCTATAAGAGCAAGTTTAAGTCACCTCGAAACTAAACATGGCAAGTGGTAAGCACCACATCAAAGTACACATGATGGTGATTCCGAAACATACAAGCATGCATCATGGAGATAAACACAACGATAGCAATGAGCTCAACAAGATGGCATCTCATAACAAGTTTATCAACTAAACAGCCACATAGCACTTTGCAACGAGGATAATCATGGCAAGATTAAATCTATCATGCAACCTAACACAAGCAACATGTAGAGCATGGCAAGACGAACACGTGGACATGTCATTTGCATCAATCGGATAAACGAGCTAAAAGTTACCACTATGCAAAGATGGCATAAAAAAACACATAGCAGCAGTTTATAATGGGATGCACTCTTGCAACAGAAAAATATGCATCTAGATGACCACAAACATGCATGGCACAATGGAATTAATCGTAGTGCTAGTCACCACGAACGTCTGGACACCTCATTTGCGCAAAACGGAGCAACACACAAGAAGTTATAACAGTTCTAAAATTGCATCAGAGAACAAAATACAGGGACTAGATCTAGGGTTTGAAGTCAACCTTCTCTCAGATCTGAAAAAAAACGGGCTCGGGCCCGCGGATCTGGATCTGGCCCAGGCGAAGTGGATCTGGTGACGGGCTGCGGCGGCTCGGCCCGCAGTGGTGACGCGGTGGCCTTCGGGCCGACGGAAGGAGGAGCGGGCCGGTCGGCCTCGGCCTGGAGGAACGGCAGCTTGGGCCCGAGGGAGCCTGGCGGCCCGCGAAGGAGCGGCGCGGCCTGGACGACTGATGCGGCCCAGGCGGGGCGGCTGGCCCGGCGTGGGATGGCGGCTGGGAGCTGGCGACGCGGGAGAGACGGGCCGGTGGCGTGGGCCTCGGGCGGCTCCGGGCCCAGGCGAGCGGTCGGCGGCGGGAGTCTGAGGGAGGCGGTGGCCTGTGGAACCCGGGCCTTCGGGCTGAAGCGGGAGGGCCTTGGTGACGGCACTGGATGGAACTGGGCCGCGGGGTGGCGATGTGGTCTAGCGGCGGAGGAACGTGATCCAGGCGGGAGGTCGGGGCGGTCGAAGGCCCAGGCGCTGCTAGGGTTGCGGCGGACGATCCGATCGGGCGAGGGGGGTTTCCCTCGATCTCCTGGCCCCCGAACGGGGAGACCGAGCGGCGGCTGCCTCGAGCGCCTGGTGGCCGGCGGCGGCTTCTTCGCTGCGGGAGGGAACTCCAAGGTGGGATTTGGATCTGGTGTGGCACGAAAATTGAGGGGAGAAGGGGCTAGAGGTAGGTGGAGGGGGTTTAGGCTGCCAAAAATGGCATGGGGGATGTTTATATAGGGTAGGTGCTAGGGTTTGAGGGATTTGGGGGGTTTTGGAGCCCTCCGATCGCGATCCGACGGATCCGATCGCGAGGGGAGTTAGGATGGGCCAAGAGGAAGGAAGTGGGCTGTTGGAGGGGTGTCTTGGGCCTCAAAGTGGAGGCACTTTGAGCCCACACGAACAACTGTTGGGGTAGCAAACGAGCTCCTAACGCGACGAGATTTGACACGCGGGTTACACACATCAATACAACAACACACGACAAAGCCTCGCGCCAAAACGGTAACGTTACACGGCCAAACACCAAAGTAGGCCTACGGGACGCCACGGACACGTGAGGGAGCTCCGGAACGCGAAACGGACAACGGGAAGGAACGCGTGGAACCGGATGCAACCGACAACACAAATGCAATGCGATGCACATGTCTACATGATATGAATGAATGCCACACACGCACACAACAAAACGACGGAAACCCGAAAGACAAAGAACCCGAAAAGGAATAGATGAAGCCGGGGATATATTATGCCCAAAAGGGAAAGTATTACATCCGGGGCATTACAAACTCTCCTCTACTACGAAAAGATCTCGTCCCGAGATCTAGGACTGAAAAAGTAAGGGTACTCGGAACGAAGATGATCTTCTCGTTCTCACGTAGCTTCTCGGTCGGTGTGTTGTGACCACTTGACTTTCAAGAATTTTATGGACTTGTTGCGGGTCTTGCGTTCTGTTTCTTCGAGAATAGCAACGGGATGCTCTCGGTAAGACAGGTCTTGTTGAAGATCAATCTCTTCAAACGGAATCATGCGTTCAGGTGCCTTGAAGCATTTGCGGAGTTGAGACACATGGAACACATCATGAACATTGGCCAAGTTGGGAGGGAGCTCAAGTTGATAGACTAGATCGCCTCTTTTGCCAAGAATCTTGAAAGGCCCGACGTATCTAGGAGCAAGCTTTCCTTTGATACCGAATCTTTGGGTGCCTTTCATCAGAGAAACACGGAGATAGACATGATCACCAATGTTCAATGCCAAATCACGATGCTTGCCGTCATAGTAGATCTTCTGACGCGACTGAGCGGCCTTGAGATTATCACGTATGACTTTGCACATCTCTTCAGCTTCTGAGATCAAGTCATTGCCAAGAAGTTGACGTTCACCTGTTTCAGACCAGTTGAGAGGGGTACGGCACTTTCTGCCATAGAGGATTTCAAACGAAGCTTTGCCTGCACTTGCTTGGTAGCTGTTGTTGTAAGAGAACTCGGCAAATGGAAGGCAGTCTTCCCATTTCATGCCAAAGGAGATGACACAGGCTCGGAGCATGTCTTCTAGAATCTGATTCACTCGCTCGACTTGACCACTAGTCTGAGGGTGAAAAGCAGTGCTGAACCTAATCTTAGTGCCCATGGCGGACTAAAAGGAGTCTCAGAACTTTGATGTGAACAAACTTCCACGGTCTGAGGATATAACTTGAGGAATTCCATGTAAAGACACAATTCTGGAAGTGTACAGCTCTTCCAATTGAGCTGCATTGATGGATTCTTTGACTGGAAGGAAGTGAGCGACTTTGGTAAGCTTGTCAATCACCACGAAGATAGAATCATTCCCTCTCTTGGATTTAGGAAAGCCAGTGACGAAGTCCATTTCAATGTGGTCGAACTTCCACTTGGGAATAGGAAGAGGTTGGAGAAGACCGGCTGGACATTGATGTTCTGCTTTCACTCTTCTGCAAACATCACATTCATTCACGAATTGGGCAATTTCCCTTTTCATGCGTGTCCACCAGTAAGATTGCTTGAGGTCTTGGTACATCTTGGAACTGCCAGGATGAATGGAAAGGAGAGAATCATGTGCTTCTTCCATTATGAGCTTCCTTAGATCACCTTTGGGAACAACGAGTCTGTCCTCGAAGAACAAGGTATCTCTCTCATCAACACGAAAGCACTTGTATTTTGGAGTGCCCATTGCAATACCATGTTTCACCTTCTGCACCATGGCATCACTGAGTTGGGCCTCACGGACCTGATCTTCCAAGGTAGGAGCAACTTGAAGATTTGCAAGAAAACCCTGCGGAACAACTTGGAGGTTGAGTTTCATGAATGCTTCACAAAGCTCAGGCTGGAACGGCTTGATAAGAAGGCTGTTGCAATATGCCTTTCTGCTCAAAGCATCTGCAATCACATTCGCCTTGCCAGGAGTGTATTCAATGCTGGGATTATACTCTTGGATCATTTCAACCCAACGAGTCTGGCGGAGGTTCAGATTCGGCTGTGTAAAGATGTACTTCAAGCTCTTGTGATCAGTGAAGATGTCGACTTTTCTGCCCAACAACAGATGTCTCCACGTAATCAAAGCATGTACCACAGCTGCTAGCTCGAGATCATGTGTGGGATAGTTCTTCTCGCTTGGCTTGAGCTGACGAGAAGTGATGTAGGGTGGAACCCTAATCAGTGGATCTTTCACGTTTGGAGAGTATCCCACGATGAACACAGAGAACACAAGGCGGAAACAAGGGAAAACACGAGAGGAAAACACTCAAATCAACACAAAGATGGTCACACAGGTGCTAGATCCACGATACACATAGAGATACACGGTCCATAGTCAACGTCGGTGATACAAGGATAATCTTCTCCCGGAGGAGGTCTTGGTTATCCCGTAGGATCTTCCCCGATGTGGAGGTCTTGAATCCGAGGTGGATCTTCTCCGAAGAGGCGCGCAGTCTCGTGGGAGAGAATCCACACAGAGGTATGAAATGAGCTATCCCAAAGCTGCCTCGAAAGGAGGGAAGTCAACGAGTATATATTACACGAATGGTCGCCGTCGAGGCGGACGTCCGCTGGTTACCGGACGTCCGGAGGTTCCGGAGGGACCGGACGTCCGGTAATCCTCGGATTTCCGCTATTTAGCTTCTGTGGTCATTGTCACGGACGTCCGGTGGCTTCCGGTCGTCCGGTCGTCTGGGAGAGGCCGGACGTCCGGTGGCTCCCGGTCGTCCGGTGCTTGGAAGTCGCCGGTCGTCCGGTGTGGGCCGGACGTCCGGTGCCTGTAGCATCTTCAGCCTTCCTTCTTCTTGATCCCGGTGCTTGTCGAACTCGCCGTCTTGACCATTGTGCGGAGCTATCCCGTGGCCTTCACCCAAGTACCTGAGTATGCACAGAGTTCCGGATGAGGGTAGAAGCCATGTTTCATGTATATCGGAAGGATTTAGAGCAAGGAGTGAAGTCACCTCGGTCTCAAGAGCTCTTGCACGGGCTCGAGTCATTGGTCCTTTGGGCACTTGATGAGGCGATGAAGGGTCCATGGGGATGACCTTAGGATGCTCCGCATCATCTCCCCTCCCTTGGGAAAGATCCGACCTCGGATCGAAATCTTCATCACCATGGAAAGGAGATAGGTCCTTGATGTTGAAAGTGTCGCTCACGGAGTACTTGTCTCGTGGGATGTCGATCTTGTAGGCGTTGTTGTTGTAGCGTGCTAGCACCTTGAAGGGTCCGTCGGCTCGAGGTAGAAGTTTGGACTTGCGCTCGTGTGGGAAGCGGTCCTTGCGAAGATGAAGCCAAACAAGATCGCCCGGTTGGAACACCATTGGTGCCTTGTTGACGTTGAGCTTGGTGGTGAGGCGATGTACTTGTCGCTCGATCATTGCTCTTGTATCCTCGTGCACCTTCTTGAGATAGCTTGCTCGTGCACTTGCGTCCATGTTGATGCGCTCTTGTAGAGGTAGAGGTAGAATGTCCAATGGGGACAACGGGTTGAAGCCGTAGACGATCTCGAAGGGAGACTTGCCGGTGGTCGAATGTCTTGCGCGGTTGTAGGCGTACTCGGCGATGGGCAAGCATTGCTCCCATTCCAGGATGTTCCTCTTGATCAACACTCGAAGAAGCGTGGAAAGCGTGTGGTTCGTCACCTCCGTCTGGCCGTCCGTTTGGGGATGGTACGCCGAAGAAAAGAGTAGCTTGATTCCTAGCTTGGCACATAGTGTTTTCCAAAAGTAACTCAAGAACTTGACGTCCCGGTCCGACACGATCGTTTTGGGCACGCCGTGTAGACGAAGTATCTCCCTACAAAAGAGATTTGCAACATGTGAAGCATCGTCGATCTTGTTACAAGGAATGAAATGAGCCATTTTAGAGAATCTATCTACCACTACAAGCACGGAATCTTTGCCATCTGGAGTTCTAGGCCAGCCAAGTATGAAATCCATGCTTATGTCTTCCCATGGATGGTATGGAATAGGAAGAGGCATGTAAAGACCATGAGATTGAGCTTTGGACTTAGCTTTGCGGCATGTAGAACATCGGTTTGTGAGGCGTGAGACGTCACGAAGCATCTTGGGCCAAAAATAGTTCTTAGAGAGGGTAGCAAACGTCTTGTCGCGTCCAAAGTGTCCCATGAGTCCTCCTCCATGAGATTCCTGCAAAAGAAGCAAACGAAGCGAAGACTCGGGAATGCAAAGTTTGTTAGCTCTCATAAGATATCCATCCTTGATGTAGTAATGTTCCCAAGAAGTGTGAGTCAAGCGCTTAGCATAAGCATTTGCAAAGAAAGGATCATGTTCATATAAATATTTTATGTGCTCAAAGCCAATCACATTCAACTCAAGTTGTGTTACAAGCATGCATTTGCGGGAAAGCGCGTCCGCCACAACATTTTCTTTGCCCTTGATGTATTTGATGACATAGGGAAAAGACTCAATGAACTCACTCCATTTAGCATGATGCTTGTTCAACTTAGTTTGACCTTTGAGATACTTGAGTGTCTCATGGTCCGTATGAAGAATGAATTCATGAGGTCTAAGATAGTGTTCCCAAACACGTAAAACTCTCACCAAGGCATAAAGCTCTTTATCATAGATGGGATAGTTAAGTTGCGCTCCCGATAGCTTCTCGCTAAAGTACGCAATTGGGCGCTTTTCTTGCATTAGCACGCCACCTATGCCGGTACCACTAGCATCACAATGAATCTCAAATGGTTTGTCAAAGTTTGGTAGGGCTAGAAGTGGTGCATGTGTAAGCAAGCTCTTAAGCTCATTGAACGCGGTGTCGTGCGAATGACCCCAAATGAAGGGTGCGTTCTTCTTACTCAAGGCGTGTAGAGGCATAGCAATGGTGCTAAAGTCCTTCACAAAACATCGATAGAAACCGGCTAGACCAAGGAAACTACGCACTTGCATGAGATTCGTTGGTTGAGGCCAAGTTTTAATTGCGTCAATTTTAGTTTCATCAACGAGAACACCTTGTGAAGAAACGACAAATCCTAGGAAGACAACCTTGTCAATGCCAAAAGTGCATTTTTCCATATTAGCATATAATTGTTGTTTGCGAAGGGCTTGCAAAACCATACGGACATGGTCAACATGTTCCTCAAGCGACTTGCTAAAGACTAGAATGTCATCAAAGTAAACCACTACAAAGACGCCTATATAAGGTCGGAGAACAAAGTGCATAAGACGCACCAATGTGCCTGGCGCTTCCGATAAGCCCATCGACATGACCAACCACTCATAAAGTCCGAACTTGGTTTTGAAAGATGTTTTCCATTCATCACCCTCTTGAATGCAAATTTGGTAATATCCACTTTTAAGATCAATTTTGGAAAAAATTGTGGCACCACATAATTCATCAAGCATGTCATCTAGTCGTGGAATAGGGTGACGGTATCTAACGGTGATAGCATTTATCGGACGACAATCGGAACATATGCAAAAACTTCCGTCTTTCTTAGGCACGAGAATAACCGGAACGGCACAAGTGCTTAAGCTTTCATGTACATGACCTTTGTCGATGAGTTTTTGCACTTGTCGTTGTATCTCCTTTGTTTCCTCGGGGTTGACGCGGTAGGGAGCCTTGTTTGGAAGTGGTGCACCGGGTATGAGGTCGATGCGGTGTTCGATTCCGCGAAGTGGAGGTAGACCCGGAGGTAGTTCATCGGGAAAGACGTCCGAAAATTCCTGCAACAATTGAGACAACACAAAAGGTGGAGGTGGTGAAGTGTTAGTAGGTTTGGCTTCCCCTTTGCATAAAAGCACAAGGTGGAAGACGCTCGCTGGGTTCTCACACACTTATCTCATCTCACGTTTGGTGGCAAATAAGACTAGTTGCTTCTTGTCGCTCATCGTGGAGTCGCTCATATTTGGCTTGTGGCTCTCACTTTCTTTTGGGTGGCTCACTCTCTCACCATTCTCTCCACGATGGTTGGTAGGTAAAAGCTTGTCGGCGGCTACTTGACTTGGAGACATTGGTCGGAGCACGAATTCCTTGCCCTTCATCTTGAAATGATAGTGATTTGTCCGTCCATTGTGTGTGACTCCACGGTCATATTGCCATGGACGTCCAAGAATAAGGTGGCACATGGACATAGGTATCACATCACACTCAAGAGTGTCCTCGTAAGCGCCAATCTTGAAAGAGACTTGCACGGTGTGCTCGACTCGAAGAATTCCGGCGTCGTTTAACCACTGGACCTTGTAGGGGTGAGGATGCTTCGTCTTGACCAAGTGAAGCTTGTCGCATAGCTCTTCGCTTGCCAAGTTATGACAACTTCCTCCATCGATGATAACCTTGACGGAGCGTCCATTGATGCCGGCCATCGTATGGAAAATGTGACATCGTTGGTCGTCATCTTGTTGGTGTTGGAGTGTCAAGACTTTGGAGACAACAAGATTGGGACTTGAGTCATTGTCGCAAAACACTTGACGGTCTTCTTCTTCATTCACTTGGCGATGCATAGCGACATGCTCAAGTGCTTCCATCTCATCATCGCTCATGGAGTCATAAGATCCGTCATCGTTGATGATCATGGTGCGAACGGTCTTGCACTCAAATGACTTGTGGCCTCGTCCTTGACACTTGAAGCATTTGATGGAGCTCGTCTTGTTGTTGTCTTCGGTTGGAGTTGTAGTTGAGGAAGCTCTTGGCTTGAAGTTGTTTGTAGAAGGTGGACGACTCGATGTGGTTGTATTCTTGTAGCTTGACTTGTCGCCGAAGTTTGTAGATGGCTTGGAAGAGGTCGGAGGAGTAGCCGAAGTCGTTGAAGCTTGGTTGTAGGAGCCGAAGTTCTTGGAGTTGAACTTGGAGTACTTGTAGTCTTCTTGAACTTGTCACTCCGCCTTGGTTGCTTGATGTACTAGCTCGAGGAGATTGTTGTATGGTTGGAAGTCCGCAATCTTCTTGATGGGATAGTTGAGTCCATTCAAGAATCTCGCCATTGTTTGCTCTTCATCTTCCGTGATGTTTGCTCTTATCATGGCAATCTCCATCTCCTTGTAGTACTCTTCAACGGACTTGGTACCTTGTTTGAGGAGTTGTAGCTTCTTGAACAAGTCACGATTGAAGTGGATAGGCACAAAGCGTGCTCTCATGACTTCCTTCATTTGAGCCCAAGTGGTGATAGGAGGTTCGCCTTTTGCTTCTCTTCTCTCTATAATTTGCTCCCACCAAATGAGAACATAGTCTTGGAACTCAAGGGATGCCATTGCGATCTTCTTCTCTTCATTGAAGTTGTGAAGGCGAAAGATCTTGTCAACTTTCAATGCCCATGAGAGATAGTCTTCGGGATCAATGCTTCCGGAGAACTTTGGCATGGTGAATTTGAGCTTGCCATAGCGATGCTCGTCATTGTTTCCTTGCCTATTGGGAGGGCGGTCTCGATTTTGGCGGTTTGCCATATCTTGTTGCTCTTGTTGATGTAGATGTTCTTGTTGGGGTTGTTGTTCTTGCCGCGCTTGAGGAGGGGCTTCTCGTTGCATTCTTGCTTGATGGCGTCCCTCGTGCACCTCATCCCGAAGGAAATCCTCTTCTTGACGAGTGTGTCGAGTGCGGGCAGCCACATTGTGATGTGCATCTTGTAAAGCTCGTTGCGCCTCCATAGCTTGAGCTTCTCGACGTTGTTGTGCTTGGTGATTAGCCTCGGCATCAAGTTCTTCTTGGTGTTGACGTGCTCGCTCTTGTTGTTGTTGGCGTAGTCATTACCGTTCTTGTGCTTGCTCAAGTGTGGCTTGGTTTTGACGACGTCGACTTTCTTGGTCGTCGAATAGCTCTTGTGAACTCTTGTCATGTAGAGGCTGCCGGTGGTCATGTCGAGCTTGACGTGCGGCTTGACGAAGAGTGTTGGACGTAGGTGTACTTGAATCTTGCGTGGAGTCGGAGTGTCGACTTGAGCGGCTTCGTCTTTGAGATGATGTTGAGGAAGAACGTCGGTTGATTATCAGTGTCCGGAGCTCATTGTATTGAGTAGTCATGTTGGTGTTGATGATGTCAAATTGTTCTTTTGTCCTTGCTTCAAATTGGCGCGCGTCCTCGGCGACTTGACCAATGTACTCACGCGTAGCTTCACTCTCTTGATGTAGAGCTCGTTGGACACCGAAAAGATGTAGTTTGGTGACGTAGTTGTTCGCTTCTTGAGGATCGTCGAAGATCGGGTTGGAAGATGTACTTGGCCTATCCATCATCACAAGCAATTATGTGAGTGGGAGAGGTGAGAAAACAATACCAAATGTACCTTAACCGAAGTTGAAAATGGATCAATGATCACTCAATAATGTAACCCGGAAATAGCACTATTGGTACCACTTCGTGTCGATTCTCACACCTACACAAGTAAAGCTTTGAGAGGAGCTTGGTTAGGATGTGGCACAAATTCAATGCAATTGTCAAAGTGACTCAAAGATGTTGAAAATGGTTCACAATTTGCTCATGCAACAAGTAGATCACTAGCAAAGTAGCACACGGAACACACGCACGGATAGATAAATATGGTTGTGCAACCAAGGGTGAGCGATAATGTGGAAAGCACGGAAAATGCTCGTGTTGCACAACACTAGAGAGATGCTAACTGATTGCTTAATAGGCGGATACGCACTTGTGCACGACCTATAAGAGGCAAAACGTAACGACTATCTATCACAAGTATGCTATGAGTGTATGATGTGCCGATGCTTGAGCACAAGATGATGTTGCTATGATGTATGATCTCCTTTGATGCAAAGCGTGTGATGCTATTGTCTTTTTGCTTTGGTTGGCTCTATTGCTTAAAAGCTTGTGAGCTCTTTCTTTGGGCACATATGCATGCTTCTCGGATCAAGGTAGCTATTGTGTATGCGGAGCACTCTTGTGGCACACGGAGATATGATGATACCAAGATGAATGTGGTATGCAATAACTATGACTATCACTAGTGTGCACAAGTGTCGTGGCCCGGCAATACTCAAATGGCTAGCCTTAATGGGAAAGCTACGCAAAGATGGTTCATAGGGTGACAATGCAATTGCAAGGTAGGATGAGCGAAGTGTCGTCGATGTTACCGTCCTTGCCGAAGTTGAGCGGTGGTGTTGTCGAAGTCTTGCCGTTCCAGGGTAGCCTAAACATCCAAGGAAACGGTGAAACCACGACTCATGTATCCAAGGCAAAGGGAGACACACTTTTCAAACTCGGAGCGGGTAAGCGATGGTGGTTGCGGAAGGTGGGATGAAAGGTAGGTGGTAGCGGAAGGTGGTATGGAACTGAACAAGTTCAGCTATGTCAGGGGCTGTCGGACGTCCGGAGGGTACCGGTCGTCCGGTCTGTCGGGAGGTGTCGGACGTCCGAAAGTCCCGGAAATCCGGTAAAAGTTTCTGTAAGCGGGGTGCCGGTCGTCCGGTGTTTAGCGGACATCCCGTGTCTCGAGAGGTGCCGGACGTCCGGTAAACGTCGGTCATCCGGTAGGTCTGGGACTGGTGTTGATGGATCCGTGGACAAATTGGTCAAACTTGCCCGAATTCGCGGAGGGAAATTGGTGAAACGGTGGGGAAATGCTAGATCGACACGTGGCACAGCAAATCCATGGAACAAAGTCAACAAAATCTTGCCAAATCAACAGATCACAAAAAAAATTGGTGCTATTTTTGTGGGGAATTTTTGAAATTGGGAAGAACACAACAAAAACAAGCTAGAAGACAGGGTGCGGGGCTCCAAAATCGTGATCAACCTATGCTCTGGATACCAAGATGATGTAGGGTGGAACCCTAATCAGTGGATCTTTCACGTTTGGAGAGTATCCCACGATGAACACGGAGAACACAAGGCGGAAACGAGGGAAAACACAAGAGGAAAACACTCAAATCAACACAAAGATGGTCACACAGGTGCTAGATCCACGATACACATAGAGATACACGATCCATAGTCAACGTCGGTGATACAAGGATAGTCTTCTCCCGGAGGAGGTCTTGGTTATCCCGTAGGATCTTCCCCGATGTGGAGGTCTTGAATCCGAGGTGGATCTTCTCCGAAGAGGCGCGCAGTCTCGTGGGAGAGAATCCACACAGAGGTCTGAAATGAGCTATCCCAAAGCTGCCTCGAAAGGAGGGAGGTCAACGAGTATATATTACACGAATGGTCGCCGTCGGGGCGGACGTCCGCTGGTTACTGGACGTCCGGAGGTTCCGGAGGGACCGGACGTCCGGTAATCCTCGAATTTCCGCTATTTAGCTTCTGTGGTCGTTGTCATGGATGTCCGGTGGCTTCCGGTCGTCCGGTCGTCTTGGAGAGGCCGGACGTCCGATGGCTCCCGGTTGTCCGGTGCCTGGAAGTCGTCGGTCGTCCGGTGTGGGCCGGACGTCCGGTGCCTGTAGCATCTTCAGCCTTCCTTCTTCTTGATCCCGGTGCTTGTCGAACTCGCCGTCTTGACCATTGTGCGGAGCTGTCCCGTGGCCTTCACCCAAGTACCTGAGTATGCACAGAGTTCCGGATGAGGGTAGAAGCCATGTTTCATGTATATCGGAAGGATTTAGAGCAAGGAGTGAAGTCACCTCGGTCTCGAGAGCTCTTGCACAGGCTCGAGTCATTGGTCCTTTGGGCACTTGATGAGGCGATGAAGGGTCCATGGGGATGACCTTAGGATGCTCGGCATCAAGAAGTATATGCCACAATTCTCTTATCTTGCATAAGCACACCACCAAGACCTTGAAGAGAAGCATCACAGAATACTTCATAGGGCTTGGACTCATCTGGAGGAGTTAGAACTGGAGCAGAGACGAGCTTTTCTTTGAGAGTTTTGAATGCCACTTCACACTCTGGAGACCAAAAGTATTTGACATTCTTCTGAAGCAAGTTGGAAAGAGGCTTGGCAATCTTTGAGAAGTTCTCAACGAACCTTCTGCAATAGCTGGCAAGACCCAGAAAACTACGGAGTTGCTTGACATTCTTAGGAGCTTCCCAGTTGACAATTGCTTCAACTTTCTCGGGATTTACCGCAATACCGTCAGCTGAGATGATATGGCCCAGGTACAAAACCTTATCGAGCCAAAATTCGCACTTGGAGAACTTGGCATAGAACTTATGCTCACGGAGTCGGTCAAGAACCAGACGCAAGTGCTTTTCGTGATCTTCTTCATTCTTGGAAAACACCAGAATATCATCCAGATACACAAGCACAAACTCGCCGGTGTAGGGGTTGAAGATGTAGTGCATCATTCTCGAAAAGGTAGGAGGAGCATTGGCGAGACCAAAGGACATGACGGTATACTCGTATGAGCCGTAGCTCGTTCTGAAGGCAGTCTTGGGAATGTCTTGCTCGCGAATGCGAATTTGGTGATAGCCCATTCGGAGATCAAGCTTAGAGAACACTTTAGCTCCTTTGAGCTGCTCGAAGAGTTCGTTGATGTTGGGGAGCGGATATTTGTTCTTTATTGTCTTCTTGTTCAATGGCCGGTAATCGACGCAGAGACGCTCCGTTCCATCTTTCTTCTTGACAAATAAGACACCACAGCCCCAAGGAGACGAACTAGGCCTGATGAGACCCATACGCTCCTGTTCATCAAGCTGCTTCTTCAATTCCTTCAATTCTTCGGGAGAGAGCTTGTACGGACGCCAGCATGCTGGCTCAGTACCAGGCTCGAGTTCAATGACAAATTCCACCTGACGGTGTGGAGGCATGCCTGGAAGTTCTTCAGGAAAGACGTCTTGGTATTCGTTAACCACCGGAATTTGAGATATGGCATTAATTTCGCCCTTATCATTGAGAGAGAAAAACCTGATAGTGTTATCCCTGGAGGCGAAGATAATCACATCTTCATCAGGATGAGTCATCTTGACTTCCTTCTGTGCACAATCAATGTGAGCATCATGCTGAGAAAGCCAGTCCATTCCGAGGATGAGGTCAATGTCAGAATTACCAAGAACCACCGGATTAGCCAGAAAGCGATAATCACCCATGCGAATGGATACATTCGGAGCCATCAAATTTGAAGTCATGCACTTGCCCGGAGAAATAACTTGCAACATACTGGTCAAAGGCACTGTGCCCACATTGTACTTGGATGCAAAAGGGAATGACATGAAGGAATGTGAAGCACCCGAATCGAACAACACTTTAGCAGGAAAAGAGTTCACTCGAAGGTTACCCAAAATGACATCAGAAGAATTCTCCGCTTGCGCTGCACTCATCAGATTGACCCTTGCTTGCTTGGGATTATGCTTGACAATAGCAGAACTCACAGGTGGAGGAGGTGGAAGACGCTTCGGGTTGGGGCACTTGTTAGCATAATGACCTTTCTGAGTGCATTTATTGCATGTCACTTCTGAGAGAGGACGGAAATGAGAACCACTTGACTTGGAGCCTTGAGACTAAAACTGGTTCCTCGACTGGTTGCTCGGGTTGGGTGGGTGGGAGAAACCACGTCCACTAGAGTTCTTGTTGCTGTTGGAGTTGTTGTAGGGAGCTCGAATCACTGGAGGAGGAGGAAGCCAAAAAAATTGTTGCTTCGAGACCATCTGAGACGATGAGGAAGAGTGAACGGCATCTCGAATCCTCTTTTTAGAAGCCTCCATCTTAAGCTGAGCTGCCTCTTGTTTCAAGGCCATATTATAGAATTTGTCGAATTTCTCAGGCTCGAACAAAGTGAGAGCAAGTTGAAGTTCATCTTTGAGACCACCACGAAACTCGTAGATTTTGCTCTTAGCATCAGGAATGTCTTGCTTAGCATAGCGGGCGAGGTTTTGGAACTTGACATTATACTGGTAGACTGTCATAGAGCCCTGCTTCAGGTTGCGGAATTGCTCACGCATACCCTCGATGACACTTGTAGGAATGTGGTGAGAGCGAAAATCCTTGCAGAAATCCTCCCAAGAGATCACACGACCTGTCCTGGAGTCTTTGTACTGCTGCCACCAGTCAGCTGCTTGGTCTTTGAGTTGGAAGGCTGCAAACTTCACATAATCCTCTTCTCTTATGTTACTGCACTCAAAATGCTTCTTTATGTCGGTTAACCAATCTTCAGCATCAAGAGGGTCGACACAGTAACTGAAAGCTTTTGGATTATTGGCCAAGAACTGGTTGAGAGTAGCATGGTGCTGCTGGTTGAAGAAGTTGCCTTGATTCCCTGGAACACCCTGATTAGCTTGATTAGCTTGCATCTGCTGCATCATCTGCATCAACATCTGGGTGTTCTGAGCTGTAGTCTGCATAATCGCTCTCCAAGCCTCAGACGGAGGAGGAGGGGAAGGAGGACGATCTGGGACCTCTTCACCCTCTGGGTTAGCGTTGGGAACCCTTTTCGGAGCCATCCTAAAAGAGATGACCACGAATCAGCAATTGATTGAGAGAAGGTATAAGCTGAATCAATGGAATGAATTGCAACAAGTCTTCACAATAATCATTCGAACAAGAGGAACGAATGAAATCATTCGAACAAGAGGAATGAATGAAATTCTCAGTTAAATGATAACATCAATCTTCACGAGAAGCCACATAGGGGACAAAAGGTAAAATAAGAAAACAACAAGGTACAGATGGAAACAAACACAAGATAGGAGCTTCGTTCTAACATCTTTGTGCTGAAAGCATATGAACGCGTTACGAAAGGGTTTTGCAATCCCCGGATCAGCATAGCCAAGGACCCTTTAAGATGCAACTCCCGATCAGAACATCGGTCATAAAACCACTTCACTCAATGTAGAACCCCGAACTCGCTAACCTGCATTCGTTGGAAGAATGCCTACGATCTACTGGATAAACCCACCTATTAATTTCCGAAAGATTCCAGTTATGCAATCAGGTGTTGGGGATACAGGGGAAGCACCGCGCAATCAACTCTAAACCTACATCCAGCTATATCCATCCTTCAACACATAACCAGTCTTTCTCGGAAACTGTCTACCTCGGACCTTCGAAAAGCATCCACTATACAAGCTATGGCAATACTCCCGAACTACCTCCCCAGTACTGGGTGATGTCGGGGTTATACAAGCTATCGCAAGCAAACATGGCATCGGAGAATAACAGATTACAGACTTAGTGAAAATCCACTAAGTGTTAAAACATCAGTTTCATCATGGCATCTATAAGAGCAAGTTTAAGTCACCTCGAAACTAAACATGGCAAGTGGTAAGCACCACATCAAAGTACACATGATGGTGATTCCGAAACATACAAGCATGCATCATGGAGATAAACACAACGATAGCAATGAGCTCAACAAGATGGCATCTCATAACAAGTTTATCAACTAAACATCCACATAGCACTTTGCAACGAGGATAATCATGGCAAGATTAAATCTATCATGCAACCTAACACAAGCAACATGTAGAGCATGGCAAGACGAACAAGTGGACATGTCATTTGCATCAATCGGATAAACGAGCTAAAAGTTACCACTATGCAAAGATGGCATAAAAACAACACATAGCAGCAGTTTATAACGGGATGCACTCTTGTAACAGAAAAATAAGCATCTAGATGACCACAAACATGCATGGCACAACGGAATGAATCGTAGTGCTAGTCACCACGAACGTCTGGACACCTCATTTGCACAAAACGGAGCAACACACAAGAAGTTATAGCAGTTCTAAAATTGCATCAGAGAACAAAATACAGGGACTAGATCTAGGGTTTGAAGTCAACCTTCTCTCAGATCTGAAAAAAAAACGGGCTCGGGCCCGTGGATCTGGATCTGGCCCAGGAGAAGTGGATTTGGTGACGGGCCGCGGCGGCTCGGCCCGCAGTGGTGAGGCGGTGACCTTCGGGCTGGCGGAAAGAGGAGCGGGCCAGTCGGCCTCGGCCTGGAGGAACGGCAGCTTGGGCCCGAGGGAGCCTAGCGGCCCGCGAAGGAGCGGCGCGGCCTGGACGACTGATGCGGCCCAGGCGGGGCGGCTGGCCCGGCGCGGGATGGCGGCTGGGAGCTGGCGACGCGGGAGAGACGGGCTGGTGGCGTGGGCCTCGGGCGGCTCAGGGCCCAGGCGAGCGGACGGCGGCGGGAGTCTGAGGGAGGCGGCGGCCTGTGGAACCCGGGCCTTCGGGCTGAAGCGGGAGGGCCTTGGCGCCGGCACTGGATGGAACTGGGCCACGGGGTGGCGATGTGGTCCAGCGGCGGAGGAACGGGACCCAGGCGGGAGGTCGGGGCGGTCGAAGGCCCAGACGCTGCTAGGGTTGCGGCGGGCGATCCGATCGGGCGAGGGGGGTTTCCCTCGATCTCCTGGCCCCCGAACGAGGAGACCGAGCGGCGGCTGCCTCAAGCGCCTGGTGGCCGGCGGCGGTTTCTTCGCTGCGGGAGGGAACTCCAAGGTGGGATTTGGATCTGGTGTGGCACAAAAATTGAGGGGAGAAGGGGCTAGAGGTAGGTGGAGGGGGTTTAGGCTGCCAAAAATGGCATGGGGGATGTTTATATAGGGTAGGTGCTAGGGTTTGAGGGATTTGGGGGGTTTTGGAGCCCTCCGATCGCGATCCGACGGATCCGATCGCGAGGGGAGTTAGGATGGGCCAAGAGGAGGGAAGTGGGCTGTTGGAGGGGTGTCTTGGGCCTCAAAGTGGAGGCACTTTGAGCCCACACGAACAACTGTTGGGGTAGCAAACGAGCTCCAAATGCGACGAGATTTGACACGCGGGTTACACACATCAAAACAACAACACACGACAAGCCTCGCGCCAAACCGGTAATTTTACACGGCCAAACACCAAAGTAGGCCTACGGGACGCCACGGACACGTGAGGGAGCTCCGGAACGCGAAACGGACAACGGGAAGGAACGCGTGGAACCGGATGCAACCGACAACAAAAATGCAATGCGATGCACATGTCTACATGATATGAATGAATGCCACACACGCACACAACAAAACGACGGAAACCCGAAAGACAAAGAACCCGAAAAGGAATAGATGAAGCCGGGGATATATTATATGCCCAAAAGGGAAAGTATTACATCCGGGGCATTACATAGCATCTCCCGTAGAAGCTTCGGCGGCGTCTGTTCCCATCGAGGACCTCCACATCAGCGCCCCGCTCAAGCAGAAAACCCATAGCCACCACATGGGCATCCCCGCCACGACACGCGCAACAACGTCAACCCATCTGTGACGGTGCACTTCTTGTCGCCTACATCCTCCTAAACGGACCAGCGCACACATGCACCCCTCGGACGGCCCTACCAAGAACTAGATCGTCGTGCGCCCGACACTCCCGCCCATCCTCCACATCAGGCTGCTTAGCTTGAAATATGTGCATTCATGATTATATCATTGCCCACAATGTGTTTGTGGGACAGAATTGAATACTCCACATCAGTGGATCGAGCACCAGACCAGACCATGCAGCTGAAAAAATTGTTGGCATCAGTGGATCATTGTGTTTGTCCGCCGAATCGCCAATGCGGCGGCGGTGCATGCTTCCCTAGTCCGCCCAATCATGGACGCCGTGCACAGCGCCCTTTCGCTCGCGACGCCCACTGCACCGCCTCCGGCCCAACGGGTGTGCTCACGCCGCCAATGCCCGTTGGTCCTCGCTACTCGCCGTGCCTCGAGGGAATCACATCGCTGCCGTGAAGGATTCGAATCATTTCAAGACTATAATATGAGCGATCTGGAGGAGAACATACAGGGAAGCTGCCCTTCTCGTTCCAGAATTACAAGGAGCCATATCAAGTTCAAGTAGGTACATGAATAGAATATGGTTTCACCTATGACAAGATTGATGCGTATGGAGTTTGCATCTATTTTTCTCACGCGTTGGTGCATCAAGGGAAGAAAAAGATTGTGTTCCAGTTTTTGCAGGAGATGTGCGTGAATTAACTCGAACTATGGTAGGTGGGGATTGCATGCCGATTTTTTCTGTCTTCCAAGGAAAGGGGAGGGACAACCGAAGTAAGGAATAAAAACGTTTTGGGTTGACCTGATCGATTGATGGGAGGGGTTGCGAGCGAACGAACGAACGACTTATGGACTGCTCCATTAGGAGTAGAGATTTTCAAGTTGACATCCAGCTTCGTATGTATGATGCTCATAAGAACAAGAAGGAATCCCACTGCCGCCAGATCGAGATGATGAGGGCCATGAACCTTGATAGTTCGAGTGGGTCTGAGAAGGATATCACTTGAGAGGACAGGTGAATCTCACAACAAATCAAGTGGACTCATGATGATGAGGTACCGAGACCTCCACCGCTCACTGCCATCGTTCTCCACAGTATGATGATGAGAGCTCCATTGAGGCCAAGGTGTCAGAGAAGGACGATGAGGAGAAGCATGAGGAGGGGGAGGACGAGGACGAGGATGAGGATCCATGCCGTGGGGCGTTTAGCATCGCTCTTTCCATTTTTGGCACCTTTATGCCAAAGGGGAGAGAGTTCTATAAGATTGTGTCAAGATTTGCATGGGTTAAGTCACAAGCTTGCACTTTATTTATTGTTTCTTCATGCTTGTGAACTTATCTTATCTTAGTTCAACTTAATTTGCTTTTATTGTGAACTCGTTTTTTGTTGGAGACTTTGTCTAGCGTGGTGTAAAACCTAAAATCATGTTACCTTTCATGTTTGTGGAGCCCTATTTTATTATCATGCCCTTATATGTTACTCCATCACATGTGTTTGCAAAAACATGCTTAATGTTAGATTCTTTATCTTTTACAAAGTTGTGTTGGTCTATAAAATCTAGCGGGGCGTTGGTCCTAGTGTGTCGTGGTTTTGTCACGACAGATACCCTATGGTTATGACTTAAACATTAGGCCATCAGAATGGTGATTAGCTTGAGCGGGACGAGAGACACGATTTACCCAGGTTCGGCCCCTCACGGTGGAGGTAAACCTACTTATGCTTTTCCGCTTATTGCTCGAGTATCGATTACAAGGGAGCAGAATCGCTTGACCTAGTACTCGATCGTTTTTCTTCTCTTCTATCTGCCTCAGGGCTCACCTTTATATATAGGTCATACCCTGGGTTTACAAGAATCCAAGTCGCCTTTAGACTCATGACTTACTATATCTCTAACCCTCTGTCGATGTCAAAACCGGCGGATCTCGGGTAGGGGGTCCCGAACTATGCGTCTGAGGATCGATGGTAACAGGAGGCTGGGGACACAATGTTTACCCAGGTTCAGGCCCTCTCGATCAAGGTAAAACCCTACTTCCTCCTATATTAATATGGATGAATATGAATACAAGAGTTGATCTACCTCGAGATCAAATTGGCTAAACCCTAAAGTCTAGCCTATGAGGATTTGAGATTCTCCGTTAGCCTCTACGGACTAAACCCTCCGGTTTATATACACACTGGAGGGGCCTAGGGTTTGTACATACCATCTTGCAGAGGAAGGAAAGATTACACCCGAACCTAAAAGTCGCCTTTACACAAATATAGGAGTCCTATCCGGATACGAGAGATGATCTTGGACTATGATCTTCACGGCCCACCAGTCCGGCCCACCAAGAGTTATATGGCCACCCGAGGACCCCTCTATCCAGGACTCCCTCAGTAGCCCCTGAACCTGACTTCAATGACAATGATTTCGGCTTCCGTATTGTCTTCGGCGTTGCAAGGCGGGTTCCTTCTTCCGAATATATCTTCTGCCAGAAGGTGTATTGTGTTCGGCTCTGCAAGGTTAGTACAACCCTTAGCCTCGAAGGCAAGGCTTTTAAAGGAAAATGAATAGTGTGTCTCTACGTCCAACCCACTAACTTATCGAACCGTTTTATTTCGTCCTAGTTTTGTGTTTCGAGGTATATCCTCATTAACACGCCCCATCAGAATAGAGATCGTGCCCGCTTATTGTGGGATCCTTATCAATATGACATGAGCACCCACGCCGCGCATTACGCACGACCGCTTTGGGAACCGGCGAGGTTTATGGCTAAAGTGGGGGGACACTCTGTATTCACAGCCTTATAAAAGGATACCCATCCCTTTCATCTGATCCACGCCATCCTCAAGCTCGAGCTCTCCAATCTCCCTAGCCCCAACGCCCGTATCTCCTGCGCCCACCGCTCCTCGTTCCTCAACCACTACTCCCCTTCCCAGCAATGGCTGGATCCAGTGCCAGGGCAAGTGGGAGGCTTCCACGGTCACTGAAAAGACCGTGGAGGATCTTCGGAGCGCGGGCTATCTCGCCGCCACCATCGTGCACCAAGTCCCTGCCAAGGGTCAGGTGATTCCCGTCCCAGAGGCGAGTGAGAGGGTAGTATTCACTTCCCATTTTCTTAGGGGGGTAGGGTTTCCACTCCACCCCTTTGTTCGGGGTCTTTACACTTCTATGGGCTAGATTTCCATGATCTAGCCCTGAACTCAATCCTTCACATATCCGCTTTGATAGTGGTGTGCGACGCTTTCCTCCGCATCCCTCCACACTTCGGCCTATGGATCAAAACCTTCAACGTGAAGCCGAAGGTGGTGGACGGACAGCACGCGGAGTGCGGGGACACCATGATTAGCAAGCTCCCGAATGCAAGTTGGCCTAAGGGAACATTTGTGGAGACGAATAAGGTCTGGCAGCAGGAGTGGTTCTACATCACCAAACCCCACGACGCCAAATGGGCGGCGGAGACTGCTTACATATCCGGACCCCCAGAGAGGCTCACCTCCTGGACCAAAAAGGGTGTGGACCGGGGGTCTTCAACTGAAGTGACGACACTCCAGAGTCGTGTGTACGACGTGATCTCCAAGGGGCACCAGCTCTCGTCCGTGGTCCAGGTGATGCTTACCTGGCTAGTTCTCCCTTGCCAAAGCCGGGACTCCTCCCTATGGGAGTTCGATCCGGCAGGAGACAAGCCGCTGAAGCATCTCTTCGGCTTTACGCACAAAGAGATCTGGAAGCATCTCTCCGAGAGCCAGAAAGAGTGGCCCAAAGAGACCGAGGACACAGGCTATAGCACTGCGGTCTCTGCCCCAGAGGTAATAGAAAAACTTGTCGAACATATATTTCTTCCTTCATTTAATGATAACAGGAATTGGAGCTTTTACGTGATATATAGGGTTGGACGAAGAAGGCGACCCGTATTAAGAGTCCGGCGCCTTTGCCCGAGGACCCATCATTGCCTCTACTAATGGCGATGCTGGTCCCGGCGTCGTACAAGGCGCCGACCAAGAAGCCCAAGAAGATGAAGGGCAAGGGGGCCGGAGAAGCCCTCGTCCTGCGGACAAGAAGTCCGAGGAAATCAACATCCTCTCCTCCGACGATGTGGAGGAAGATGATGAGGCGGAAGAGGAAGAAGAAGAAGAAGAAGAAGAGCCCCCAATGCAAGCCAGGGGGAAGAATAGGGCGGCCTCTGCCGAAGCAGGCACAACCGCTCCCAAGAGGAAAATGACCCTTGCTACTAGTTCGGATTCGTCCGAACATAGCTTCATGGTGAAGCCCAGGGTGAAACCCCTGCCCGAATCGTAAGTTAATATGGATTCCAGTGTTACACCTTTGTTTGTCTAATATTTTTGATGCTTACTTACCATTTTTCTCCTGTTGACCTACAGCCCTCCCGGAGGACACCACTACGCCTCCTTATTGGTGGGAAACTCTCTAGTGCTCGGGGAGATGGAGAGTGACTCGGCCGTCCGGGCTCCATCGCCCGTGATCGGAGGGGACACCGAAGTGTCATCCCAGCGGGTGTCCTCCGCGCTAGGAGACGAGGGCGGGGCAGGCGACAAGGCGTCCGAGGATAATACCTCAGTGGCTGGCGACCATGGGGAGACCGTCCCCATGGAGAACGAAGATGTGGGGCCCAAACAATCTGGGGCCCCACCGAATACTATCCCGGAGCCTTGTGCGGCTCCGGGGTCCGAAGAACCGACTCCTCAAGCGGAGGAGGATACAACGGCGCCCGGAGTTAATCTGGAGGCGCCGGACTCTATGGAGGGAGCACTGCAAAGTGCTCTCATCGTTGAAGAACACCGCACCGTGATGGGTGCGATGATGAAGAAGATTCAGTCCGTCAAGGGCGGACTGAATGAAGCCTTCAACAGCTTGTTAATAGGCTTTGAGGTAAGCAATGTAATGTTCTTTATAGAACTTTATTGTTTTTAATGCACATACATAGCCAGTAGCCCCTGATGGTTTGTGTGATTCTAAAGAGAATCGGACAAAGTATCCATAATTTAGCATACTTACAGAGCTGAACTATTGTGAAGGATTCACTAGTTGCGGCGATTACATGGGGTGCGGAAGTTGCCGAACTAAACCGGAAGCTCTTGTTGGCCAACGCGGACCTCGACCGTGTCAATCGGAGTTTAGATGAAATGCAAGGTATGCGGATTTTAAGATGTCAATAAGACTAATTAACTTGAGTATGTTTTATAAACTCTGATATGGTGTTCTGTATTACACAGTTGGCGCGCCGAGCTCGAGGCCCTCAAGGGCGAGGTTGCCAAGGCTAAGAAGGAGGCCGAGGCGAACAAGGTAGCCGCTGATAAAGCGGCTGCCAATTCGGAGGCCGAAATGGCTGAGTGCGAGAAGCACCGGTCTCGGGTATTCGAAATCGAGGTCGAGCTCAATGATGTCATTCGCAAATGTGATGCATTTGAGAAGAAGGCTTCGGAACATGCATCTGAGCTTGCTGCGGCAGTGAAGACTGCCTAGGATGCGCGAGGCGAGTCGCGCAACGCTCGTCAAGAAATCGAGCAGGCACGACAAATAGCATCTGGTAAGACATTTCTCTTACACAACATCTTCGGAGGGGAGAAGTACATTGGGCTGACACGGTTATGGAGTGCTCCAGGCGTGTTTGCTGATCTTCCGAGGAGCAGTGCTGACGCTGCCCTGTACTTCCGAGCCTTGGAGGGGAACAACACGGAGAAGCTGTTTTCATCGCAGTTCTATGCGCCAAAACATCCGGTGCCCCTCAGCGACCAGATGAAGCAGTTGGTCGAGCTACACAACATGGCGGGTTCGTCCATGAAGGACTTAATAGTACGGCTGTGGCCCGCTGACCCAATCCCAAGTAGCTACTTCGGATTGGTGAAGCGGCTCGTCGAGGCGAGTCCGCGGGTCGACAGACTGACGAGTTTGGCCTGCGTAGAAGGTGCTCGGATGGCCTTCGCTCGTGTCAAAGTTCACTGGGCGCAGATGAATGCAGGGCATATTTCCACTGCTGGTCCACCCGCCGGAAAGGAGCACCGCAAGCTGGAGAAGTACTTCGAGGACGTCATCGACTGCGCCCGCCTTATAGAAGGCCAGTGTTCGAAGGATGTTATCTTCGAGTGATTGTATCCGTGTGTAAAGACTATGTTTATGAATCCGATGTATATAACTTTTGCGCTATATATTATACCAACGTCTTTTACATCATGTGTGACTGTTTATTTAAATTTGAAAGTTTCCAGTCATCGTCTTCAGTCCCCATGTACATAGTACTGGGGTGTTCGGTCATATGCATATACACTCTTTATCCAATGTCTTGGTCCGTATAGGAGGTGTATGTGGAGCGAACCACGCAACCAGACTATGCGGATTTATTGCTTTTACTTAGTCGTTGGAGCTTTACATGTGGGGCTAGGTACTAGCCCTTGGTGCGGATATGATATTCCTTTATTTGAGGTATCCAATTGCACCTGGCTGGGCGAAAACCAACCCTTCGTATAACACGGGGTAGATATCTATCGATCGTAGTATAAAACTAAGTTGTCGGATTGCGGACCAGGTTCTCGCCTATCATGGCGGTCAGTTTTCGGCTTTCTCTACTCAGGTACATGACCGGACGAGCTAGAAGTACAATCGCATTAGTTCTCCCTTTGCACCCTAGCCGAACAATCGAGAACGTAGGGGTAAGCACGGGAGCCAGGAAACCCAACTATTTACCCAAGACATAATTCAGAACTGACGCATATAAGGCAAACATCCAGGACGCCGACCACTCCCTACAGGCGTTCAGTCTTTTCAACATATACTGGGATGAATACAACCCCTGGTAATAAACCCTTATGAACAAGGCACATATGGCAATCTCATGTGGGAAGAGAACATTTATGATGAGTGAATAAAACTCCGAACATAATGCGAATCAAGCTATTCTATTAATATCCCTTTATGGTACGACGAACCGCAAACTTACAGACAATGCCGAAAACCTTTTTAGACATTTTACATGCCAAAAAGGTATATAACAAGAAAGAGAAAAAAGGTTTACACAGGGTTTTAGTCTAAAGAGAAACCTTAGTACGGGTCCCTGCTGCACGTCTGCGCCGTTTCCTCCTCTGTAATGTGTCCTTGAAGGGGTGAGAGTATGATGGCCGCCTGTAAAAGGAAAAGAAAATAAACCTGGAAAAGAAAGAAATCCAGTGTGTCCATGACGAGACTGGTTCGTTTAATGAACCTGAAAACATAAGTTTAGAGTCCGAATAGGGTCAAGCCAAACTATGGAGTATATGCAGTGTGCCCCCAGCGTCGCCCAAGGGATTTTTAAGGCATAATTATGCACTCTAGGTACATGTGCTATCACCTTATGGGGCAGTCGGTGGGGGCGTAGCTGCTAATCTACCTCAGGTTCATCTGAGCTACCGCACTGGGGCATTTTCCGGACATGTTTACTTATGTCCGCGACTAACAGATTATCCGGCTTGAATAGGCCGTTTTGGACTTCGGCTGCTGATAACCCACAAACGTAGGGGATCGCAACAGTTTTCGAGGGTAAAGTATTCAACCCAAATTTGTTGATTCGACACAAGGGGAGCCAAAGAATACTCTTAAGTATTAGCAGTTGAGTTGTCAGTTCAACCACACCTGGAAACTTAGTACCTGCAGCAAGGTAGTTTAGTAGCAAAGTAGAGATAATGGTAACAGCAATAAAAGTAACAATAGTGTTTTTGTAGTTTTTGTAATAGTAGCAGCGGAAAAGTAAATAAGCAACAAGCAATATGTGAAAAGCTCGTAGGCATTGGATCGGTGATGGGGAATTATGTCGGATGCAATTCATCATGTAGAAGTTATAACCTAGGGTCACACAGAACTAGCTCCAGTTCAGCAATGCAATGTAGGCATGTATTCCGAATATAGTCATACGTGCTTATGGAAAAGAACTTGCATGACATCTTTTATCCTATCCTCCCGTGGCATCGGGGTCCTATTGGAAACTAAGGGATATTAAGGCCTCCTTTTAATAGAGTACCGGACCAAAGCATTAACACATAGTGAATACATGAACTCCTCAAACTAAGGTCATCACCGGGAGTGCTCCCGATTATTGTCACTTCGGGGTTGCCGGATCATAACACATAGTAGGTGACTATAGACTTGCGAGATAGGATCAAGAACACACATATATTCATGAAAACATAATAGGTTCGGATCTGAAATCATGGCACTCGGGCCCTAGTGACAAGCATTAAGCATAGCAAAGTCATAGCAACATCAATGTCAGAACATAGTGGATAATAGGGATCAAACCCTAACAAAACTAACTCGATTACATGATAGATCCCATCCAACCGATCACCGTCCAGCAAGCCTACGATGGAATTACTCACGCACGGCAGTGAGCATCATGGAATTGGTGATGGAGGAAGGTTGATGATGATGATGGCGACGATCTCCACTCACCGGAGCCCCGAACGGACTCCAGATCAGCCCTCCCGAGAGAGATAAGGGCTTGGCGACGGCTCCGTATCATAAAACGTGATAATTCTTCATCTCTGATTTTTTTTCTCCCCAAAAGTGAATATATGGGATCCAGAGATACGTCGATGGAGCACCAGGGGGGCCACGAGGCAGGGGGCGCGCCCTAGGGGAGGGGGTGCGCCCCCCATCCTCGTGGACAGGGTGTGGGCCCCCTGGTCTGGATCTTCCTGCAGCTATTTTTTATATTTTCCAAAATAATTCTCCGTAAATTTTCAGGTCATTCCGAGAACTTTTTATTTCTGCACAATAACAACAACATGGCAGTTCTGCTCAAAACAGCATCAGTCCGAGTTATTTCCATTCAAATCATGCAAGTTAGAGTCGAAAACAATGGCAAAAGGGTTTGGAAAACTAGATACGTTGGAGACGTATCAGCTGCTAGGGCCACAGTGTCCTCCTCCGTACGGAGAGAGCGCTACATATTTCCATTGACCGTGATGATTCCACGTGGTCCAGGCATTTTAAGCTTGAATAGGCACAATGCGGGACTGCAATAAAGCGGGCGAAGGCCGTTCTTCCGAGTAGTGCATGATAGCCACTTCGGAATGGAGCGATGTCGAAGATTAGATGTTCGCGTCCAAAGTTATCTGAAGAGCCGAATGCAACCTCCAATGCTATGGAGCCCGTGTAGCGGACTTCTACGCCCGGTATCACTCCTTTAAAGGTAGTGCTGCTTGGCTTGATTCTTGATGGGTCAATCCCCATCTTGCCGACAGTGTCTTGATATATCAGATTGAAACTGCTACCGCTGTCCATGAGGACTCGGGTTAGATGGTATCCATCGATTATTGGGTCGAGCAATAGGGCAGCCGAAACCCCATGACGAATACTAGTCGGATGATCCCTGCGATCGAAAGCGATCAGACAGGCCGACCATGGGTTGAATTTGGGGGCGACAGGCTCATCGACGTAGATATCTCGGAGTGCGCGCTTGCGCTCCCTCTTTGGGATATGAGTGGCATATATCATGTTCACTGTTTTAACCTCCGATGGAAATTTCTTCTGTCCCCCTATATTCAGCTGGCAAGGTTCATCCTCATCTTCGCTCTGAGGCTCCTTCCCCTTGTGTTCGGCATTGAGCTTGCCGGCCTGCTTGAAGACCCAAAAGTTACGCTTGGAATGCTTGGCAGGTTTTTCTGGGGTGCCATGGATTTGGCAGGGCCTATCTAATATTTTGTTTGGGCTAGATGGACCATCTCTGTTGCCTTTAAATGGCTTCTTCCATTGACCAAGTCTGGAGCCACTGAATCCGGCATTTACTGCTGTATCATCTGGGCTTCCAGAAGTTTTTCAACGTTTGTTTTTGTTATGTCATGACTTTCCATTGCCGTTCTTGACTTCAGATGTTCCAGGGTCGCTGGTACTGCTACGAGCTAACCAGCTATCCTCACTCGCGCAAAAGCGAGTCATGAGTGTAGTTAGGGCCGCCATTGTCCTCGGCTTTTCCTGTCCGAGGTGTCTGGCTAGCCATTCATCCCGGACACTGTGCTTGAATGCCGCTAAGGCTTCAGCGTCCGGACAGTCAACGATTTGGTTTTTCTTAGTGAGAAACCTATTCCAAAGCTTGCGGGCTGACTCCCCGGGTTGTTGGATGATGTGACTTAGATCGTCAGTGTCCGGGGGCCGGACATAGTCCCTTGAAAATTGGCCCAAAAAGCGTCCTCAAGTTCTTCCTAACTCTCAATGGAGTTTTCTGGGAGGCTGTTTAGCCAGTGCCGAGTTGGTCCTTTCAGCTTGAGGGGTAGATATTTAATGGTGTGGAGATCATCTCCTCGAGCCATGTGGATGTGAAGAATGAAGTCTTCTATCCAGACGGCAAGATCCGTCGTTCCATCGTATGCTTCGATGTTCACGGGTTTAAACCCTTCTAGAAAATCATGATCTAGCACCTCATCGGTGAAGCACATAGGGTGTGCGGCTCCTATGTATTTTTCTATATCATGGCGTATGTTTGATGGTTGTGATGTTCGGTATTGACCCTGAACCGGCATGTTACACTACAAAAAAAATACACTTCCGTGATGATACGTGTTTGTCATAGTAGGTCACGTTTTCTGTCATGCATGTACATCCATGAAAAAATTATGACGGAATGAAGATAGTCATACTTGTGCTGTCGTAGAAGTGTTCCATGACATTACCAAAATTATCATCACGGAAGTGTCCACTTCCATGATGATAAATCGCGCGTTAGAGAAGTGCTTTCGTCAAGGGTGACCGACACGTGGCATCCACCATAACGGAACGCCGTTAAGCTATCGGGTCTGGTTTTGGATCCGATAACCCGTTAACAGCCCCTACCAATGGGGATTTTCCACGTGTAAAATCATCATTGGCTGGAGGAAACACGTGTCGGCTCACCGTTGGGACAGATGTCATCTACTCATTGGACCCAAAGCGCCTATGATACGTCAACACGTGGCACGGCCCAACAGAGGCCCATTCCTGTGAAAAGGCCGGCCCGTTTGACTTGGTCAAAAGGTGGCGGGCTGGCCCACGGCAAGCCTGTTAATGACATGTTCGCATATAGCCCATTTACAGCCCGCTAACACAGGGCCCGTTTACGGCCTATCCGAATTAGGCCCAGTAGCGTCATCTACTCATGGGAACCAAAGTGCCTATGATACGTCGACATGTGGCACGGCCCAACAGAGGCCCATTCCTGTGAAAAGGCCGGCCCATTTACCTTGGTCAAAAGGTGACGGGCCAGCCCACGGCAAGCCTGTTAACGGCATGTTCGCGTATAGCCCATTTACAGCCTGCTAAACCAGGGCCCGTTTACGGCCTATCCGAATTAGGCCCAGTAGTGTCATCTGGGCCGTCCAATATAATTCCAGCCCGTTTTAACTTCCAGCCCATGTATGGCCCATGACGTCTTTTGGCCCATATGAGGCCCTTAGTAACACTCGCATATTAACGGCCCATGGTAAAACTGGCCCGTAATGAACGGTGTATCACTTTATACCCATTAACGGCCCATTATTCCGTTGGACTGTTTCTTGCCCATGTTATCTTTCGGCCTTCTCAGGGCACATTTATTCTTGGGCTCATTTCCAGCATTCGTTTACTTTGGACCCGTTACTGTCATTTTCTGCTTGTGGGCCAAATTCAGCCCGTGGTTACAGTCGGCCCGTTTGTGGCCCGTTAATATGTTGGGCCATTTTCATAGCATCATCAAATACGTTCTATTAATAGCCCATTATGGCCAGCCCACAAAATGTATGATTTCCACTCTAGCCCATTTACGGCCCCTTATACGGCCCGTACAAGGCCCATAGATGAGACGGCTAGTAGAAGGCCCATGGATCCTACGGGACGTAGAAGGCCCATTGGCCCGTCGGCCCATAGAAGGCCCATCGACCCGACGGCCCATAGAAGGCCCATGGATCCGCTGGCCCATAGAAGGCCCATGGATCCGATAGCAAATAGAAGGCCTACGGATCCGACAGCCCATAGAAGGCCCACGAATCCGACAACCATAGAAGGCCATGGATCGTTCGTCCCGTAGATGGCCCATGGATCGTACGGCCTGTGGAGGGCCATCATCACTACAACATTTGGGCGAGTTGGCCCCCGTTTGAACGATATAGCATATTCAAAGAATTATCCTACTCTATACTATCACCTCTAAAAATCATACACTATACAATAAAGAGACTAAGGCATAGAAACGTAGAATAATCCTACACTATACAATAAAGAAATTACAACCGATTATACCCACTACGCATTATGGTTCGGCACCAGTGATAATAAAGCATACACAGAGAGCAAATTACATACACTGGGCAAATACAGCTCATACATCATGGACGCGCATCAACATAACTTACCATTTGAACTCTAATCTCTTCAGAAAATAGGATTGGTCGGATTTAGATAGCACAGTTTTCGGTCTGCAAAATGTCCAATTCCTTCATTGTTACCTCAGTGTCTTGTTTCAATTTTTTGACTCCTGCATCTAATACATGCATGTCCAGTCTCAACTTGTTGATTGTACGTTCAGAATCATGTACACGTTGTCTTGCCACCTCTAGTTGATGCTCGAGAACATCAGAACATCCCAATTCCAATCCATAATCATTCGGTAACGTCCATGCCGCACTGCTCGCAGATCTTTGTGTTGATGTAACTTCATCCTGAAATGTTTCTGTAAGTACACATGACTAGGGCAAAAATATAGTTACAATAGTGAAGCGAGCAAGAAAGACTATTTTGTACGTGGCAAAATAGGACTAACAATAATGTTACACGTCATGAAGCATAAGCAGGTGATATTTTAAAAATTATAAAAAAGGTAGTCTGTGCAACCTGCATACAGAAATCTCTCTTAGCTCACCAGAGGAGCATGATGTTGGGGCCCAATCCAAAACACAGACAAGTTACAAATTTAGACAACACGTTGCGTAGAAGTAAGCAAGCAGTTGGCCATTCTATAGCTCAATTAAAGTCTTAGGGATCATAATGAACAACAGAGGATTTCATACAAACATACTATAGCAAGCAAAACTATGCAATCATTAGCCTAGTATGAACTAGATTGTGAGCCTCATTCAACAATACTTGGTTAATAGACTTCAAAGCTTTAGGCACACTTCGGCAGAGTAATTAAATGGTAAGGCCTTTAATTATGTCAACTAATAGTTATAAAAGTACCCAACATCAGGCATCATTCTTTGGGCATCTCGTTAACTGAGGACAAATAAAGCAATTGAAAAGAGCAAATTAACTATGCCTGAAACAAACAAGGAATTGAACTGTTGAGTTGGACACAGTGACTTACCTTAACAGGTTGAAGAGGCTCAGCACAGCTCCTACTTCTCTTGCAAGGCTCCTTCCTAACATCTTGTACTTGGAAATCCTCAATCTTATCTTCATTGCACCCCCTCTGCAAGGTGACACAAACTAATTACTCATCTCCTTGGAAGATAAATATGCATACTTTCTAGTATGTGAACACAAAAGGATGAGATTATAGCAAAACAACACCACATAATGAAATATGCCGCATCTCTTGCACTTGCACACAATGAAATGAGCATTTATTATGTATGCACTATGTAAAAACTAGGTATACCTTCGAACTGGATCTCCAGGTACTCTCGAAGAGCCTACTTTAGTGTACAGCCAAACCTTTATGTCACCTATGAGTTAGAAAAGGCCCCACTACAGCAGCCCTTAGTGTTTAAATCATTGACAAGCTCTGTTAGAGTGTTAGGTCAAGAACAGTAAGTAATCAAAGCAAACAGTGATGGTCATGCGTTTTTGTTTAAATTAGGCAATGGGATCTCTATGAAAAACATTGACCAAAGTAGATTGTGCCAAGTAGATGGTATCTTTGTATTTGCATTTTGAGAAAATAGTGATGGTCTGTTTTCCTATCATATTAATTACTGCACTGGGTTCAATTTGTGATGTTTGCAAGTCAAATTAATTTTCATATGGGCAGCAAAATGAAAAAATATAATGCAATCTAGACTTTCACTGATCATACCAAAGATAAGCTGAAAACACAATGAAAAGAACTGGTTGGCTTATTACATGGAGCTTATATTCACAGGTGCTTATGTTCTTAGGATAACTTGTAATAACTGTCCCTAAGAAACTTGGCCAATAGAACTGACATACAAATAACATGTCACGATGATTGCAATGGAGGAGTGACGTACCATAGTACACTGTATAGGCTCACCGCTGGCTCTCCTTTTTTGCGATGTTCCATGAAATTGCCACATACATCTTGTACTTTTTCATTGTGTAACCCTATCTACAAGTTGACACGGCTAATTTCAGACATCTCTACATGATAATTCATTGGATATCCCTTGCGCATATTTAAACCACAAATTAATGATTGTGTGTGTAGCATAAACTAGCCGTGACTCTGTGTGCTAGACTAGCAGACACTCTAAGGGAGCCTAATGTAGTGTACTGGAATTCCTACATGCCACCTACGATTTTGTGTAATGTACTGCCTCTATTCCTAAATATATGTCTATGTAGAGATTCTAGTATGGACCACGTACAGATGTATATAGATGCATTTTCGAGTGTAGTTCACTCATTTTGCTCCGTATGTAGCCTATATTGGAATCTCTAGAAAGACTTATATTTAGAAACAGAGTCACGAGGTAGTATCATGTATGACATCTACATATCTAATTTAGCAGTCAGTAGTAGAAATCATTGTCTACACAAAGGGATCACTGGTCGAAAATCACGCTAGCAGGCACATAACAATACAAGAGAGATAGAGAGAGACACGCTTACAAGATCATAGCAATGCCTCGGTCCAGGATCTTGGATCCAGAAGTAACATCGTCCTTGTAGTTTTTCCAGCTGCATAACAGGTAACATCGACCTCTTAGTATATTTGAAGTACATCGGGCAGGTGATGCTGGACGGGTTTAAAGGTGACAAGTACCTAGGCCGTGGCGGGTGCTTGGCATCTTGCGAGACGATGGGAATCAGGTTAGAAACATCAAGGGTGATGACACTGCGCTGGCTGTCGGGGTCCGGTAAGGAGATCTAGAACCGTCGAGTAGGGTGTTTGTGGAGCGGCTCCGGTAGGGTGGACTATAGTGCGGGCGAAGCGGATCTGTGGCCGTGGACGAGGGCGTAGGTGAAGCTACTCCGGTGGTTGGGTTAAGGATGGTGTCGATGATGCGGATCTGCGGTCGTGGACGGGGCGTTAGAAGCTTCTCTGGTAGGTTGGATGAGGGTGCGAGGAAGCGGATCTGAGGCCGTGGACTTGTGAGTTGGCAAAGCGCCCCCGGTAGGGTTGAAAATGGTATAGGTGAAGCTACTCCGGTAGGGTTGACAATTTTGTTGGTGAAGCAGCTCAGGTAGGGTTGAGGAAGGTGTCGGCGAAGAAAATCAGAGGCCGTCGACCGGGGCGTCGATGGGGCGGCTCCAGGGGGTGTGGACGAAGCGTCTCCGGTGGGGAGTACGAATGAGCCGCTGTAGATGCGCTGCGGTTGACGAGAGTACCGGTGAAGCAGATCCGGCGCCGTGGATAAGGCCGACACTGAATGGGCTGTGGTACAGTGGTGGATGAGCAGTCTACCTGTTTCTAGGGGAGGTGGGAGGGGTAGATGCAGCGGCAGAAGCAGATCCGGCGAGGTGGACGCCGCTGTCAGTGAATGGTCTCTGGTATGCCGGTGGGTGAGCAGTCTAGGGTTTCGAGAGGAGAGGGGAGAAAGGCCGATGAAGTACGGACGGCGTGATGTGAGATGCTCTGGTGATGTGGAGTTAGTCGTTTTTGCGGGAGGGGAGAGGAAATGGGGGTGCCGTGTAGTGGGGGGAACCGAAAGTTACCAAAGCAGCCCCGACCTATTATATAGATGAGGTATTGTAACTGTTGGTCTTCGTGCACCAAGGACAAAAGGGGAATTTTGCATGCTAAAGACAAAGGTGGCGGAAATTTTAGAAGGAGGCGGGAGATTTTGCCGCCTGCGGGATCGTTCGTATCTAGTTTCAACTAATTTTAGACCATGCTAGCGGGAAGGTCATGCGAGACTGTGTACACGAGGCACGCATCAGCAGTTAATAATTGGTGTGAACTCCACCCCAGAAAAAAGACAATAACTCGGGATGATGCCCCGATAACTTGGACGTTCACACGGGCGCGGCCAATCGTACGGGTATAGTGGCGTGTTCACAAAAAAACATCAAACGCTCAGCCTATGTATTTCTCGTGTAAATACATAATTTAGTGTAATTGCTTATTTACTTTAAACATAATGCATTGACGTGTTAGTGTAGAGGCGCACAAAAAGATATGGATATTGTAGTCCGCTACTTAAAAGTGTTACCTCATATGATTACATAGCCTTCATTTCATAAAATGCGTACCTGTTGAATTTGTATATGAATATTACATATATTACTTCATAATAGAACCTTAAATCATCCAATACTAATGATTTTGAATGCAAGAGTAACAATGGTGCATGTACATGATAGCTACATTGGTTTTGAAGAAACATCACTGTAACTTTGGCATGCACAACTGAATAGGTTTATTTAAATAGAAAAAATTGTGATATGTGAGTGTCCAATCTTTATACCGTTGAATCGATATTGTACCTTTGGCCACGATACGAAGTAGATATTGATTTATTTTAGACGATGCACGTCCACGATCGCTAGATAGTGATACGTGAATGAATTGTGCAATCTCTCTCACACGCATACATATCTCATTTCCCTGTGGGCAGCGGAATCACACACGCGCACTTCGTGTATTTCTCTCCCTCCGTCAAGGTTAGAATTCGTCTTTCTACCCCATCCTACAAGTCTCTCACACAGAAACACACACTCTCTCTCTGTCGAACACGCCCACCCCTTTAATTCCGCCCACCCACAGCCACTATTGTCTCAAAGTATAATAATATCTCTCACACATATGCCTAAGGTTAACTCGAGTTCCGGAACCATATGAATACATACAATGGGATTCCAACAGAGCACCTTTTTTCTTGAGATTTCCCTCTCTCTCTCTCTCTCTCTCTCTCTCTCTCCCTCTCTCACACACACGCGCGCGTGCGCACACACACACATTGTTTCTCACTTCATTTTTTCTGGCACTTGCATGCACACAATTTTGTTTATCCTTGTGATGCTTTAAGTATGCCTCGCACAAATGCTATCTACCTATCCTTTAATATAGCTAGATATGTGTCACACAAACTCCTTCTCCCTACTAGCAAGATGTCCATGCGTTGCACCGAACATCAAGATGCATTTGTATGAGTAGTTTATCTTGTGGGAGAAAAGGATGCACGAGGGAATGCCTTATTTATAAATGTGGAGAGGGGTGTGGGTATCTTTTTGCAAAATTGCCACAGTTTCCTCCCTATCCGTCGGGTATAAATCGGATGGACTATATTGCAGGATGGCAGGAACACCATCATCACCAACTCTGTTTTTTTATAAGAGTAGGGATATGTAAGTGTCGCTGCCCCCCCCCCCGACACACACACCCACACCCGCACAACCACACACACACACACACACTTCCCAACACCGAAGGAGTAGGGTGACACCTCGATCTTGATACTAATCTATCGACTGGCTTCTCTCTCAAACACACACACATGCGCACACACTACCCGATACCAAAGGAGTAGGACGGCACCTTGATCTTGATAGTAATCTATCTACTACTCTTTCAAACACACACACACACACATACACACACACTCGCTAGTTGTGCATCTGTGCCTACCGCGCACACTCTCGATACATATTTCTCTCCCTCCCCCTCCCCCCACCCCAACAATGACAACAGAAGGGTGACAACTCGATCTGATCGTAATCTGTCAATTGGTTTCTCTCTCGAACATTGTGTCTCTATGCCTCGCGCGCGCTCAGTTGTAGTGACGATGACGCTGAACCCAGTGTGCCTCGTTTGTACCGGCCTCATGTGATACTTTTCACCCTGTTTTCTGTTAATTAACAAGGCAACCTTTTCTTTGTTACTACTAGTGAATCTGAAATCATTCGGGGCAGACATAAAATATATCACTTCAACCCAATTATCACAGTAACTATTTTAAAAGAAACTAGCTAGATGCCCGTGTGTTGCACGGAACATCAAGATGCATTTGTATGAGTAGTTTATCTTGTGAGAGAAAAGGATGAACGAGGGAAGGCCGTATTTGCGAACGTGGAGAGGGGTGTGGGTATATTTTTTCAAAATTGCCATAGTTTTGTTCCTATCCGTTAGATATAAATCCGACGGCCTATATTGCAGAATGGCACGCACACCATCATCACCAACTCTGTTTTCTACTCCCTCCGTTCCTAAATATTTGTCTTTTTAGAGATTTCAACAAGTGACTACATATGAAGCAAAATGAGTGAATCTACACTCTAAAATATGTCTACATACACATCCATATGTGGTAGTCCATTTGAAATATGAAAAAGACAAATATTTAGGAACGGATGGAGTATAAGAGTAGACATGGAGATATATCTCCAGTATGGTCTACAACAAAACTGTGCTGGACTGGTTAGCGCCGGATGCTCGCAACGCGATGACATGAGTTCGAATTTTGTATTTAACTTTAGATTTTTATATTATATATTACTTATTTAATATATACTTCTTTCGCTACTGTACTGACAGTGGAACCCACAGAGTACTTGGAATACAAGATTAAGGATGGACTTGTTTCTTTTTAACTTTCTGTACGAAGCTGTAGCCACCCTGCAAGTCACGTGTACACTTTACACGCAATTAACTTTTTATAGAGGGACAATCATACACGCAATTAACTCAATTGGATTGGATGTCACTCTATTATTTCCAGCATAAGAGCATCTCCAATGGCAGCCGGCAAATTTCCTCCCGCTTCCTTCCACGGAGGACGACATCAAACGCCAGCGGCATACATTTTCACAACTCTAACCAACCAGATGAAATTCGTGCAGACACGGACTGATTTCATATAAGCATGAAGGATTTCATATAAAAAAGGCGGAGCTTCATATAAACATGATGGATTTCAGTCTGTGTTTATACGAAATCCGTCATGCTTATATGAAATCCTCCCTCTACATTAATTAATACTCCCTCTGTCAGCTGGAGAGGGAGTACATAATCTAAATGTAGAGGGAGTACATAATCTAAATGGCTGCCCGCGGATCCCGTTGTCTTCCTCATGTTGGGCAGACACTTTGTGGGGTCGAAGAAGGTCCTCAGAAGAGATGAAGAAGCGAAGAAACCACCTGAATGCGCAGTCGTCGCCTCGGCGGTGGCCTTCATGGGACCCAAGTGGCGGCGGCCTCCCGTGTTCTACTTCTCCTCGATGATGGCGGCGGACACGGAGAAGCTGGCCACCGACTCGTCGCTCTCCACGCACCCAGCTTCTGTCTCTGCCTGCATGGCGCTGCCGCAGGCACGGGAGGCGCGCCCATAGACACGGGAGGCGCGGCACCGCAGACACTGGTGGCGCGGTACGATGCGGCAGCGGCGACGCCTGTACCGGTGTGCTTGCCGCCGTGCCGGCGTGGAGCAAGTCACCACTCCTCATCGAGCTGAACTGGAGCGGCGAGGTTCTGAACACACGCCTTCTTGGGGCGGCAAGTGGCTCCGTCGGGCCAAGCAATGTTGGTGAAGCACCGGGCGGCCTCGCCCGTATCCGGAGGGCTCGGCGGGTCACCCAGCCGGTGAATATGCCGGAGAACGGCTCCTCGAAAGCCATCAGAAGAGTGGAAAAAATGGTGAAGGGGGAGATGGGGGAGCGGTGGAGGGGTGCGATTCTTGCCCGCTGTCTGTCTGGCCTCGTGTAAATAGAGGGCGGACGGTAGGAGCTTGGTCGGCGTCTGGCCTCGTTTAAACTGAGGGCGGACGGGAGGAGCTCGGCCGGTGTTGCGTTTAATTCTGGCCCGGTCATGAACAGACGTGTGGCTGGATTAGGTTTCTCAGTTTGCGTGCGGGTTTAACGGAGGGGTTTGATGGAGGCGAGGAGGCGTGTTCAGCCGGGCATGCAGCGAGCGGCGCAGTACTATTCGATTTGACAGCGGGCGGCGCAGTTCCCGATACGGCTTTAATGCAGACGAGGGAGGGAGTAGCGGTTCCTGAAATGTTGAACGGTCAATGCATCCTCCTTCAACTAATGCATGAGGGAAGTAATGGAGGAGGACCAGGAAAAGAGGCCGCACGATGTGAATGCAACGCAGTTTGCCCTGATATAAAGGCGCTCCTCCATTCCAATGCATCTACCAAATCGTACGCACCTAAGCATTTGCCTAAGCACCTACACCAAGTGCAAAAGAGCTCAGTCCAGACCCATGGCGGCGATGCGCGCGAGCGGCCAGCGGCTGTGCCAGATGGTCCACGACGTCGGCCTGCGGCATGGCGCCGAGGATCGTCTCCAGACGGTGTTGGAGACCGGTTGGTGGATGGCCGCCGTCAATGCCAACTACGACTCTCAGTTGGACCAGATTATCGTTGCCACCACCAACAAGTTCACCGTCCTCAAGAAGCTCGAGGACGACATCGCCGTACTCCTCCAGCCCGCGCGCCCGGGCTCCTCATTGCCTACCACCCTAATCGGCCTCCATGGCCGGAACCTCTTTGAAGCACTGGTGGCCCTGTGACTGCCCACCGATGCCACGAAGAATGTCCACCTGGAGGTCGCGCTCACCGCGAGGCGCCTCGCCCTGCAAGAATTCGTTGACCTACACATCCACATGTACGAGCAAATCATGTACATAGGTATCTACGAGGCCAGTGAGGACACTACGACGTTGGCCTTCCTCAACCGGCTGGAAGCCTTGGATGCCTTTGCTGAGAAGCACCTCGACCTCGCCACAAAAGCCGCCGGTCGGTGGCCCGGCACACTAAGTTGAGGAGGAGGAGGTCGTACATTGATGGATGCATCTTTCTTCTTGCCTTCTGTAACCACCACTGCGATCGAATCATCATCGTGTCCTTAATTCTTATTGTGCTGTTGCATTCTCGTTCCAGTCAATACCGACATGTGCGATCCCTTTGCTTAATTATATGCATCACTGTAACTAGTACTCCATCCATCAATTTATAAGTTGTGCTTACCTTTTCCATCAACTTCGTGCAACGTGCAGGCATCTTGCTAGAAACACTAGAACATGTCGGACCGCGTGTGACCAAACCGATGATGCGCCAACCTAGCTACTACGTACCCTGCTTATTTGGCGGAAATAGCCCCGCCCTAGCGTTTCCAATCGTTATTTCTATCTATCGATCGTGCCAAGGAGCAGAACCAAAATGTTACAATTTATGCATGTTTCTCTACTCCTACTCCTATAAAAGACTTAGTTGGTGATGGTGGTGTGTCTGCCATCCGTCGTTTCTGACCATTAGATCTGCATCTAACGGCTGTGAAGTAAGTTGTGACATTTTTGCAACAATAGCCCACTTCTCTGCTCCAATTTGCAGAAAACCCCTTATTATCTTCAAAGCAACCACATCCCTCCCTCACCTCATCAAAACATCATGAGAAATATATATATACTCCTATAAAGGACTCAGTTGGTGATGGTGGTGTGTCTGCCATCCGTCGTTTCTGACCATTAGATCTGCATCTAACGGCTGTGAGGTATGTTGTGGCATTTTTGCAACAATATCCCACTTCTCTGCTCCAATTTGCAGAAAACCCCTTATTATCTTGAAAGCAACCACATCCCTCCCTCACCTCATCAAAACAGCCTAAGAAATATATTTTGGGTGAAAAGTACTCCCTCCGTTCCTAAATATTTGTCTTTCTAGAGATTTCAATAAGTGACTACACACGGAGCAAAATGAGTGAATCTACACTTCAAAATATGTCTATATAATCCGTATGTGATAGTCCATTTGAAATCTCTAAAAAGTCAAATATTTAGGAACGAAGGGAGTAATATAATAGGAGTATATCAAAACAAGAGTGATTTATTTCAAGTTTGTGAACAAGTACTACTATTCTACTACTTTGGATCCGTCGCAACGCACGGGCACATTGCTATTAAAAGGAAAAGGACTGTCGCGTTCGCTTCGCACTCCCCCCCCCCCC
>LR738713.1:279163509-279194332 GCA_902687465.1 Secale cereale | reverse complement strand
ACACACACACACACACACACACACACTGTAATGCCCCGGATGTAATACTTTCCCTTTTGGGCAATATATATATCTTGGCTTCATCAATTCCATTCCGGGTTCTTCGTCTTTCGGGTTTTTGTCTTTTGTCGTGTGCGTGGGTTCATTCATTCATATCATGTAGTCATGTGCATCGCATTGCATTTGTGTTGTCGTTTGCATTCGGTCCCACTCGTTTCTTTCCGTTGTCCGCTTCGAGTTCCGGAGCTCTCTCACGTGTCCGAGGCGTCCCCGAGGCCTACTTTGGTGTTTGGCCGTGTAACGTTTCTGTTTTGGTGTGAGACTTGTCGTGTGTTGTTGTTTTGGTGTGTGTCACCCTCCTGTCAAATCTCGTCGCGTTTGGAGTTCGTTTGATGCCCCAACAGTTATTCTCGTGTCCTGAAAGTACCCCCTCTTTGAGGCCCAAGACACCCCTCCAACAGCCCACCAAACCAACCCAAACCCCTCCCTTCATCTAGGCCATCTAATTGTGATCATGTGGCTGAAAACCTCACCTCATTTGGACAACCCTAGCTCCTTGTGCCTATATAAACGTCCATGTCCCCCAAAATTTGCGTCCAGAAAACCCTATGCTTCCACAGTGCGCCGCCGGTGCTTCCACCGTTGATCCGCGGTGCTTCCACCGTTGAGAATTCGTGCTACCGACGTCCAGAAAACCCTGTTTCCATAGTTCCGCGTTCGCGCTTCCGTCCCACTGCCGTGCTTCCGTCCTGCCGCGTGGGTCCCGCGTCATCTTCTTCAACCTCCAGATCGGGAGCTCGCCGGCCGGATTCCTCGCCAGAGGAGGCTCGCCGCGCCGCCACGCCTTCCTCCCGCCGCCGGGCGCGCCTCCCCGGCCCCTCGCCTCCACCGCGTCGGCCCTGCCGCTCCTCCTCACCGACCGCGCCCTCCGGCCGCCGGCCTCCACCGCCGCCCGGCCATCTCCACGCCGGCCGCTCCGCCACCTTCCGCCGGGGGCCTCCGCCCCTCCGCCGCCGGCCCCATCCCCGGGCGCCTCCCTCACCGGCCGAGCCCCCGCTCGAGGCCTCCAGCCCGCCGCCGCTCGGGATCGACGGGAGTCGCCCCGATCCGATCGCCATGACCGCATGCGCCCTATCGGGCCGAGCCGCCCCACGGGCCCCGATCCGCTCCGCGTCAGCCCGGTAGCCGGATCCGCTACGGGCCGAAGCCCGTTAGCGCACCCGACCCGCATCGTCACCGCGCCCGATCTGCGATCCTCCAGCCCGTTTGACCCGCTTCAGCCGTTGACCACATATTGACTTCGAGGATGTTGTTTTCTGCTAAGTCCCTGTTAAGTTTTTTTGTCTGATGCAGTTTTAAAACGTGGATAACTTTTTGTGTGTTGGTCCGATTTGAACAAATGATATGTCAAAATGATCGTGGAGACTTGTACTACGTTTTGTTCCATTGTGCCATGCATGTTTGAGGTCATCTAGATGTCTTAATCTTCATGAGAAGAGTGCTACTTATTATAAACTGATGTTAGTAGTTATTTTCATGCCATCTTTGCAATGTGATAACTTGGTGCATGTTTATCCAAATGATGCAAATGATATGTCCACGTGTTCGTCATGAAATGCTCTACATGTTGATTGCTTTGGCTTGCATGATAGATTTCATCTTGCCATGCTTATCTCCTTTGCAAAGTGCTATGTGGCTGCTGTGTCGTTAAACTTGTTACGAGATGCCTCGTAAAGGAACTCGTTGCTATCGTTGTGTTTGTCCTCTTGATGCATGCTTAGATGTTTTGGATTCACCATCATGTGTACTTTGCTGTGGTGCTTACCACTTGTCTTGATATGCTTTGAGGTGACTTAAACTTGCTCACAAAGATGCCATGATGAAACTTCTGTTTTAACACTTAGTGAAATTTCACTAAGTCTGGAATCTGTAATTTCCAGATGCCATGTTTGCTTGTTGTTCTAGATCAATCCATGATAGTTTTGGGGTGACTCTTGATGATTCCTTGTTGTATATATTGTTGGCAATCCATTCATACTCTCACATGCTTATTTGAGTGGCTGTAGCATATTTAACTTTGGCTCCCAAGTTGCAACAAATTACTGCTCTCATGATTTTGTTGTCAAGTTCAATATGGCATAGCTTGTTGCTATTGATCCATGGCTCCTTTGGGGATGCTCCAATGGAATTGTTTGCTGTAGGATATGCCTACTTTGTGTCCATGCTCCTTGCCATGATGTTTGAGTGCTGTAGGCTATTTATTTATTGCTTCGAAGTTGCTATGTGGCTGTTATTTTCAGCTTGTGCATGCTTATTGTTTCGGGTGTAACTTTTAGCCCGTTGCTCCGTTTTGAGCAAGTCCTATATGAAACTTGTGTGATTTTGCATGTAGATTCATGATATCTTATTGTTATCATGTTTTGAAGCATTTTGCTTGATGCATATTGTTGTGCTGTAACACTATGCTTCCTAAGTAGACTTTCTGTGCTTCCATAGTGCATCTATTTTGCTTCCATAGTGCATCAGTCATGCATCCAGTAATTTTTCTGCGCATTGCATCTTGTTTGATTCGTTGCCTTATGTTCTTGTGTTTGAGTAGAGCCAGAAGCTGAGACCGAGTATGAGTACGAGCACGAGGTTACTACCGGAGGACCCCTCTTACGGTCCTATCGAAAACTCTTCAGGCAAGATGACCGAACCCCGATAACATTACTATCTTTGCCTATTGCTAGAAGTCTCGATCTATAGTTTTGCCTCGATGCCCATGTTTTCCCTGTCAGCCTCCTATTGTAACCATGAACCTGTTTAACCATCCTACCTATGCAAACCTTTGATTGGCTATACGTAGGCTTCGCTCAGCCCCTCTTATAGCATTATTAGTTGCAGGTGAAGATTGAAGATTCTTGCTTCTTGTTGAAGCTTGTTGGGATATCACACTATATTAATTATTAAATGAAATCATCTATATATTGGTAATTGGTGGAAGGCTAAGCCTTTTGCTTGGTGATATGTTCCACTCATGCCGCCTTAGGAACCGTATAAACCGGTGTTATGTTCCTTGATTATGCGTTCCTCACACGGTTGGGGTTATGGGACCACCTCGATAAACCGCTAAGTGTTAAGTCTTTTCCAGCAAGTCCCAACATTGGTACTATTCGCCTAATAACTAAAAACTTGCATAGGGAGTAATTAACCCTCTTTCTTAATCAACAACCCCGGGCCAGTGCTCCACATGAGTGTTGGTCCGAACTGGGCAACCTGCGGGGCCACCTCGAGGAAACTCAAGGTCTGGTAAAAACCCGTAGCTTGTCCCATCCGGTCGTGGCCTGAGACTAGATACGCGTGGCTACTGTCAGGGTGTCGGCACGCCGGGAGGATTTGCTGGATTAGCCTTACCTTAGTTCGGAGTATCTTGAGCACGGGATTCCGAGAATACTCTGGTCTTCCCACCTTGGAGTTGCGACTCCGCGGATCGTGGGCTTGTCATGGGCCAAGTTGGAACACCCCTGCAGGGTTATGAACTTTCGAAAGCCGTGCCCGCGGTTATGTGCAGATGGGAGCTTGTTAATATCCGGTTGTGGAAAACTTGACACCATGTTCCAATACACTACCAGCGTGTGTACCGTGACGGTCATTTTCCGAAAAGGGAATCGAGAAGTGAACACGGTGGGGTTATGTTTGACTTGCTTTAGTTAGGATCACTTCGTGATCATCTCTCGACCGAGGCACCTTCTCTTCTCGCTCTCTTTTACGTAAGCTAGTGCTAGTGCTGCTGCTACCTCTTGTTCTTCCTTCAGCCTTGTTCCACACCCAAGGCTTGGATAGTCGTGTTACCCGGGAACGGGATTGCTGAGTCCTCTGTGGCTCACAGTTACTTCAACACACCAGATGCAGGTATGATGGTGAGCTACACAGGCGATGGCACTGAGCTAGACTGGGAGTACGACGAGGAGCGTAGCCGTTACTACGTGAACTATCCGGTTGATCAGTAGAGCTTCTACTAGGATTTGATCTAGACCTGTGGTTTAAGTTATGTTTGGTATCTTGTCATTTGGATCTTTACCCTTAGATGGGCTGTGATGTTTATTTGAATGATGTTTGAACATGTAATGTATTTGTGTGACGTGGCGAGTGTAAGACAACTATCTTTTCAGTTTTCCATCCCTATTTTACATGAGATGTGCAAAGGTACCAAACTTGCGATCATTCTAGAATGGGCTTATATCCTTAAGTCGTGCCTCGACACGTAGGAGATATAGTCCCATCCTGGGCATTACAAGTTGGTATCAGAGCCTTCTCCGACCTAGAAGCCCCCACTGTTTGATCGAATCGTTGACGGTCGAGTCTAGGCACACACTTAAAATGTTTTGAGTCCTATATTTATATCGGAGAGTAGGAATTCTTTTGCTCCTCATCCCCTTTCTCTCTGGTGAGGACTCCTGACGACTACTCTTGCCTCTTCTACTTTCAAAAATTGCACCAAATTTTTTTAGGAATCTCGCGAGTATTGTTGGATTGTTTCGATGTCCTTGTGACGAGAATATTGTTCTCGATGCCTCCTGACATTAGGGGTTGTGGCAGTGTCTCTGGGAGTTGAGCTTCGGGGTATTGTCGTCAGAAGCATATCGCGACAGTACTAGAATACTTAAGACGGCCGACATCGAAAACTCTCCTATACGGTTAGTGGCAAGATAACCCCGACATCACCCAGTACTAGGGAGGTAGTTTGGGAGTATTGCCATAGCTTTGTATAGTGGATGCTTTTCGAAGGTCCAAGGTAGACGGTTTCCGAGAACAACTGGTTATGTGTTGAAGGATGGATACAGCTGGATGTAGGTTTAGAGTTGATTGCGCGGTGCTTCCCCTGTATCCCCAACACCTGATTGCATAACTGGAAACTTTCGGAAATTAATAGGTGGGTTTATCCAGTAGATCGTAGGCATTCTTCCAACGAATGCAGGTTAGCGAGTTCAGGGTTCTACATTGAGTGAAGTGGTTTTATGGCCGATGTTCCGATCGGGATTTGCATCTTAAAGGATCCTTGGCTATGCTGATCCGGGGATTGCAAGACCCTTTCGTAACGCGTTCATAAGCTTGCTGCACAAAGATGTCGAACGAAGCTCCTATCTTGTGTTTGTTCCATCTGTACCTAGTGTTTTTTTTATTTACCTTTTGTCCCCTAGGTGGCTTCTCGTGAAGATTGTTGTTATCATTAAGCTGAGAATTTCATTCGTTCCTCTTGTTCGAATGATTCTTGTGAAGACTATGTTGCATTTCAATCCGTTGTTTCAGCTTATATCTTCTTTCAATCAATTGCTGATTGGTGGTCATCTCTTTCAGGATGGCCCCGAAACGGGTTCCCAACGCTAACCCAGAGGGTGAAGAGGTTCCAGATCGTCCTCCTTCCCCTCCTCCTCCGTTTGAGGCTTGGAGAGCGATTATGCAAACTACAAATCAGAACACCCAGATGTTGATGCAGATGATGCAGCAAATGCAAGCAAATCAAGCAAATCAGGGTGCTCCAGGGAACCAAGGCAATTTCTTCAACCAACAGCACCATGCTACGCTTAACCAGTTCTTGGCCAATCAACCAAAGGCTTTCAGTTCCTGTGTCGACCCTCTCGATGCTGAAGATTGGATCACTGATATCAAGAAGCATTTTGAGTGGAGCAACGTAAGGCCTGAAGACTATGTGAAATTTGCAGCCTTCCAACTCAAGGACCAAGCAGCTGACTGGTGGCAGCAGTACAAAGACTCCAGAGAAGGGCAAGTGATCTCTTGGGATGATTTCTACAAGGACTTTCGCTCTCACCACATTCCAACAAGTGTCATCGAGGGTATGTGTGAGCAATTCCGCAACCTGAAGCAAGGCTCTATGACTGTCTACCAGTATAATGTCAAGTTCCAGAATCTTGCCCGCTATGCTAAGCAAGACATCCCAGATGCCAAGAGCAAGATCTATCAGTTCCGCGGAGGTCTCAAGGATGAACTTCAACTTGCTCTCACCTTGTTCGAGCCTGATGAGTTCGACAAATTCTATAACATGGCGCTTAAGCAAGAGGCAGCCCAGATCAAGATGGAGGCTTCCAAAAAGAGGATTCGAGATGCCGTTCACTCCTCCTCATCTTCTCAAGTCGTCGTGAAGCAACAGAAGTTTTGGCTTCCACCTCCTCCTGTGATCCAACTCCAACAACAACAAGAATACTGGTGGTCGTGGTTTCTCCCACCCACCCAACCCAAGCAACCAGTCGAAGCATCGGTCTCAAGGTTCCAAGTCAAGTGGTTCTCATTTCCTTCCTCTCTCAGAAGTGGTCTGCAACAAGTGCACTCAGAAAGATCACTATGCTAACAAGTGCCCCAACCCAAGGCGCCTTCCGCCTCCTGCGCCTGTCAGCACAGCTATTGTCAAGCATAATCCAAAGGCAGCAAGGGTGAATCTGATGAATGCAGCGTAAGCGGAGAATTCTTCTGATGTGATTTTGGGTAACCTTCCAGTTAACTCTATCCCTGCAAAAGTTTTATTTGATTCGGGTGCTTCATGTTCTTTCATGTCTCAACCATTTGCATCCAAGCACAATTTTGACATCAAAAGTCTGCCAACGGAGTTAGCAGTTATTTCTCCGGGGATACGAATGCATTCCAGTATATATGCTTCGGATGTTTCTATTCGCATGGGTGATTATCGATTTCTGGCCTCTCCGGTGGTTCTTGGCAATTCCGACATCGACCTCATCCTCGGGATGGATTGGCATTCTCAGCATGATGCTCAAATTGACTGTGCACAGAAGGAAGTCAAGATTACTCATTCCGATGAAGATGTGATTATCTTTGCCTCCAGGGATAACACAATCAGGCTTTTCTCTCTCAATGACAAGGGCGAAATGAATGCCATATCTCAAATTCAGGTGGTAAACGAATACGAAGACGTCTTTGCTGAAGAACTTCCAGGCATGCCTCCACACCGTCAAGTGGAATTCGTCATTGAACTCGAGCCTGGTACTGAGCCAGCATGCCGGCGTCCGTACAAGCTCTCTCCTAAAGAGTTGAAGGAGCTGAAGAAGCAGCTTGATGAACATGAGCGTATGGGTCTGATCAGGCCTAGTACGTCTCCTTGGGGCTATGGTGTCTTATTTGTCAAGAACAAGGATGGCACGGAGCGCCTTTGCGTAGATTACCGGCCATTGAACAAGAAGACAATAAAGAACAAGTATCCGCTCCCCAACATCAATGAACTATTTGAGTAGCTCAAAGGAGCTAAAGTGTTCTCTAAGCTCGATCTTCGAATGGGCTATCACCAGATTCGCATTCGTGAAGAGGATATCCCCAAGACTGCCTTCAGAATGAGCTACGGCTCATATGAGTATACAGTCATGTCCTTTGGTCTCGCTAATGCTCCACCTACCTTCTCAAGAATGATGCACTACATCTTCAACCCCTACACCGGCGAGTTTGTGCTTGTGTATCTGGATGATATTTTGGTTTTCTCCAAGAATGAAGAAGATCACGAAAAGCACCTACGTCTCGTTCTCGACAGACTCCGTGAACATAAGTTCTATGCCAAGTTCTCCAAGTGCGAATTTTGGCTCGATAAGTTCTTGTATCTGGGCCATATCATCTCCGCTGACGGTATTGCGGTAAACCCCGAGAAAGTTGAAGCAATTGTCAACTGGGAACCTCCTCAGAACGTCAAGCAACTCCGAAGCTTTCTTGGTCTTGCCAGCTATTGCAGAAGGTTCGTTGAGAACTTCTCCAAGATTGCCAAGCCTCTTTCCAACTTGCTGCAGAAGAATATCAAGTACTACTGGTCTCCAGATTGTGAAGTGGCATTCAAAACTCTCAAAGAAAAGCTCGTCTCTGCTCCAGTTCTAACTCCTCCAGATGAGTCCAAGCCTTACGAAGTATTCTGTGATGCTTCTCTTCAAGGACTTGGTGATGTGCTTATGCAGGACAAGAGAATTGTGGCATACACTTCTCCTCTACTAAAGCCAAGTGAGAAGAACTACCCCACACATGATCTTGAACTAGCAGCTGTGGTACATGCTTTGATTACGTGGAGACACCTTCTGTTGGGCAGAAAAGTCGACATCTTCACCGATCACAAAAGCTTGAAGTACATCTTCACACAGCCGAATCTGAACCTCCGCTAGACTCGTTGGGTCGAAATGATCCAAGAGTATGATCCCAGCATCGAATACACTCCTAGCAAGGCGAATGTGAATGCAGATGCTTTGAGCAGAAAGGCATATTGCAACAGCCTTCTTATCAAGCCGTTCCAGCCTGAGCTTTGTGAAGCATTCAGGAAGCTCAACCTGTTGTTCCGCAAGGTTTTCTTGCAAATCTTCAAGTTGCTCCTACCTTGGAAGATCAGATCCGTGAGGCCCAACTCAGTGATGCTATGGTGCAGAAAGTGAAACATGGTATTGCAAAGGGTACTCCTAAATACAAGTGCTATCGCGTTGATGAGAGAGATACCTTGTTCTTTGAGGACAGACTCGTGGTTCCCAAGGGTGATCTCAGGAAGCTCATAATGGAAGAAGCTCATGATTCCCTCCTTTCCATTCATCCTGGTAGTTCCAAGATGTACCAAGACCTCAAGCAATCTTACTGGTGGACTCGCATGAAAAGGGAGATTGCCCAATTCGTAAATGAATGTGATGTTTGCAGAAGAGTGAAGGCAGAGCATCAACGTCCAGCCGGTCTTCTCCAACCTCTTCCTATTCCCGAGTGGAAATTTGAGCACATTGAAATGGATTTCGTCACTGGTTTTCCTAAGTCCAAGAGAGGGAATGATTCTATCTTTGTGGTGATTGACAAGCTTACCAAAGTCGCTCACTTCCTTCCAGTCAAAGAATCCATCAATGCAGCTCAATTGGCAGAGTTGTACACTTCCAGAATTGTGTCCTTACATGGCATTCCTCAAGTTATCTCCTCAGACCGTGGAAGTTTGTTCACTTCCAAGTTCTGGGACTCCTTTCAGTCTGCCATGGGCACTAAGATCAGGTTCAGCACTGCTTTTCACCCTCAGACTAGTGGTCAAGTCGAGCGAGTGAATCAGATTCTAGAAGACATGCTCAGAGCCTGTGTCATATCTTTTGGCATGAAATGGGAAGATTGCCTTCCATTTGCCGAGTTCTCTTACAACAACAGCTTCCAGGCAAGTGCCGGCAAAGCTCCGTTTGAAATCCTGTATGGTAGAAAGTGCCGTACCCCTCTCAACTGGTCCGAAACTGGTGAATGTCAACTTCTTGGCAATGACTTGATCTCAGAAGCCGAAGAAATGTGCAAAGTCATACGTGAGAATCTCAAGGCCGCTCAGTCGCGTCAGAAGAGCTACTATGATGGCAAGCATCGTGATTTGGCTTTCAACATTGGTGATCATGTCTATCTCCGTGTTTCTCCTATGAAAGGAACCCAAAGATTCGGTATCAAAGGAAAGCTTGCTCCTAGATATATCGGGCCTTTCAAGATCCTTGGCAAAAGAGGCGATATAGCCTATCAACTTGAGCTCGCTTCCAACTTCGCCAATGTTCATGATGTGTTTCATGTGTCTCAACTCCGCAAGTGCTTCAAGACTCCTGAACGCATGATTCCGTTTGAAGAGATTGATCTTCAACAAGACTTGTCCTACCGAGAGCATCCAGTTGCTATTCACGAAGAAACCGAGCGCAAGACCCGCAACAAGTCCATCAAATTCTTGAAAGTCAACTGGTCACACCATACCGACCGAGAAGCTACGTGGGAACGAGAAGATCATCTTCGTTCCGAGTACCCCTCGTTCTTCCAGTCCTAGATCTCGGGACGAGATCTTTTTGTAGTAGAGGAGATTTTGTAATGCCCCGGATGTAATACTTTCCCTTTTGGGCAATATATATCTTGGCTTCATCAATTCCATTCCGGGTTCGTCGTCTTTCGGGTTTTTGTCTTTTGTCGTGTGCGTGTGTTCATTCATTCATATCATGTAGTCATGTGCATCGCGTTGCATTTGTGTTGTCGTTTGCATTCGTCCCCACTCGTTTCTTTCCGTTGTCCGTTTCGAGTTCCGGAGCTCTCTCACGTGTCTGAGGCGTCCCCGAGGCCTACTTTGGTGTTTGGCTGTGTAACGTTTCCGTTTTGGTGTGAGACTTGTCGTGTGTTGTTGTTTTGGTGTGTGTAACCCTCCTGTCAAATCTCATCGCGTTTGGAGTTCGTTTGATGCCCCAACAGTTATTCTCGTCGGCTGAAAGTACTCCCTCTTTGAGGCCCAAGACACCCCTCCAACAGCCCACCAAACCAACCCAAACCCCTCCCTTCATCTAGGCCATCTAATTGTGATCATGTGGCTGAAAACCTCACCTCATTTGGACAACCCTAGCTCCTTGTGCCTATATAAACGTCCATCTCCCCCAAAATTTGCGTCCAGAAAACCCTATGCTTCCACAGTGCGCCGCCGGTGCTTCCACCGTTGATCCGCGGTGCTTCCACCATTGAGAATTCGTGCTTCCGACGTCCAGAAAACCATGTTTCCATAGTTCCGCATTCGCGCTTCCGTCCCGCGGCCGTGCTTCCGTCCTGCCGCGTGGGTCCCGCGTCATCTTCTTCAACCTCCAGATCGGGAGCTCGCCGGCCGGATTCCTCGCCGGAGGAGGCTCGCCGCGCCGCCACGCCTTCCTCCCGCCGCCGGACGCGCCTCCCCGGCCCCTCGCCTCCGCCCCGCCGGCCCCGTCGCTCCTCCTCACCGACCGCGCCCTCCGGTCGCCGGCCTCCACCGCCGCCCTGCCATCTCCGCGCCGGCCGCTCCGCCACCCTCCGCCGGCCCCATCCCCGGGCGCCTCCCTCGCCGGCCGAGCCCCCGCTCGAGGCCTCCAGCCCGCCGCCGCTCGGGATCGACGGGAGTCGCCCCGATCCGATCGCCACGACCGCCTGCGCCCTATCGGGCCGAGCCGCCCCGCGGGCCCCGATCCGCTCCGCGTCAGCCCGGTAGCCGGATCCGCTACGGGCCGAAGCCCGTTAGCGCACCCGACCCGCATCGTCACCGCGCCCGATCCGCGATCCTCCAGCCCGTTTGACCCGCTTCAGCCGTTGACCAGATCTTGACTTCGAGGAGGTTGTTTTCTGCTAAGTCCTTGTTAAGTTTTGTTGTCTGATGCAGTTTTAAAACGTGGATAACTTTTTGTGTGTTGGTCCGATTTGAGCAAATGATATGTCAAAATGATCATGGAGACTTGTACTACGTTTTGTTCCATTGTGCCATGCATGTTTGAGGTCATCTAGATGTGTTAATCTTCATGAGAAGAGTGCTACTTATTATAAACTGCTGTTAGTAGTTGTTTTCATGCCATCTTTGCAATGTGATAACTTGGTGCATGTTTATCCAAATGATGCAAATGATATGTCCACGTGTTCGTCATGAAATGCTCTACATGTTGATTGCTTTGGATTGCATGATAGATTTCATCTTGCCCTTCTTATCTCATTTGCAAAGTGCTATGTGGCTGCTATGTCGTTAAACTTGTTACGAGATGCCTCGTAGAGGAACTCGTTGCTATCGTTGTGTTTGTCCTCTTGATGCATGCTTAGATGTTTTGGATTCACCATCATGTGTACTTTGCTGTGGTGCTTACCACTTGTCTTGATATGCTTTGAGGTGACTTAAACTTTCTCACAAAGATGCCATGATGAAACTGCTGTTTTAACACTTAGTGGAATTTGACTAAGTCTGGAATCTGTAATTTCCAGATGCCATGTTTGCTTATTATTCTAGGCCAATCCATGATAGTTTTGGGGTGACTCTTGATGATTCCTTGTAGTATATATTGTTGGCTATCCATTCATACTCTCACATGCTTATTTGAGTGGCTGTAGCATATTTAACTTTGGCTCCCAAGTTGCAACAAATTACTGCTGTCAGGATTTTGTTGTCAAGTTCAATATGCCATAGCTTGTTGCTATTGATCCATGGCTCCTTTGGGGATGATCCAATGGAATTGTTTACTGTAGGATATGTCTACTTTGTGTCCATGCTCCTTGCCATGATGTTTGAGTGTTGTAGGCTATTTATTTATTGCTCCGAAGTTGCTATGTGGCTGTTATTTTCAGCTTGTGCATGTTTATTGTTTCGGGTGTAACTTTTAGCCCGTTGCTCCGTTTTGAGCAAGTCCTATATGAAACTTGTGTGATTTTGCATGTAGATTCATAATATCCTATTGTTATCATGTTTTGAAGCATTTTGCTTGATGCATATTGTTGTGCTGTAACACTATGCTTCCTAAGTAGACTTTCTGTGCTTCCATAGTGCATCTGTTTTGCTTCCATAGTGCATCAGTCATGCATCCAGTAATTTTTCTGGGCATTGAATCTTGTTTGATCCGTTACCTTGTGTTCTTGTGTTTGAGTAGAGACGGAAGCTGAGACCGAGTACGAGTACGAGCACGAGGTTACTACCGAGGTTGAGAACGAGGACCCCTCTTACGATCCTATCGACAACTCTTCAGGCAAGATGACCGAACCCCGATAACATTACTATCTTTGCCTATTGCTAGAAATCTCGATCTATAGTTTTGCCTCGATGCCCATGTTTTTCCAGTCATCCTCCTATTGTAACCATGAACCTGTTTAACCACCCTACCTATGCAAACCTTTGATTGGCTATACGTAGGCTTCGCTCAGCCCCTCTTATAGCATTGTTAGTTGGAGGTGAAGATTGAAGATTCTTGCTTTTTCTTGAAGTTTGTTGGGATATCACACTATATTAATTATTAAATGAAATCATCTATATATTGGTAATGGGTGGAAGGCTAAGCCTTTTGCTTGGTGATTTGTTCCACTCATGCCGCCTTAGGAACCGTATAAACCGGTGTTATGTTCCTTGATTATGCGTTCCTCACACGGTTGGGGTTATGGGACCCCCTCGATAAACCGCTAAGTGTTAAATCTTTTCCAGCAAGTCCCAACATTGGTACTATTCGCCTAATAACTAAAAACTTGCATAGGGAGTAATTAACCCTCTTTCTTAATCAACAACCCCGGGCCAGTGCTCCACATGAGTGTTGGTCCGAACTGGGCAACCTGCGGGGCCACCTCGAGGAAACTCAAGGTCTGGTAAAAACCCGTAGCTTGTCCCATCCGGTCATGGCCTGAGACTAGATACGCGCGGCTACTGTCAGGGTGTCGGCACGTCGGGAGGATTTGCTGGATTAGCCGTACCTTAGTTCGGAGTTTCTTGAGCACGGGATTCCGAGAATACTCGGGTCTTCCCACCTTGGAGTTGCGACTCCGCGGATCGTGGGCTTGTCATGGGCCAAGTTGGAACACCCCTGCAGGGTTATGAACTTTCGAAAGCCGTTCCCGCGGTTATGTGGCAGATGGGAGCTTGTTAATATCCGGTTGTAGAAAACTTGACACCATGTTCCAATACACTACCAGCGTGTGTACCGTGACGGTCGTTTCCGAAAAGGGATTCGGGAAGTGAACACGATGGGGTTATGTTTGACTTGCTTTAGTTAGGATCACTTCGTGATCATCTCTCGACCGAGGCACCTTCTCTTCTCGCTCTCTTTTACGTAAGTTAGTGCTAGTGATGTTGCTACCTGTTGTTCTTTCTTCAGCCTTGTTCCACACCCAAGGCTTGGATAGTCGTGTTACCCGGGAACGGGATTGCTGAGTCCTGTGTGGCTCAGAGTTAGTTCAACACACCAGATGCAGGTACGATGGTGAGCTACACAGGCGATGGCACTGAGCTAGACTGGGAGTACGACGAGGAGCGTAGCCGTTACTACGTGAACTATCCGGTTGATCAGTAGAGCTTCTACCAGGATTCGATCTAGACCTGTGGTTTAAGTTATGTTTGTTATCTTGTCATTTGGATCTTTACCCTTAGATGGGCTGTGATGTTTATTTGAATGATGTTTGAACATGTAATGTATTTGTGTGACGTGGCGAGTGTAAGCCAACTATCTTTTCAGTTTTTCATCCCTATTTTACATGAGATGTGCAAAGGTACCAAACTTGCGATCATTCCAGAATGGGTTATATCTTTAAGTCGTGCCTCGACACGTAGGAGATATAGTCCCATCCTGGGCATTACATACACACACGCAAAAGTGGGACCCGTTGAATTATTTCTTTGCTCGTGACAACTTTTAATTAGGTTCCACTGTAATCTAACTTTTTTCTTATGTTATTAATTGAGCTCAGTGACTTCAAAAAGTTATACAAAAGCCTTGTTTGGGCCTTTCCGGCGTCGCTGAATGTGGGCTGAGTAGCCATGTTAGGTTGTACTGTACTACAGAGGCCTTTTTTCTACATCAGCAATGCAACTGGGCCGACAGTTGTACACAATATCCGGGTCAACTTCTTATTCTTCGCCCCACTGGGCTGCAAACTTTCTTAGGAGGTATGCATTAGGCTTAACAAGAAAATGGACTTCAAGAAATAATAAGTCGGATGTAATTATAATAACTAGGCAGTAAATATATATAAAATGGCATAATTAGTTTAAAAATATATTATTTTCGGAATTTGAAAATTTTAATTTCAGTACTTATTGCGTGCGTAATATTTTGTTGGATTTTAACGTAATATAACTTTATTTTGAAATTATATTTAATCTGACTAGAAATTTCGGATAAAAATATTTCGGATCCCATAAAAATGTGGGAATTATTTTTGAATTCTGTTTCGAGCGGTTGGTTGAATGTCACATCCCTAGTTTAGCACTTGCATTAGGGCTAGCTAGAGTGTGCATCATGTTTACTTATCAAAGAAACTTGAAATAGGAATGACAGAAATCCCAGCACCCCTCTCCTAACAACTAGGGTTTGATAAAATCTTTTCCAATGTACCCAAAATGCCCTTCAAAAATGTTCATCATTTCTGCCTTGGTCTTAAACCTTTGCTAAAAATGGTGCACAATTTTCTAGGACATCTAAGGTCTTTGGATTAAATCATATGGTATTTGTGTTTGGGCATTTAAATGCTATAAAATATTTTAAATGCTCAAATAATCATAAACTATAATGTTTCATGCTATTCATAATATATACAGTGTGCATGACAAGTTTTATGAGCTATAAAAATGTTCTGGCATTTTTATTAATTAAACAAAGTTGCAAAACAAATGAAACAGAAAAGAAATAGGAAAAAGAAAGAGAGAGAAAGAACTTACCTTGGGCCCAGCACTGTTGCAGGCCGGCCCAGCCCACCAGCCCCGCTTCTGTCGCCTTCCTCCTCGCGCCAGAAGGCAGCGCGCGTGGCCACCGCGCGCCGGCACGCGCCCGGCCACCTCCACCCTGCTTGCCTGCCTCCCCGACGGCCTGGAAGCCTCCCTGCGTCGCCACGCAGCTGCCCCGACCCCTCTCTCACTTTCCCCTCGTCCTCGTCGCCTTCCCCTGGCTCTCTCTCCCTCTCACCACCGAGCCGCCCGTCGCCGCCGCTCGCCGTTGCCGCACCTAGAGCCTCCCCCTCATCCCGTGACCGTGTCCAGAAGGTTCGCCGCGACGCCCTCTTCCTCCTCGCTGAGCCACGGATCACCGGGAGCCCTGCAACGCCTTCACGCTGTCGTCCCCCTCCTCGGATCGCCGGAACTCCTCGCCGTCGATTAAGAAGCTGCAGAGCGTCCCCGACCTCTCCGTCGAGCTCGCTAGCACCGTTGTGAGCCCCTACACCGAACCCCTCTCTCCTTCGCTTCGTTTGCGCCGTGTAACTGCTGCTCCGTTGATCACCGAGACCCACCGCCGCCGTGCTTGCCGCCGGCGATGCTCCGGTGACCATTTGGTCACGGACACATGTCCATCTCGCTCGCCGCAGCACGTAGACAAGCTAGTGCCCCGCAAGCATCGCCTAAGCCACCGTAGCCGCGTCTCCACACACGCCCGAACGTCGGCCGCCGTTGTCGAGCTCGTTGTCGTCGCCTCCGGCCACCACAGGCCCGGCGACCACCACCATTGGACGCGCATCGGCAAGGGCTCTCCAACGCGCCCAATCGCGGCTCGAACCGTGCCCTGTGGGCGTTTTCCGAAGCTCGCCGCCGCGTTTGGCCTCGCCGGCGTCACTTCGCCGGCGAGTTTGACTCGTTTGACCGGGGGGTTGACCACCCCTGGGTCGCTGACGTGTGGGCCACCCCTCCCCTAATTAGCTAGTTTAATTAAATAAATGTTAATTAAATTAGTTAGTTAGTTTAGTCACTGACCCGTGGGCCCAGACCCCACTGACAGCTAATTAGTTCCTAGATTAACACTAATTAACTTTGTTAATTAGTTATGACATTGACATGTCGGGCCCACATGTCATGTTTGACTTGGACTAGCTCCTGTTGACTGACTGACGTCAGCATGATGTCATGCTGACGCAGTAAAGGATTTTCTGGGACTTTTAGATTTAAAAATAATTCAGGAAATTCCAGAAAATGCCTAAACTTCAAAAAATCATATAAATTCAACAGTAGCTCAGATGAAAAGATTTATATATGAAAAATGATCAGGAAAATTCAATCTTTCCAATGGCACAGGTTTCATGCATGTTTGAGCAAGTTAACCTTGCTGTATACATTAAAACATGATAATGCACTTAATTAAATAATAGCTAAAGTGCCAATTTGAATCTTTGATTCAAATAGGCTCAAACCCTGCTGGTTATAGTTGCATTAGCCCAACACACATGCATCTTGCCATGTCATGAGCATGCATCATATTGTTGCATTTGTTTGTTTAATGATTGTATCGCCGGTATTCTCTGTGTTAGGTCCTGCTCCCGAGGATACTGCTGTGTATCCAGTTGAAGAGCAGTACCCGACAACCACTTTGTCAGGCAAGCAATCATTGATCATTCCGATACAAACCCAATCTTCTCGCTCCTGCTCTCTTTTACTGCATTAAGGCAACAGCGTGTGAACTGCTACTTGATGCGGTAGTTGAACCCTATTCCCTTGCATGACCTGTCATTGCCACAGTAAATAGTTGAAACCCACTAGCATGTGTAGGAGTTGATTGAGCCATGTGATGTGTGATCCACCATGCTATTTGCTTATGTTGCCTGCTATGCTTAGAGTTGTGTCTGGTCTGGTTCATCTGGGTGATGGATCAGAGTGAAATGATCATACCGAAAAAGAGAAGGAAGTGTGGAATACGCTTGGTAAAGGTATCGATGAAAGGCCATGTAGGAGTACATGGTGGGTTGTTTCATTGGAATCGTCCATAGGACCCGAGATCTGTATGTGTGGTTCAAGTTACAGCTACTACCACACATTGGGATCATTAATTGACCCTCTCGGCTTATTAATTACCCTCGATCTCTGTCCAGGAGTTGCAACTAGTTTCTGGTGTTTATAGTTTACTAGAGGTTGTGCACAGCGCTGACCCTCGGGGTGGGTTGTGATGCGACAGGTACGTGGCACGGTGTACCGGTTGCCCGTTTGGTGACTCGGGAACCCTGTACACATCGTTTGGGGCCGTGAGCGACAACCCGGCCGGATCTCCCCACGGATGGAACCCAAATAGGCGATAAACCTGGACGAGAGACTTGAGTAGTTAGTCAGGTCGTGGCCGACACCCACGCTGGGCTTCCGCTTGAAGGTTGCCGAGTACACGTCGAGTAAACGGCGATAAGTGGTGGGAGCGTGTGTGAAGAAGTACACCCCTGCAGGGTTATCAATCTATTTGAATAGCCGTTGTTCGCGGTACGGGCTACTTAGTTACTCTTACAGTTCATAGACAAGTTGATGGATACTACTAAAAGCCTCAAGATAAGTGTGAGTGTCGTGGATGGCCCTTCCGTAGGATGACGGAAGAGGATCCTCGGTAGTTATTGTTGTGGTGAGTAGAGGACTCGTGTTCGTAATAACATCTTGCAATCTGTTGAGAGTTGTAGTATAGGTTAGCCAAGAGTCAAAGTTGGCTTTCTGCTATGAACTCCACTACCCCCTTTGATAATGTTGCATGTATGATAGGTTCTGTGGTAAGACTTGCTGAGTACCTTTGTACTCATGTTTGCTTAATAACTGTTGCAGAGGAGAACCCTGCCCCTGCTGATGGGTTCTACATAGACGTTGACGTCGACGAGTAGCTTGACACCCAGACGGAGATCTGGAGCTTGTGAAGGGCCTTGTAGATAGTCAGGCTACACCAAGCCTGTTTTATTTTCTAAGTTGTCTGTACTCAGACATGTAGCTTACGCTTGTGCTTGTATGACTGTATGACTTGAGTGTTGGGTCATGTGACCCCTACCTGTATGGATATGTTATGTATGGCTCTTGGAGCCTCTTAAATAAAGTACTTTGAGTCATAGAGTTCTGTTGTGATGCACTGTTGTATTTGCACATATTGAGCATATTGTGTGTATGGTTGAAATGCTTGGTATGTGTGGGATCTGACACCTAGTTGTTTTCCTTTGGTAGCCTACCTTACAGGGAAATGCCTCCTAGTGATTCCAATGAGCCTTGGTAGCTTGCTACTGCTCGGAACACGTAGGCTGGACGGCATGTGTCCTTCTTCGTTCATGTGTCTGTCCCTTAGGGGAAATGTCACGCGTTGTTCCTTTAAGTCCATGTAGCTTGCTACGACTTGGGTTCATACGTTGATGACCGACACGTTCGTTGCTGGGTCATGGATGCCTGTCTCTGTAATCTAGTGCCACTTTTGGTTTATAACTAGCCATGTCGGCCCGGGTTCTCTGTCATATGGATGCTAGCGACACTGTCATATACGTGTGCCAAAATGCGCAAACGGTCCCGGGCCAGGTAAGGTGGCACCCGTGGGGTTACCATGCGTGAGGCCGCAAAGTGATATGACGTGTTACAGCTAGATCGGTGTGACTTAGGATCGGGGTCCTGACAGTGTTGGCATCAGAGCTGGACTGCCTGTAGGTTTCTCAAGCCAAACTGGTCGATGTTGAGTCTAGAAAAATTCTTAGTTATATGTAGGGGAATTGATTGTGGAAGGGAACGTAAGGCTCTTTTTACTCCTTTACCTTATGCCCTTCTGATCTGAGTCAGTCTATTCTTTCTACGGGGATTTAGGACTAGGCCTCTTATCCTTACTAGGTTCACGTGTTACTAATCCGTAGACTCTTAGGGTTGTTGGTTTCAAGCCTTAGTTCAGTTTCTATCCTTTTAGTATGATGATTGTTGGACCCGGAACCTTGATATGGAATTGTTGAGTGGCTATGCTATCATTTGTATGATGTCTCAAATCTTTGTTTGAGCATTTACAGTTGTTATGCTGCCCGATTTCTTCCAGAAACACTAATGCCTTTGCATTACTTCGTGTTTCAGATGTCTGGCCGCACCCCTCACCAAGTGGTTCGTTTGACGCGGTGCATTAATGTGCCCGGTCACACGGCCATGCTAGTCCGTGTGCTGACTGAGACCGGTTATCGCTGGTATCCTGAGTACACTGTGGAGGAACAGTACCGGGATTTCAATCAGAGTCAGTATTTCTGCATAGTCCGGATATACCCCTCATATCCCGGAGCTAACGACCCCATCCATTGGTCTTATGGACTCGGGGTTACCATCGAGATGGCAGTACAGGATGCTGCCTATTCGATGATGACCATTCTCCGGGCTAGGCATGCCCTGTTGCTGAACACTGAGTTATGTTACATGCCAGCCTCACTTCCCGGAGAGGAAGGCTACTACACTGGTCTGTATACTGATGCTGCTCATGAAGAGCCACTGCTTCAGACTACTGTTCAGATGCTGGAGGATAGGGACCGTGAGGTCCGTGCCCTCCGAATGGAGTTGTATAACACTCGAGCCGCCCACTGGACTACTTTGACACGGCTTGCACCTGCTGTGCACGCCGGGTATCTGGACATGCGGGATTTGTACCCCGTGCGGACTCGTCTGCCTGATCGCATGGATTGGCGTGACGTTGGGGGTATTACACCTCCACGTGGGCGTCGGTTACCACCAACATCGGGACCGAGGCCACATCCATGTCCCTATGGTCCACAGCCTTCGAGCGCTCGAGAGTTTCAAGATCCGTCTGTTCCACTTCCAGGCTACGGTGGTAATCTTTACGAAGATTACTACGGGAATGTCTGAGCTAGACCATGGTGGTAGTAGTATTGTAGTAGTTGTATTCCCACAGTCCTGCGCGTCTTGTGGAATATGACTTAGTGTGTACTGAGTTCCGGAGGTGTAGTTAAATAATGTATAGGAGCTTGGAATGCCTCTGATGGGATGTATCGTCTTTCACCGCAGTTGTACTTTAGCCTTGGCTTGTACTAAACTATGTATGGTGTGTATGACCACTGGTGTATATATAGCAGTTCTATATTACCATGTCGTACGGATGAACATCTTTGCATTCCGTGTCATCCATTACATTCTGCACTTCTATGTCAAATTTTTGCCATCCTTGTCTAAACCGTTGTTTTGTTTTCTAGGATGGTCAACACTCGCAACACTCCTGCTGCTCAGGAGCAGGGTGAGGCTAGTGGGGCTAGAGATGGGAATCTGCCCCAGCCACCCTCCTTGGCGGAAGTTATGCTCGAGGCAGAACGGAACAAGAGAGAGACCAACCGTCTGCTGGAACGCATAGAGCAGAACACTGGGTTCCGTCAGAGGAATGACGTGGTGTCAATCAATGACTTTATCAAGATGTGTCCACCGAAGTTCCATCACTCCACTGAACCTCTGGATACGGATGATTGGCTACGTAGTATCACCCATAAGCTACACTCTGCCCGTGTGGCCGAAGCTGACAAGGTTACCTACGCCGCCTACCATCTTGAGGGCCCTGCCAGTCTTTGGTGGGAAAACTTTGAAGCTATGCGTCCTGCTGGCCAAATCACTACTTGGGTTGAGTTCAGTGAGGCATTCCGTGAACATCACATCCCGGAAGGTCTCATGGATCGCAAGCGGGAGGAATTCTGCAATTTCACCCAGGGCCGGTTAACTATGGATGGCTATAGTCGCGAGTTTGGCAACTTGGCACGCTATGCACCTGAGGAAGTATCCACCAATGCCAAGAAGCAGGCGAGGTTCCGCAAGGGACTCAGCCCTGAACTCCGCCGAGATCTACGTCTGCACGAGTGCACTTCCTTCCAGAAGTTGGTAAACAAGGCTATCAGTGCTGAAACGGGCCAGACCGACTTCGAGGCCACACGCAAGCATCCTCGAGACTTTGGTTCCTCATCCGGCTCTGGCTCTCACAAGCGCCGTGTGTGGGTTCCTAACACTGCTCTGCCACCCAAGTACACACCGAGGCCATCCTATGAGGCGCCTCGCCCAACTCAACAGTTTGCACCTGCTAAGACCTATGGAGGACCACCTTCCAACTTTGCTCCACGCACTAGCACTGTGACATGCTTCAAGTGTGGAGAACCGGGGCACTACATGCGTGAGTGTCCTCAGAACCAACCAGGAAAACCCGTTGGCCGTGGTAAGCCAACCGGCAAGATGAGTTATGTCAAGCCAATCCCCACTGCAGGTGGTCATGTCAACTATGTCTCTGCTGAAGAAGCTTATGAGGATCCTAACGTCGTCCTTGGTACGCTTCTCGTTAACTGCCATCCGGCATCTGTTCTTTTCGATACTGGAGCATCCCATTCGTTCATATCTGAGAGCTATGCTCGAATGCACAACATGACTTCTTGTGACATGCCTACTTCCATGGTTATTCAAACTCCTGGTTCAAAGTGGCAAACCTCTAGGGTAAGCCATGGAAATGAAATCCTTGTCGATAGACTTGTTTTCCTAGCATCTCTAATCGCTCTCAAGTCCTCGGACATAAACATCATTTTGGGTATGGATTGGATGACAACTCATTACGCCAAGATTGATTGCTATACTAGGACCGTTCAACTTACACACCCATCCGGCAAGATAGTCAATGTCTTGACCCGAATGGCTGAGCGTCAGCTCTACTCTCTTAATGCCAGCCCTCTACCAGAACTCGAAGATATCCCGGTAGTCCGTGACTTTCCGGATGTTTTTCCAGAAGAACTGCCAGGAATTCCACCTGACAGAGATGTCGAGTTCGTGATAGATCTTATCCCTGGAACTATCCCAATCTCTAGGAGACCTTATAAGATGGCACCCCTAGAATTAGCTGAGCTTAAGAAACAACTCGATGAGTCCTTGCAAAAAGGTTTCATCCGTCCTAGTTCTTCCCCTTGGGCTTGCCCCGTCCTCTTCGTCAAGAAGAAGGATGGAACGGAGCGGATGGTTGTAGATTACCGACCTGTCAATCTGGTCACCATAAAGAACAAGTATCCGCTCCCCAGGATCAACGACCTGAATGATCAGCTCGCTGGATCCTCAGTCTTCTCTAAGATGGATTTGAGGTTGGGTTACCATCAAATCAAAATCAAGAACGGGGACATTGCTAAAACGGCTTTTGTTACTCGTTATGGCCAATATGAGTACACCGTCATGTCCTTCGGATTAACCAATGCCCCAGCTACCTTCTCCCGGCTCATGAATTCTATATTCATGGAGTACTTGGATAAATTCGTCATGGTATACCTCAATGATATACTCATTTACTCCAAGAACAAGAAAGATCATACCGAGCATTTAAGGCTGGTATTGACGAAACTTCGAGAGCACCGCCTTTATGCCAAATTCTCTAAATGTGAATTTTGGTTGCCGGAAGTAACCTATCTAGGTCATGTGATCTCTCGCAAGGGTATTGCTGTCAATCCCGAGCGAGTTCAAGCCGTCCTTGATTGGACTCCCCCTGAATCGGTCAAGCAAGTTAGGAGTTTTCTTGGCTTAGCGAGCTATTGCCGACGCTTCGTTGAGAATTTCTCCAAGGTTGCTAAACCTCTAACTGAACTCCTCAAGAAAGATAAAAAGTTTGAGTGGACCCCACAATGCGAGTCCAGTTTTCAGGAACTGAAAAGACGCCTGACATCTGCACCTGTACTGGTACCACCAGACTTTTCCAAGGATTTTATAATCTATTGCGACGCCTCGCGACAAGGACTAGGTTGCATACTCATGCAAGATCGTCAAGTGATTGCATACGCATCTCAACAGTTGCGTCCACATGAGGATAACTATCCTACTCATGATCTAGAGCTTGCAGCTGTAGTCCATGCACTCAAAACATGGCGACATTACCTCCTTGGTAATCGCTGTGAAATCTTCACTGATCATCAAAGTTTGAAGTACATCTTCACCCAACCGGATCTAAATCTCAGGCAAAGACGTTGGGTTGAGTTGCTCACAGATTACGATTTAGGAATCACTTATACCCCTGGAAAGGCCAATGTCATGGCTGATGCGCTAAGTCGTAAGTCTTATTGTAACAACTTAATGTTACAACAAGGGCAACCACTTCTCCACGAGGAATTTCGTAAGCTTAACCTTCACATTGTTCCTCGAGGATTCCTTTCCACCTTGGTGGTGAAACCTACCCTTATGGATCAAATCATAGTTGCCCAGCGGTATGATAAAGGCATATCTCGGATCAAGGAGAACATTGCTAGCGGAGTTGCTAGAAGTTTCTCTATGAATGATCGAGGTGTTGTGTACTTCGAGAACCGCTTGGTGGTACCCAAGAAACAACAACTACGACAAATGATTCTTAAGGAGGCTCATGAATCTCCTCTCACAATTCATCCCGGTAGTACCAAAATGTATCAGGACCTACATCAGAGATTCTGGTGGACTAGGATGAAGAGAGAAATCGCTCAATTCATTGCTAACTGCGACGTTTGTCGTCGAGTCAAAGCAGAGCATCAACGGCCTGCTGGCACCCTTCAACCTTTGGCTATTCTTGAATGGAAATGGGACAAAGTCGGTATGGACTTCATTACCGGGTTTCCCAGGACCAGGAAAGGGAATAATGCTATCTTCGTCGTTATCGACCGCCTCTCTAAAGTAGCTCATTTCCTGCCTGTTCGAGAGAGTATTACCGCCAGCCAGCTAGCAGACTTGTATGTCTCTCGGATAGTGTCACTTCATGGTGTGCCGTTGGAGATTAACTCAGACCGTGGAAGTCTTTTCACTTCACGATTTTGGGAAAGTTTACAGAATGCTATGGGAACTCATCTCTCTTTCAGTACTGCCTTCCATCCCCAGTCAAGTGGTCAAGTGGAACGAGTCAATCAAATTCTGGAAGACATGCTTCGAGCCTCTGTCATTTCTTTCGGTATGGAATGGGAAAAGTGTCTTCCATTTCCCGAATTCGCTTATAACAATAGTTATCAAGCCAGCTTGGGTAAAGCTCCCTTCGAAGTTCTATATGGACGAAGGTGTCGAACACCTCTTAACTGGTCAGAAACCGGGGAAAGCCAATTCTTTGGCCCGAATATGATCCAGGAAGCAGAAGACCAAGTTCGCATCGTTCGTGAGAAATTGAAAACAGCCCAGTCTCGCCAGAAGAGCCAATATGATAGTCATCATAAGGCTGTGACTTTTGAAGTCGGCGATAAGGCTTACCTTCGGGTTACTCCTCTTAAGGGAACCCATCGTTTCGGTATCAAAGGCAAATTGGCCCCTCGTTACATCGGTCCTTTTCGCATTCTCGCCAAACGAGGAGAAGTTGCCTACCAATTGGAACTACCTCCGCACCTATCCAGAGTTCATGATGTGTTCCATGTTTCTCAACTCAGGCGTTGCTTCTCGGATCCTATCCGCGGAGTGGACCACGAAACGCTTGATCTCCAGGACAATCTCACATATCGAGAATACGCCGTTCGTATTCTTGATCAAACCGAGCGCACCACTCGACGCCACAATATCAAGTTTCTCAAGGTTCAATGGTCACATCATTCTGAGAGTGAAGCTACTTGGGAAAGGGAGGATCGTCTTCGACTTGAGTACCCCACCCTCTTTCCGGAGGAACCCAAATCTCGGGACGCGATTCTTTTAAGTGGGGGTGAGTTGTCACATCCCTAGTTTAGCACTTGCATTAGGGCTAGCTAGAGTGTGCATCATGTTTACTTATCAAAGAAACTTGAAATGGGAATGACAGAAACCCCAGCACCCCTCTCCTAACAACTAGGGTTTGATAAAATCTTTTCCAATGTACCCAAAATGCCCTTCAAAAATGTTCATCATTTCTGCCTTGGTCTTAAACCTTTGCTAAAAATGGTGCAAAATTTTCTAGGACATCTAAGGTCTTTGGATTAAATCATATGGTATTTGTGTTTGGGCATTTAAATGCTATAAAATATTTTAAATGCTCAAATAATCATAAATTATAATGTTCCATGCTGTTCATAATATATACAGTGGGCATGACAAGTTTTATGAGCTATAAAAATGTTCTGGCATTTTTATTAATTAAACAAAGTTGCAAAACAAATGAAACAGAAAAGAAATAGGAAAAAGAGAGAGAGAGAAAGAACTTACCTTGGGCCCAGCACTGTTGCAGGCCGGCCCAGCCCACCAGCCCCGCTTCTGTCGCCTTCCTCCTCGCGCCAGAAGGCAGCGCGCGTGGCCACCGCGCGTCGGCACACGCCCGGCCACCTCCACCCTGCTTGCCTGCCTCCCCGACGGCCTGGAAGCCTCCCTGCGTCGCCACGCAGCTGCCCCGACCCCTCTCTCACTTTCCCCTCGTCCTCGTCGCCTTCCCCTGGCTCTCTCTCCCTCTCACCACCGAGCCGCCCGTCGCCGCCGCTCGCCGTTGCCGCACCTAGAGCCTCCCCTTCATCCCGTGACCGTGTCCAGAAGGTTCGCCGCGACGCCCTCTTCCTCCTCGCTGAGCCACGGATCGCTGGGAGCCCTGCAACGCCTTCATGCCGTCGTCCCCCTCCTCGGATCGCCGGAGCTCCTCGCCGTCGATTAAGAAGCTGCAGAGCGTCCCCGACCTCTCCGTCGAGCTCGCTAGCACCGCTGTGAGCCCCTACGCCGAACCCCTCTCTCCTCCGCTACGTTTGCGCCGTGTAACTGCTGCTCCGTTGATCACCGAGACCCACCGCCGTCGTGCTTGCTGTCGGCGATGCTCCGGTGACCATTTGGTCACCGACACATGTCCATCTCGCTCGCCGCAGCACGTAAACGAGCTAGGTGCCACGCACGCATCGCCTAAGCCACCGTAGCCGCGTCTCCACACACGCCTGAACGCCGGCCGCCGCTGTCGAGCTCGTTGCCATCGCCTCCGGCCACCACAGGCCCGGCGACCACCACCATTCGACGTGCATCGGCAAGGGCTCTCCAACGCGCCCAACCACGGCTCGAACCGTGCCCTGTGGGCGTTTTCCGAAGCTCGCCGCCGCGTTTGGCCTCGCCGGCGTCACTTCACCGGCGTGTTTGACTCGTTTGACCGGGGGGTTGACCACCCCTGGGTCGCTGACGTGTGGGCCACCCCTCCCCTAATTAGCTAGTTTAATTAAATAAATGTTAATTAAATTAGTTAGTTAGTTTTGTCACTGACCCGTGGGCCTAGACTCCACTGACAGCTAATTAGTTCCTAGATTAACACTAATTAACTTTGTTCATTAGTTATGACACTGACATGTCGGGCCCACATGTCATGTTTGACTTGGACAAGCTCCAGTTGACTGACTGATGTCAGCATGATGTCATGCTGACGCAGTAAAGGATTTTTTGGGACTTTTAGATTTAAAAATAATCCAGGAAATTCCAGAAAATGCCTAAACTTCAAAAAATCATATAAATTCAACAGTAGCTCAGATGGAAAAGATTTATATATGAAAAATGATCAGAAAAATCCAATCTTTCCAATGGCCCTGGTTTCATGCATGTTTGAGCAAGTTAACCTTGTTGTATACATTAAAACATGATAATGCACTTAATTAAATAATAGCTAAAGTGCCAATTTGAATCTTTGATTCAAATAGGCTCAAACCCTGCTGGTTATAGTTGCATTAGCCCAACACACATGCATCTTGCCATGTCATGAGCATGCATCATATTGTTGCATTTGTTTGTTTAATGATTGTATCGCCGGTATTCTCTGTGTTAGGTCCTGCTCCCGAGGATACTGCTGCGTATCCAGTTGAAGAGCAGTACCCGACAACCACTTTGTCAGGCAAGCAATCATTGATCATTCCGATACAAACCCAATCTTCTCGCTCTTGCTCTCTTTTACTGCATTAAGGCAACAGCGTGTGAACTGCTACTTGCTGCGGTAGTTGAACCCTATTCCCTTGCATGACCTGTCATTGCCACAGTAAATAGTTGAAACCCACTAGCATGTGTAGGAGTTGATTGAGCCATGTGATGTGTGATCCACCATGCTATTTGCTTATGTTGCCTGCTATGCTTAGAGTTGTGTCTGGTCTGGTTCATCTGGGTGATGGATCAGAGTGAAATGATCATACCGATAAAGAGAAGGAAGTGTGGAATACGCTTGGTAAAGGTATCGATGAAAGGCCATGTAGGAGTACATGGTGGGTTGTTTCATTGGAATCGTCCATAGGACCCGAGATCTGTATGTGTGGTTCAAGTTACAGCTACTACCACACATTGGGATCCTTAATTGACCCTCTCGGCTTATTAATTACCCTCGATCTCTGTCCAGGAGTTGCAACTAGTTTCTGGTGTTTATAGCTTACTGGAGGTCGTGCACAGCGCTGACCCTCGGGGTGGGTTGTGATGCGACAGGTACGTGGCACGGTGTACCGGTTGCCCGTTTGGTGACTCGGGAACCCTGTACACATCGTTTGGGGCCGTGAGCGACACCCCGGCCGGATCTCCCCACGGATGGAACCCAAATAGGCGATAAACCTGGACGAGAGACTTGAGTAGTTAGTCAGGTCATGGCCGACACCCTCGCTGGGCTTCCGCTTGAAGGTTGCCGAGTACATGTCGAGTAAACGGCGATAAGTGGTGGAAGCGTGTGTGAAGAGGTACACCCCTGCAGGGTTATCAATCTATTCGAATAGCCGTTGTTCGCGGTACGGACTACTTGGTTACTCTTACAGTTCATAGACAAGTTGATGGATACTACTAAAAGCCTCAAGATAAGTGTGAGTGCCGTGGATGGCCCTTCCGTAGGATGACGGAAGAGGATCCTCGGTGGTGTATTGTTGTGGTGAGTAGAGGACTCGTGTTCGTAATAACATCTTGCAATCTGTTGAGAGTTGTAGTATAGGTTAGCCATGAGTCAAAGCTGGCTTTCTGCTATGAACTCCACTACCCCCTTTGATAATGTTGCATGTATGATAGGTTCTGTGGTAAGACTTGCTGAGTACCTTTGTACTCATGTTTGCTTAATAACTGTTGCAGAGGAGAACCCTGCCCCTGCTGATGGGTTCTACATAGACGTTGACGTCGACGAGTAGCTTGACACCCAGACGGAGATCTGGAGCTTGTGAAGGGCCTTGTAGATAGTCAGGCTACACCAAGCCTGTTTTATTTTCTAAGTTGTCTGTACTCAGACATGTAGCTTACGCTTGTGCTTGTATGACTGTATGACTTGAGTGTTGGGTCATGTGACCCCTACCTGTATGGATATGTTATGTATGGCTCTTGGAGCCTCTTAAATAAAGTACTTTGAGTCATAGAGTTCTGTTGTGATGCAATGTTGTATTTTCACATATTGAGCATATTGTGTGTATGGTTGAAATGCTTGGTATGTGTGGGATCCGACACCTAGTTGTTTTCCTTTGGTAGCCTACCTTACAGGGAAATGCCTCCTAGTGATTCCAATGAGCCTTGGTAGCTTGCTACTGCTCGGAACACGTAGGCTGGCCGGCATGTGTCCTTCTTCGTTCCTGTGTCTGTCCCTTAGGGGAAATGTCACGCGTTGTTCCTTTAAGTCCATGTAGCTTGCTACGACTTGGGTTCATACGTTGATGACCGACACGTTCGTTGCTGGGTCATGGATGCCTGTCTCTGTAATCTAGTGGCACTTTTGGTTTATAACTAGCCATGTCGGCCCGGGTTCTCTGTCATATGGATGCTAGCGACACTGTCATATACGTGTGCCAAAATGCGCAAACGGTCCCGGGCCAGGTAAGGTGGCACCCGTGGGGTTACCGTGCGTGGGGCCGCAAAGTGATATGACGTGTTACAGCTAGATCGGTGTGACTTAGGATCGGGGTCCTGACATTGAAATTGTTAATCGTTCTCCTAGCTAGAAAATGGGCTGTACTTCTAACAAACTGTAAATGGGCTGTAGTAAATTCCATTAGAATTAAAAAATGGCCTGTACATTCTTAAAAATCGCAAATGGGCTATATGTTCTCTGCCACACACTTGTGGGCCTTCTAAGTTGACGTGTCCCCTAAAAAAATTAAGTTGAAGCGTATGCAAGGCTTTGTCAACAACACACGGTTCTGGCAGTTGTGGCCGTTGGATGTCCATCCAACGGATGTCGTGCTTCTTCTTCAATTTCGGATATTCTTGCTTCAGCCGCCCAAAAAATGATTCCTCCCCCTGACATCTGGGGCGCACCGTTTCAGAGGCTGACCTGTGGGCCTACTAAGTTGACGCGTACCAAGGGCTATGTCAACTTAGTCAATATAAATGATTCTAGCTGCAGTGATCGTATGATGTTCATCCAACGGCAGTAGTGCTTCTTCAACCTCTGGTCTTCTTGCTCCAGTCGCCCACAACAGCGTCGGTCGTGACGCGTGCTCCTGCCTCTCGTGGCCGGCTGTGATGCCGCGGAGGCCACACTGCCCCCTACTACTCCCACCGCTGGCCAGGCCACCCCTCTACTCACCCACACCCCGTGTTATTCCGCGGCAACAGCAGCCTCACACCGCAACCGAACCAGTGAACCATCGTACTCCTCGCCGCGCGGGCTTCCACTGTCGCGTCTTCCCCGGCTCCGTGTTGTCTCCTTTCTAGGCCTCGCCATCATCCACCGCCCTGGTGCTCTCGGCGCGGCGTGATCAACGTGGTCAAGGAACGGCTTCCATCGAACGTGGACTGTACGTGGAGAGGCTGGCAGCTGGGTCCACGACGGCAGTAAGGTAGTGCCTCCTTATTACGCGGAAAATAATGATTCCTCCACCTGACAACAGGGACCCACCGGACGGGCCACCGTATTTTGCGAAAAAACATTCCCCCCCTGACTGCTAGGACCCAGCGGATGGGCCACCGTATTGCGCAAAAAAACGTTCCCCCCGCTGTTAGCTTGGACCCACCAGAAGCGCATCCTTATTATGCACAAAAAAATGAATACTCCCCCTGCTGGTTGGGACCCACCTTGGTGGGAGGTTGACTTGTGCGCCTACTAAGTTGACGGGGACGGAATGCTTTGTCAACTTAGTCAATATGAACGGTTCTAGCTCCAGTGATCGTACGATGTCCATCCAACAGCTGTAGTGCTTCTTCAACCTCTGGTCTTGTTGCTCCAGCCGCCCAAGGCAGCGCCGGTCGTGTCGCATGCTCCTGCCTCCTGTGGCCGGCTGTGCTGCTGTGGAGGCCTCGCCGCCCCCTACTATTCCCACCGCTGGCCAGGCCATCCGTCTACTCACCCACACCCCCTGTTATTATACGGCGATGGCAGCCTCACACCCCAGCGAACCAGTGAACCCTCGTACTCCTCTACGCATGGGCATCCATTGTCGCGTCTTCCCCGGCTCCGCGTCATCCCCTTCCTAGGCCTCGCCGTCGTCCATCGCCCTGGTGCTCTCGGCGCGGCATGGTCAACGTGGTCAAGGAACGGCTTCCATCGAACATGGACTGTATGTGGAGAGGCTGACAGCTGGGTCCACGACGGCAGCAAGGAAGTGCCACCTTATTACACGGAAAATAATGATTCATCAACCTGACAGCAGGGACCCACCAGACGGGCCACCGTATTTCGCGAAAAAATGTTTCCCCCTGACTGCTGGGACCCAGCGGATGGGCCACCGTATTGCGCAAAAAAATGTCCCCCCCCCCGCTATCAACTCGGACCCACCGGAAGCGCCTCCTTATTACGCACAAAAAATGAATACTCCCCCTGCTGGTTGGGACCCACCTTGGTGGGAG
>LR738713.1:279037734-279155375 GCA_902687465.1 Secale cereale | reverse complement strand
ACGAGCAGGCCGCGGCCTCACCTCTCCCCTCCGCTCCCAGCCGGCGGCCGAGGCCGCGGGAGCAGCGCCGCCTCGCCCTCTCGTCGTCCGCGCCAGGAGCGCCGCGAGCCGGCCCGGCCCGGCCAGGAAGCCGCCGGCCGCCGCGGGATCTCCTCCGCGGCCTCACCCCGTCCTCGCCTCCGTTGCCAGGGCAGCGACCCCGCCGCGCCGGCCCTCTTCCTCCGATCGTGCCGCCGTCCAACGCGCGGCCAGGCACTGCATCCTCCTCCTCTGCCCGTCCCCTGCAAGCCTCGTCGCCGGCTTCCTTCGTCCCGAGCCGCAACCCCCGCAGTCCTTCTTTTTCCTGTTTTTTTTGTTGTGCTGTTTTTGTTAATCTCAGTTAACCAGGAAGACAGCAAGTTTTTCTACTTTTGGACCCTTGTACGCCTACGGCTACGAGCTCGAGAACGACTACATATACGAGAACGTCGACCCGTGTACACCTTCGAGTCGCCGACGACCCGACAAGTACCACTACATGTACAAGTACCTCGACGACCGGAGCACTCGAGAACGACGAGTACCACTACTTCCTCTACCATCGCAAACGGGAACCTCAAGTACCACGACGACCCGAACGACTACCGTCGCGTGTACCACTACCGTCGCCCGGAAAAGACGGATGCGCCAAGTACATCTACGGAACGAGTTCCACTACCGTCGCCCCGTGTACGACTACCGACGCCCGGAAGCACCAAGTACCACTACCGTCGCCCGGAAACGAGGAATTCGCCAAGTACCACGACACGATGACGTGAACCACTACTTCCTCTCCGAACGTGAACGACTTCTTCCTCTTCGGCCGTGAACCACTACTTCCCACGACGACCTCGTGAACGACTCCTTCCTCTACGTCTCGAACCGCCCCGAAACGCACGCTTCAAAGGTATAACCCCGAGACGTGACCCGTGTGATGCTTGTTGTATGAAATGTTGTTTCTCGTGTGTGCTTCGTGCCCGTTCCGACCTTTTGTCGTGTTCCTCGGTTGCCTCGCCACCGACTCGTGGGAACCCGGTAACGGGATCACCCCATCATCTCGTTTGTCTCGTTCACTCCACCTTTGCTTTTGCCCGGACTCTCAACGAGTTACCGGAACCGAGTTGTTGCCTTTGCATCATTTCGGATCGTTGCCGTGGCACCCTTTTCTTCCACCACGGTGACAAATGCTTCTTATCTTGTTAATGTCAACCTTCTAATAAAATTGCATAAACTTGTTCATGTCATCCGCATCATAATAACAACATGAGAATGTTTAATTGTTGTTTGTTTATAATTACTAAAACATGCTCATGGGGATTTTCCGGATATGTTGTTGTTATTTCTCCGGCCTCATTTAAATTGCCTAGTTAGTATAGTTTCTTTATGCTACACCTCTTGCCATGCTAAAAACATTTAACCTTGTCTTGTAAGTAATGAGAGTCAATTAAATAATTAAATGTGGTGTTTCGTCAATATGCAACTCTTTGCATATTGATCTCCACTTAACTTGTAGTATTGTTTGTGCACTTTGCCATGCCTTGCATATTTAAACCGGACATGCATCATACTTGTTTGTGCATCGTATGCCATGTTTATGCTTGTATGTTTACCGTGTCGTTTTGCTTCTTTCCGGTTGCTTCTCTTGTTAGCTTCGGTGTCGTTCCGGAGTTGTGAGGTTCCGCTAGACTGTTGCTCCGTCTGCTTCTTGGTTCCGTTCTTCTTCCTTGTGGAATCCCAGGCAAGATGACCGAACCCGGATACCATTACTATCTTTGCCTATTGCTAGTAGTTCCGCTCTATAGTTTTGCCTCGATGCCCATGTTTTCCTGTCAGCCTCCTACTTGTAACCATTGCCATGTTTAACCACCCTACCTACGCAAACCGTTGCTTGGCTAAGTACGCTTCGCTCAGCCCTTCTTATAGCATTGCTAGTTGCAGGTGAAGATTGAAGATGCTTGCTTCATGTTGAAGTTTGGTTGGGTTATATCACACTATATAAATGCTTAAAAATGAAATCATCTATATACTGGCAGGGTGGAAGGCTAAGCCTTTTGCTTGGTGATTTGTTCCACTCATGCCGTTAGGAACCGTATAAACCGGTGTTATGTTCCTTGATTATGCGTTCCTAACACGGTTGGGGTGTATGGGACCCCCTTGATAAACCGCTAAGTGCTAAGTCTTTTCCAGCAAGTCCCAACATTTGGTACTATTTGCCTCATAATAACAACTTAATTAATTAATTAAATTTGCATAGAGGGTCGCTCCCTCGAGGATCCTTTATTTCTACATAGCAGGGGGGGCCAGTGCCGATGGTGTTGGTCCCAAACGGGGGTCCTGCGGGAACCACCACGGGGAAACTCGAGGTTTGGGTCCTGTAGCATCGCCCATCCGGTCGTGTCCTGAGACCTAGATACGCGCGGCTACTATCAAGGTGTCGACACGCCGGGAGGATTTGCTGGATTAGCCTTACCTTAGTTCGGTTTAACTTGAGCACGGGATTCCGAGAATACTCGGGTCTTCCCACCTATGGAGTTGCGACTTCGCGGATCGTGGGCTTGTAATGGGTCAAGTTGGAACACCCCTGCAGGGTTTGAACTTTCGAAAGCCGTGCCCGCGGTTATGTGGCAGATGGGAGCTTGTTAATTCCGGTTGTAGATAACTTGACACAATGTTACTAATACACTACCAGCGTGTGTACCGTGACTGTCAATTTCCGAATAGGGATTCGGGAGTTGAACACGGTGGGGTTATGTTTGACCGGCTTTAGTTAGGATCACTTCGTGATCATCTTTCGACCGATGCACTTCTCTTCTCGCTCTCTTTTACGTAAGTTAGTGCTAGTTGCTGCTGCAGACTCTTGTTTGTTCCTTCACCTCATTTCTTTCTTCAGCCTAGTCCTCACCCAAGGCTTAAATAGTCGTGTTACCCGGGAACGGGATTGCTGAGTCCTCTGTGGCTCACAGTTACTTCACAACACCAGATGCAGGTTCAGCCGTGTACGATGCAGGAGTTGGACCAGTTCTTCACCGGGAGCTCGTTGAAGAGTTTGGCTGTTTGCTCGTGATGTTTCGATGTTCAGTAGTGGTTTCTACTAGGATTCGATCTTGGCCTGTGGCTTTATGTTGTTTTGGTATCTTTCTTTTGGTTCTTCACCCGTAGTCGGGTTGTGATGTTTTGAATGATGATTGCTTATGTAATGTATTGTGTGAAGTGGCGAGTGTAAGCCAACTATCTCCTTTTGCAATTTAATCCCTCTTTTACATGAGTTGTGCAAAGATACCAAACTTGAGATCATTCTAGGATGGACTTATGCCTTTAAGTCGTGCCTCGACACGTAGGAGGTATAGTTCCATCCTGGGCATTACAAGTTGGTATTCAGAGCCTTCTCCGACCTAGAAGCCCCCACTGTTTGATCGAATCGTTGACGGTTGAGTCTAGGCACACACTGAAAACATTTTGAGTCCTATATTATATCGGAGAGTAGGATTTCTTTGCTTCTCATCCCCTTTCTCTCTGGTGAGGACTCCTGACGATTACTCTTTTCTCTTCTACTTTCAAAAATTGCACCAAATTTTTTTTAGGATCCCGCGAGTATTCTGGGATTGTTTCGATGTGCTTGTGACAAGGATATTGTTCTCGATGCCTCCTGTTACCGAGGAGTTGAGCTTCGGGGTATCGTTGACACAAGCATATCGCGGCAGTACTAAATACTTAAGACGGCCGACATCGAAAATCTCTCCTATACGGCCAGTGGCAAGATAACCCCGACATCACCCAGTACTGGGGAGGTAGTTCGAGAGTATTGCCATAGCTTGTTATAGTGGATGCTTTTCGAAGGTCCGAGGTAAACAGTTTCCGAGAAAGACTGGTTATGTGTTGAAGGATGGATACACCTGGATGTAGGTTTAGAGTTGATTGCGCGGTGCTTCCCGTGTATCCCCAACACCTGATTGCATAACTGGGAATTTTCGGAAATCTATAGGTGGGTTCATCTAGTAGTTCTAGGCATTCTTCCAACGGATGCACGATATGAAGTTTGGGGTTCTACATTGAGTGAAGTGGTTTTATGGACTTGTTCTGATCGGGAGTTGCATCTTAAAGGGTCCTTGGCTATGCTGATCCGGGGATTGCAAAACCCTTTTGTAACACGTTCTATGAGCTTTCAGCACGAAGATGTCGAACGAAGCTTCTATCTTGTATTTGTTCTTCTGCACCTTGTTCCTTTTTATTTACTTTTGTTCTCCAAGTGGCTTCTCGTCAAGTTGATGTACCTGCGGAATTCATTCGTTCAAGTCTCTGTTCGAATGATGTTGTGAAGATTAGGCTGTTGCATATCTATCCTTTGTTTCGTTTTGATTCTGGTATTCGAGTTGCTTCGATGTCAAATGTTGATTCCATAACCTTCCTAATCGGTATTCTCATATTTCTATGAGAGTGCTAGTCCTTCTTGATCATCGAGATGGTCATGTTAATTCTTTTCCAACCGGTGCCCATTTTGTTCATCCCAAGTTATCTTTGCTTTTCCCCACCCTCCCACCCTTCTTCTTCTTGGAGCCAGAAATTCTTAAATGAAATATCCATTTTATTCATGAGATATTTCTTCATTCTTTTCCTTCTATGTTCTTATCCGGTGATTTATCGTGAAGTTGCTCAAGAGCTTCAAGTTCATCATTCTTTTGTTTTCATAATTCTTCCGGTGGATGTAATTCAAGTTTTGGTGTTGATCTTATCCTTTTTCCTCATTTCACAATGCTTTCTTATTCCGGTGGACCAATTAATCATTCTCCTCTTGTTATTCATATCCGGAGTGCTGAAGATTCATAATTCCATTCTTAATCCGTTCAAGCTATTTTGAGATTGATATCTCATCCAAGCCATTTAATTCAACCGGTGCAATATCTCTTAAGCAATCTTTCCCAACGGTGATTTCTTTAGTGGGCCCTAACCCACAGGTCTTTTCCCAGGATCTTACCTGACTCTTTTAATTTTTTTTCCGGAGTTATACTCAAATTCTTTTCAAAGTGTGACGTAAGAATGATTTCCATCAGTCACAGTCCTTCTTCAGGATCGCTTTCAAATTCTTTTTCATCATTGTTTCAACCTTTTAATTCTTCATTCCGGAGTGCTCAACAATTCTTATGGCATTTCTTGTCTTCATTCTCAACATTTGGAGACCGGAGAAGTTTTTCTCTTAATTCTTGGCCCTCCTCTTGAAGGTTTGTGGTTCTAGCTTCTTGCCATCCTCATAGTTGTTTCGATTGTGAGGAATTCTTTTCATACCCATCCGAAGCATTTCATAAATTCTTTTCCTTGTGTTCCTCCGAAGGCCATCATTTCAGAAGATTTCTTCGTTCTCAGTTTTCAACTTCGTTCTCCAACTATTCTTCATTGATGTCTCTTCGTTCGTCTCCTATTCTTACGGTGATTCTTTCAAGTTTACCTTTCCAGTGTTATCTTTTTAATTCATTTGTTCTTTTCATAATCCTACCGGTGCTTTGTTGAAGATTTATCCAGCTTGTGCTAGATCTCTCTTTAATTCTTTCCAACGAGAATAAGTAGTATGCCTAATCCTTTGGTTGTCATCAATTAAATTGGTGAAGGAGATGCATAACATAATTCTTATTCTTATTCCTTACAGGTGATTTAATTCTTTTGTCTGGAGCTTGTTCATCATATCATATCCTTGCTTCTAAATTCTTCATCTTGTTTTTCCGGAGCTTCAAGTTATTTCAATTACATCATTTCAAGCTCCATCTAATTCATCACATGCCTTGAATCTTATTCTTTTCATCTTTCACTTCTCATGATTTCATTACCGGAGTTTTTCATGGTGGTTCATCATCATTTAATTCATCCTCGAAGTCTTCATCAAGATTCTTGTTGGAGCTCAAGCATTCTTCATCATGCTTTCCAATTGCAATTCTTCCTCCCTTATCTTTCAGATGGTGTTATGTCATTCTTGACAATTCCTTCATGTTCATGATTCACGAGTTATCAAGAATGAGATATTTAAAACCATCATTTCTTCTCTTTAGGAGATCCTTCCAACCCCTCCTTTTATCTGTTGGAGTTATCTTGGGTTGTATTTCACCTAAAAGCTTTCCCTAAGGATTGTTGCTAATTATGGTGCTCATAAATGACCCAAGTTCTTCATTTATCATTCCGGTGAATAAGCTTTTCATATCCTTGTTGATCTCAATCCAATCAATTGTTTTCGTTAGTGGCTGGTTGTCACCTCTTAATTTTGAGATGTTTTCCATAAGCCCACATCGAGCTTATTCGTTTTGTTGTTGATTTTTATTCAAACAACTCTGTTCAACCCTTCTTCGTAAGGATGCTCTTTAAAAATTCAATTTGAGAGAAGTTGTCTTTTTCTTCTCGTTCTTTCTTCCCAACAATCTTGCATCTATTCTTTCATTCCGGAGGCCTTGTGATGTTGCTCTCTCTTAACCATCATCTTGTTTTCTTTTCAAGATCATGTCCTTTTCTTTTCTAGTCTTTTAACCGGAGTGTTGTATTCTTCATTCAAGTTCCGTCTTTTATCTAGTTTTGCCTCTCTTCTTAACCGGAGTGCTGTCTGAGTCTTTCTTACCCCTTGTGCCATTCTTTTAATTGTTTCGGAGGCAATATGTTGTTGTTTTCATCAAGTACCACTCCATCTTCTCTAGTTCTTGTTAATTCCTTCCATTTTCAGACGGAGTGCTGTCCAAATTCTGTCATTCTTTTTCCTTGGTTGTACCATTGCGGTTTCTTATTCTTTTGACCTGTGAGCTCTTGTTTCATGTCTTTCAACCTGCAAGGTTCTCATAATGTTCCTTGTTCCTCCATTTTACCGGAGTGCTCTTAACTTCATTCATCTCTGTTGCATTCTTTCTCTCTACTTGTTCAACCTCTCAAGGTTCCTTGGTTTCACTCGTCTGTCAAAGAAGCAACTTTGTTTTACCTCTTCCTCTTCCGTTTTACCCGGAGATATCTCTAGGATCTCGGGTCGAGATCCTCTGTTAGTGTGGGAGAGTTGTGACGCCCGAGACCGACGTCCCAGAAGATTCCAGAAGCTTCCCGAAGATTCCAGATGTTCCGGGTTGCCCGTGTGTTTATTTTGTGCTTGTGTTATTTATTTATTTTGCATTGCATCATGTCTTCATGCCATCATGTCTTTTTATTTTGCATCTCAACCTAATAAATTGTGTGGACCTTCGGTCCATTTAAATCGAGGGAAGTTGTCTTCTCTTTATAACATATAAAAGTCTTCCATTATTTTAGGGAGCTATATTAAAATATTCCATTGCTTCGGAATCACCATAACACACTTGCATAATTTCCCCATTGTCTTTTCACTTCGAGTTTCACCTTCAAAACCTTGTCTTAATTCTTTCCGTTGTTTCGAGGTTCCTCCAAAAACCTCCTTCTATTTTATTTAAATTCCTGACATTTTTGTGAGCCCGGGGAATTTGACCTCTTGCACAAATTCCTCCCCTACCTTCTCTTTCTTTTCTTTCTCCTTTTCTCTTTTGTTTTAAAAGAGAATTAATTAGTTCAGCAGCAGTTTTAAAGAGTGCAGCCCAGGCCTCTGGCCCAATTCTTTCCAGGCCTCTCTCCTCCCTCTTGGGCCACTTCCCTCTCCCTTCTTGGCCCATCTCCTCCTGGGCCCGAGTCCAGCCTCGACCCCTAACCCTAGCGGAGCCCCGATCTCCCCTCGCTCTCCCACCGTCCGCCGCCAGGCATCCCCTCGCTCCCCTCGCCCCGATCCCGATTCCCTTCTTCTCCCGCAGCGCCTTTCTCCCTCGCTACTCACCCCCTCTGCCCGATCTCTCGCGCGCGCCCGCCAGGCAGCCGCTGCCCGAGCGCCCACCTTCACCGCGCCGCGCGCCCCGATCCGGGCTCCTTCCTCGCGCCCATCTCCGACGCGCGGGAGCCGCGACCCCGAGCCGCACTCGCCCGGCCTCGTCCCTCTGGCCTCCTTCCCATCCCCGCGACGAGCAGGCCGCGGCCTCACCTCTCCCCTCCGCTCCCAGCCGGCGGCCGAGGCCGCGGGAGCAGCGCCGCCTCGCCCTCTCGTCGTCCGCGCCAGGAGCGCCGCGAGCCGGCCCGGCCCGGCCAGGAAGCCGCCGGCCGCCGCGGGATCTCCTCCGCGGCCTCACCCCGTCCTCGCCTCCGTTGCCAGGGCAGCGACCCCGCCGCGCCGGCCCTCTTCCTCCGATCGTGCCGCCGTCCAACGCGCGGCCAGGCACTGCATCCTCCTCCTCTGCCCGTCCCCTGCAAGCCTCGTCGCCGGCTTCCTTCGTCCCGAGCCGCAACCCCCGCAGTCCTTCTTTTTCCTGTTTTTTTTGTTGTGCTGTTTTTGTTAATCTCAGTTAACCAGGAAGACAGCAAGTTTTTCTACTTTTGGACCCTTGTACGCCTACGGCTACGAGCTCGAGAACGACTACATATACGAGAACGTCGACCCGTGTACACCTTCGAGTCGCCGACGACCCGACAAGTACCACTACATGTACAAGTACCTCGACGACCGGAGCACTCGAGAACGACGAGTACCACTACTTCCTCTACCATCGCAAACGGGAACCTCAAGTACCACGACGACCCGAACGACTACCGTCGCGTGTACCACTACCGTCGCCCGGAAAAGACGGATGCGCCAAGTACATCTACGGAACGAGTTCCACTACCGTCGCCCCGTGTACGACTACCGACGCCCGGAAGCACCAAGTACCACTACCGTCGCCCGGAAACGAGGAATTCGCCAAGTACCACGACACGATGACGTGAACCACTACTTCCTCTCCGAACGTGAACGACTTCTTCCTCTTCGGCCGTGAACCACTACTTCCCACGACGACCTCGTGAACGACTCCTTCCTCTACGTCTCGAACCGCCCCGAAACGCACGCTTCAAAGGTATAACCCCGAGACGTGACCCGTGTGATGCTTGTTGTATGAAATGTTGTTTCTCGTGTGTGCTTCGTGCCCGTTCCGACCTTTTGTCGTGTTCCTCAGTTGCCTCGCCACCGACTCGTGGGAACCCGGTAACGGGATCACCCCATCATCTCGTTTGTCTCGTTCACTCCACCTTTGCTTTTGCCCGGACTCTCAACGAGTTACCGGAACCGAGTTGTTGCCTTTGCATCATTTCGGATCGTTGCCGTGGCACCCTTTTCTTCCACCACGGTGACAAATGCTTCTTATCTTGTTAATGTCAACCTTCTAATAAAATTGCATAAACTTGTTCATGTCATTCGCATCATAATAACAACATGAGAATGTTTAATTGTTGTTTGTTTATAATTACTAAAACATGCTCATGGGGATTTTCCGGATATGTTGTTGTTATTTCTCCGGCCTCATTTAAATTGCCTAGTTAGTATAGTTTCTTTATGCTACACCTCTTGCCATGCTAAAAACATTTAACCTTGTCTTGTAAGTAATGAGAGTCAATTAAATAATTAAATGTGGTGTTTCGTCAATATGCAACTCTTTGCATATTGATCTCCACTTAACTTGTAGTATTGTTTGTGCACTTTGCCATGCCTTGCATATTTAAACCGGACATGCATCATACTTGTTTGTGCATCGTATGCCATGTTTATGCTTGTATGTTTACCGTGTCGTTTTGCTTCTTTCCGGTTGCTTCTCTTGTTAGCTTCGGTGTCGTTCCGGAGTTGTGAGGTTCCGCTCGACTGTTGCTCCGTCTGCTTCTTGGTTCCGTTCTTCTTCCTTGTGGAATCCCAGGCAAGATGACCGAACCCGGATACCATTACTATCTTTGCCTATTGCTAGTAGTTCCGCTCTATAGTTTTGCCTCGATGCCCATGTTTTCCTGTCAGCCTCCTACTTGTAACCATTGCCATGTTTAACCACCCTACCTACGCAAACCGTTTCTTGGCTAAGTACGCTTCGCTCAGCCCTTCTTATAGCATTGCTAGTTGCAGGTGAAGATTGAAGATGCTTGCTTCATGTTGAAGTTTGGTTGGGTTATATCACACTATATAAATGCTTAAAAATGAAATCATCTATATACTGGCAGGGTGGAAGGCTAAGCCTTTTGCTTGGTGATTTGTTCCACTCATGCCGTTAGGAACCGTATAAACCGGTGTTATGTTCCTTGATTATGCGTTCCTAACACGGTTGGGGTGTATGGGACCCCCTTGATAAACCGCTAAGTGCTAAGTCTTTTCCAGCAAGTCCCAACATTTGGTACTATTTGCCTCATAATAACAACTTAATTAATTAATTAAATTTGCATAGAGGGTCGCTCCCTCGAGGATCCTTTATTTCTACATAGCAGGGGGGCCAGTGCCGATGGTGTTGGTCCCAAACGGGGGTCCTGCGGGAACCACCACGGGGAAACTCGAGGTTTGGGTCCTATAGCATCGCCCATCCGGTCGTGTCCTGAGACCTAGATACGCGCGGCTACTATCAGGGTGTCGACACGCCGGGAGGATTTGCTGGATTAGCCTTACCTTAGTTCGGTTTAACTTGAGCACGGGATTCCGAGAATACTCGGGTCTTCCCACCTATGGAGTTGCGACTTCGCGGATCGTGGGCTTGTAATAGGTCAAGTTGGAACACCCATGCAGGGTTTGAACTTTCGAAAGCCGTGCCCGCGGTTATGTGGCAGATGGGAGCTTGTTAATTCCGGTTGTAGATAACTTGACACAATGTTACTAATACACTACCAGCGTGTGTACCATGACTGTCAATTTCCGAATAGGGATTCGGGAGTTGAACACGGTGGGGTTATGTTTGACCGGCTTTAGTTAGGATCACTTCGTGATCATCTTTCGACCGATGCACTTCTCTTCTCGCTCTCTTTTACGTAAGTTAGTGCTAGTTGCTGCTGCAGACTCTTGTTTGTTCCTTCACCTCATTTCTTTCTTCAGCCTAGTCCTCACCCAAGGCTTAAATAGTCGTGTTACCCGGGAACGGGATTGCTGAGTCCTCTGTGGCTCACAGTTACTTCACAACACCAGATGCAGGTTCAGCCGTGTACGATGCAGGAGTTGGACCAGTTCTTCACCGGGAGCTCGTTGAAGAGTTTGGCTGTTTGCTCGTGATGTTTCGATGTTCAGTAGTGGTTTCTACTAGGATTCGATCTTGGCCTGTGGCTTTATGTTGTTTTGGTATCTTTCTTTTGGTTCTTCACCCGTAGTCGGGTTGTGATGTTTTGAATGATGATTGCTTATGTAATGTATTGTGTGAAGTGGCGAGTGTAAGCCAACTATCTCCTTTTGCAATTTAATCCCTCTTTTACATGAGTTGTGCAAAGATACCAAACTTGAGATCATTCTAGGATGGACTTATGCCTTTAAGTCGTGCCTCGACACGTAGGAGGTATAGTTCCATCCTGGGCATTACACAGGCTCTGCGTTGTCCCCTTCCTAGGCCTCGCCCTCGTCCACCGCCCTGGTGCTCTCGGCACGGCGTGGTCAACATGGTCAAGGAATGGCTTCCATCGGATGTGGACTGTACGTGGAGTGGCTTACAGCTGGGTCCAAGACGGCAGCAAGGAAATGCTTCCTTATTACGCGGAAAATAATGATTCATCCACCTGACAGCAGGGACCAACCAGACGGGCCACCGTATTTCGCGACAAAAACGTTTCTCCCCTGACTGCTGGGACCCAGCGGATGGGCCACCGTATTTCGCGAAAAAACGTTCCCCCGCTGTCAGCTCAGACCCACCGAAAGCGCCTACTTATTACGCACAAAAAAATGAAAACCCCCCTGGTGGTTGGGACCCACCTTGGTGGGAGGCTGACTTGTGGGCCTACTAAGCTGACGGGGACGGAGTGCTTTGTCAACTTAGTCAATATGAATGATTCTCGGTCCAGTGACCATACGATGTCCATCCAACGGCTGTAGTGCTTCTTCAACCTCTGGTCTTGTTGCTCCAACCGCCCAAAGCAGCGCTGGTCGTGTCGCATGCTCCTGCCTCCCGTGGCCGGCTATGCCGCCGCGGAAGCTTCACCGCCCCCTACTATTCCCACCGTTGGCCAGGCCATCCCTCTACTCACCCACACCCCCTGTTATTCTGTGGCGAGGGCAGCCTCACACGGCAGCGAACCAGTGAACCCTCTTATTGCTCTACGCATGGGCATCCGCTGCCGCGTCTTCCCCGGCTTCGCGGCGTCCCCTTCCTAGGCCTCGCCGTCGTCCACCACCCTGGTGCTCTCGGCGCGGCGTGGTCAATGTGGTCAAGGAACGGCTTCCATCGAACATGGACTGTACGTGGAAAGGCTGACAGCTGGGTCCACGGCCGCAGCAAGGAAGTGCCTCCTTATTACGCGCAAAATAGTTATTCCTCCACCTGAAGGCGGGTACCCACCGGACGGGCCACTGTATTTCGTGAAAAAAAACGTTTCCCCCTGACTGCTGGGACCCACGAGCAACATCTTCGCACGCAAGGAAGTGCGTCCGGGCAAAAAAAAAACGATTCGCCTCCCTGAGTGCTGGGACCCACCAGCTACATCTTTGCACGAAAGGAAGTGTCTGACAGTCGGGACCCACCTGGTCGAAGCGTACGTAGCGGTGTCATTCTGGTCACGAACGAGTACGTACATACTGGTCGATGTAGAGGCGCGCACGTGTCGTATTAGAGGCGCGCACGTAGCATGTACACATACGTACAACGGCCAGTGTTCAAGAAAGAAAATACTGCCACGTACGTACATACGGGCAGGGCCTCGAACGCCTACTCGCGCATACGTACGACCAGGGCTTGTGTACATGGCTGGGACGAAACGAAGAAGAAGCGTCGTCATCGTGTTCATGGGGAGGCAACTAAATGCGTCGTGTTCATCGGGAGGCAACGGAACGCGTGGGAGCCGACCGGCTTGGACGGAAGATCCGATGGAAACGAGGTCTGGCGTACCGCAGAACAAAGGAAATGGCCTTGTGTTCGATCGGCCACGGTGGAAACAGGATCCTGTTCATCGGGAGGGGTTTGGCGTATCGCAAAACTGAGGAAACTAACCTCCTATGGTCGAAACGGGGGTCCTATTGATCGGGAGGGGGGTGGCGTACCGCAAAACGGAGGAAACGGACTTGTGTTGGAGCGCTACGGTCGAAATGGGGGTCCTGTTGATCGGGAGGGGCGTGGCGTACCGCAAAACGGAGGAAACATACTTGTGTTGGAGCGCTACGATCGAAACGGGGGTCCTGTTCATCGGGAGGGGTGTGGCGTACCACAAAACGGGACTCCATGGGATACAGTTCATCTCCACTATGGACCCCCTCTAGCCTCCATGGGCTACTGTTCATCCACCGTCGACCTCCTCCTGCCTCCAACTGCGACTGTTCAGCCTCCACCGCGCGCTACTCCACCGGCTACTGTTCAACCGGCCCTCTCCACGGGCTCCTATTCAACCATCCCTCCACGGGATATTGTTCATCTAGCCCTCCATGGGATATTGTTCATCTAGCCCTCCACCGTCTACTGTTCATCCATCCCTCCACGGGGTGGTCCTATTCATCCAGCCCTCCACGGGGTTCTGTTCATGCATCCCCAACCGGCTCGATCGATCGGGGTCCTGTTCAACACCACGGGGTCCTGTTCATCCACCCCCACCGGGCACTGTTCATCCAAACCCCCCAGTAGCGCTCACTGTTCATGCAGAGGGAGCATCGATCGGCTTCAGTTAGCAGCAATATCGAAGGAATCGCTCGATCGGGTTCAGTTAACAGCCATCGATTGATCGCTTGGGTTCAGTAACGCGTAGCCTACGGTGCAATCGCTCAGGTTCAGTTAGAGCCCAACGCCTCGCTCGGGTTCAGTTAGAGCCCAACGCCTCGCACCAATGCGCGTGCGTGTACGAGAGAAACGCGCATCGCTCGGCCCGACCACCCATCGTAACTGGGAACGCCCCGATATTTTCCTGGCCCTCGCTTCTACCACGGTTTTTTTCCGTCATGGACGGCCCAAAGAATGTCATGCAGCTGCGTCTCCGGCCCACCCAGGACAAAAAGCCCATTTTCAGTCATGATTTTTTGTCATAGAAGTAGGACCCCACCACATCTATGATGATACTGTGTTTTGTCACAATTATTGTCATAGAAGTGTCATAAGTATGACAGAAAAAAGTTTCGTTCAGCCCAAAATGTCATGGATGTGTCTTTTTTGTAGTGTTACCGGCGCGATTGGCTTGATAGCCGCCGTCCCATGCGGGAGCCCGGTCCTTAGGTCCGTAGATAGACCTGGTCATGCTAGCTTTTTTGTTCAGGTCCTCACGCAGATCGTGTTTTCATACTTGAGCTGCATCCCCCTTTCCTTTACAGGGTGGTGGTGCGGGCTTGTGTATGCCATTTCTAGGAACTCTGTCCCATCCGCGAGGTGGTCGGTCCGGCTTATCGGAGATGTTATTCTTCGACAGTATGGGCGCGGCGGCCTCGTCGTCGAATTCGGGCAGCAGTTTACACTTGGGATAGCCTTTGGTTTGGCCGTTATAGCCATGTTTCTATTCGGCGTCTAGCACCTCGTTCCATCTATCATTGAGCGTGTCCTGTGCGGCTCGAAGCCGTCTCTGCTGCTTTTTTAGGCTCCTTGCGGTGGCAATAAGTCGCCGATGGAAGGGCTCTTGTTCGGAGGGTTCTTCTGGGATGATATATCCGTCGTCATCCAGGCTAACCTCTTCTTCGGAGACAGGTTCGTAGTTACCGTCTTTGGCAGCGCTGTCATCGGACAGCGGCTTCGGACTCTGTTCGCCGTCCTCTCGCTCCTCCTACTCCATCGCTGGGTCTGCAGGGTCTTGGGCTTGTTCCGGAGTGTCACCGTCATTAGCGATAGTGTTGCTATTTCTTCCTTTATGGGATTTAGTTCGGCGCTTTGGACACCGACGTTTGGGAGGTTCCTCGACGGGCTTGTCCTCTACGGGATTGTTTTCACCGTCGCCCTCCGCCTCTTTAGGTGTATCCACCATGTATACGTCGTTTGAAGACGTAGCTGTCCACCGCCCGGTTACGAGCCGGTTTTGATCTGGATCAGCTTCAGCTTCGAGGTCCATCCCTTCGAAGTCTTCGGAAGCATAGTCAAGTAGATCGGTTAGATCTTCAACCTTGGCTACCAAGTGGGTGGTGGGCGGGGAGCAAAATTATCCATTAGCCTCCAGTTCGAATCAGATACAATGCGGCTGCGTGTCCCCATCTAAGGAAAGGGATGTTAACGACCTTAGCATGTCGCCAAAGGGTGAGTGCTGAATTCGGCAATTGATGCCCTATCTGGCTTGAAAGGCCCAGATGCGTGTGATTTGGAATCCGAGGACGGAGTAAGGTCCGGGGTTCCGATGACACAGACCCCGTCTAGAGTTGGGTCTATGTGCGGCTCCAATGCCGTGGAGTCCATAGCTTTCGTGGCGGGGTTGAGCTTCCCGTCCTCGGGCGGCGTAGTCTGTTCTGGATCTAGGGCCAGAACTGTTGCAGGTGCTATTTCCTGATCCGATGACAGAGCTAGATCATGTTCATCGTGAAGGCAGAGAGAGGTTGCCGCTGGCTCGAATCCGGCGAAGATCAAGTCTCCGCGGATATCAACAACGTAGTTTAAGCTTCCGAATCCGACTTGATGGCCAAGGGTGTAGATCTCAATCTGCTCAAGATGGCCTTCAGTGTTGGCACGTAGCGCGATGCCGCCGAACACGAAGAGTTGTCCAGGAGGGAAGGTTCCCTCGGTACTGTCGTCGTTGTTGATGACGCGATCCATCAGTCCTTCGGTCGACGACATAGTGGAACTCTCAATGAAAGCACCAATATCGGTGTCAAAACCGGCGGATCTCGGGTAGGGGTCCCGAACTATGTGTATGAGGATCGATGGTAACAGGAGGCTGGGGACACGATGTTTACCCAGGTTCAGGCCCTCTCGATCGAGGTAAAACCCTACTTCCTGCTATATTAATATGGATGAATATGAATACAAGAGTTGATCTACCTCGAGATCGAATTGGCTAAACCCTAAAGTCTAGCCTATGAGGATTTGAGATTCTATGTTAGTCTCTACAGACTAAACCCTCTGGTTTATATACACACTGGAGGGGCCTAGGGTTTGTACATACCATCTTGCAGAGGAAGGAAATATTACACCCGAACCTAAAAGTCGCCTTTACACGAATACATGAGTCCTATCCGGATAGGAGAGATGATCTTCGACTATGATCTTCATGGCCCAGCAGTCCGGCCCACCAAGAGTTATATGCCCTCCCGAGGACCCCTCCATCCAGGACTCCCTCACCTTCCCAGGAGAGGAGCCCTGAGGCGGTTCATATCTCTGGTCTGTGATTCATCGTCTTCCATATTAGGCTTCAAGCCAGCCCATTTGGCAAGGCCCCTATTAAGTGTTCAACCTGTTCATGGTGGCTCACGCCAATCTTCAATCTTGACTCGCCAACATAGTAACCCGGCCCAGCATATGGCGGGTTACATCCGGGGTTATATCCCCAACATTAGGCCTAGACTGATTTGAACATGTTCATGTCAATCTTCGATCCTTCCGCTTGGAGAGTCTCATTTTTATAATTCTTAATTTTCAAACTTGGAGTATTATAACCCGCCATAAGAAGAAGAAGATCGTGCCATCCCTGCAATCTTGGGAAATCCTTCCTGGTGTCATAATGGATCTTTGTATAAATCCATCCTTCCAAAAATCGAGGCGCCCTTTCACATGTAAATTTATTGGGCCTCCTTGATTCCCGCATCGTCCATTTACTGTTACCCTTCCTTATAAATAGGCACGAAGGCCCCTCCTTTTACTTTTTACCTTGCCTCATCACGTCGTCTTCTTCCTCGCAAGCCCTTTTGCGACTGGAGCTCCGCCGTAGTTCATCGACCCGCGCAGACCTCCTTGCTCAATACCGTGACGCCGCTCCAACTCTGTCAGGAATTAGTGGTACTCATCCGCGTTCGTACACTGCCATCAGGTACTATTCTTCTCCTCCCTTGGATCTACATTACGTCATCTGAGTTCATGGTGTTCGTCGATGCTCATCCTTTTCCACGTTAACTATATCTTGAACATAAAACACCCACATAAGTATTGCGGAAGCAGTTTTAACACCATCTTGCACTTTGGCAACCTTATATTTTTTATGGAATCCATGGATAGCCTACCAGTTCTTCCGTCACCACCTTTTAGGTTTAGGAATTATTTTTCTTTTTTGAACTGTCCGTAGATCCATAAATATAGTTGTCAGTTGTGAAACTTGTTCGCTCCACACTTAGCAGAATTTTCAACCATCCTAAACTTTGGATAACTCGTATCTACTTCTTGGGAGACTTATTATTTCTTTTAAATTGCCACCATTCTATAAAACTGCTTCTATTTTAGGGCAACTTGTCAATATATATGTCTGGCACCTACCCTTTTATATTTCTGCAGTTTCTTATCGCACCCAGGCGGCTCATCATGACCAAAACCACCATCTATAATTGGGTGCCTTCCCTTGTCACTGAAGCCATCCTTAAGGATTTTCAAGGCAATGGTCTTTTGATGACTGAGGAAGAGATTGGTTGGTGAGTCAACCAAGGAGAAAATGTTCCCAATCAAAGTGAAGGAGAAGTCGTAGACTTCACTGACCATATTCTCAGAGGCTTTACACCACCTGGGTCGAAATTATTCCGGGATGTCTTGCACTATTTCAATATTCATCCTCAAGATATAGGTCCCAACTCAGAGATAAACCTGTGCCACTTTCAAATCTTCTGTGAAGCTTATCTGCAATTAGAGCCATCTGTCGTTCTTTTCAAAGAATACTTTTACCTAAACCGCCAGACTGAATGTACCAATGGTCCGAGTCAAGAATTGGGTGGAGTCTCAATCCAAAGACGCAGAGACGGCGGCTTTCCTGCACCTACTCAGCCAAGCCAGCCCAAAGGATGGATAACAACTTGGTTTTATTGTAAGAACACAGGTCCAGCTGATGAGAATCCTCTGTCGGGTTATAGGCATGACCGCCTTCCTATTAATTTTGACCAACCAAGCAAGCTTCTGCTAGATGAACATATTGAAGCACTCTAGTATTATCCAAAAGTAATAGCCTTATTAGCTAATGGGTTAACTGGAATTGACATAGCCCGTTACTGGGTCTCTTGGAAAATTCTTCCCTTAAGCCGTCCGCTCGGCTTAATGTGTAAATATTCTGGCGAGTCAAAAGACCCTCAGCGGTATACCTTTGATAATTTTACTCCCGAGGAAATATTTCAAAATGTGAACCCTCTCCTTGGGGAGTCTCAAGAAAATTGCAATAAGATCGGACTTCCACCGTTCTCCAAGCTCAACTCGGCCCCAGTCGTAAGTATTAGTTTATGCCTGTCTTAACAATTCTTGATTTATTCTGCATCTCACTTGTTAATCTCTCTTTTATTTCACAATCTAACTCTGCTTTCTGGAGAAGAAAGCTAAAGAATACTACAACAAAAGCCAAACCCGACCCGAAGGCGAAGAAGAACAAACCAGCTGTTGCCGGCTGCTGCAGGTGAGTCAACTGACGTTGACAATCCATCAGGGGTAGAACTCGACTCTCTTGACCGACTCTTTATTGAATTAGCTGACACCTCTAATTCTCAGGATGAGGTTGATACAAGCTGAGATGAAGATACTGAGGTAATTTCCATCTCTTCCAGCTCCGATTCCGCACCTCCTGAGAAAATACGGCGGGTCGTCCGAAAAGTATGATTTTCTCATCCAGATGCTCACTTAGACCCGCAATTTATTTTGAAGAAAAATCAGCACGAGTTGAGGCGCCAGACTCAAAGCAGCGGCTCAGGCGATCTTGTGGCCGGGCTGACTCACACACCGTCTCGCAAGATCCCTAATGAGATGCCACATAGCCCAACTATCTCTTTACCTAAAGCAGGTCTTATCAGACAACCTCTTGACCCGTCTGATTCCAATTACCAGGAATCGCCACCAACTTTCGGTGGCTCATCTTCAACTCAATTTCCCCCCTTGGTTATGAACGCATGGTAAGAATATGTACTGAACTTGGTAGCTAAACTCATTATATGCATCTTACTTTTCCAATTTGATCACAGGGCCAAAGCTAAAAGTAACAAAAGAAAGACTGGCAACTCTTCCAGGGCCCCTGAAATTCCCGAGTCAGAAGAACAGGTGTTGAAAACCCATGAGATCCATACTGATGACCCTGAAGCACACCACAACAACAAAAATGACCCGCCTCCACAGACTGAGGCAAGGATTTCTAAAGCCATGGGTGTTGATGCTAACCCGGCGGATAACCTTGACCTGCCAAGTCCTAATCCTTCTTCACCCCCTGCCAAGCTGACTGAAGAGACCCCTGCTGATGAGAATATTGATGGTATTGCCATTACTGGGTCGGTTTTTAGGGCGCCCGAAGTTTCAATAGTGCTAACCAAACACTTGGCCAAGGAAGAAACTCTCTTATCAGATAAGGGAAAATTAAAACTTGATCTGCCCAACTTCGAAAACCGTAGTGCTGATGAACTACATTCTGGCTATTTAAGCCGCCTGGCGACAAGCAGGGAAATGGAAACCACTCTGGTTGGCATGATGAAGATGAAGTATGAGGTATATTTACTCCACTCTTGTTATATACTCCCTTCATCCCAAAATAAGTGACTCAACTTTGTACTAACTTTGTACTAAAGCTAGTACAAAGTTGAGTCACTTATTTTGGGACAGAGGGAGTATATCCTTACATTAGCCCCCAACGACCGACTTATATCCATGAAATGAGTCGGGTCTTTCATTGTAGATAAGAGCCGCGTGTAGCCCCCAAGGGACGGGTTATCATGCCAATGATAAGTTGGGTCATTCTCTTATAAGCACTTTAAAGAGCCTTTCTATAGCCCCCAAGGGCCGGATTATCATGCAAATGATAAGTCGGGTCTTTCTCTAGAACAATTTTCAAGAACTAATCCATACTACACATGGTCTGACTTAGCTTTACAAGCTGAGCCGGCTATTTGATTTTGAAGAATCGCCTGATAGAGGCAAAGGTGTCCCGTCTTTCGATGAAAAGGTGATTATCGTTTTCGGAGGAGTACACTTTGACGATCCGACTACGGACGTGCGAAGATATCGCGCCTTAGCAATCGCTAAACCAACTCTGACAGGTAATTGACCACACCGGAGCATGATCAACCTGACAACGAGGGTCTATTTCCGGCAAGCAAACAAAGAACAAGCAAGAAACTGAGATTGCAATCTGGATATTGCGAATATAAGAGGAAAGCTTTATTGATCAAGGTGGGGCTCTGTGACGCCTTTGTCTGCTCGTTGAACACAAACGAAGTACGCAAAGTTCCAGCTATGGCGAACTTTAATCTAAACAAAACCCAAAGTCTAAACGACGCCCTAAGGGCTGTATATATGGAGGAGTAGGGGGGAATTTCGTGACCCCTTGCAGGAGGGGCCCGAAACCAACCCAAACTCTATTTCCCCACACATACGGACTCTAAAAATAGCCTATACTTTAGTATGTCGAAATTACATGGGCCTGGCCCAGTAATAAGGTGACGCAACACCTATAATATCCTCCGGACAAAATTTATGAAGTAGCATCTTGTATATTTCTTCCAAGTCATTATGTACTCATTAGGGTGGCTTCAGAGTCCTGAAATCACCACTTGAATCTTCGTTCTTGTTCCCCTTGCGCATGCCCCCATCTCCATGCTTGCTCTTGCTCCAATTTTCATCCTTCTTGTCCAATCTAGTCCCTTCGTTTGTAAGCAAAAGAAATGTATCGAATTTAGGCACCATCCTATTCTCATGAACATTAGAATCATTACCAAGAAATGAAAGTACTTGGGAATTTAATTGGCGTGCGCGAGCTCTAGTAATTGGCCCAGTATGTATAGCGACAGGGGTTGTGGGTGTAACAACGGTATTGATGTCCTCATCATCCTCCCCTTCTTGAAATGAAGTCGTCCTCGAGGGAAGCTCAGCATCCTCAACCAAATAAGGCTTCAAGTCTGCAATGTTAAAAGTGGGACTTACCCCAAAATCTGTAGGCAACTCAAGTTTATATGCATTATCATTTATTTTCTCTAACACCTTAAAAGGACCATCAGCATGTGGCATTAGCTTTGACTTGCGCAAATTAGGAAACCTATCCTTACGCAAATGTAACCAAACAAGATCTCCAGGTGCAAAGACAACACGTTTTCTACCCTTATCTCCATCAAGTTTATATTTAGCTTTCATGCGCTCAATATTTTCCTTAGTTAACTCATGCATTTTTAAAATCAATTCAACACATTGTTTAGCATAAAAATAACCTTCTCCGTAAATGGAAGACGCAATAAATCATTGGGTGCACGAGGTAAGAAACCATACACAATTTCGAAAGGGCACATCTTAGTAGTAGAATGCAACGAATGATTATAAGAAAATTCAATATGAGGCAAGCATTCTTCCCACATTTTCTTGTTATTCTTCAAAACAGCCCTAAGCATAGTAGAAAATGTTCTATTGACTACTTCAATTTGTCCATCAGTTTGGGGGTGACATGTAGTACTAAAAATAAGTTTAGTCCCCAACTTAGCTAACCAGAGGCACAATTTGTTCCATACAAAGGGAGTTGTGAAGGAACGTTTTGTTCGCGTCATCATAGATGGAGGGAGCTGCAACAATTTTGCTAGCATGGAGATTGTGGAGAAGTTGTCTCTCACCACAAGACCGCATCCACATCCTTACTACATCCAATGGTTCAACAACAGCGGCAAGGTTAAGATAACATGTACTGTTCGCGTGCATTTTAGTATAGCTACATATGGTGATTATGTTGACTGTGATGTGGTACCCATGCAAGCATGTTCTTTATTACTTGGTAGACCATGGCAATTTGATAAAAATCCAGTACACCATGGTAGAAACATATTACTTTGCTTCCTATGACTCCTGATTCCATTTTGAAAGATGTTGCGGTTTTGTCACGGCAGATACCCTTGTGAAAGGACGTAGGCGTGAGGCCATGGTCATGGTGATTAGCTTGGAGGAGTTGAGCGGGACGATAGCCACGAGTTTACCCAGGTTTGACCCCTCACCAACGAGGTAAAAGCCTACTCCTGCTTATTGTTGTATTGCTATAGTATCGATTACAAGGGAGCGAATACGCTTGACCTAGCTGTTGATTAATTGTTTCCTGACCTAAGCCGTCGTCGGGTCTCGCCTTTATGTACACAGGTCGAGGCCCGGCGGCTTACAAAAGTCCAGGTCGGGTCATACAGCGTATTCGACTGTGGCTCTAAGTCGCCTTGCCTTGCTAGGCAAGTTACCATCTGGCGGCTTACACCTTCGGGTCTATGAGTCACCTCCGGGTTATGGGCTTCCAATGAGCCTACTCGTTAGCCTCATCTTGGTCTTCTCATCAGGCCTTCTTGGGCCTTCTCTGTTGAATCACCAATAGTATAACCCGGCCCCTCCGGGCGGGTCATGCCACGGGGTTATATCCCCAACATTAGGCCCCATGCTGATTTGAACTTGTTCATGTCAATCTTCATCCCTTGATTGGCGAGTCTTCTCTATCCTTTCACCATTTCATCCAAATAAAGTTTGGTAACCCGCCATGACAAAAGATGACGTCACATTTATTAACCTCAAAAGAATCTGAGGATGTCATAACGGATCTTTGTATTAATTGATCACTCCGAGAATCGAGGCACCTCTGTTGTTGAGATAATGATTTTGCTTCCTCGATTTCCGCACATGCCATTTTACTCTTTGCCTTTTCTCTTATAAATAGGCACGGGGGGTGTCCTTTCCACCTTTTACCCCATCCCTCTTTGTCTTCTTCGCGCTATTTGTTGCCCTTCGAGCTCTATCGCCTCGTCAACCTTCGTCGTCAGTTCCAGCCCGGCCGCTGCATCGACCCGAACGGACCAGAGAACGGCGACGTCCTTCCACTGTTCATCAGCTTCATTAGGTACTCATCTCTTTTCTGCTCCAATCTGCATTAGGGTTTCCTCAGTTTCTCCATTCATCGTTGCTCATCTTGTCCGCTCATAGTTCATCCCTCATATTGCCTAGTTGAACACTTGACACAATATTGAAATCATCCGGCTATAATTTTTTGTATCTGCGACTCATTTGTAGATCCATCCTGCCTCTGCAAGATTCACTTTTGATACACTAGTTCTTCCATAGCCACTTTAGGTCTAGGAATAATTTTTCTTTTCTGAACTATTGTAGATCCATAAACAAAGTTGCGATCTATGGAAATTGTTTAGGCAACACTAGGCTGAATTATGTCCCTTCTTATTCTCATAGACCGTTGATTAATTGACCCGCCAGTCTCTGGCCGTCTTAACACTTGCAAATACGTGGTGACTCATAAAAATGCTCTTTTGACCCTCCAGTCTCTGGCTGGCTTACCACTTGCAAATAGCTTTATACTGTCACGCTTGAATTTACTGTATTTTCTTCCTATTCATAGCTTCGCCATCTCCGTCTTATCATGACTAAGGCTTCAACAACCAAGGCTCCAATAACATGTGATTTGGTTGTCCCTCACGCCACTGACGCATCTCTCAATTGTTTTGTTGCCATGGGTATTTCAGCTGCTCTGCCAAGTCACCCGAAAGACTGGAATTTGACCTGGTTCTATTGCAAAGATACCTCTCCAGATGGAGAAAATCCTCTGTCGGGTTTCCGCCCATACCGGCTCTTGACCAACACCCCACTTCCAAATAAATTAACCATCGTATAACAGGCTCCTTTTGCTTCCGCTTTATTAATCCGAGTTGTGGTTGCCAACGGCTTAACCGGAGTCGATCTGGTTCATTGTTGGGTGGCGTGGAGAGTTTTTCCTTTAAGCCGCTGCTCCGGCTTAATGTGTGAATATACCTGACATCCCGACGATCCACTATGCTAAAACTCCACAGAACGTACTGAAGAGGAGATCAACAATATTGTCAAGTCGCTCCTTGGTGAGCCATTTGAGAATTGCTGCAAGACATGCCTCGCCCCTTTCTATGTTCTTAACCTGGCTCCAGTTGTAAGTGTCTAATAGAAACTTCGTCCTTTTATCTTCTTTCTGTATATCAAATGCTTACTTTTATGCATAAACATGCCAATTCCACCTTTTGGAAGAAGAAGTTTCCAACCACCACTTCTACTACCAAGAGGGTTAAAACAACTAGTCATGGCTCGGGTCGTCCTAAGAAGACCACAACTCAAGATCTGCTTGAATTAGACGAGTCAGAGGTAGAACCCGACTCACTCGGTACTCTTTTGATGCAACTTATTGACGCCGATTTACTTCAGGAGGATTCAGATGCAAGTCATGCCAAAGTTGCCGAGGTAATTCTTGTCTCCTCTGACTCAGAACCTTTGCCAAGAGAGAAAGAACGTCTGGTCATCAGGAAAGAAAGGTTTTCCCATCCTCTTACTTACTTGGACCCAAATTTCCTTTTGAAGAAACAAAAACACGAGTCATGAGTAGCACACAGAGTAGCGGCCAAGAAGAACTTGTGGCCGGCTTACCAAATACCCCGACTGTCGGTGTACTAAAGTAGGGGTACCTTAGTATCCCGACTTGTGCACGGGCAGTAGAAGCATCTCGTGGCAGGGCTTGCCACGCGCTCGCCAAGGCCCACCCTAGTTCCTTTTGATCCATTCAAGAACAAAGTATTCAAGTTAAGAAACAAGACCCCGGCAGGAGGAGCTTGCCGGGAAGGCCGCTCCAGGCTCAAGACCACCCCTCTAGCGCAAGGCCCTGGCAAGAGGAGCTTGCCAGGAAGGCCAAAACATGGCATCGCAGAAGACTTGCCGTGGTGCATCGTGCGCCCCGGCAAGGCCAGGAGAGCGACAAGCTTCCGGGCGCGGCAAGGTAGCGACCGCGGCAAGGTGCTTGTCGTGGCAAGCTTCCACTATTTGCCCGTGCTCCAGCTCATCCGGCCACGCGTCGCCCTAGGGCCCTTCCAGGGGCACGTGGCGGAAGGCTGTGCAGCCTGGGGGACACGGTGGCGAGCCACGATGACAAGGCCACCGTCGTGGCAAACGGAGACGCCCGGACGGACGCTTTTTGCACTGTTTGGGGGCGACGGCGACGGGCATTCAATGCCCTTGTCCCCCACCGTCAGGGTTAGGTATAGACCACTGTACATGCACTGTTACAACTACCACCAGTTTTACGCTTTTACCCTCATCTACGTTGCCACCTGTCGGTGACCCCTTTGACCTATAAAAGGAGGCCCATGTACAACGTAGAGGGGGTTCCGAAGTTTGATCACTCCCACGCTCGGTGTAGCCGGTACTGTAGATCTTCTTGCTCCCGAGCCAAGAACTCAATAACAAAACCAAGGCAGGAGTAGGGTTTTACGCATCCGTGCGGCCCGAACCTGGGTAAACTGCTCGCGTGCGCGCCTCGATCCGCTCTTCGTGCTCCCTCCGCTCCCTTGCCGTATCGAAAAGGGGCTCCGGTCCCATAGGTGTTCGTGGGCGATCAGTTTCCCCGACATCTTTGGCGCGCCAGGTAGGGGGCGTCGAGGTTGTGCGAACCTGATCCGGCGTTCACGCGGGCGTAATCTTCAGCAGCTTCGTCAACTTCATCAACCTCATCGACTACATCAGCATGCCGCCGAAGAAGAAGGCTTCGGAGGTCGGAGGCCCGTCCGCGTCGATCCCACCACCACCAGAACCAACGGTTGGTGGGGTAGACGCTGGCGGAAGGACGGATGCCGGCGAGGAAACTCACGGCGCCGCCAAGTCCAAGGACAAGACGGACGATCGAGCTCACTCCAAGACCTCGGCGTCCGTGCACGCGCCACGCCCCTCTCAGGAGGCGCCGGAACGGCAGCGGCGTGGTACGCAGGGTACCATCCGCTTGCTAGGACAAGGCAAGTTGGCGGGTCGCGGGACGCTCAAGGCCAACGTGCTGGCACGAGCAAGGCGCGGTCGCCGGGGCGAGACCCTGCTCCTTCTAACGCTGTTAGAAGTCCGAGCATATCTCGCTCCTCGCACCGCTCGCCACCGCTCCCCTCCACTCCAGCAGAAGCTCTCGCTAGAGCTCAGCTGCTCCTCGACTTCCCTCCAGCGGCAGACAAGGCCGAAGACTGGAGGGCTACTATCCAAAGCCTCATCGCCTTCGCCAACAACGACACGCCGCAGCAGCCGGCAGCATCACGGCCGTGGCAAGTCAGCCAGGCGCGGGCTGATGGAGACAAGACCGCCGGGGGTGCAACTACCGTACACTCCCCGCCGCGGAAGAAGAAATCGCCGACTCGCTGGATCAACATCGACGACGACTCCATGATGTCGTCGGATCCACGAGCCCGCCGCGATCAACGCCAAGTCCTCGACGACAGGCGACAAGAAGACGCTCGGACTCGCATCGAGCGTCGAAGAGAAGCGCGACGACAGTCCGACCAACGCGCTGGGACCGCTGTCGACATGCACGTGCCCGGTGAACCAGGCGACTTGCCGTACGCGGCAGGTTGCCCTGCGTTCACCCGAGAGCTGCGGCAAGTCCAGTGGCCCAGCATGAAGAACTTCAAGCCCGACGTACCCGAGAAGTACGACGGCAAGACCCATCCTTCAGAGTTCCTCAGCATCTACACCATTGCGGTGCAAGCTGCTGGGGGACGGGATGAGAAGATATTAGCAAACTACTTCCCGCTTGTGCTCAAGCCCAATGTCAGATCTTGGCTCATGCACTTGCCGGAGAACTCCATCTCTTCTTGGGCAGACCTGTGCCACCAGTTTGTCGGCGCCTTCACGGGCGGCCACAAGCCCCACGGCCAGGAGAGCGACCTTCACATTCTAGCCCAGAAGGAAGGAGACTCCCTGCGGAAATACATCCAGAGATTCAGCCGCGTCCAGGACAACATCCCGGACGTCCACCCGGCCGCGGTTATTAGCGCGTTCCATCAGAACGTGCGTAACCGTCGGATGAGGGAGGAGATGGCGATGTGCAAGATACGAGACGTCAGTGAGCTTTACGCTCTGGCTGACAAGTGCGCACGCGCTGAAGAGGGGAGGAGACTCCCCGGAGAGGATGTTGGAGCAGGGGGAACGGACAGTGAGGATGCCGCCCCGGCAAGGAAAAACCTGCGGCGGAACAATAAGAAGAAGAACAAGGAAGTACTAGCTGTCGAGCAGTCCGGCAAGGAGGCTCGCGCCAAGAAAGCTCAGGTTGGTAGCTCTGGCAAGGAAGCTGCCCCTGTAGCAGCCGCCGACAAGCAGGACGGCTCCGACAAGTAGTACTGCAAGATCCACCGCACCAAGGGCCACGATCTCCAGAACTGCAAAAGGGTCGAATACCTCGTCGAGCAGCAGAAGGCTTAGTACGAGCAACGCGACAAGGAGAAGGCCCAAGGAGGTGGAGGAGAGTCCAGCAAGAAGCGGCCATTCAATGGTCGGGGAGGACGCCGCGGCAAGGCCAAGCAGCGGCAAGGAGACAGACCTCCCCGCGGCCGCGACAAGGACGAAGACGAAGAAGACGACGAGGACATGGACGACGGAGACAACAGCGAGCAGGAGTTCCAGAAGTCCACAGAAGTTTTGTGCGTCGATGGAGGTGCCTCTCTGCATACTTCCCACCGCCAACTCAAGCAATGGGTGCGGGAAGTCAATGCAGCAGAGCCACCCGTCGAGTCGCGCAAACTCCTGAAGTGGTCCAGCACGCCCATCGTCTTCGACATTGAGGACCACCCTGACCGCACAACCGCGGTCGGGTGCTTGCCGATGTTGGTTTCGCCAACCATCCGCAACCTCCAGGTCACCAAGATGCTGGTTGACGGCGGGGCCGGCCTGAACCTGATCTCCTCCGCTGTGATCCAGAAGCTGCAGATCCCCGACAGCGAGCTCGAAGAAACCGGCACGTTCCAAGGGATCAACCCGGGAAGGAGCAAGCCGAAGGGGAAGATCACATTGCCAGTAACCTTTGGCGGAGAGCTAAACTTCAGGACTGAGAGGATCACATTCGACGTTGCCGATATCCCATTGCCATACAATGGGATACTTGGCCGTCCAGCGCTCGCCAAGTTCATGGCAGCCTCTCACTACGCCTACAACATGCTCAAGAGGCCAGGGCCAATAAGCGTCATCTCTGTCCCCGGCGACAAGAAGGACGCGCTTATCTGCGCCGACAAGATCTACCGGGATGCAGCAGCCGCGGCAGACATCAAGACACTTGCCGCTGAAGCTCCCGGGGGGAAGCACAAGACCAAGTCCGGCAAGAGCTCTAGAGCCCACTCCAGCAAACGCACCTCTTCGGAGTGCTGCGCTGCCGTCGAGGACGCACCATCGAGCTCCACCGGCAAGTGCAAGAAGGGAATGGCTGCTCCGCCTGCAACCAAAAAGGTGCCCGCCAAGGAGGACGGCACTGCTGGTACCATCACCATCAGTGCTACGCTTGATCCTAAATAGGAAAGCGCGCTCGTTGCTTTCCTGCGGGCGAATGTGGACGTGTTTGCATGGCAACCGTCTGACATCCCCGGTGTTCCCAGGAAAGTAATTGAGCACAAGCTTGCCGTTTGTCCTCATGCGCGGCCCGTCAAGCAGAAGGTCAGGAAGCAAGCGGTGGAGCGCCAAGAGTTTATAGCTGAAGAGATCAAGAAGTTGGAAGCAGCAGGCCTTGTTAGAGGTGTACTTCATCCCACGTGGCTGGCCAATCCAGTTGTCGTGCGCAAAGCTAATGGGAAGTGGAGACTTTGTATAGACTTCACTGATGTGAATAAAGCTTGTCCCAAGAATCCATTTCCCTTGCCGTGCATTGACCAGATCGTTGACTCCACGGCTGGATGTGAGTTGCTTTCATTTCTTGATGCATACTCCGGGTACCACTAGATATCCATGCCTGAGGAAGACGAAGAGAAGACCGCGTTCATTACTCCATGTGGCACTTATTGCTTCATACGCATGCCCTTTGGATTGAAGAATGCGGGTTCAACGTTTGCAAGGGTGGTCCACACTGCTTTTGAGCCACAGATACACAGGAATGTAGAAGCTTACATGGATGATATAGTGGTCAAGAGCAAGGACAAAGATACCCTGATTCAAGACCTAGAAGAAACCTTTGCAAACCTGCGCAAGATACAACTCAAGCTCAACCCCGAGAAGTGCCTCTTCGGAGTCCCCTTCGGCAAGCGTCTCGGGTTCTTTGTGTCCCAGAGGGGGATTGAAGCTAATCCCGGCAAGATCAAAGCCATCGAGCAAATCGAAGCCCCGAAGCGCGTCAAGGATGTACGGAGACTTGCTGGTTGTGTGGCTGCCCTCATCAGGTTCATTTCTAAGTCTGCAGAACGCGCCCTGCCGTTTTTCAAAATCTTGAAGAAGGCAGGTCCAATGAAATGGACTCTGGAAGCAGAGGCAGCGCTGCAAGACTTGAAAGGGTACCTGTCCTCCACTCCAATACTTGTCGCACCTAGGCCACAAGAGAAGTTGCTGCTGTACTTAGCAGCAACCAATCAAGTGGTTAGTGTTGCGTTGGTAGCAGAAAGGGAGGCAGGTGAGGAGCCCACAGCCCCGGCAAGCACAGCCAGCGACAAGCAGGGGGCTTCTCCGACAAGCTCTGGCCCCGACAAGGATGAGTCCGCGCAGATGCAAGGAGAAGTGCGAAAGAAGATGGTGCAGCGCCCAGTTTATTTTGTCAGCTCCCTCTTGCAGGGAGCTAGGTCAAGGTACTCTGGAGTGCAGAAGCTGCTTTTCGGCCTCCTCATGGCCTCGAGAAAGCTGCGCCACTACTTCCAAGCACATGAGATAACAGTGGTCACTCGCTTTCCGCTAAAGAGGATATTGCAAAATCCGGAAGCAATAGGCAGGATTGTCGAGTGGGCACTGGAGTTGTCAAGCTTTGGTCTCAAGTTTGAAAGTACTTCAACTATTCAGAGCAGAGCACTAGCAGAGTTCATAGCAGAATGGACACCAACGCCAGACAAAGAGATTCCAGAGACAAGCATCCCCGCCAAAGAAGCAAGCAAAGAATGCATAATGTACTTCGATGGTGCCTTCTCGCTGAAAGGCGCCGGTGCTGGTGTGCTGCTTGTCGCACCCACCGGAGAACACCTCAAGTACGTAGTCCAAATGCACTTCCCCAAGGAGCAAGCGACAAACAATACTGCAGAATATGAAGGTTTGCTTGCCGGCCTCAGAATTGCAGCAGAACTTGGGATCAAGAAGCTGGTTGTGCGGGAAGATTCGCAGTTGGTTGTCCGACAAGTGAACAAGAGATACCAGAGCCCATTGATGGAAGCTTACGTTGACGAAGTGAGAAAGCTTGAAGAACACTTTGAAGGCCTATAGATGGAGCACGTTCCGAGGGCTCAAAATGACATCGCACACGGCCTATCAAAGTGTGCTGCATTGAAGCTACCCGTGGAACCAGGAACCTTCGTGCTCAAGCTAACTCAACCTTCTATTACACCATCAGTTGGGCAGAACAAGAAGAGAAAGTTGGTATCCGGCGACTACTTGCCGGCGGATCTTCCTGAAATCGCCGCCAAGGTCCCCAAGATCAACGACCAAGTTGTTGAGGAACAGTCTGCTCCTGCGGACCCTAGGGTTCGTACAGTTGAAGCAGGCGTTCCCGACAAGTCTTGCCCCGGCGGGCTTGTCGGGGAACGTCCAGCTCCGGCAGAGCCGCAGGTTCTTGCCGTAGAAGCTGACGTTCCCGCAGCAGCACTGATGCCTTTAGTCCTTGTTGTTGAGCCTCAAGCTCCAACCTGGGCACAGCAAATTGTCCGTTTTCTTCAAACTGGAGAACTTCCCGAAGAGCCAGAAGAGATAGAGAGAATAACCAGGCAGTCAAGTATGTACCAGTTCGTCGGCAATGAACTATACAGAAGAAGACTCAATGGTGTCAGATTGAAGTGCATTTCCCGGGAAGATGGACAGAAGCTGTTGGCAGAGATACATGGAGGCTCACAAAGCTCGACATCCTCGGCCCCTTTCCCACGCAGTCGGGGGCTTTGAGTACTTGTACGTCGCTATCGACAAGTTCACAAAGTGGCCGGAAGTGGAACCAGTGAGAAAGGTGACCGCACAGTCAGCAGTCAAGTTCTTCAGGTCAATTGTTTGCCGTTTCGGAATCCCTAACAGGATCACCACCGACAGCGGCACACAGTTCACAAGCCGCACCTTCATGCAATACGTCCAAGACCTTGGCGCCAAGGTCTGCTTCGCTTTTGTTGCTCACCCAAGGAGCAACGGTCAAGCGAAGAGGGCAAACGCTGAAGTGCTGCGCGGGCTCAAGACAAGAACTTTCGACAGGCTGCACAAGTGCGGAAGAAACTGGATTGAGGAGTTGCCGGCGGCTCTTTGGTCAATCAGGACGACGCCAAATCGAGCCATCGGGCAGACACCCTTTGCTCTTGTCTATGGAGCAGAGGCAGTTCTCCCCACGGAACTCGTATACGGGTCACCTCGAGTGCTCGCTTACGATGAGCTCGAGCAAGAGCAGCTGCGGCAAGATGATGCACTGCTCCTCGAGGAGAACCGTCTTCAGGCTGCTGTACGAGCTGCTCGATACCAGCAAGCTTTGCGCCGCTACCATAGCCGCAAAGTTAGAGCCAGAAGTCTCGAGGAAGGCGACCTTGTTCTTCGGTGCGTTCAGTCCGCCAAGAATTCCAACAAGTTGACGCCGAAGTGGGAAGGCCCTTATCGGGTGAGACAAGTCACACGGCCCGGCGCTGTCCGCCTTGAGAACGAAGAAGGCTTACCGGTGAGCAACTCCTGGAACATTGAGCATCTTCGCAAGTTTCACCCATGAGGCGCGGTTGCCGTGATCCGCTCCGGCAACCACCTTTTGTACAAGTCTTGCCGCTGTTGCATGTAAACCTTTGTACAAAGCCGGGCGCAGACCTCGTGCATCAGTAAAGCTTTTGTGCCTCGCACAACTTGTTGTTTCATGCCTTGTCATTTTTCTTGCATGTATTATCTGACACTTTGTGCAGCACACACCTCCGGTAAGCAATAACAAGCCGCAAGGCTCCATATCTGTGTTTCCTCCCCTTTTTTATTTTTTCTCTCAAGCAGAAGAACTGTTCCTCGCGCACAAGTTTGCCGGGGGGAAGGAAACAGTGGTATGGACCAAGTGATGTTCAAGAAAGGAAAGCCTTGCCGGGAAGCAAACCGCACACAAAAGCTAAGTTGCCAAAGTTTGAGCATTCAAATTTTTTAAAATTCTTAGTTATCTTCCTTGAACGACCACACTTTGTATGGAAAACCTGTGCGCGGAGGAACCTACCCGTGGCTAGCCGCGCCCTTACTTTGTTTCGAGCACGCTCAACGGCTTAAGTGAGCTGCGACAAGTGTTGCACCCTTACTTCGTTTTCGAGTTCGCTCAACAATCTAAGTGTGCTGTGACTAGCTACGGCAAGGTTTCTTGCCGGCAGGGGCATTGCCAGCAGGCTGCCGAAGTTCCGCACTCAGCGCTCGCGGCAAGGGTCCCTTTGCCGGCAAGTTCCCTAGAAGCGTAGGGTGAGAAACATACAAAGTAAAGGAATCGAGCAAGGGAGATAACACTGCATCAATTACCCAAAATAAAGTTATATTACAAGATGACTTGTCGCTGTTCTAACAAACTACTGTCCATGACTTAATCGGCAGCGACAAGGGAAGCAGAAAGAAAACAACCTAGTCTACACGGTCGCCGTCAACCCTCCTGATCTTCCCCACCTTGGCCACGATGTGGGCAACTCGAGCCTTCAGCGCTTCCTGGTCAGCGTCGGGCGGCAAGGTCCGGAGGACGTTGTCAAGATTGATCCCGGGGTTGCGGTGGACAATCTTCGTCAACACTCGCTCCACAGTACCCATGCAAAGCCTGCGCGCCTCGTTCGCCAGCTGTGTGGGGAACCTTTCCTATAGCTGCGCGAGGGCCGGCGCCACTCCTCTGAAGAACAGGCTCAGCTTGGCGTTGTGGGGGAGGTTCTCGTCGGGGGAGTACACGAGGTGCTCCGTCCCCAGCGCCACCATCTCCTTGTCGATGTTGGCGGCGGAGGCGACGAGCTCCTCGGTCCACTGCTCCACCGTCTGCCTGAAGTTGTTCTGCGTGAGGGCGGCGCTCTCTAACAGTGCCCTCTCTGCACGGAGGTCCTCCTTCAGCTTTGTCTCGCGGTTCCGGGCGCCGTCAAGTGACTCAGTGAGGGTGGACAGTTTCAGCTCCAAGTCCGCGATGGAATCCTTGGCGGCGGTGAGTTCCTGGCCCTTGTCGGAGAGGCGGACTTGCAGCTCCGAGTGGGTGTGGGCATCTTTCTCCCTCGCCAACGTGAGAGCGGCAATCCTCTCCTCGCTCGTCTTCAAGCTCGTCTCCAACTGCGCCACCCTCGCCTCCAAAACCCTCTTGGCAGTCTCTGCAGCAGCAGTGGCGTCCCTCGCCTCCTGCAGAGCCCCGCCAATGGACTGCTCGCGCGTGGTAAGGTCGTCCTCGTGGCTATCGAGGTCGACCTTCCGCTGCCTCAGCTCTCCTTCCCGCCGAGACAGATCCTCGGCGGCTAGTCGTTGCTGCTCCTCAAACTCGGCCTTCTCGAGGATGAACGCCTGGTGCGCCTCGGCGAGCTCCTCCCGCTCCTCTGCCAAGTTCCGGAGAGCCGCTTGGTTGGCGGCGCGGAGCTCCGCGGCGTGCTTCTCCAGATCGACGCCTGCCTTGGCAGCCAGAGCCTCTCGGGACTCCAGCCTGGCCTGCCTGGCGCGGTACAGAGCTAGGAGTTTCCGCAGGAGCTGCTCCTCTTCGGGCTCGCTGCTGCTGCCGGGCGCGTCGACGAGCCTCAGCCCGGCGGAGGCAAGGACTTCTCCATCGAAGCTCTCCCCCTCCACGGGCGCCCTTGACGAAGATGCCCACGGGACTTGGATGAAGACCCCGTTGGCGGCCTCCAGATAAACACCCGGCCCAGCCGCGGCGGCGGAGGGGTCGGCGGCCGGCGCAGCGTCCGGCGCTCCTGCGGCCTCAGGGCCGTCAGTGCGGCCGCCGGTCCCTTCCCCAGCTGCCGCATCAGCGGTCGTGGCGGTCTCATCGGCGGCTGGCTCGTCGGCGCCGGCCATCCCTTCAGCGGTGGTGGCGTCGCCAGCATTGCCGCGCGCGTCGTCCTCGGCGACGGCCTCTGTCTCCATCGGCTCCGGGGCGGGCGGATATGACAGAAGAAAAAGAAAAGAAGAAGTGTCAAGCAAATATCCAAAAAAGGAAAATTCAAGAGAAGAAGAACACAAGGGTTACCTGCACGAGCCTCTTCTTCGACGGGGTTCCTCGCCGAGGGGGTCTTCCCTCGGCGGCGTAGTAGTGACCCCCGCCGGCGGAGGGCCGCTGGCGCCTTCCCTTGGCGGGGTGCCCACCCTTGTCGGGGTACTCGCCCTTGGCGGGGTACTCGCCCTTGGTGGAGTACCCGCCCTTGGCGGAGCGCTCTCCCTCGCTGGGGAGCTCACCCTTGACGGGGAGGCAGAGACGAGCGGCTCTTCGGGGGCAGTCTCCTGACGCTCCTGAGGCTGCGGCTCTACTTCTGCACAAATCAGCAAACAAGCAAGACATTAGCAAGGACGAGAAGCCCACGCGCGCCCAACAAGCGAAAAAGTAAACAAAGGACTTACGCTGGGGGCTGCCCTGCGGGGCAGCTGGCTGGTCCGGCAAAGCTCGTCGCCGGCGCATCCTCTGTCGCTGCGACGGGATCGTCCTCGAGTCGACCACCGGGATCTTGGCCCTCTTCGCCACCCTCTGCGCCAAGGTCCTGAAGGGCAGGCATCAAACAAAATCAGACAAGGAAGATTCGAAGCAAGAACAGCAGATTGAAGAAAAACAAGAGTTGCTCCACTTACTCTTCCTCCTCCTCGTCGGAGCTGAGGGCGGAGAAGTCAAAATCCGCCTCGCGCGCTCCGGCGCGAGGAGCTGGAGGGGAAGGCTCCCTCGGGCGCTTGGCGGGCGCTGGGTCGGTGGTCTGCAAAGACCCCGCTCCGGGCGTCGCCGAGGCCCGGGGAGCGGAAGGAGCCATGGAACCAGAGCGCGAAGACCCTCCTCCAGCTGTTGTAGAGGCGCGGGGCGCTCCCTTGACGGCCTTGCCCGCTGCGGTGGCGCGCGTCGGGCGGCGCTGCGGCCGCGGGGCCGCCGGACGCTCAGCCACGACTGCAGCTCTGCGGGGACGCCTCCTCGCTGGAGCTGGGGGGACTTGGCGGCGGCGGAGAACTCCCCGAGGATGAAGACGAACCAAGGTTCAGCGACCCGCCCGAGTCTTCGTCGGAATCACCCGATTCGGCATCCTCCTCGGCGGGCTCACTTGACTCTGTGCCCTGCCCGGCAGCCTCGCTCGTCCCGGCAGGCTTCAACAACTTGAGGATCTCTTCCTCCTCGGCCCTACTCACTGCATCCGCTGCATCTGCCTCGTCCAAGGAATACCCAAACTCGCCCGCGGCATCGGCTACGGCCGCCTCCTCCATCCTGGTGGCGATATACGCCAAGTCCCGATCGGTGGTGTCGCGGGTGAGACCCTTCTTCTCGTCAAGATTGATTGACAGCTCAACCAAGTTGTCGAAGAAGGTTTGTGCAGTTTCATCAGATGGCGCCAGCCAAGTGGGATCAACCCCGTGGGAGTCGCACAGCGGCATTACCGCGCGGATGGCACTAAGTGACGAGTTGTTACATAGTGGAACTACTCCCCGCGATGGGGCAAACCACTCCGGGTGCTTGGGGTCATGCTTGAGTAGCTCCCGGATCATCTCCTTGAGCTCCAGGACAGTGAAGTTGTAGTTGAGGCCGGGGCGTAGCCTCATGCGGTCAGCCGCGTTGCCGAATTCCCAAGCAGCCCTTTTCCTCTCCTGCAAGGGAGCAATACGGCGACGAAGGAAATCGGCCCCAACCTCACCTACAGTAAGATTGGCTTGCCGGAGGCGGAGGATCCTAGTAAGGGCAATCTTCAGCTTCTCGTCCTCCGGGGCCAGATCACTCCAATCCTTGCCACGCACTATTGCAGCTCGGCGCGGGGAGGTAAATTGCTAAGGTTCATCTTCCATAACCCAGCACCAATCGGCCCTCCACTCCTCCCACTTGCCGCGGAGCTCTCCAATCAAGTATGCCTCTTTCTTGTTGAGCCTAAAGATCCAAGAGATGCCACCAGACAGAGGAGACCCAGACTCTACTCGAGGTGTGAAGAAATGGCGGAAGAGAGCTACGTTGGGGGTGACTCCGACAAAGTTTTCGCACAGATGTGCGAAAACGGCCAAGGTTAGGACTGCGTTCGGGGTGAAATCTAGAAGATGGAATCCATACGTGTTCATAACGTCGCAGAAGAACTCGGAGTACGGAGGGCAGAGACCGCAATGGAAGAACAGAGCAAAATAAGGGTAACCTCCCGGGAACATGTCGCAGGCTTCGGCGGGGAGGTCCCTGGTGCGCGGGTGAGCCTTCGTCTCCCTCGACCAGAACAAGTAGTACTTATCCTTCAGCTCCCTCGCGCCAAGCCTCGACGGGAAGACCACCATCTTCTTCCGCATCGCTGCTAGCTTCGCCGCCCGCTCGGACATCGCGTTTTTCGCCTTGTCACTCTTCGGGGCCATGGCGGGGACAGCGAGTGGGGTCGGCGGCGCTGGGGAGGCTGGCGGCGGCGGAAGAGGGGTGGAGCTCGGCTCTCTTTCGACCTTTGAGGGGGAGAAGAGCGGCGGGGGTTTCTGGAGGTTGAATACGCAATGAAGCAATGGGGGAAACTGACCCTGTTTCCCCTGCTTTTAAGGGGGAGCGGGGGACGTTCCGCATTTTCCCATTAAAGAAACAGGCCACGATCTCTCCCACGACGCCGCAATCGACACGTGCCGTTAGGGAGGGATGCGCGGATACGGAGTGGGATACGGCGCGCCGTGGGCCGCGTGTGTCCGTGCACTATTTTGGGCCTGGCCCAACAGCGCTCGGCACCGTGTGTGGCCCAGGCCCGGGGGCTCCTATCGGTGTACTAAAGTAGGGGTACCTTAGTATCCCGACTTGTAATGCCCAGGATGGGACTATATCTCCTACGTGTCGAGGCATGACTTAAAGATATAAGCCCATTCTGGAATGATCGCAAGTTTGGTATCTTTGCACGACTCATGTAAAAGAGGGATTAAATTGCAAAAGGAGATAGTTGGCTTACACTCGCCACTTCACACAAAACATTACATAAGCAGAACATCATTCAAAACATCACAGCCCATCTAAGGGTAAGATCCAAAGACAAGATACCAAACAACATAAAGCCACAGGTCAAGATCGAATCCTAGTAGAAACCACTACTGATCGTCGAAAACGTCACAAGCAAACGGCCACATTCTTCATCGAGCTCCCAGGGAAGCTCTGAACCAGCTCCTGCTTCAAACTCGGCTGAACCTGCATCTGGTGTTGTAGTATCTGTGAGCCACGAGGACTCAGCAATCCTATAACCATGGGTATCAAGACTAGCAAAGCTTTGTGGGTAGGAAGAGGTAAAGTGGTGAGGTTGCAGCAGCGGCTAAGCATAATATGGTGGCTAGCTTACGAGTACCAGAATAAGATGAGAATCTACGCAGACGGTCGCAAAAGTAGTGATCGCTAAAGATCCTGAACTACATACGAATCAAACATAACCCCACCGTGTTCTCTTCTCAAAATGAAAAGAGACAGTCACGGTTACTCACGCAGTGGTGTGTTTTACTTCGGATCATCTGTCAAGTTTTCTACAACCGGACACTAACAAATTCCAATCTCCTACATAACCGCGGGCACGGCTTTCGAAAGATCATAACCCTGCAGGGGTGTTCCAACTTAGCCCATCACAAGCTCTCACGATTAGCTGAAGTGATAAATATAATATCATCACCCCTTATCTTAGGGAAATCTGATCAGGCTCGGCATCCCGGTAGCACAAGACATTTCGACAATGGTAAAACAAGTCCAGCAAGACCTCCCGGCGTGCCGACACCCTGATAGTAGCCGCGCGTATCTCGTCTCAGGCCACAACCGGATGGGTGATCCTACAGGTTATACCAGATACCTCGGGTTTCCCCAAGGCGGCCCCGCAGTCTCCCCGTTTGGGACCAACACCATCAGCACTGGCCCCCCTGCTATGTAGAAAGAATCCTCGGGGACGCGACCCCCTATGCAATTTTAATTAATTAATTAAGTATTTATTATGAGGCAAATTAAAACCAATGTTGGGCCTTGCTGGAGGAGTTTTATTCAAAGTCAAACTGTCAAGGAGTCCCCATCCACCCATCGTGTAAGGAACGCAAAATCAAGGAACATAATGCCGGTTTATCGGCGCCTAAGGTGACATGAGTGGAACAAAACACCGAGCAAAAGGCCAAGCCTTCCACCCATGCCCAGTATATAGGTGTGTTAATAATAATTATAGATATTGTGATATCCAACAACAAGTTCCCTCGTGGAACGAACTTCATCTTCACCTGCAACTAACAACGCTATAAGAGGGGCTGAGCAAGCGGGTAACATAGCCAAATAGTGGTTTTGCTAGGAAGGTGTCAAAGGTTAGAGGTTTCATGGCAACAAAGAGAGGCTGACATAAAAGATGGGTAGCGCGACATGTAACGATAGCATCGAGACAACTAAGCATGGCAATGGTAGTAAAGGTATCCAAGGGTATGATCATCTTGCCTGGGATTCCGCAAGGGAGAAGAACGGGTCCATGAAGTAGACGGAGCAACAGTCGAGCGAATCCTCACAACTCCGGAACGAAACCGAAGCTAACAAGAGAAGCAACCGGAAAGAAAAAAACAACACGGTAAACACACAAGCATAAACATGGCATACGATGCACATCCAAGTATGATGCATGTCCGGTTAATTATGCATGGCAATGGTAAAGTGCACAAACAAAACTACAAGTTAAGTGGAGCTCAATATGCAACGAGTTGCATATTGACGAAACACCACATTTAATTATTTAGTTGACTCTCGTTTATTTACAAGACAAGGTTAAATGTTTTTAACATAGCAAGAGGTGAAGCATAATAAAACTACACTATTTAGGCATTTTAAATGAGGCCGGAAAATAACAACAACATATCCGGAAAATCCCCATGAGCATGTTTAGTAATTTTAAGCAAACAACAATTCATCATTAAAGGTTGTTAACATGATGCGGATGACATGATCAAGTTTTATGCAATTTTATTAAAAGGTTGACATAAGAGGATAAGAAGCAATTGTCACCGTGGTGGAAGGAAAGGGTGCCACGACAACAATCCGAAAATGATGTAACACAACATCTCGGTTACGGTAACTCGTTGAGAGACCGGTGCAAAAGATGACGGAGAACGAGTGAAACAAGAGGAAAGGTGGGCTGATCCCGTCACCAGGTTCCCACGGGTCGGCGACGAGGCAACCGAGGAGCACGACAAAAGATGAAACGGGCACGATGCACACAAGGAAACATCTCATACAACACATGCATTCACGGGTCATCGTCTCGGGGTTATACCTTTGGAACATCTGTTTCTCGGAGGGGTTCGAGGTCGTCGAGGAACGTAGGGGAAGTAGTGGAAGTAGCGGAAGTAGTGGTACACGGGTCGTAGAGGAAGTAGTCGTTCCGTTATCATGTCGTGGTACACGGGTCGACGGTAGTGGTACTCGGTTCGTCGGCGACGGTCGTCGTACACGTTCCGTAGAGGTACTTGAGGGTTCCGATGGCTCCGGGCATCGGTAGTGGTACTTGTGCACGAAGTCGTTCACGGTAGTCGTTCGGGCGTCGAGTTCGTAGATGTACTTGGCGCATCCATCTTTTTCGGGCGACGGTAGTGGAAGTAGTTGTACACGTTGGCGTTTCCGTTTCCGAAGAGGTACTTGTCGCGTCGTCTTGTGTCGGCGTTCTCGTATCGTAGAGGTACTTGGACTTGCAGAAATATACAACCGCAGCAACATAACAACACGGCACGGTCTCGGTCTCGTCGATCTTGCCGGACTTGGTCACGCCGGAAGGAACACTTGGCGAAAAAAAACATAGGCAGCACTTGGTGGAGGAAACTTGGCAGCAACTTGGCAGTCTTGGGGGCGCCGATGACCGGATCAGAGGCCGCTGGAGGGAGACACACGGGGAGACAGGGGCATGGCCTCGCTGGCGGAAGGAGATGGAGAAGAGGCCGCTGGACCTTGCGGCGGACGGCGGCAGCGACCCTTGGCCGGCCGGGGCGCTGTCGGGAAGAGGCTCGCGGGGCGCTGGAGGACGCGGCCTGGCGACTACGAGGACGCAGACGAGCGCATCCGAGGCGAGCGGCGCTGCGGCCTGGGGCTCCTGGCGCGGAGGAGTGTGGGTAGGGAGGCCTCGGGCCAGGGAGGAAGGGCCAACACGGCGGCCTGGGCGGTCGGACCGGCGAAGAGGCGGGCCTGGAGGGGCCTGAGGGCCGGAGGCGTGCTGGAGAACCGGAGGGAGGTGCGGCGAGAGGAGGAGGGCCCCTGGCCGGCCGGCTCGGGCCAGGCGATGGAGGAAGGAAGACGGGAGGGTCGATGGGGTTTGAGAGAGAGGGAGGCAGAGGGCGAGGGGATCGGGGCTCTGTTGCCTGGAGGCGCTGCGGCCTGGCGCTGGAGAGGAAGGGCCTGAGGGAGATCGAGGAATGGAGTGCGGGGTCGAGCGAGGAGAGGGAGTCGGGGCAAGGGGCGATGGGGTTCGTTCCTGGCGGCGCACGAAGGGAAGCGAGGAGGGACGGGGAAGAGCGAGGGGGTCGCTAGGTTAGAAGGGGATGGCTGGGCCGGGGACTGGAGTGGGCCAGTGGGCCTGAGGGATGGGCCTGCGGCTGGAAGGAGTTTGGGCCGGCCTGGGCCAGCTGCAGATGTTGGGCCAGCTGCGGCTGCTCTCTGCTTAAACTCTTTAGCAGAAATAAAAAGAGAAGAAAAGAATGCGGAGGGGGTTAGGGCAAAAGTTAGCACAAGAGACTAATTTTTCTCGGGCTCATAACAATGAGCACGGTCCGAGAAAATAGAAAAGGCATGATAAAAAAATATAATTCAAACATATTTGAATTTAATTCAAATGGGTTTGAACTAAGACTTGATTATCGAAGTGTCCAAAAATGTTCAAATATTCGGAGGAACCTCGAAACAACGAAAAAGAAATATAAGGAGGTTTGACGGTGAAACTTGAAGTAGAAAAAGGCATGGGGAAATATGCAAGTGTGTTATGCTTAATTCCAAGAATGGAATATTTATTTATATAGCTCCCTAATAATATTGGGAGGCTTTCATATGTTATAAAGAGAAGTCACCTTCCCTCGATTTAAATGGACCGAAGGTCCACACAATTTATTTGGTTGAGATGCAAAAATAAATATGACATGAAGGCATGATGACATGATGCAATGCAAAATAAATAACACAAGCACAAAAGAAACACACGGGAGAACCCGGAACATCTGAAATCTTCTGGAATCATCTGGGACGTCGGTCATCGGGCGTCACAACTCTCCCACACTAACAGAGGATCTCGACCCGAGATCCTAGAGATAGCACCGGGTTAAAACGGAAGAGGAAGAGGTAAAACAAAGTTGCTTCTTTGATAGACGAGTGAAACCAAAGAACCTTGAGAGGTTGAACAAAATGAAAGAAGAATGCAACAGAGATGAACGAAGATGAAACACTCCGTTGGAAAAGAGGAACAAGGAGCATTATGAGAACCTTGTAGGTTGAAAGACATGAAACAAGAGCTGACGGACCAACAGAATATGAAACAGCAACGGTATAGCCAAGGAATAAGAATGACAGAATTTGGACAGCACTCCGTCTGAAAATGGAAGGAATTAACAAGAACTTGAGGAGATGGAATGATACTTGAAGAAATCAACAACATATTGCCTCCGAAACAATTAAAAGAATGGCACAAGGGGTAAGAAAGATTCGGATAGCACTCCGGTTAAAAAGAGAGGCAAAAACTAGATAAGATGAGGAAACTAGAATGGAGGACACAACACTCCGGTTAAATAGACAAGCAAGGGAGAATATGCTCTTGATAAAAACGAGATGATGGTTAAAGAGAGCAATATCACAAAGCCTCCGGAATGAAAGAATAGCATATAATTAAAGAAAGAAATGAATGGAGAAGAAAAAGACAACTTCTCTCAAAATGAATTTGGAAATCCTCCTTACGAAGAAGGGTTGAACGGAGTTGATGGAAAATCAACAACGAAATGAATAAGCTTGATGTGGGCTTATGGAAAACATCTCAAAACTTGAGGTGAAATTCTACCACTAACTTAAACAATTGATTTGATTGAGATCAACAAGGAGATGAAAAACTTATTTCACCGGAATGGTAAATGAAGAACTTGGGTCATTTATAAGCACCACAATAGCAACAATCCTTAGGGAAAGCTTTTTGGTGAAATACAACCCAAGATAACTCCAACTAATAATTGAAGAGTTGAAAAGATCTCCTGAACAAGGAAAATGATGGTTTTAAATATCCCATTCTTGATAACTCGTGAATCATGAAACATGAAGGAATTGTCAAGAATTACATAACACCACCTCAAAAGATAAGGGAGCAAGAATTGCACTTGGAAAGCATGATGAAGAATGCTTGAGCTCCAACAAGAATCTTGAAGAAGACTTCGAGGATGAATTAAATGATGAAGAACCACCATAAAAAACTCCGGTAATGAAGCATGAGAAGTGAAAAATGAAAAGAATAAGATTCAAGGCCTGCGATGAATTAGATGGAGCTTTGAAATGATATAATTGAAATAACATGGAGCTCCGAAAGACAAGTTGAACAGCTTAGAATCGAGAATATGATAAGATGAACAAGCTCCAGACAAAAGAATTAAATCACCTTGAAGGAATAAGAATAAAAATTATGTCATGCATCTCCTTCACCAATTTAAATTGATGACAACCAAAGGATTTGGCATAATACTTATTCTCATTGGAAAGAATTAAAGAGAGATCTCGCACAAGCTTGGATAATTATTCAACGAAGCACCGGTAGGATTATGAAAAGAGCAAACGAATTGATACGATAATAACGGAAGAGTAATCCTGAAAGAACCACCGTAAAAATATGGAGACGAACGAAGAGGCATCAATGAAGAATATTTGGAGGACAAGGTTGAAAACTGAGAACGAAGAAATCTTCTGAAATGATGGCCTTCGGAGGATCACAATAAGAAGAATTCATGAAGAATCTTGAGAGAACAGGCCAAGATTTAAGAGAAACACTTCTTCGGTCTCCAAATGTTGAGAATGAAGGTGAGAAATGCCTTGAAGAATTGCGAGATACTCCGGAAGAGTAAAAAGATGGAAGGTTGAGCTAAAGATGAGAATAATTGGAAACAATCTTGGAGAAGGCATGTGACTGATGGAATTTCATACTTACGTCATAATTTGAAAGAATTTGAATATAACTCCAGAAAAATAGAAGAGTCAGGTAAGATCCTGGGAAAAGACCTGTGGGTTAGGGCCCACTAAAGAAATCACCGTTGAAAAGATTGCTTAAGAGATATATTGCACCGGTTGAATTAAATGGCTTGAATAAAATAACAATCCTCAAAATTAATTTGAACGGATTAAGAATGGAATTATGAATCTTCAGCACTCCGGATATGAATAGCAAGAGGAGAATGATTAATTGGTGCACCGGAATAAGAAAGCATTGTGAAAAGAGGAAAGGGATAAGATCAACACCGAAATCTTGAATTACATCCACCGACAGAATTAGAGAACAAAAGAATGATGAACTTGAAGCTCTTGAGCACTTCCTGAGAATCACCGGATAAGAACATTGAAGGAAAAGAATGAAGAAACATCACATTAATAAAATGGATATTTCATTTGAGAATTTCTGACTCCAAGAAGAAGAAGGGTGGGAGGGTGGGGAAAACAAAGACAACTTGAGATGATTGAAACAGACAAATCGTCAGATTTCTCAACGACGTCCGTAAGGAATAACTTGAAGAGAAGGCACACCGGTTGAAAAGGATTACCATGAAGATCTCGATGGTGAAGAAGAATTAGCACTCCCATAGAAATATGAGAACACCGAATAGGAAAGGTATGGACTCAACATTTTACATCGAAGCAACTCGAATACCAGAATCAAAACAAAACAAAGGATAGATATGTTTATGAAGAAGATTATGTTGCAACATATCTATCCGAACAGAGAATTGAACGAATGAATTCCGTAGGTACATCAACTTGTCGAGAAGCCACTTGGTAGAAGAGAAGGTAAATAAAAAGGAACAAGGAACGGATAGAACAAATACAAGATATAAGCTTCGTTCGACATCTTCGTGCTGAAAGCTCATGGAACGTGTTACAAAAGGGTTTTGCAATCCCCGGATCAGCATAGCCAAGGACCCTTTAAGATGCAACTCCCGATCAGAACAAGCCCATAAAACCACTTCACTCAATGTAGAACCCCGAACTACATATCATGCACTCGTTGGAAGAATGCCTAGAACTACTTGATGAACCCACCTATTAATATCCGAAAGTTTCCAGTTATGCAATCAGGTGTTCGGGATACAGGGGAAGCACCGCGCACTCAACTCTAATCCTACATCCAGCTGTATCCATCCTTCAACACATAACCAGTTATCTCCGGAAACCGTTTACCTCGGACCTTCGAAACGCATCCACTATACAAGCTATGGCAATACTCCCGAACTACCTCCCCAGTACTGGGTGATGTCGGGGTTATCTTGCCACTAACCGCATAGGAGAGTTTTCGATGTCGGCCGACTTAAGTATTCTAGTACTGTCGCGATGGATTTGTGACGACAACACCTCGGAGCTCAACTCCCCGGGACACTACCACAACCCCTAATGACAGGAGGCATCGAGAACAATGTTCTCGTCACAAAGACATCGAAACAATCCAAACAATACTCGCGAGATCCTAAAAAAAATTTTGGTGCATTTTTTGAAAGTAGAAGAGGCAAGAGTAGACGTCAGGAGTCCTCACCAGAGAGAAAGGGGATGAGAAGCAAAGAAATCCTACTCTCCGATATATATAGGACTCAAAACATTTTCAAGTGTGTGCCTAGACTCAACCGTCAACGATTCGATCAATAGTGGGGGCTTCTAGGTCGGAGAAGGCTCTGATACCAACTTGTAATGCCCAGGATGGGACTATATCTCCTACGTGTCGAGGCATGACTTAAAGATATAAGCCCATTCTGGAATGATCGCAAGTTTGGTATCTTTGCACGACTCATGTAAAAGAGGGATTAAATTGCAAAAGGAGATAGTTGGCTTACACTCGCCACTTCACACAAAACATTACATAAGCAGAACATCATTCAAAACATCACAGCCCATCTAAGGGTAAGATCCAAAGACAAGATACCAAACAACATAAAGCCACAGGTTAAGATTGAATCCTAGTAGAAACCACTACTGATCGTCGAAAACGTCACAAGCAAACGGCCACAATCTTCATCGAGCTCCCAGGGAAGCTCTGAACCAGCTCCTGCTTCAAACTCGGCTGAACCTGCATCTGGTGTTGTAGTATCTGTGAGCCACGAGGACTTAGCAATCCCATAACCATGGGTATCAAGACTAGCAAAGCTTTGTGGGTAGGAAGAGGTAAAGTGGTGAGGTTGCAGCAGCGGCTAAGCATAATATGGTGGCTAGCTTACGAGTACCAGAATAAGATGAGAATCTACGCAGACGGTCGCAAAAGTAGTGATCGCTAAAGATCCTGAACTACATACGAATCAATCATAACCCCACCGTGTTCTCTTCTCAAAATGAAAAGAGACAGTGCACGGGCAGTAGCAGCATCCCGTGGCAGGGCTTGCCACGCGCTCGCCAAGGCCCACCCTAGTTCCTTTTGAGCCATTCAAGAACAAAGTATTCAAGTTAAGAAACAAGACCCCGGTAAGAGGAGCTTGCCGGGAAGGCCGCTCCAGGCTCAAGACCACCCCTCTAGCGCAAGGCCCTGGCAAGAGGAGCTTGCCAGGAAGGCCAAAACATGGCATCGCAGAAGACTTGCCGTGGTGCATCATGCGCCCCGGCAAGGCCAGGAGAGCGACAAGCTTCCGGGCGCGGCAAGGTAGCGACCGCGGCAAGGTGCTTGTCGCGGCAAGCTTCCACTGTGTGCCCGCGCTCCAGCTCATCCGGCCACGCATCGCCCTGGGGCCCTTCCAGGGGCACGTGGCGGAAGGCTGTGCAGCCTGGGGGACACGGTGGCGAGCCACGATGACAAGGCCACCGTCGTGGCAAACGGAGACGCCCGGACGGACGCTTTTTGCACTGTTTGGGGGTGACGGCGACGGGCATTCAATGCCCTTGTCCCCCACCGTCAGGGTTAGGTATAGACCACCGTACATGCACTGTTACAACTACCACCAGTTTTACGCTTTTACCCTCATCTACGTTGCCACCTGTCGGTGACCCCTTTGACCTATAAAAGGAGGCCCATGCACAACGTAGAGGGGGTTCCGAAGTTTGATCACTCCCACGCTCGGTGTAGCCGGTACTATAGATCTTCTTGCTCCCGAGCCAAGAACTCAATAACAAAACCAAGGCAGGAGTAGGGTTTTACGCATCCGTGTGGCCCGAACCTGGGTAAACTGCTCGCGTGCGCGCCTCGATCCGCTCTTCGTGCTCCCTCCGCTCCCTTGCCGTACCGAAAAGGGGCTCCGGTCCCATAGGTGTTCGTGGGCGATCAGTTTCCCCGACACCGACGGGTCATAAACTTCGTCAAGAGGTGCCTCACCACCCTACTTTATCATTTCCATGAGTCGGCCTCATACGGTAACCTCTTAATCCATGTAATTCAGCATACCAGGAATCATCTAACTCTTCTGGCCAGTCCACTGCTACACAGCTCCCCACTTTTGTGGTTAACCCGGTGTAAGCATCAATTTCTGCTGAGTAAATCTTCTTCCCGATTCATACCTAGTAACTTTGATTATTTTCTTCACAGGGCTAAAGCTAAGACGGGTAAGAAGCAAAAGGTGGTCGGGTCTTCCAAAGCTGCAGAAGAAAAACAAGCTTCCAAAGCTGATGAATTACCAGCTGAAAATCCTGAAGACCCTGAGAAGCAACAGGATGAGCCGCCTTCACAAGTTGAACCGTCCTCAACCATCCAAGATAACCCGGCGGAAACTCCTGACCCGCCAAGCCCTAAACTAGCTTCGCAAGTCAAGAATTCTGCTGAGGACCCTGCTTATTACAGGGTCAGCTTTTAAGCCACCTGGATCTCCCATAGTTCTTCCCAAGCATTCTGCCAAAGACGAGCTCTTCGCCCCTGAGAAAGATAGAACCAATTCCGACCTTGCAAGTTACTCTCAGCTGGATGTGAACGAATTATATTCTGGCTACTTGAGCCGTCTACACACTAGTCGTGACTTGGAAGCTGACTTAGTCAAAAGGATGCGGCAAAAATATAAGGTATGACCAATTTTTCTCCTATGCACATATAGTTGCTCAGCCCCCAAGTCTTATTCATAGAAAATGTCATATTGAGTATGGGTAAGACTTAGTAGTGTGTGTAATTGAACTTCAGGTCATAGCCCTCAAGAGTCGGCTTATCTGATGAAGATGAGCCAGGTCTTCTAAAATAGATTTTTCAAATAGAATCTTATATAACCCTCAAGGGCCGGCTTATCTGATAAAGATGCGTCGGGTCTTCAATAATATAACTTGAAAAACTTCTTGGTATGTCAGCACCCAAGGGTCGGCTTATCTTAGAAAGATGAGCCGGGTCTTGGCTCTCAGAAAATATAATATTGGAGAAGAGCTTCCTAACACATTAGCCCCCAAGTGCCAAGTGTATTGCTTGCAATGTACTTGGGACTTACATAATTGCCACTCCTTGACTGCTATCCAATTTGAAATAAACTTGTATTCTTTTATCTTCAATTGTAGGATGCATTGAATTTGGCCGACTCACAATTTATTGAGTTAAAAAACATGCTGAAGCGCCATGAGGCTGAAACTCAGAAGACTGAATCCAAGTTTAAGTTTAGCTTGGATGAGAATGAGAAGCTGAAAGCTAGCTTTTCCAAAGAAAGAGTCGCCCGGGAAGAGGAGAAAACTCAGCTACTGCAAAGGGCAGAGGCTGCTGAGTCTTCGTTAAAAGATGCCACTTCAAAGTTGTCTGGCTTAAAACGACGTATTACTCATATGACACCCGCCATTTTTGGTAAACACCACTTGACCCGAAATTATTCATATTAAATTATTTAATATGTTTGGTGACTAACATATAACCATTGCGAAACAGGCCGTAGAAGTGCCAACCTCGTCCCAGACATGCTGCTGAAATTAAAAGTCGTGTACTCTGGTAGAACAACTTTACACCGGCACTCAACGGTCCCTTGTTGCTTTATCTAATGGAAGGGAACCACCCACACTTATCCAAGATGTGTTAGCCAAATTGTCTATAATTCCTAAGAAATTAGCAGAAATAAAATTATCAGCCACCCACTCTGGTCAAATTACTGCTCTCAGCTACGCCAAAGCCTGGCAAGCAGAACTAGACCCGGCAGAGATGGTCATCCAAGTTTGAAAGAAGATGGGTCCCCTTTTGATGAGGTGGATTTTGCCAAATGTGTAGAAGAAATGCGTCCCTTAGCATGCTTACTGGCCAAAGAGACTGACCTGTCCATATATCAGGCAGAGTATGATATGGAAAATACTAAGGCCAAAACTATGTCTTACGACATCGTGGATCTTACTCCTCCAATTCTTAAGCATACTTTTGCTCCTGATGTTGATCCGTCTCCAATTTTCAATGATGAATCTTTCTTTGAGGCCTTAACTGGCATCAACTGGATGGCATCTGACCTTCAAATGGACGAAGATGAAGAGCCGGAGCGGGATAACCCGGAGTCATCAACTCGCCACAATGATGGAAACTGACGTCATAGCGGCTCTTCAATTGTAATATAGAGCATCGAAGAACCGTTTGCTCCAATTTGGCCGGCTCATGGTAGCCTTGTAATAGGCTAGTTTAAAACAATGATCTGCCATGCCATCGTGCATGTTTATGCTTGAAAACTGCTTTATCAGGAATGTTGCGATGCATGTGGATCTGATCAAAATATATGACGTGATCCTTAATATCTTCTGCAATTTTATCCTTCTGCAAAAAAGCATTATTGACTTAGGAGTCGAAATATATCAAGGGAATAAACCTTTGATAATAGCCTGTCATTTTTTTCACTTGAAAACCACTCGGGTTATAATCCAAGAAATGCAAGTATGAGTCGTAATAAACTGGTGATCTAAGTCAAAAATCAGGGCGGGTGATAACCCAAAATAGACAATTATGACCCTTATAAGTCGGAATCCAATGACTTGGCGGCTCATATTCCTGCTCAAAAAACCAAGAACTTTGTAAAAACAAATCAAGAAGAGATGCAATATGTACTCGCCCGGGTTTAAAACGCAGGACAAAAAGAATGTGGCTCTAGGCCCTCGTACATTTTATTTTCAAAGCTTTAACATCTTATTAGCATATGCCACATGTTTGCTTTAAAAGGCAGCAAACGGCCTATTGGCTGACGCCACATACTTTCTTTAAAAGGTAGCAAGGACCTATGGGTGATAACCCACAAGTGTAGGGGGTCAGTTGTAGCCTCTTTCGATAAGTAAGAGTGTCGAACCTAACGAGGAACTAAAGGTAGAACAAATATTCCCTCAAGTTTTATCACCACCGATACAACTCTACGCACGCTTGACGTTTACTTTACCTAGAACAAGTATGAAACTAGAAGTACTTTGTAGTTTTTGTGGGATAGGTTTGCAAGAATATAAAGAGCACGTAAATATAAACTAGGGGCTGTTTAGGTAAAGAAGCAATAAAGTTAGTATAGCGAGTGTGGAGTGGTTGTAGGAGTTGCGAAATTGTCCCTAAGCAATTGACTACGTTACTAGACCGATAGGAAGTTTTATGTGGGAGAGGCCACTACTAGCATGTCATCCCTAACTTGGAATTCTATGCACTCGTGATTGGAACTATTAGCAAGCATCCGCAACTACTAACGTTCATTAAGGTAAAACCCTTCCATAGCATTAAGATATATTGGTCCCCCTTCAATCCCGTATGCATCAATTTCTACGCTAGGTTGAAGCTTCTGTCACTCTTGCCCTCCAATACGTAGTCCTATCAACATACAACTAACCCTATGGTGTGATCCACGCGCACGCTCATATGATGGGCACCAAAGGACAGCAACATAAGCACAAGCAAATCAAACCAATCATAGCAATTCAGCAATTACCGATAGGACACCAAAAATCTACTCAGACATCATAGGATGGCAACACATCATTGGATAATAATATGAAGCATAAAGCACCATTCTCAAGTAGAGGGTACAGTGGGTTGCGGGAGAGTGGACCGCTGTAGATAGATGGGGGAAGGTGATGAAGATGTTGGTGAAGATGACGGAGGTGTTGGTGTAGATCGCCATCACACGATGATGGCCCCAGCGGCGTTCCGGCGCCACCGGGAGAGAGGGGGAGAGAGCCCCCCTCCTTCTTCTTCTTCTTCCTTGACCTTCTCCCTAGATGGGAGAATGGTTTCCCCTCTGGTCCCTGGCCTCCATGGCGGCGGAGGGGCGAGAGCCCCTCCGAGGTTGGATCTGTCTCTTTGTCTCTCTACGTTTCTGCGTTCCCAGATTCTGGCCTTTCACCGTTTTTTAAATTTCCGAAGATCCGTAACTCCGATTGGGCTGAATTTTGGACACAATTTTTATCCGGATATTAGCTTTCTTGCGGCAAAAGAAGGGCACCAACCGCCTTACGGAGTGGCCACGAGGGCCCAGGGCGCGCCTGACCCCCTGTGGCACACCCCTCACCCTCATGGGGCACTCGGGCATCGTCTCACGTTGATTCCACTTCCCAAAATTCACATATATTCCAAAAAAAAATCTCCATCCGTTTTTATCCCGTTTGGACTCCATTTGATATGGATATTCTGCGAAACAAAAAACATGCAACAAATAGGAACTCCGAAACAAAAAACATGCAACAAATAGGAACTGGCACTGGAAGTGGATCAATATGTTAGTCCCAAAAATAGTATAAAAAGTTGCCAAAAGTATATGAAAGTTGTATAATATTGGCATGGAACAATCAAAAACTATAGATATGACGGAGACATATCAGCATCCCCAAGCTAAATTCCTGCTCGTCCTCGAGTAGGTAAATGATAAAAAAATAATTTTTGATGTGGAATGCTACCTAGCATAATCTTGATCATGTAATCTAATCATGGCATGAATATTAAGACACGAGTGATTCAAAGCAATAGTCTATCATTTGACATTAAGACAATAATACTTCAAGCATACTAATAAAGCAATCATGTCTTTTCAAAATAACATGGCCAAAGAAAGGTATCCCTACAAAATCATATGGTCTGGCCATGCTACATCTTCACAACACAAAGTATTTAAATCATGCACAACCCCGGTTTTAGCCAAGCAATTGTTTCATACTTTTGTATTCTCAAACTTTTTCAACTTTCATGCAATACATGAGTGTGAGCCATGGATATAGCACTATGGGTGGAATAGAAGGTGGTGATAGACAAAAGGAGGGAGAAAGTCTCACATCAACTAGGCAAATCAATGGACAATGGAGATGTCCATCAATCAATATCAATGTGAGTCAGTAGGGATTGCCATGTAACAGATGCACTAGAGCTATAAGTGTATGAAAGCTCAAAAGAAAACTAGTGGGTGTGCATCAACTTGCTTGCTCATGAAGACCTAGGGCATTTGAGGAAGCCCATTGTTGGAATATACAAGCCAAGTTCTATAATGAAAATTCCCACTAGTATATGAAAGTGACAACATAGGAGACTCTCTATCATGATAAACATGGTGCTATGATGAAGCACAAGTGTGGTAAAAGGATAGTAACATTGTCCCTTCTCTTTTTTCCTCTCTTCTTTTTTTCCTTTTTTTATTTTTTTTATTTTCGGCTCTTTGGCCTCTTTTTTTGGTGGGCTTCTTTGGCCTCTTTTTTTTATTTGGGTTTCATTGGCCACTTTTATTTTTTTTATAACCTCACATGGGACAATGTTCTAATAATGATGATCATCACACTTTTATGTACTTACAACTCAATATTACAACTCGATAGTAGAACAAAGATATGACTCTATATGAATGCCTCCGACGGTGTACCGTAATGTGCAATGATCTATCATAACATTGACATCAAAAAACGGACAAGCCATGGAAACATCATGCTAGCTATCTTAAGATCATGCAAGGCAATATGGCAATGATGGTGCGTGTCATAATAAACTGAACGGTGGAGTTACATGGAAATATATCTCGGAATGGCTATGGAAATTCCATATTAGGTAGGTATGGTGGCTATTTTGAGGAAGGGTATAAGGTGGTCTGCTGCACCGGCAAAAAATGCGCGGTACTAGAGTGGCTAGCAAGGTGAAAGGGTGAGAGTGTGTATAATCCATGGAATCAACATTAGTCATAAAGAACTCACATACTTATTGCAATAATTTATTAGCCATCAAAACAAAGTACTACATGCATGCTCCTAGGGGAAGGCTTGGTAGGAGTTAACCATCGCACGATCCCGACCTCCACACAAAGGATGATAATCAAAAAATCAATCATGCTCCAACTTCATCACATAACGGTTCACCTTACGTGCATGCTTCGGGAATCACAAACCTCAACACAAGTATTTCTACAATTCACAACTACCCACTAGCATGATTCTAATATCATCATCTTTATATCGCAAAACTATTGCAAGGAATCAAACATATCATATTCAGCGATCTTCAAGTTTATGTAGGATTTTATGACTAACCATGTGAATGACCAATTCATGTCAACTCTCTAAATAGATATAAGTGAAGTAAGAGAGTTTTAATTCTTTCTACAAAATATATGCACACGCTCTAACAAATATAAGTGAAGTAAAAGAGCATTCTACAAATGGTGGTTTTCTATGTGAGGAGAAACAGGCAATCCAAACTTTAAATGATATAAGTGAAGCACATGAAGCATTCTATAAATCCATACTCAAAGATATAAGTGAAGTGCAAAGAGCATTCTATAAATCAACCAAGGACTATCTCGTACCAGCATGGTGCATTTATTAAAAATAAAATAAAAGGAAAAGCACACGACGCTCCAAGAATTTACACATATCATGTGAACGAAACAAATCTGAAAACATACCGATACTTGTTGAAGAAAGATGGGATGCCTTCCGGGGCATCCCCAAGCTTAGACGCTTGAGTCTCCTTGAATATTTACTTAGGGTGACTTGGGCATCCCCAAGCTTGAGCTATTGCCTCTCCTCTTTCTTCTCACATCGAGACCTCCTCGGTCTTCGAACACTTCATCCACACAAAACTTAACCGAACTTTTAGTGGCGGGGTTAGTATATATGATCAATGAAATCCCATCATGTACTCCTCTAACATTATTGTATAATTATAAACAAACATTACCTACTGTATGCTATCAAAATTCTATTGCCCCAATTCAAGGAGGCTTCAACAAGAATTCAAACATATGCAAATAATGAAGCTATAACAGCAATCTGTGAAAACAGGACAGTCTATAGTAATCTGAACATTAACCATACTTATGCAACCCTAAAAAATCTATGCAAATTACTAAAAAACAAAAATTTGTATAGCAAGACTTTGCAAAAAGTTTCAGATCCTTTTGAGGTTCCAGTAAAAAATGTAAAATCGCGCACTACAGCCAAAGTTTCCGTTTTTGCACCACACAAACCAACAAGCAGTTTAATCATCCTAAAGGAAACTCTTGGCACATTATTTTTATAATACAATGGAATTATACAATGGGGATAATTATTTTTGTTGAAAAGTTTCTGTAATTAAAGATTTGCAAAGTTTCCATGGGCATGAACAAAGTTCAAGGGATCCCCCATTTCAACGGTGCTCGTCCTTCTTTCTTTCACTTTTCTTTTTGAAAAATGTTTTAGGTTCCCCTCTTATTTTTTTTGTTTTTAAACTTCATAAAAGCACGCAACAGAAATAAATGACTCTCTAAAACTTCCGGGTTGTCTCCGTGGTAGCTCTTTCTTTAAAGCCATTGAGCTAGGTATATAGTGCTCAAGTAATGGATCCACCCGAATCCCAAGGTATATCAAAGCCAATTTTGATTAGCAATGATTTGGCATTTAGTAGTATGAAAAAACGAAGTCTAACTCTCTTCCTATGCATAGGCATGTCATACAAGAACATTCCATGCACATCAAGTAAAGGCCAATGCATAGTATAAGCAGTTTCTTGCAATTTTACCGTGTTGGAAACATAGAGAGGCGGAGATGTAGTTCCTCTCTCATAATAATTGCAAGTAGGAGCAGCAAGCACATTCATATTATATTCATCAAAAACATCATGTGAAACGGAAGAAGGCAACCCATCAATATAATCCTTAATAAGTGCAAACTTCTCCGATATAGTGTAGTTTGGAGAATTCAAAAAGATAATAGGACTATCATGTGTGGGTGCAATAGCAACTATCTCATGTTTAACATAAGGAACTATAGCAAGTTCATCTCCATCGGCATAATTCATAGTGGCATCTTGGCCACAAGCATAGCAAGCATCATAAAAAAGGGATATTTCAAAAGAATCAACGGGATCATAGCAATTATCATAGCATTCATCCTTCGGTAAGCACGAAGGGAAATTAAACAGTGTATGAGATAAAGATTTACTCTCATTAGAAGGTGGGCATGGGTGATCAATCTGCTCTTCCTCCTTTTGTTCGTCGCTCTCCTCCTCATCTTTTTCATCCAATGAGCTCACAATGTCATTAATTTCTTTCTCCATAGACTCCTGCAAAATATTAGTCTCTTCTTGGACAGTGGAGGAATCCTCAATATATGGTTTAACATGGGCATTAGAAGCATAATTATCATAACAATGTTTAAATATGGCAAAATTTTCAGATTTGTAAAGAGTAGCATCATACTTTTCAATCAAAGAAGCAATTTCATAAGCACCCTTAAAAGAAACAAATTCTTCAATTTATTGAACATCATAGTAACTATAAACACCCTTAGCATACAAAGATACGATTCCATTATCACTGAACTCACATTGGTAGGGAAGGTGTTTCTTAGGGTCTTCAGAACAACAAGTAAAATCATATATTTCACATAAATTCCAAGCATAGCATTGCAAACGATGAATTCTATCTAGTAAAAGTTTCCCTTCTTGAGATAAGCGGTGTCGCACATAACAAGCATGCTCATCTAAAGATTTACCCTCAACTAAGCTAGTTGGGGTTTCAGCATGAGCACATAGGGATCGAAGATGATCCAAGTAAAAAGCTTCAGGAGTGTGATAGATTTTAGTGGTTCTTCAACCATTGGTTCAGTAGATACCACTATTTTTTTGGTATTTTGAATTTCCTACCCATAAATAAAGATAAAAAATAACTTAGAACAGCAAATAAAATCTACTTAGTGATAAAGCAAACAAGCAAACACGAAAATATTCACCCCACGCTATTGCACCACGGCAATGGCGCCAAAAAAAGGTCTTGATAACCCACAAGTGTAGGGGGTCAGTTGTAGCCTCTTTCGATAAGTAAGAGTGTCAAACCCAACGGGGAGCTAAAGGTAGAACAAATATTCCCTCAAGTTCTATCGACCACCGATACAACTCTACGCACGCTTGACGTTTACTTTACCTAGAACAAGTATGAAACTAGAAGTACTTTGTAGTTTTTGTGGGATAGGTTTGCAAGAATATAAAGAGCATGTAAATATAAACTAGGGGATGTTTAGGTAAAGAAGCAATAAATTTAGTATAGCGAGTGTGGAAAAGTGGTGGTAGGAGTTGTGAATTTGTCCCTAAGAAAATTGACTACGTTACTAGACCGATAGCAAGTTTTATGTGGGAGAGGCCACTGCTAGCATGTCATCCCTGACTTGGAATTCTAAGCACTTATGATTGGAACTATTAGCAAGCATCCGCAACTACTAACGTTCATTAAGGTAAAACCCGACCATAGCATTAAGATATATTGGTCCCCCTTCAATCCTGTATGCATCAATTTCTACGCTAGGTTGAAGCTTCTGTCACTCTTGCCCTCCAATACGTAGTCCTATGAACATACAACTAACCCTATGGTGTGATCCACGCGCGCGCTCATATGATGGGCACCAAAGGACAACAACATAACCACAAGAAAATTAAACCAATCATAGCAATTCGGCAATTACCGATAGGACACCAAAAATCTACTCAGACATCATAGGATGGCAACACATCATTGGATAATAATATGAAGCATAAATCACCATGCTCAAGTAGCGGGTACAGTGGGTTGCGGGAGAGTGGACCGCTGTAGATAGATGGAGGAAGGTGATGAAGATGTTGGTGAAGATGATGGAGGTGTTGCTGTAGATTGCCGTCACACGATGATGGCCCCGGCGGCGTTCCGGCGCCACCAGGAGAGAGGGGGAGAGAGCCCCCCTCCTTCTTCTTCTTCCTTGACCTTCTCCCTAGATGGGAGAAGGGTTTCCCCTCTGGTCGATGGCCTCCATGGTGGAGGAGGGGCGAGAGCCCCTCCGAGATTGGATATGTCTCTTTGTCTCTCTCTGTTTCTGCGTTCCCAGATTCTGGCCTTTCCCCATTTCTTAAATTCCCAGAGATCCGTAACTCCGATTGGGCTGAATTTTGAACAAAATTTTTATCTGGATATTAGCTTTCTTGCGGAGAAAGAAGGACACCAACCGCCTTATGGAGTGGGCACGAGGGCCCAGGGAGCGCCTGCCCCCTGGGGCATGCCTCCTAACCCTCGTGGGCCACTCGGGCATCGTCTAACGTTGATTCCACTTCCCAAAATTCACATATATTCCAAAAGAAATCTCCATCTATTTTTATCCCGTTCGGATTCCGTTTGATATGATATTCTGCGAAACAAAAAACATGCAACAAACAGGAACTAGCACTGGACACTGGATCAATATGTTAGTCCCAAAAATAGTATAAAAAGTTGCCAAAAGTATATGAAAGTTGTATAATATTGGCATGGAACAATCAAAAATTATAGATACGACGGAGACGTATCAATAGGCACATAATGGGCCGATGCCACACAATTTCTTTAAAAGGTAGCAATGACCTATGGGCTGACGCCACATGATGGGCTGATGCCACATACTTGCTTTAAAAGGTAGCAACAAACATGGGCTGACGCCACATAATGGGTTGACGCCAGATAATTGCTTTAAAAGGTAGCAATGACCTATGGGCTGACGCGACATAATTGCTTTAAAAGGGAGCAATGACCTATGGGCTGACGCCACATAATGGGATGAGTCCACATAATTGCTTTAAAAGGTAGCAATGACCTATTGCACTATAAGTCGGCTCTCACATGATAGAAGCTGCCGTGTTTACTTTAGCGAGTTCAGGGTCTTAAAAAAGATTGACTATTAAAGACTCGACGGGTCATCTTGGAGTAGCAAGTCGCAAACATGCAAGTAAAACTTTTTAACCGGGACTCTTAAGCTGGTCATGACGAAGAAAAACATAGGCTTTAGCCCCCAAGCGATCTGAGGATCACCTAGTAACAACATAGATAGTGAAAAACGGTAGAGGCCCCATAATTCAGGGATGCCCACTTTATTCATAAATATTTATATACATTAAAAAGTATATACAAGGATATATGCTGACGGCTTAAGTGTAGTATGGCCGGAGATGTGCAATGTTCCATGGACGGCGGGGCTCTTCTTCCACTTTCGAGAATCTTTATGCTCACGCACATCAATAATATAATATGACCCGTTGTGCAAATTTTGGCTGACCACAAAAGGTCCTTCCCAAGGTGGGGCATATCGGTCTGATCCTGGATGAGCCGGAGCACCAAATCGCCTTCCTGAAATGTCCGGGTCTTCACTCTGCGGCTATGATAGCGACGCAGGTCTTGCTAGTATATTGCTGAAGGAACCACCGCCAGATCATGTTCCTCGTCCAAGGCACCAATTGTGTCTTGACGTGCTATTTCATTATCAGTTTCAACATAAGTCGCCGCATGAGGTGAATCATCCGGATATCACTAGGAAGAACTACTTATGCACCGTAGACCATGAAGAAAGGCGTATAGCATGTTGATCTGTTGGACGTGGTGTTGATGCTCCAAAGGACTGAAGGTACTTCTTCAACCCAATAACCCGGTGTTCACTGCAAGGGAACAAGAAGTCGGGGCTTGATACCTGTCAAAATCTCTTCATTAGACCTCTCAGCTTGACCATTAGACTGCAGATGAGCCACAGAAGAAACATCAAGACGAATATGCTTACGTTGACAAAATTCATCCGTAGCACCTTTAGATAGTTTTGAGCATTATCTGTTATAATACTATGAGGAAATCCAAAATGGAAGATCAACTTTTTAACAAACTGAACCATCGTCGCAGCATCACACTTGCTAACCGGCTCTGCCTCAACCCATTTGGTAAATTTGTCAACCGCCACTAATAAGTGTGTTTTCTTATCCTTAGATCTATTGAAAGGGCCGACCATGTCAAACCCCCAGACTGCAAATGGCCAAGTGATTGGAATCATACTCAGCTCTTGAGCCGGCACATGAACCCGACAGGAAAATTTCTGACATCCGTCACATTTACTGACTATATCTTCTGCATCAGTATGAGCCGTCAACCGGTAAAATCGATGACGAAAAGTTTTAGCCACCAATGATTTTGAACCAGCATGATGACCACAATCACCTTCATGGATTTCTCATAAAATCACACGGCCCTCTTCAGGAGGGACACAATGCTGGAACACACCTGTGATGTTGCATCGGTGTAACTCGCCATTAACAATTATCATGGACTTCGATCACCGGGTTATCTTCCTGGCTAAGGTCTCATCCTCACGTAACTCGCCCCGGGTCATGTAGGCTAAATAAGGTTTTGTCCAATTAGGAATAGCATGGAGAGCCTCCACCAACTCTACTTCCGGGCCAGGGACAACAAAATCTTCTTCTGAAGGTAATTTGACCACTGTTCAAGATATCTTCCGATATGCCGATAAATCGGCCGATTTATCGCTTACCGTTGTCTAGCCGATAAGATAAATCAGCCGACAAATGAGCCGATATGGCAATAAATCGGCCGATATGCCGATAAACTGGCCGATTTACCCCTTATCATGGGTCGACCGATATGTTCCCGATAAGCGATATCCCCAACATTGAATTTGACAGAAGGATTATTCAACACATCAATAAACACATTAGGGAGTACGAGCTTACGCTGAGATCCGAGCCGACTTAAAGCATCAGTCGCCTCATTCTTCCTTCGGTCAAGATGCTCCACCTGATATCCCTTGAAGTGACGAGCAATATTATCAACCGCCCGGCGATAAGCCACCATGAGTGGGTCTTTGGAATCCCAAGTACGTGAAACTTGCTGAGCTACCAAATCTGAATCACCAAAACACTTGACCCAACTTAAATTCATTTCTTTAGCCATTCGAAGACCATGGAGAAGAGCCTCATATTCAGCTGCATTGTTAGTACAAGGAAACATCAGCCTTAAAATATAACAAAATTTGTCACCTCGTGGGGAAGTTAAAATAACTCCAGCTCCTGAGCCTTCTAACTGCCTGGATTCGTCAAAGTGAATAGTCCAATATGTGTTATCAGGCTTCTCTTCAGGCGTCTGCAGCTCCGTCCGATCATTAATGAAATCCACAAGAGCATGTGATTTGATGGCTATCCTTGGCACATACATCAGACCATGGGGACCAAGCTCAATGGCCCACTTAGCCACCCGGCTTGTCGCTTCTCTGGTATGAATAATATCCCCCAAATGAGAAGAATTGACCACTGTAATAGGATGGCCAAGAAAATAGTGCTTCAACTTACGACTGGCCATGAACACCCCATACACCAGTTTTTGCCAATGCAGGTACCGTTGTTTGGACTCTATTAGCACCTCGCTAACATAATAAGCCGGCCTCTGGACTGGATACTCCTTACCCGCTTCCTTGCATTCTGCCACAATCGCCACACTAATAGCCCTGATGTTTGCAGCCACATATAAAAGTAGAGGCTCTTTCTCAACAGGAGTTGCCAGGACGGGCGGCTCAGCTAATTGTTTTTTAGTGCCTCAAATGTCTCATTGGCAGCATCACTCCAGATAAAGTGATATGTTTTCTTCATCATCCGATACAAAGGAATTGCCTTCTCTCCCAGGCGGCTTATGAACCGGCTTAAAGCTGCAATACGACCCGCCAAGCGTTGAACATCATTGATACACGCGGGCTTAGACAATGAAGTGATAGCCTTGATTTTCTCTGGCTTAGCTTCAATACCTCTCTCTGAGACTAGGAAACCCAAAATCTTGCCTGCAGGAACACCAATAACACACTTGGCCGGGTTAAGCATCATTTTATTAACCCGAAGATTGTCAAAGGTCTCTTTCAAATCATCCAACAAAGTTTCCTTCTTCTTGTACTTGATTACAATATCATCCACATAAGCATGCACATTTCGTCCAATCTGGTTATGAAACCAATTTTGCACACACCGCTGATAAGTTGCATGGGCACTCTTGAGACCAAAAGGCATGGACACATAGCAGAAAGCTACAAAAGGTGTGATAAAGGTTGTCTTCTCTTGGTCTTTAACTGCCATCTTACTCTGATGATAACCAGAATATGCATCCAAGAAGTACAAACGCTCACAACCCCCCGTGGCATCTATGATCTGATCAATACGGGGAAGAGCAAAAGGATCCGTTGGGCAAGCTTTATTAAGGTCCGTATAATACACACACATGCGCCAGGTGCCATTTTTCTTAAGTACCACCATCGGGTTAGCCAGCCACTCAGGATGAAAAACATCTACGATGAACCCGGTCGCCAAGAGCCGGGCCACCTCTTCTCCAATAGCATTACTTCGTTCTTCTTTAAACCTACGAAGGAACTGCTTCACCGACTTATACTTAGGATCAATATTAAGAGTGGGCTCAACGAGTTCTCTCGGTACACCCGACATGTTTGAAGGTTCCCATGCAAAGATGTCTCAATTCTCATGAATGAACTCGATAAGCTCGCTTTCCTATTTCGGATCCATATTATCACTAATGGTGAACTGCTGAGATGGTTCGCATGGAACAAAGTCAACCTGCTTCGTGTCATCAGCCGATTTAAGCTTTAGCAAAGGGTCTTGCTTAGTAGTCGGCTTCTTTAAATGGGACATATATGTCGGGTCAACATTATCTTTATAGAAATTAAGCTCTTTCGTGGCGCAGGCCGACTTAGCACACGCAGCATCTCCTTCTTCACATTCCAATGCAATTCATCGATCGCCATGCACCGTTATAGTGCCCTTACGCTCTGGCATTTTAAGTTGCAAATAAACATAACATGGTCGTGCCATGAATTTAGCGTAATCCGGCCGCCCAAATAAGGAGTGATAAGGGCTCCTGATTTTAACCACCTCAAACCATAACGTCTCAGTCCCGTAGTCGTAGTCATTGATATGAGTTAATATAATTTCTAAGAGTTAGTGCTGACATGGTTAGCCATGATCTTTGCTGAAAACATGGATGTTGTTTAAGCTTATTTGTGAAAACAAGAGCAAAAGAGTTTGTAAAAGTTTTTCTTTCTCTCTTTTAGTTTGTCAACTGAAATGCTTGAGGACAAGCAAAGGTTTAAGCTTGGGGGAGTTGATACGTCTCCAACACATCTACTTTTCCTAACGCTTTTCCTCTTGTTTTGGACTCTAATTTGAATGATTTGAATGAAAGTAACCCCGGACTGACGCTGTTTTCAGCAGAACTACCATGATGTTATTTTTGTGCAGAAATAAAAGTTCTCGGAATGGAACGAAACTTTGTGAGGAATTTTTATACAATAAAATAAAAATACTAGAGCCAAGAACCACCGGAGGGGGACACATGGGTGGGCACAACCCACCAGGGCGCGCCCCCTCCAAGCATGCCCAGGTGGGTTGTCCCCACCTGGTGGCCCCACTGAGCTCAACCCTGACACTATATATTCACATTTATGGAGAAAAATATAAGGGAGAAATAATTATCACGATCCACGAGACGGAGCCGTCGTCACCTCCTGTTCTTCATCGGGAGGACAGATCTGGAGTCCATTTGGGACTCCGGAGAGGGGGGTCTTCGTTCTTCGTCATCACCAACCATTCTCCATCGCCAATTACATGATGCTCCCCATCGGGAGTGAGTAATTCCTTCGTCAGCTCGCTGGTCGGTGAGGAGTTGGATGAGATTCATCTTGTAATCTAGTTAGTTTTGCTAGGGCCGAACCCTAGTATCCACTATGTTCTGAGATTGATGTTGCTATGACTTTGCCATGCTTAATGCTTGTCACTTTGGGCGCGGGTGCCATGATTTCAGATCTGAACCGTTTATTTTATCACCATTATATCCATGTTCTAGATCCGATCTTGCAAGTTATAGTCACCTATTACGTGTTATGATCCGGCAACCCCGGAGTGACAATAGGCGGGACCACTCCCGGTGATGACTGTAGTTTGAGGAGTCCATGTATTCACCGTGTGTTAATGCTTTGTTCCGGTTCTCTATTAAAAGGAGGCCTTAATATCCCTTAGTTTCGCATATGAACCCCGCTGCCACGGGAGGGTAGGACAAAAGATGTCATGCAAGTTCTTTCCATAAGCATGTATGACTATTTACGGAATACATGCTTACGTTATATTTATGAAGTGGAGCTAGTGCTGTATCGCCCTAGGTTATGACTGTAACATGATGAATGTCATCCAACAAATTACCAATCCAATGCCTACGAATTTATCATTTATTGATCTTGCAAAGTTACTGCTGCTATCGTTACTGTTGCACTTGCTACAAAACTATTGCTATCACTGTTACTGTTACTATTGTTGCTTCCATTACTATCAAAACTATCATATTACTGTGCTACTGTCACTTTGCTGCAAATAATTAATCTCCAGGTGTGGTTGAATTGACAACTCAGCTGCTAATACTTACAAATATTCTTTGGCTCCCCTTGTGTCGAATCTATAAATTTGGCTTGAATACTCTACCCTCGAAAACTATTGTGATCCCTATACTTGTGGGTTGTCAAGACCTTTTTCTAGCGCTGTTGCCAGGGAACATAGCTATATTTGTTGAGTCACTTGGGATTATTATCACTTTATCACTATGAAGAATCTTAAGGATGCTAAGACTAAGATTTTTCCCTCTAAGATGAGGGGAGGTAAGGAACTGCCATCCAGTTCTGCTTTGGATTCACCTTCTGTTATAAGTAAACTTGCAACGCCACCACATGCTATTAATCCTGATAAGTCGCAAGTTATTGATGAAGCTACTTCTGCTATGAATGATACTTATGCTGATGCTAGTACCTTGGATGATGATGATGTGCCACTTGGTGAATTTCTTGATGAACAAATTACTAGAGTAAGACAACATGATGTTGTTGAATCTGATGATGAGCTTGAAACTAAATTTTTTGAAACACATGCTAGAACTAGCCTTCCTAGATATGAATTGCCTAAGGTACCTGAAGGTTATGTTATGATTTATGAATGAGGAAACAACTAGAGATATTCTTGCTTGTAAGGATAGAGATGATCTAGAGAAATAATTAAGGAAGTATAAAGAAAAGTCTCTGAATGCTAGAATGAAATGTGATCCTAAGTTTGCTACCTCACCTATCTTAATTGATGATAAGGATTATGAATTCTCTGTCGACCCAGAGTTAATCACTTTGGTTGAATCTGATCCTTTCCATGGTCATGAAACTGAAACTGTTGTGGCACATCTCACTAAGTTGAATGACATAGCCATCCTTTTTACCCATGATGAGGAAACTCATTACTACTATATTCTCAAACTATTTTCGTTCTCATTAAAGGGTGATGCTAAAGCTTGGTACAATACTCTTGCTCCTGGTTGTGTGTGTAGTCCCCAGGATATGATTTATTACTTCTCTCAAAAATATTTTCCTGCTCATAAGAAACAAGCTGCCTTACAGGAAATATTTAACTTTGTGCAAACTGAAGAAGACACTCTCCCACAAGCTTGGGGAGGCTTTGCCAGTTACTTAATGCTTTGCCAGAGCATCCTCTTAAGAAAAATGAAATACTTGATATCTTCTATAATGGACTAACCGATGCTTCTAGGGACTTCCTAGATAGTTGTGCTGGTTGTGTTTTCAGGGAACGAACTATTGGACAAGCTGAAGAATTATTGAATAACATTTTGAAAATTTATGATGATTGGACTCTTCCTGAACCACCACCTAAGCCCACTCCAAAGAAGAGGGGAATATTATATCTCAGTCCTGAAGATATGCAAGAGGCAAAAAAATCTATGAAGGAAAAAAGGTATTAAAGCTAAGGATGTTGAAAATTTACCTCATATTTAAGAAATACATGGGCTTAATGCACCATCACTGCCTAAGGTGGTAGAGGTAAATTCTCTAATGAAAATCAATGATAACGACAATACTCACAATATGCACCCTAGCCAATGCCTTCATGAGATTGAAAATTACATTAGGAAACAAGATCACTTGAATGCAAATGTTATGAAACAATTGAAATGCAATTTTGATATGATTTCTCGCTTGAGTGACTTGTTATTTAGAATCTCAAATGATTGTAGAGGTGTGGGAAAGCATGCGTCTATGGTACAAACCCAATTAGAACAAGTTGCTGAATCACAAAGAGAATTGCTTGATGAAATGAATAGCAACATACATGAATTTGCTGTTAGAGTTGCAACTAGAGGAGGAAAAATGACATAGGAACCACTTTATCCTGAGGGACACCCAAAAAGAATTGAACATGATTCACAAAGAGACAACACCACTGCACCTAGTCCTTCTAAACAGAAAAAGAAAAAGAAAAATGATAGGACTTTGCATGCTACTAGTGAACCTGAAGTAGAAAAACCTCCTAATAATGATAATGATGTTTCTATCTCTGACGCTGAAACTCAATCTGGTAATGAACATTCACCTAGTGATAATGAGAAAAATAATGCTGAGGTTCATGAAGATACTCAACCAAACAATGAAAAGGAACCAGATAACGATGTTGAGATAGAGCCACCAGTTGATCTTGATAACCCACAACCTAAGAACAAAAGATATGATAAAAGAGACTTTGTTGCTAGGAAACACGGTAAATAAAGAGAACCGTGGATTCAAAAACCTATGCCTTTTCCACCCCAGCTAATTCAAAAGAAAGATGATGAAGAATTTGAACGCTTTGCTGAAATGTTGAGGCCCGTCTTTTTGCGTACTCGCTTGACTGATATCTTGAAAATGCCTCCTTATGCAAAGTACATGAAAGACATCATCACCAATAAGAGAAAAATACCGAAAGCTGAAATCTCCACCATGCTTGCGAATTATACTTTTAAGGATGGAGTACCTAAAAAACTTGGAGACCCAAGAATACCAACTATACCTTGCTCCATTAAAAAGAATTATGTGAAAACTGCTTTATGTGATTTAGGAGCTGGTGTTAGTGTTATGCCTTTCTCTTTATATAAAAGACTTGATTTGAATAAATTCACACCTACTGAAATATCTTTGCAAATGGCTGACAAGTCAACTGTCATACCTATCGGTATCTGTGAGGATGTGCCCGTTGTTGTTGCTAATGTTACTATTTTGACTGACTTCGTTATACTTGAGATGCCCGAGGACGACAACATGTCAATTATCCTTGGTAGAACCTTCTTGAATACTGCAGGGGCTGTTATTGATTGCAATAAAAGCAAGGTCACTTTTCATATCAATGGTAATGAGAATACGGTGCACTTTCCGAAGAACCAATTCCAAGTGAATGGTATTAATGTTATTGAAAAATCTCTGACAATCACTATCGGAAGTTTTCAAGTACCTCTACCAACTGTTAAAAAGAAATAGGAAATGCTTATTGTTGGGGGCATTCATATCCCCGTTGATAAAATTGTACGTGAATATGATGAAGCTATTTGGAAGGAGTTCTTCGAGGAGGAGATCCTCGGGAGCATCTTTAACACCCCAAATGTAATACTTCCTTTTGGCAATATATACAATTACCATTTGGTCCTTATCCTTTCCTTGGGGGTTCTTTTCCAACTATGCCTTGTCATTGCTTTGTCATGTTTTCTTTCATTATGCATTCATGAATTTGCTTCATCACCATCATTGCATCATGGTCATCATATGGCATTGCATATTGTCATTGTGTTTTTCTCATCCTTGTTAGGTCTAGTGTGATTTTCTTGAGCTTGCTAGGGTGGTTTGATGCTAGGTCATGTTCATTCCCTAAACCCTTCCAACTTTCACCACTTCTCTTCCCTCTTTATCCCTTTCTTTAAATGTTGCAAGCGGCATCTAGCCTATTCCTTTAATGTTCATCTTCCCCCAACTTATCTTTCACCTTGTCTTCAACACCCATGCCAAATTTCACTCTGTATAAAGGTGATTTGCTTTGGTTCAAAAATCTCAAGTTTGAAGGTAATTCCTACTTGTTTTATTTTTCTACCTCTAAAAATGCCCAAGTCATTTTTATAAAATAGAGCATAATTCCAGGAGCATGGAAATATTTTTATCTCATTTATCTCCTTCCCTAGCCCTCTGTGCTTTTCTATTTTCTTTTATACCTGAAGAAATGGAAAAAGAAAAGCAGCAGCTGCAGCAGTGCACCAGCCGTAGCCCACACTGCCGCTTGGGCCTTGGCCTTCCCCCTCGGCCCAGCAGCCCGCACAGCAGCCCGGCTATCCAGCCCGCAGCGTTCCTCTCCCCCTTTTGCACCCACGCACCCGCGCGACCCCCTCTGCGTCGCCTACACGTGGCTGGGTCGGGCCCGCGCGTCAGCGACCGCAGCCGCACCAACACCCACCTTTTCTTCCTCCTCACGATCGCACCATGGGGACCGCGAGCCGAGCACGCCGTCATGTGTCTCCGTCATTCTAGCCACTTTTAACCCCTCTCTCCTTGCCCTTTAGACACATAGGGTTCCCCTCTTCCTCCTCCCGCCGCCAGGTGAGCTCTAGGCCACCAGATCCGCCGCGCCACCACCGCCCCGAACGCATATGAGAGCGTGACCTCGTCGCCGGCGTATTTCCCGTCCTCCTCTGCCTCGCAAACGGTGTCTGTCATCTTCCTCATCGTCGACTACGTCCACGACATCCACTACACGGAGCCGAACGCCTCTCCTACTTCTTCTTCCTCGACTTCAACTCCGGCCGCCGCGGGTGTTCGATTGTCCTCGCCGTCGACTCCGACCTCCTCCCGGCAAGCCGAGCACATCTTCGTGTTCGTGGTGAGCCTCTGGTCCTTCCCATGCATTTTCCCCCTTCATTTGTGCACTCTAGTTGCTAGTTCGCCGTGCGCCCGAGCTCGTTGCCGTCAGACCTTGTCTCCGACGAGTGTTTCGACCTCCTTAGCCCATCTTCGCATGGTCAGCGTCTCCGCTGTGTCGCGTAGATGCTGTAGCGTGTGCTCGCCGCTCCGCTAGGCCCTACTTAGGTCTCGCCACAGTTCGTCACCGTTGCTTCTGTTCGAGGTTGCCAGTGTCGCTCTAGCGTGTGTTAGGTTCTTCCAACGCTTGTCGCATGTGCGGGTCGCATCTAGGAACGCATCACACGCCTCCACTGTGCGAATTGGTCGCCGGAGCAGCTCTTTGAAAGGTTATATCTAGTAGTGCAATACCTCTTCTCTGTCAGACACACACACACCAACCCAGTGGCTAGCCACTCGTTCAGTTAACTCGCAGACCTGGGTTCGAATCCCCCTTGGGCCAGTGGTATTACCCCAGTTTTTGCATTTCCTGTGACCCTGACACCCTGGGCCCACTTGTCATCCCCTAAGCCAGACGTACCACTTCCACACACCTAGCCGCCACATCAGCACCCCCTGGACCCACTAGTCAGTGGTTGTGGCTAGTCCAGGCCGGATCAGTATAGTTTATTTTCTTTCTGTTTTGTTTTGTTGTATTTGAATTCTGTTTGTTATGAATTCATCTTATCTTTTAAAATATGTATCTGTTCAAAAAACTTTATATATAAAAACTACTTAGTTTTTGGTGTAGTTTATTTATATGCAACTTGCTGCCATGTTAAAAACATTTAAAATGATGTTTGAATATATTTGTGTTAAAAACATGTTCAAACTTGTTTAATTAACTAAATCACCGTAGCTCCAATTTTGACAAACTTTTTATGTATTTGGGGTGGAAAAATGTGTAGATTAAGATGGTGCTGTTACTTTGCATGTTTAACAACTCTAAAATATGGTTACATCAGATCTGTTATAAATTCATTTATTTGCACATGGGAGTTTCGGGAATTGTTGTTTGTTCCTTTCGGCCCATTTAAAATGCTTGCATGATGTTGTTGTTCTTAGTTGCACCCCTTGCCATGTTAAACAACGTGTAAAACTTGTTGGGTGCTTGGATAGTTCAACTACATAACTACATATGTGACTATGCTTGTTCTTGTTTTCTTTTGCATGATGTGTCCCATACTTGTTTTGTGTTCTTGCATATTGTCATGTCACATGTGCACTCATCATGTTCCTTGGAGATGCATCATATCTTGTCCATGCACATATGCATCATATCTTGCATCATGTGTTTGAGCATTGCATGGTGATTGATTGTCGTTCCGGTGTTTGTATTGTTGTGTTGTTGTGTTGGTTAGAGCCCGGTGACGATTCGGAGTTCGAGGTTCCTATCGAGACTGAGTTTGAAGAGCAAGGTTACGATCCCTCCGTGGACTTAACAGGCAAGATGACCATTCCCCGATATCACTTCTATCTTCGCCTATGCTAGTTGTCTCGTTCTTTAGCTATGCCTCGATGCCTATTCATGCTTGTCAGCCTCCTATTGTTGCCATGAAACACTCTAACCGCCTTCCTAGCAAACCGTTGATTGGCTAAGTATGCTTTTGCTCAGCCCCTCTAATAGCATTGTTAGTTGTAGGTGAAGTTTTGAAGATTGCTCCATGTTCGGACTTGTTATTGGTATAACAGAATATATATATATCTGTTTTAGATTAATGCACCTATATATTGGTAATGGGTGGAAAGCTAGGCCTTCTGCTTGGTGTTTTGTTCCACTCATGCCACCTTAGGACCCAATAAACCGGTGTTATGTTCCTCGATTTTGCGTTCCTAACACGATTGGGGTTTATGGGCCCCCCTTGATAATTCGCTCTTCTTAAAGCTTTTCCAGCAAGACCCAACATTGGTTTTACATTTGCCTAACAACTAAATACTTGCATAGGGAGTTGCAAATCCGAGTTCTCAATCAACAACCCGGGCCAGTGCTCCTCATGAGTGTTGGTCCAAACTGGGCAGCCTGCGGGGCCAACTTGAGGCAACTCAAGGTTCTGGTTCTACCATAGCTTTTCCCATCCGGCCGTGGCCTGAGACGAGATACGCGCGGCTACTATCAGGGTGTCGGCAGCCGGGAGGTCTTGCTGGTTTAGTTTTACCTCTGTCGAAATATCTTGAGCACGGGATTCCGAGAATACTCGGGTCTTCCCACTTTGGAGTTGCGACTCCGCAGATCGTGAGCTTGTGATGGGCTAAGTTGGGACACCCCTGCAGGGTATTGAACTTTTGAAAGCCGTGCCCGCGGTTATGTGGCAGATGGGAATTTATTGATATCCGGTTGTAGATAACTTGACACCATATCCCTAAGAATACACTACATGTGTGAGTAACCATGATGGTCTCTTTCTGAAGGGCTTCGGGAAGTGAACACGGTGGGGTTATGTATGAACGTGAGTAGATAGGATCACTTCTTGATCAACTTTGGCGTCCGTTGGCACATAATCTCATCTCGCTCTGAACTCGTAAGCTAGTTGCTTAGTGCTTGCTGCAAACACTTTATTACCTCTCCACACCTAAAGGCTTTGTTAGTTTTGATACCCGGGAATGGGATTGCTGAGTCCTTGCGACTCACAGATTACAACACACACCAGATGCAGGTACAGCCGAGAACGTTGCAGGAGATGGATCAGAACTTCACTGGGAGTTCGATGAAGAGCGTGGTCGTTTCTATGTTACGTATCCTGACGTTCAGTAGTGGTTCCTACTAGGAGCGATCCGGACTTGTGTTGTGGTATCTTTTCTCGTTTGGATTTCGTCCGTAGTCGGACCCTGTGTTATTTAGATGAATGTATGTTATTGTATTCATTGTGTGACGTGGCGAGTGTAAGCCAACTATTTTTCCTTTTCATCCCTGAACTTTTACATGAGATGTGCAAAGATACCATGCTTGCGATCCTTCGAGAGTGCGCTTATGTCTCTAAGTCGTGCCTCGACACATAGGAGATATAGTCGCATCCTAGGCATTACAAATTGGTATTCAGAGCCTTCTCCGACCTAGGAGCCCCTTGATTGATCAAACCGCTGATGTTTGAGTCTAGGGACACACACAAAATGTTTTGAGTCCTATATATATCGGAGAGTAGGATTTCTTTTTACTCCTCATCCCCTTCGTCGCTCTGGTGAGGACTCCTGACGTTGTTTTATCTTTGCTATTCTCAAAATTTCACCAAATTTTTTTAGGATCACGCGGGTATTGTTTGGATTGTTCTGATATATTTGTGACGAGAACATTGTTCTTGGTACCTCCTGTCATTTAGGGGTTCTGGCAGTGTCCCAGGGAGTTGAGCTCCGAGGTGTTGTCGTCACAAATGTATCGTAGCGGTTCTAGAATACCAGAGGCGGCCGACATCGAAAACTCTTATATGCATGTCTGGTGGTGAGATAACCCCGACGTCACCTGCTACTTCTCGAGCTTGTGTTGTATTCCCTCGAAGAGGAAAGGGAGATGCAGCACAGTAGCGTAAGTATTTCCCTTGGTTTTTGAGAACCAAGGTATCAATCCAGTAGGAGACCACGCGCGAGTCCCTTGCACCTGCACAAACAAATAAGAACTTTGCAGTAACGCGATAAGGGGTTGTCAATCCTTTTACGGTCACTTACGAAAGTGAGATCTGATAGAGATGATAGTTTGATATTTTTGGTATTTTTATTATAAGAACAGAAAGTAAAAGCGGAAAAAGTAAAGTAGGTGTAGATTGATATGTTGAGAATAGGCCCGGGGGCCATAGTGTTCTCTAGTGGCTTCTCTCATGATAGCTATACTCTACGGTGGGTAAACAAATTACTGTCGAGCAATTGATAGAAAAGCGAATAATTATGAGACTATCTAGGCATGATCATTAATACAGGCATCACGTCCGAGACAAGTAGACCGAAATGATTCTGCATCTACTACTATTACTCCACACATCGACCGCTATCCAGCATGCATCGAGTGTATTGAGTTCATAGAACAGAGTAACGCCTTAAGCAAGATGACATGATGTAGAGGGATAAACTCAAGCAATATGATATAAACCCCATCTTTTTATCATCAATGGCAACAATACAATACGTGCCTTGCTGCCCCTACTGTCATTGGGAAAGGACACCGCAAGATTGAACCCAAAGCCAAGCACTTCTCCCATTGCAAGAAGTATAGATCTAGTAGGCCAAACCAAACCAATAATTCAAAGAGACTTGCAAGGATATTATAATCATACATAAAGGGTTCAGAGAAGAACCAAATATTTCTCATAGATAATCTTGATCATAAACCCACAATTCATCGGATCTCGTCAAACGCACCGCAAAAAGAGATTACATCCAATAGATCTCCTCGAAGACCGAGGAGAACTTTGTATTGAGATCCAAAGAGAGAGAAGAAGCAATCTAGATACTAGTTATAGACCCGAAGGTCTGTGGTAAACTACTCACAACTCATGGTGAGGCGATGATGATGATGTAGAAGCACTCCGTGGAAGATCCCCCTTTCGACGGAGCTCCGGAATAGGCCCCAAGATGGGATCTCACAGGAACAGAAGGTTACGGCGGTGGAACTAGGGTTTTCTCTGTTGTTCTGATGGTTTCGGGGTACGTAGGTATATATAGGAGGAAGGAGAGCACCGCGGGCCATACGAGGGACCCATGAGGCAGGGGCGCCCTAGGGGGGGCACCCCCGTGGGCACCTCGTAAACCCTACTCTGTGGTTCTCAAGTTTCCCGTGCGTGACTTTCTCCAAAAATATCTCTCCTGAAGGTTTCATTCCGTTTGGACTCTGTTTGATATTCCTTTTCTGCAAAACCCTGAAAGAGGCAAAAAACAGCAATCTGGACTGGGCCTTTGGGTTAGTAGGTCAGTCCCAAAAATAATATAAAAGTGTATGACAAAGCCCATTAAACATCCAAAACATCATAAATAATAGCATGGAACAATAAAAAATTATAGATACGTTGGAGACGTATCAAGCATCCCCAAGCTTAATTCGTGCTCGTCCTCGAGTAGGTAAATGATAAAAACAGAATTTTTGATGTGGAATGCTAACCAACATAGTTTTTCAATGTAATTCTCTTAATTGTGGCATGAATGTTTAGATCTGAAAGATTCAAGACAAAAGTCTATATTGACATAAGAAATAATAATACTTCAAGCATACTAACAAAGCAATCATGTCTTCTCAAAATACTATGGCTAAAGAAAGTTATCCCTACAAAATCATATAGTCTGGCTATGCTCCCTCTTCATCACACAAAATATTCATATCATGCACAACCCCGATTTTAGCCAAGAACTTGTGTTCATACTCTATTCTTTCAAACCTTTAAACTTTCACGCAATACATGAGCGTGAGCCATGGACATAGCACTATAGGTGGAATAGAGTGGTGGTTTTGGAGAAGACAAAAAGGAGGGAGATAGTCTCACATCAACTAGGCGTATCAACGGGCTATGGAGACGCCCATCAATAGATATCAATGTGAGTGAGTAGGGATTGCCATGCAACGGATGCACTAGAGCTAAATATGTATGAAATCTCAACAAAAGAAACTAGTGGGTGTGCATCCAACTTGCTTGCTCACGAAGACCTAGGGTGTTTGAGGAAGCCCATCGTTGGAATATACAAGCCAAGTTCTATAACGAAAATTCCCACTAGTATATGAAAGTGACTAAACATGAGACTCTCTATCATGAAGAACATGGTGCTACTTTGAAGCACAAGTGTGAAAAAAGATAGTAGCAATTGTCCCTTCTTCTTTTTTTGGGCCTATCTTTTTTTTATTTTTTTCTTTTTTTGGAGGGGCTTTATTGATTTAGACTTTCCTCACATGGGACAATGCTCTAATAATGATGATCATCACACTTTCATTACAACTCGATACTAGAACAAAGTATGACTCTATATGAATGCCTTTGGCGGTGTACCGGGATGTGCAATGAATCAAGAGTGACATGTATGAAAAATTATGCATGGTGGCTTTTCCACAAATACGATGTCAACTACATGATCATGCATGGCAATATGACAATATGATCCGTGTCATATGAACGGAACGGTGGAAAGTTGCATGGCAATATATCTCGGAATGGCTATGGAAATGCCATGATAGGTAGGTATGGTGGCCGTTTTCTGGAATATATATGGTGGCTGTTTTGAGGAAGGATATATAGTGGGTGTATGGTACCGGCGAAAGTTCCGCGGTACAAGAGAGGCTAGCAATGATGGAAGGGTGAGAGTGCGTATAATCCATGGACTCAACATTAGTCATAAAGAACTCATATACTTATTGCAAAAATCTACGAGTCATCAAAACAAAGCAATCAACGCATGCTCCTAGGGGGGAGGTTGGTGGAAGTTAACCATCGCGCGCCCCCGACCTCCACACAAAGGTCGACACTTTACAAATACCTCATGCTCTAACTTCATCACATAGCGGTTCACCATATGTGCATGCTATGGGAATCACTAACCTTAACACAAGAATTTCTCAATTTCATAATAACTCCACTAGCATGACTCTAATATCACTATCCTCATATCTCAAAACAATTATCAAGCATCCAACTTCTCATCATATTCAATGCACTAAGTGTGAAAGTTTTTTCTACATTGATATTGGATGTCTATCATGCAAAGACTAGTTTTATAGCCTAAGCACATTACCATGCTGTTTTAATAGACTCTCAAATGGATATAAGTGAAGCATGAGAGAACAACAATTTCTACAAAATACAATTACCACTGTGCTCTAAAAGGTATAAGTGAAGCACTAGAGCAAAACTATTCAACTCAAAAGATATAAGTGAAGGACATAGAGTGTTCTAACAATTCCTAGGCCATATTTAACTCTCTCAAATAGGTGTTTCCGGCAAGGATAATTGTGGCAAACTAACAAGCAAAGACTCAAAATACAAGACGCTCCAAGTAAAACACATATCATGTGGTGAATAAAAATATAGCTCCGAGTATAGTTACCGATAGATGAAGACGAAAGAGGGGATGCCTTCCCGGGGCATCCCCAAGCTTAGGCTTTTGGTTGTCCTTGAATTTTACCTTGGGGTGCCATGGGCATCCCCAAGCTTAGGCCCTTGCTACTCTTTGTTCCATAGTCCATCAAAGCAATACTCAAAACTTGAAAACTTCACAACACAAAACTTAGACAAAAATCTCGTGAGCTCCGTTAGTATAAGAAAGCAAACCACTACTCAAAGGTACTGCAATGAATTCATTCTTTGTTTATATTGGTGTTAAACCTATTGTATTCCAACTTCTCTATGTTTCATACTTCCCAATATTACTCATAGATGCATTGAAATAAGCAAACAACACACGAAAAATAGAATCTGTCAAAAACAGAACAGTCTGTAGTAATCTGCAGGTTTCGCATACTTCTGTAACTCCAAAAAATTCAAACTAAATTGGTAAAGGTGAGGAAATTTTCTATTAATCATCTGCAAAAATAATCAACTAAATAGCACGCTCCAGTAAAATCTGATGACTATTCTAGCAAGCGCTAACGATTCTGCTTTTCACAGCAAGATCACATAAACTTCACACAAGTCTTCCCAAAGGTTCTACTTGGCACAAACACTAAACAAAACACAAAACCACATCTAAACAGAAGATAGATGTAATATTTATTCCCTAACAGAAGCAAAACCAAAAAATATAAAATTGGGTTGCCTCCCAACAAGCTCTATCGTTTTACGCCCCTAGCTAGGCACGATATTTCAATGATACTCGCATGAAAGATAAGAATTGAAGCACACAAAGAGCATCATAAAGCATGTGAAAATTACATCTAAGTCTAACATACTTCCTATGCATAGGCATCTTATAGGAAAACAAATTGTCAAGACAAGCAAGATCTAGCATATGCAAGGAAGAAGATAAAAACAAGATCAATCTCAACATGAAGAGAGGTAATTTAGTAACATGAAGATTTCTACAACCATATTTTCCTCTCTCGTAATAATTGCATGTAGGATCATAGGAAAATTCAACAAAATAGCTATCACATAACATATTCTCAACACAATCCAAATGCATGCGAAGTTGACACTCTTCCAAAATAGTGGGATCAATATTAACTAAAGTCATGACCTTTCCAAACCCACTTTTATCAAAAATTTCATAAGATTGATCAATATCTAAAGTAATGGGATCAAAAGTTGACATTCTTTCAAATCCACTTTCAATATTATGGCAAACATTATTATCAATCTCATATTTATGATGGGGTTTAAATAAATTTTCAAGATCGTAAGAGTCATCACCCCAATCATGATCATTGCGACAAGTAGTGGGCATAGCAAAATAAGCATCCCCAAGCTTAGGGTTTTGCATGTCATTAACACAATTGAAATTAATAGAATTTAAAATAACACCATTGCAATCATGCTTTTAATTTAACAATCTATCATGAATCACTTTATAATTTTCTTTCAATATTTCATCACAATTTTTAGATTCACTAATTTCAAGCAAAACCTCATAAAGATAATCTAGTGCACTCAGCTCACTAGCAATAGGTTCAACATAATTGGATCTCTTAAAGAGATTAGCAAGTGGATAAGGATTCATACTTTAGCAAGCGAAGATGCAAGCTAATTGAGGGCACATAGCAACACAAGCAAACAAGAGGCAAGCGAACGATAAACACACGGCAGAAGAAGGGCAAATAAAACGGCAAGGGTGAAGTGGGGGAGAGGAAAACGAGAGGCACAAAATGTAATGCGAAGGATAAGGGTTTGTGATAGGTACTTGGTATATGACTTTTGCGTAAGCCTCCCCGGCAACGGCGCCAGAAATTCTTCTTGCTACTTCTCGAGCTTGCGTTGTATTCCCTCGAAGAGGAAAGGGAGATGTAGCACAGTAGCGTAAGTATTTCCCTCAGTTTTTGAGAACCAAGGTATCAATCCAGTAGGAGACCACGCGCGAGTCCCTCGCACCTGCACAAACAAATAAGAACTTTGCAGACAACGCGATAAGGGGTTGTCAATCCCTTTACGGTCACTTACGAAAGTGAGATCTGATAGAGATGATAGTTTGATATTTTTGGTATTTTTGATTATAAGAACAGAAAGTAAAAGCGGAAAAAGTAAAGTAGGTGTAGATTGATATGTTGAGAATAGACCCGGGGGCCATAGTGTTCTCTAGTGGCTTCTCTGATGATAGCGATATTCTACAGCGGGTAAACAAATTACTGTCGAGCAATTGATAGAAAAGCGAATAATTATGAGACTATCTAGGCATGATCATTATATATAGGCATCGCGTCCGAGACAAGTAGACCGAAACGATTCTGCATCTACTACTATTACTCCACACTGTCGGTGTACAAAAAGAGGGGTACACTTTTTGTACCCCTATGACTGTGCACGGGCAGTCTGAGCCACGGGCACCACCACACCAAGCATGGCGAGGGAGGCGAGCCGGGGCAAGACTGAAGCTTGATGGAGACTGGAACAACGCCAAGAACAAGACCACAAAGAGCAAAGGGATGAAGCAGCTCTCCCTGGCAAGATCCTTGCCGGCGCCAGATCTGGCAGCCCCGGCAAGACCCTTGCCGCGGCAGCTCGCCCCACGCCTACCGAGCGGATCACCCTTGAGTCCTCCGCCCCCATGGGGCGAGGATTCGGGAGATATCCCCGTGGTGGCATGCAGATCTTTGTGAAGACATCCAAGATCAGATACAAGTTAAGAAGATGACCCTTGGCGGGATTCCAGCCAAGGAGAACCACAAGGCCCCCGGCAAGCACCTTGCCGGGGATGACAGCAGGCACCGCGGCAGGACCCTTGCCGGAGCCCCGGCATGGCCCTTGCCGAGGACACCCGCAGGGCCACCGTCAGGCCCACACCAACTGGGTTTCCACCGACCCACGCAGCCGCCGACCCGACCAGCTGGACGGGCTCCTGCGTGGCAACCCATAGATCTTCGTGGAGACCCGCCGTCGCGCCACCTCATCTGCCTGTCTGCCTACATGGCGCTTTAGGCACTGCTGGCCAGGGCGCGTGTCAACACGAGGAGGGGCGGTGACGGACAAGACGGACGTCTCCCCCCCGTCCCCGATAAAGCAAGGTCCGTCTCCCCCCCGTCCCCGATAAAGCAAGGACACCTAAGCTAGGCGCATTAAATGCATCTTGTCCTGTAATGCGAGGGATAACATTGCATCACTGTACCCTTTCCACCTCTCGTGTGTCACTGTGGCAACCCCTTTTTCCTATAAAAGGAGGCCCGAGGCGACCAGGAGAATGATTCGGCTTTTTGGAACTGTTCGCGACCCTCGTGGAGCTCCTCGCTAGCTGAAGATCACCAACATATAATCCACCAAAGCAGGAGTAGGGTTGTACGCATCTTTGCGGCCCGATCCTGGGTAAAGGAACCGTGTCCTGACTGTTAGCTCCGCTCTTCTCTCAACCCCGCACCCCGCAACCGTAGTAGGGATTCTTGTGATCCCATAGGTGTCGATCCAAATACACCGACATCTTTGGCGCGCCAGGTAGGGGGAGCAGTTGCGAGAATCGGCTCTAGTGGCTGGCCCGACGCTCCCTCGTCTTCGTGGCCCTTTGAGGAGGCCGGAAGACCTGCGCTCGAGCGACTGCAAATAAAAGATAAGTTACATCAAACCTTGGATATTCATATCCTATTATTTAATGTTATTGTCCTCGAAGCTATCGTTCTTTGTGCAAAAAGAAACCTGCACGCAGATGGGGCCCTTCCCGATCGACAACGCCTTTGTTCTGTTTCGAGTCCGCTCAACAGTTCAGACGGCTGCGTTTGAAACAGTAGGTTAGCCTTCCGCAATCGACAAAGCTCTCGACTCTGGCTCGAGTCAAACTCGACAGTTCGAGCGGCTGCGTTAAGAGCGGCAAAGTGGCGAACCCGGCAGCACGCTCACCCGGCAGGCCAATAGGGACCCGTCCCCAAGACGCCGCCTTGGGTATTTCGCGCTGGCAAGCCAACCCAGTTAACGTAGGGTGGAAACACAAAGGGGCAGCAAACAGGAAAATAACATGCATGATTCTGAAGATATTTCAAAGTTATATTACATCATGCCATCGCTGCGGTTCTAACTAAAGATAAAATTTGTCTTGGGCATGAACCCGCAGCGGCAAGGAAGAATGGGATGCTTAATCCCGGCGTTGGCCCTCCTCCCTCTTGATTTCGTCGATGCGGCTGATGACAGGCTTGATGCGCTCCTTGAGCGTCGTGAGGTTGGCATCCTCCGGCAAGCTGTCCATCGCGGCTTTGAAGTCGAGGGCGGGGTTCCAGAACGCCACCTTGGTGAGGACCTTGGTCATGACTCCCCGGCAGAGCCGCCGGGCCTACCCGGCGAGCGTGGCCGTTCTGTTGGAGTGAAGATCAGTCAAGGCGCTGAGGACGTCCTCGAAGAACAGGGCAGCTTGGCGTTGACGGACCCGCTCCATTTAGGGGCATACCTCACGTTTGGCATCCCCATGAGGGCCAACTGTGAGGTAACCCTGCTGGCGATGTCCTCCAGCCGGCTGATCCACGTGTTCTCCTCTACCATGTATTCTTGGTGGGAGGCGCCCTCGTTTGCCCGCAGCTACTTCTCCTCCTCCAGGCTCTTGGCCAAGGCCCCCTCCCGAGCAGAGCTCTCCGCCAACGCCTTCTCGAGATTCTCCAGCCGCAGCCTGAGATCTCTGATGGAGTTTTGTGCCTCGGAGAGCTCCCCAGTCCTGCTGATGACCGCTCCCTACGCCTCTGTCAAGGCGCAGTTGAGCCTGGTCTTCTCGTCGGACAGCCTGAGGGCCTGCTCCTTCAGCCCGTCCCGTTCCACCTCCAGCTCTTGTATCTTGCCGGCATGGGCCAGAGCCTGGGCATCGAGCGCCTCCTTGTGCCTCTGCCCCAGCTCGCGAGTCCGCCGCTCGACAAGAGCCTCAAGCTCTTCATCCTTGTCGCGGAGTGTTGCGGCAAGCTTCGCCTCACGCGCGGAGAGGTCTTCTTCCTGGGAATCGAGGGCGGCTTGATGCTGGTTCCGGGCAGCCTCCGCCGCGGTAGCCAAGTTCGCCGCCTCTTCCTGGGCCTTCTCGATGGCGGCCATCTTCATGATGAGCTCCACGTTACGCTTGGCCAGTTCTTCCTGGGAGGCCGTCTGCTCCTCGCGGGACTGGTGGAACCAGGTTTGCGCCTCAGCGACGCGCGCCTGGAAGTCCGCCTCCGCATCGTCCACCGCTGCCATTCTGGACTTAACTTGGTCCAAACAGGCACGGTAGAACGCCTGGAGCTTCCGCAAGTTGGCCCCCATGGCCCGGAAGAGCTGCTCCTCTGGGGAGCCGTCGCCGCCGGCACTCGGTTCATCAACAACCTCGAGCCCGGTGGCGGCGAACACCTCGCCATCAAAGACTTCCTCCCCGGCGGGCGCTCGGGAGCTTGACGCCCCGGCAAGATGGACGAAAAGGTTGTCGCCCACCTTCAGATACCTGCCGGGGCCCGAGGTCGCGGAGGAAGAAGGCCGATCATCAATCACCTCTTCCTCGGCTGTGGCCTTGCCGGCCTCCCCGGCAGGCCCACCGCCGGCGCCCTCGGCGGCATCCTCAGCAGCCTTATCCGTGGCGGCCCCGACGGCGTCCTTGGCGGCCTCCTCGGCGGCGATCTTGTCGGCCTCCGCCGCGGCCTCCTCGGCAACCTCCTTGATGACGGTGTCCACGTCCTCCGCATCCGTTGAAGGAGGGCCTAGGCCGTGACGGGGATAATGAAGTCAAGAAAAAGCGCAAGGGAAAAGTAAAGACAAAAGGCGGGCGGCTCACCAGCGCCGGGCTGTGAGGCGGAAGTTCCCTCCCCGCCGGCGTCGGACGCCGGGACCGTACCTCCAGCGCCCAAGTTCCCCTCCTCCTCCATGCGTGTGGGCTCCGTGCTTGTTGCCCTTGCCGGGGATGCCCCTCGTGGCGGCGTAGTTGATGGGGGTGGTGTGTTGGGAGTAGCCCCCTGCGGCTCCTCCTGCTGCTGCTCCCGTCCTACAGAACCGGAAGGTCAGCACCCTTAGCATCGAACGCCTACTGCATGTCGAGCGAGAAGAGGTTAGCGGGCTTACGCTGGGGGCTGTGCCGGGGGCTGCTGTCGGAGCTGCTCAACACCACCAGTGGTGTCTCTGTAGCCCCGGCCGAGGGCTAGCTGCTCGTCGAAGCCTTGGCCCTCTTCACCCTCTGGGCCAACGTCTCTGCGTCCCTAAAGAAGCAAGAACAAGTCAAGATGAGTGGCATGGTCAAGAGAGATGGGGATGACGATAAAGAATGGAATACTTACTCATCGTCCATCTCCTCCTCCTCTGCCGTCTTCCTCTTCCTCTTCGGGCTGAGGGGCCCGAGGTCGAAGGGGAACTCCTCGTCGCCCTCCGAATCGACGTCTGCCGGGGGAGGCGAAGAAGGGGGCGGAGTTTGTGCGCGCCTCGACGGAGAGGGAGCTGCCGTTTTCTTCTTCTCCGCGGCCTTCGTCGACCTCTTCGCCGCCGTGGCCCTCGTGAGGCGCCCGGACCCCTCCAGGGCCAATTGAGGCAGCGCAGTCTTGCTGGGCAGGACCGGCTCGCCGAAACAGGCCCGCCGCAAGACTCGCCCTCTTCCCCTGGCTGGCACCGGGCCAGCCGCCGCATCCTTCGACGACGACAACTCGTCGGCCGCGTCCTCAACTAGTGGAGCCCCGGTGCTGGCGCTGCTAGCCTCTCCGGCAGCCGCCGCCCATTGGGCGAACTTCTCCTCCTCCGTAGCCGCAGCGTCCTGGTCCTCCGTACCTCCGGCGCTGCCGGCCTCCCAGATGAGCTGCGCCTCCCTCGCCCTGGCGGCGATGTAGTCCAGCTCCTCTGGGGTTGTGTCCCTGACGAGCCACCGCTCGGCGTCAGGATTGACGCACACCTCGACCAGGGTGTCGAAGAACAGTTGCACGACCTCGTCCTCCGGCTCCTGCCAGCTCGGAACGAGGCCATGCGCGCTGCACTCCGGCATCATGGCGACGATCTCAGACTGGTGCGAATTGTTGCACAGCGGGACCACTCCCGCTGGCAGCTTGAAGAACTGCCCCTTGACGGCCTTGCCGGCCTTTGCGGCAGCCTTCGCAGCCTTGCCGGTCCGCTCGACCTCACCACCACGACTCACATCTAGCTGGAAGAGCCGCTGACAGAAATGGGTGTGTCCCATCACTGTGAGGTTGTGGTTCAGGCCAGGGCGGAGCCGCATGACGTCGGCCGGGTTCCTGAAGAGCCAGGCTGGCCTCCCCTTGTTGTGTGCAGTGGAGCAATCCAACGGCGAATGAAATCCGCCCCGATCATCTCGAGTGTGAGCCCGGCCTGGACGAGCCGGTTGATCCTGGTGAAGGCAATAGTGAGCCTCCCGTCGGCGGCGTCGACGTCGCTCCAATCGCTGCCGCGGACCGGCGGCGTCCGGCGGACCCTGCAGAATGTTGGCGGCTCATCTTCCTCAATCCAGCACCACCGGCCGCGCCATTCTTCCCACCTCTCCTTCACGGCGCCCTCCGGGTACATTACCTTGGGTCTCGGGATCCATGTGATGCATCCAGAGACCGCGCCTCCCGGCTGGATCCGAGGTGTGAAATAGTGGCGGAAGAGCACCGTGTTGGGCTGCACTTCGACGAAACCCTCGCAGAGATGTGCGAAGAAAGCCAGGCACGCCACCGCATTTGGGGTAAAATCCAAAAGGCGGAAGCCGACGGTGTGCATGACGTCACAGAAGAAATCGGAGAAGGGAGGACACAACCCGCAAGAGAAGTAATCAACGAAGAAAGGGTACCGATTTGAACCGGGCGGGGCGCAAGCGACCGGAACGACACGCGTCGCCGGATGGCCCAAGCACTTCGTCCGATCCCCCGTCTCCGCCCCCCAAAGGGGTTTGAAGGCGGCCCGGAGCTCGAAGACATGGACCGACGACGGGATGAAGATAGCGGCCTTTGTCCGATCCCCCGTAAACACGCCCTCCGGCGGCGCCGCAGGCCCAACACCCTTGGCCGCCCCTTTGCCCTTGGCGGGTTTGGACGCCATAGCGGCTGAATGGGAAGGCCGAGTGAAGGGGATGGCGAAGCAACGGCGGCGGGCGATGGTGAAGGCTTCGGAAGGAAGGAAGAAAGAGAACAGCGGCTCTGAGATTGGAAGAGGCGCGAGGAAAATGGAGAAAGTGAGCAGCGCGCTCGCGGTTATTCCTTTTTATGGGGGAAAACGCGAGCCGCCTCCTTTCGCATTTACTACGACGTGACGCATGCCTACGGAAACCGCCCCACGCATGCCGCTCACATCACGCACGCCCCTCCACCCCGCGCCGCGCGCGCGGGTCGTGGGAGGCGCAGCACGCAGAAATTTTACCGCGGTGAAAACCACCCCGCCTGCCCGCGCACCGTTCTAGGCCTGGCCCAACAACGTGTCACGCTTATGTGTGGCCCAAGACCGGGGGCTCCTGTCAGTGTACAAAAAGAGGGGTACACTTGTTGTACCCCTATGACTATGCACGGGCAGTCTGAGCCACGGGCACCACCACACCAAGCATGGCGAGGGAGGCGAGCCGGGGCAAGACTGAAGCTTGATGGAGACTGGAACAACGCCAAGAACAAGACCACAAAGAGCAAAGGGATGAAGCGGCTCTCCCCGGCAAGATCCTTGCCGGGGCCAGATCTGGCAGCCCCGGCAAGACCCTTCCGCGGCAGCTCGCCCCACGCCTACGGAGCGGATCACCCTTGAGTCCTCCGCCCCCATGGGGCGAGGATTCGGGAGATATCCCCGTGGTGGCATGCAGATCTTTGTGAAGACATCCAAGATCAGATACAAGTTAAGAAGACGACCCTTGGCGGGATTCCAGCCAAGGAGAACCACAAGGCCCCTGGCAAGCACCTTGCCGGGGATGACAGCAGGCACCGCGGCAGGACCCTTGCCGAGGACACCCGTAGGGCCACCGTCAGGCCCACACCAACTGGGTTTCCACCGACCCACGCAGCCGCTGACCCAACCAGCTGGACGGGCTCCTGCGTGGCAACCCACAGATCTTCGTGGAGACCCACCGTCGCGCCACCTCAGTTGCCTATCTGCCTACATGGCGCTTCAGGCACTGCTGGCCAGTGCGCGTGTCAACACGAGGAGGGGCGGCGACGGACAAGACGGACGTCCCCCCCCCCCCCCCCGTCCCCGATAAAGCAAGGACACCTAAGCTAGGCGCATTAAATGCATCTTGTCTTGTAATGCGAGGGATAACCTCGCATCACTGTACCCTTTCCACCTCTTGTGTGCCACTGTGGCAACCCCTTTTTCCTATAAAAGGAGGCCCGAGGCGACCAGGAGAAGGATTCGGCTTTTTGGAACTGTTCGCGACCCTCGTGGAGCTCCTCGCTAGCTGAAGAACACCAACATATAATCCACCAAAGCAGGAGTAGGGTTTTACGCATCTTTGCGGCCCGAACCTGGGTAAAGGAACCGTGTCCTGACTGTTAGATCCGCTCTTCTCTCAACCCCGCGCCCCGCAACCGTAGTAGGGATTCTTGTGATCCCATAGGTGTCGATCCAAATACACCGACACACACATTGACCGCTATCCAGCATGCATCTAGTGTATTGAGTTCATAGAACAGAGTAACGCCTTAAGCAAGATGACATGATGTAGAGGGATAAACTCAAGCAATATGATATAAACCCCATATTTTTATCCTCGGTGGCAACAATACAATACGTGCCTTGTTGCCCCTACTGTCACTGGGAAAGGACACCGCAAAATTGAACCCAAAGCCAAGCACTTCTCCCATTGCAAGAACTATAGATCTAGGAGGCCAAACCAAACCACTAATTCGAAGAGACTTGCAAGGATATTATAATCATACATAAATAGTTCAAAGAAGAACCAAATATTTCTCATAGATAATCTTGATCATAAACCCACAATTCATCGGATCTCGATAAACACACCACAAAAAGAGAGAAGAAGCCATCTAGATACTAGCTACGGACCCGAAGGTCTGTGGTAAACTACTCACAACTCATGGTGAGTCGATGATGATGATGTACAAGCACTCCATGGAAGATCCCCCCCCCCCTCCGGCGGAGCTCCGGAACATGCCCCAGGATGGGATCTCATGGGAACAGAAGGTTACGGCGGTGGAACTAGGGTTTTCTCTGTTGTTCTGATGGTTTCAGGGTACGTAGATATATAGGAGGAAGGAGAGCACCGGGGGCCATACGAGGGACCCACGAGGCAGGGGGCGTGCCCTAGGGGGGCGCCCCCCACCCTCGTGGGCACCTCGTAAACCCTACTCCATGGTTCTCAAGTCTCCCGTGCGTGATTTTCTCCAAAAATATCTCTCCCGATGGTTTCATTCCGTTTGGACTCCGTTTGATATTCCTTTTCTGCAAAACCCTGAAACAGGAAAAAAACAACAATCTGGACTAGGCCTTTGGGTTAGTAGGTTAGTCCCAAAAATAATATAAAAGTGTATGACAAAGCCCATTAAACATCCAAAACATCATAAATAATAGCATGGAACAATCAAAAATTATAGATACGTTGGAGACGTATCATCACCCAGTACTGGGGGGATAGTTCGGGAGTATTGCCACAGCTAGTAGAGCGGATGCATTTTGAAGGTCCGAGGTAAACGGTTTCCGAAGATGACTGGTTATGTGTTGACGGATGGATACAACTGGATGTAGGTTTAGAGTTGAGTGCGCGGTGCTTCCCCTATATCCCCAACACCAGATTGGATAACCGGAAAGCTTCGGGAATTAATAGGTGGGTTTCAAGTAGATCTTAGGTAATCTTCCAACGGGTGCATGATACGAGGTTGGGGTTCAACATCTGGTGGAGAGGCTATCATGGGCGTTGTTGCACTAGGGGGTTGCATCTTAAAGGATCCTTGGCTATGCTGATCCGGGGATGACAATGCCCTTTGTAACACGTGCCATGGGGCATTTAGCACGAACTTGTGGGACGAAACCTTTATTATGTATTTGTTCCATCTGTACCTTGTTGTTTTATTCTATCATTTTGTTCTCCCAAGTGGCTTCTCGACAAGTTGTTGTACCATTTAGCTAGGGAATTCATTCGTTCAATTTTGTTCGAATGTTCATTGTGAATACTATATGTTGCAAATATCTAGCCGTTGATTCAGCTTATCTATTATTTGCTTCAATGGCTAACGGTTGTCATCATCTTCAGGATGGCACCTAAGAAAGTTCCCAGCCAGAACCCAGAGGGTGAAGAAGAGCGTCCACCTTCCCCTCCTCCTCCGTCTGAGGCATGGAGAGCGATTATGCAGGCAACCAATCAAATCACTCAGATGCTCATGCAAATGGTCCAGACTTTCCAAGAAAATCAAGCAAATCAAGGCAATCAAGGGAACCAAGGCCAAGGAAATCTGTTCAATCAACCTCACTTTGAGACTTTGAACCAATTCCTCACAAATCAGCCCAAGACTTTCAGTTACTGTGTGGACCCGCTAGATGCCGAAGATTGGATCACAGACATCAAGAAACACTTCGAGTGCAGTAACGTCAGAACTGAGGATTATGTCAAGTTTGCCGCCTTCCAACTCAAAGATCAAGCTGCAGATTGGTGGCAACAGTACAAAGACTCCAGAGCGAGTCGTGAGATCTCGTGGACTGACTTCTGCCGCGATTTCCGTTCTCATCACATTCCTACCACTGTCATTGAGGGCATGCGTGAGCAATTCCGCAACCTGAAACAAGGCACCATGTCTGTCTATCAATACAATGTCAAGTTCCACAATCTTTCCTGTTATGCGAAGCAAGACATCCCCGATGCCAAGAGCAAAATCTACCAGTTCCGAGGTGGTCTAAAAGATGAACTCTAACTTGCACTCACTTTGCTCGAACCAGATGAATTTGATCAATTCTACAACATGGCTCTCAAGCAAGAGGCGGCTCAGCTCAAGTGTGAAGCTTCCAAAAGGAGGATAAGAGGCTGTTCACCCCTCCTCTTCCTCTCAAGTGGTTGCTAAGGAGCAGAAGTTCTGGCTACCGCCTCCTCCAGTGCTCCGTCCTCCAAGCAACAACAAGCACGCAGGTGGTCGTGGATTCTCCCACCCACCCAACCCAAGCAATCAGTCCAAGTCTCAGTTCCAAGCTCCAAGACCAAGCGGTCCTTATCATCGGCCACTTTTAGAAGTTACTTGCAACAAGTGTTCTCAGAAGGGTCACTATGCAAACAAGTGTCCCAACCAAAGGCGCCTTCCGCCTCCTCCACCTGTCAGCAATGCTATTGTCAAGCACAATCCCAAGTCAGCAAGAGTGAACCTGATGAATGCAGCTCAAGCAGAGAATTCTTCTGATGTGATAATTGGTAATATTCTAGTTAACTCTATTCCTGCAAAAGTCTTGTTTGATTCGAGTGCATCATGTTCCTTCATATCTCACCCATTTGCATTGAAGCATAATTTTTACACCGAAGCATTACCAAGGCCATTGCATGTTGCTTCTCCGGGCAAGAGGTTGTGCTCCAATATGATTGCTCCGGATATATCTATTCATATGGGTGAATATAGTTTTCTGGTTTCCCCGGTTGTTCTCGGTAACTCGGACATTAATCTTATTCTTGGGATGGATTGGCTTTCTAAGCATGATACTCTTATTGATTGTGCAAACAAGGAAGTCAATCTAACTCATCCTTCTGAAGACGTGATTATCTTCGCAGCTCGAGATAACACAATCAGGCTTTTCTCTCTCAATGACAAGGGTGAGATTAATGCCATTTCCCAGATTCCGGTGGTTAGTGAATATGAGGATGTATTCCCTGAAGAGCTTCTAGGCATGCCTCCCAACCGTCCAGTTAAATTCGTCATTGAACTTGAACCTGGTACCGAGCTAGCCTGTCGGCGTCCGTACAAGCTTTCTCCTAAAGATCTGAAGGAGCTAAAGAAACAACTCGATGAGCAAGAATGAATGGGTCTAATCAGACCAAGTACTTCTCCTTGGGGTTGTGGTGTTCTTTTTGTCAAGAAAAAGGATGGCACGGAACGCCTTTGCGTAGATTACCGGCCATTGAACAAGAAGACAATTAAGAATAAGTACCCGCTCCCCAATATCAATGAATTGTTCGATCAGCTCAAAGGAGCCAATGTTTTCTCAAAGCTTGATCTCCGGATGGGTTACCATCAGATTCGTATCCGTGAAGATGATATTCCCAAGACCGCATTCAGGACGAGTTATGGCTCTTATGAATACACGGTCATGTCTTTCGGGCTTGCAAATGCTCCACCCACCTTCTCTCGGATGATGCGCTTCATATTCAACCCCTACACCAATGAATTTGTTCTCGTCTACATCGATGATATCTTGGTATTCTCCAAGAATAAAGAAGACCATGCCAAGCACCTCCGTTTGGTCCTTGACAGGCTCCGTGAGCACTGTTTCTATGTGAAGTTCTCCAAATGTGAATTCTGGCTTGATAAAGTCCTCTATGTTGGCCATATTATCTCTGTCGAGGGCATTTCTGTTAACCCTGAGAAGGTTGAAGCTATTGTCAACTGGGAACCTCCTCAGAATGTCAAACAACTCCGAAGTTTCCTCGGTCTCGCAAGCTATTGCAGAAGGTTTGTTGAGAACTTCTCCAAGATTGCCAAGCCTCTTTCCAACCTATTGCAGAAGAATGTCAAGTACTCGTGGACTCCTGATTGTGATGTGGCATTCAAGACACTCAAATAGAAGCTCATTTCTGCTCTGGTTCTTACTCCTCCGTATGAGTCCAAGCCTTATGAAGTGTTCTGTGATGCTTCATTACAAGGTCTCAGTGGTGTTCTCATGCAAGACAAGAAGATCATTGCATACACTTCACGTCAGCTTCAACCAAATGAGAAGAATTACCCCACACATGATCTGGAGCTAGCAGCAATTGTTCATGCCTTGATCACGTGGAGACACCTTCTGTTGGGCAGAAAAGTGGACATCTTCACCGATCACAAGAGCCTGAAGTACATCTTCACCCAGCCAAACCTTAACCTCCGCCAGACTCGTTGGGTGGAAATGATTCAAGAGTACGATCCAAGCATTGAGTATACTCCTGGCAAGGCCAATGTCATTGCATATGCCTTGAGCAGAAAGGCTTATTGCAACAGTCTCCTCCTCAAACCGTTCCAACCTGAACTTTGTGAATCATTCAGGAAGCTCAACCTCCAAGTTGTTCCGCAAGGATTTATTGCCAACCTTCAAGTTGCTCCTACCTTGGAAGATCAAATCTGTGAGGCCCAACTCAGTGATGCTATGGTGCAGAAAGTGAAACATGGTATTGCTAAGGGTACTCCCAAGTACAAGTGCTATTGCATTGATGACAGAGACACTTTGTTCTTTGAGGACAAAATTGTGGTTCCCAAAGGTGATCTCAGAAAGCTCATAATGAACGAAGCACATGACTCACTCCTCTCGATACATCTAGGAAGCTCCAAGATGTACCATGACCTCAAGCAATCCTATTGGTGGACTCGCATGAAAAGAGAAATTGCTCAATTCATGAACGAGTGTGATGTCTGTAGAAGAGTGAAGGCAGAGCATCAACGTCCAGCCGGACTTCTTCAACCTCTACCTAGTCCAGAGTGGAAATTCGATCACATTGAGATGGACTTCGTCACCGGCTTCCCCATGTCCAAGCGAGGAAATGATGCTATATTTGTGGTGATTGACAAGCTCACTAAAGTGGATCATTTCCTTCCAGTCAAAGAATCCATCATCGCAGCACAACTGGCAGAGCTGTACACCTCCAGAATTGTCTCTTTGCATGGTATCCCTCAAGTAATCTCCTCGGATCGTGGAAGCTTGTTCACTTCCAAGTTCTGGGATTCCTTTCAGTCAGCTATGGGTACCAAGATTCACTTCAGCACAGCTTTTCACCCTCGGACTAGTGGTCAAGTTGAAAGAGTGAACCAAATTCTTGAAGATATGCTCAGAGCTTGTGTAATCTCCTTCGGTATGAAATGGGAAGACTGCCTTCCATTTGCCGAATTCTCCTACAACAACAGCTTCCAAGCAAGTGTAGGCAAAGCACCGTTTGAAATTCTCTATGGCAGAAAGTGTCGTACCCCTCTCAACTGGTCTGAGACTGGTGAACGTCAACTCCTTGGAAATGATTTGATCTCACAGGCCGAAGAAATGTGCAAAGTCATACGTGAGAATATCAAAGCCGAGCAATCGCGCCAAAAGAGCTAATATAACGGCAAGCATCGTGACTTGGCTTTCGACATTGGAGATCATGTCTATCTCCGTGTTTCTCCCATGAAGGGCACCCAGAGGTTCAGTATCAAGGGGAAGCTTGCTCCAAGATATGTGGGCCCTTTCAAGATACTTGGCAAGAGAGGCGATCTAGCCTACCAACTCGAGCTTCCCTCCAACTTTGCAAATGTTCACGATGTGTTTCATGTGTCACAACTCCGCAAGTGCTTCAACATGCCTGAACGCACCATTCCTTTTGAAGCAATTGTTCTTCAGCAAGACTTGTCTTGTCCTGAGCACCCCGTTGCTATCCTTGAAGAAACTGAGCGCAAGATCCGCAACAAGTCCATCAAATTCTTGAAAGTGAAGTGGTCACACCATACCGACCGAGAAGCTACATGGGAACGAGAAGATCATCTCCATTCCGAGTATCCCGCTTTCTTTCAGTCCTAGATCTCGGGACGAGATCTTTTCGTAGTGCAGGAGAGTTTGTAAGACCCCAAATGTAATACTTCCTTTTGGCAATATATACAATTATCATTTGGTACTTATCCTTTCCTTGGGGGTTCTTTTCCAACTATGACTTGTCATTGCTTTGTCATGTTTTCTTTCATTATGCATTCATGCATTTGCTTCATCACCATCATTGCATCATGGTCATCATATGGCATTGCATATTGTCATTGTGTTTTTCTCATCCTTCTTAGGTCTAGTGAGTTTTTCTTGAGCTTGCTAGGGTGGTTTGATGCTAGGTCATGTTCATTCCCTAAACCCTTCCAACTTTCACCACTTCTCTTCCCTCTTTATCCCTTTCTTTAAATGTTGCAAGTGGCATCTAGCATATTCCTTTAATGTTCATCTTCCCCCAACTTATCTTTCACCTTGTCTTGAACACCCATGCCAAATTTCACTTTGTATAAAGGTGATTTGGTTTGGTTCAAAAATATCTCAAGTTTGAAGGTAATTCCTACTTGTTTTATTTTCTACCTCTAAAAATGCCCAAGTCATTTTTATAAAATAGATAATAATTCCAGGAGCATGGAGATATTTTTTCTCATTTTATCTCCTTCCCTAGCCCTTTGTGCTTTTCTATTTTCTTTTCTGCCTGAAGAAATGGAAAAAGAAAAGCAGCAGCAGCAGTGCACCAGCCGCAGCCCACATAGCCGCCTGGGCCTTGGCCTTCCCCCTCGGCCCAGCAGCCAGCGCAGTAGCCCAGCTAGCCAGCCCGCAGCGTCCCTCTCCCCCTTTTGCACCCACGCACCCGCACGCCCCCCTCTGGGTCGCCTACACGTGGCTGGGTCGGGCCCGCGCGTCAGTGACCGCGGCCGCACCCACACCCACCTTTTCTTCCTCCTCACGATCGCGCCATGGGGACCGCGAGCCGAGCACGCCGTCATGCGTCTCCATCGTTCAGGCCCCTTTTAACCCCTCTCTCCTTGCCCTTTAGACACCTAGGGTTCCCCTCTTCCTCCTCCCGCCACCAGGTGAGCTCTAGGCCACCAGATCCGCCGCGCCACCACCATCCCGAATGCATCTGAGAGCATGGCCTCGTCGCCGCCGTGTTCCCTGTCCTCCTCTGCCTCGCCAGTGGTGTCTGCCGTCTTCCTCGTCGTCGACTACGTCCACGACATCCACTACACAGAGCCGAACGCCTCTCCTGCGACTTCTTCTTCCTCGACTTCAACTTCGGCCGCCGCGGGTGTTCGATCGTCCTCGCCGTCGACTCCAACCTCCTCCCGGCAAGCCGAGCACATCTTCATGTTCGTAGTGAGCCTCTGGTCCTTCCCATGCCTTTTCCCCTTCATTTGCGCACTCTAGTTTCTAGTTCTCCATGCGCCCGAGCTCGCCGCCATCGGACCTCGACTCGGATGAGTGTTTCGACCTCCTTAGCCCGTCTTCGCATGGTCAGCGTCTCCATCGTGTCGCGTAGATGTTGTAGCATGTGCTCGCCGCTCCGCTAGGCCCTACTTAGGCCTTGCCACAGTTCGTCGCCGCCGCTTCTGTTCGAGGTTGCCGGCGTCGATGTAGCTTGTGTTAGGTTCTTCTAGCGCTTGTCGCGTGTGTGGGTCACATCTAGGAACGCATCGCACGCCTCTGCCGTGCGAATTGGTTGCCGGAGCAGCTCCGACGAGCTCTCCGACCACCCCTGTGTCCGCCTCTGTTCTGGTTCGACAGGTTATATCTAGTAGTGCGGTACCTCTTCTCTGTCAGACACACACACACCAGCCCAGTGGATAGCCACTCATTCAGTTAACTCACATACCTAGGTTCGAATCCCCCTCGGGCCAGTGGTATTGCCCCAATTTTTGCATTTCCTGTGACCCTGACACCCTGGGCCCACTTGTCATCCCCCTGAGCCAGCAGTACCACTTCCACACACCCAGGCGCCACATCAGCACCCCTTGGACCCACAAGTCAATGGCTGTGGCTAGTCCAGGCCGGGTCAGTATAGTTTATTTTCTTTCTGTTTTGTTTTGTTGTATTTGAATTATGTTTGTTTTTTAATTCATCTTATCTTTTAAAATATGCATCTGTTCAAAATACTTTATATATGAAAACTGCTTAGGTTTTAGTGTAGTTTATTTATATGCAACTTGCTGCAATGTTAAAAACATTTAATATGCTGTTCGGATATATTTGTGTTAAAAACATGTTCAAACTTGTTTAATTCATAACTAAATCACCGTAGCTCCAATTTTGACAACCTTTATATGTATTTGGGGTGGGAAAATGTGTAGATTAAGATGGTGTGGTTACTTTGCATGTTTAACAACTCTAAAATATGGTTACATCATATCTCTTCTAAATTCATTTATTTGCACATGGGAGTTTCGGGAATTGTTGTTTGTTCCTTTCGGCCCATTTAAAATGCTTGCATGATGTTGTTGTTCTTAGTTGCACCCCTTGCCATGTTAAACAACTTGTAAAACTTGTTGGGTGCTTGGATAGTTCAACTACATAACTACATATGTGACTATGCTTGTTCTTGTTTTCTTTTGCATGATGTGTCCCCTACTTGTTTTGTGTTCTTGCATATTGTCATGTCACATGTGCACTCATCATGTTCCTTGGAGATGCATCATATCCTGTCCATGCACATATACATCATATCTTGCATCATGTGGTTGAGCATTGCATGGTGATTGATTGTCGTTCTGTGTTTGTATTGTTGTGTTGGTTAGAGCCCGGTGACAATTCGGAGTTCGAGGTTCCTATCGAGACTGAGTTTGAAGAGCAAGGTTACGATCCCTCCGTTGACTTAACAGGCAAGATGACCATTCCCCGATATCACCTCTATCTTTGCCTATGCTAGTTGTCTCGTTCTTTAGCTATGCCTCGATGCCTATTCTTGTTTGTCAGCCTCCTATTGTTGCCATGAAACACTCTAACCGCCTTCCAAGCAAACCGTTGATTGGCTAAGTACGCTTTTGCTCAGCCCCTCTTATAGCATTGTTAGTTACAGGTGAAGTTTCGAAGATTGCACCATGTTCGGACTTGTTATTGGGATAACACAATATATATCTATTTTAAATTAATGCACCTATATATTGGTAATGGGTGGAAGGCTAGGCCTTCTACTTGGTGTTTTGTTCCACTCATGCCACCTTAGGACCCGATAAATCGGTGTTATGTTCCTTGATTTTGCGTTCCTAACACGATTGAGGTTTATGGGCCCCCCTTGATAATTCACTCTGCTTAAAGCTTTTCCAGCAAGACCCAACATTGGTTTTACATTTGCCTAACAACTAAAAACTTGCATAGGGAGTTGCAAACCCGAGTTCTTAATCAACAACCCGAGCTAGTGCTCCTCATGAGTGTTGGTCTAAACTGGGCAGCCTGCGGGCCAACTTGAGGCAACTCAAGGTTCTGGATACCGTAGCTTTTCCCATCCGGCTATGGCCTGAGACGAGATATGTGCGGCTACTATCAGTGTGTCGGCACGCTGGGAGGTCTTGCTGGATTAGTTTTACCTTTGTTGAAATATCTTGAGCACGGGACTCCGAGAATACTCGGGTCTTCCCACTTTGGAGTTGCGATTCTGCAGATCGTGAGCTTCTGATGGGCTAAGTTGGGACACCCCTGCAGGGTTTTGAACTTTCGAAAGCCGTGCCCGTGGTTATGTGGCAGATGGGAATTTGTTGATATCCGGTTGTAGATAACTTGACACCATATCCTTAAGAATACACTACCTGTGTGAGTAACGTGATGATCTCTTTCCGAAGGGCTTCGGGAAGTGAACACGGTGGGGTTATGTATGAACGTGAGTAGCTAGGATCACTTCTTGATCAACTTTGGCGTCCGTTGGCACATAATCTCATCTCGCTCTGAACTCGTAAGATAGTTGCTTAGTGCTTGCTGCAAACACTTTATTACCTCTCCACACCTAAAGGCTTTGTTAGTTTTGATACCCGGGAATGGGATTGTTGAGTCCTTGCGACTCACGGATTACAACACACACCAGATGCAGGTATAGCCGAGAACGTTGCAGGAGATGGATCAGAACTTCACTGGGAGTTCGATGAAGAGCGTGGTCGTTTCTATGTTATGTATCCCGACCATCAGTAGTGGTTCCTACTAGGAGTGATCCAGACTTGTGTTGTGGTATCTTTTCTCGTTTGGATTTCGTTTGTATTCGGACCCTGTGTTATTTGGATGAATGTATGTTATTGTATTCATTGTGTGACGTGGCGAGTGTAAGCCAACTATTTTTCCTTTTCATCCCTGAACTTTTACATGAGATGTGCAAAGATACCACGCTTGCGATTATTCCAGAATGCGCTTATGTCTCTAAGTCGTGCCTCGACACGTAGGAGATATAGTCGCATCCTGGGCACTATAACATCCTCTAGTGACAGCTCTGCTCGTCGGTCTTATGTTGAACCAAGTGAAAGTTCCATACGAGATGCCGCCACCAAAACATGCTTATGGCCTTGTGATGATTATATGGTGCATGTAGGCATTAAGGAGGAATTCAAACAATTGGTTCACAATGCCAGTCTCGGTCCCTACTTTTCAGACAAGTGTGATCAACACCACATTCTCACTGAATCATTTGTCAAAGGATTTAAATTTTATCCCCATGAGTCTAGGGTGTCATTCGAACTGTATGACAATCCTTTTACCTTATCACTAGAGAGTTTTGCTCATCACTACAAAAGCCCATTCTGGGGTTTGCTTGACGAACCACCAAGGGCTGAGTACCAATCATTTTTAACAAGTCTTTGCTACTGTGAAACGAGGGGAGTGGCGCAAGGTATAATAAAGAGCATTCCTTTTCCCGCAATTCAGTACTTCGCTTTATTTAATGGGAAATGTATTGTAGGCAAACAAGATTGTAGTACACTTTGTGCTCCATACTTGAGCCTCATACGCACCGCTCACACCGGTGATAGGAGTTATAATCTTGGGGCGATTGTTGCACGCATCTTACAACATAACGCTAATAGTGGTCGGTTCTATGGTGGAATCTATGCCACACGTTTAGCAAGAGAACTAGGTGTTCCGCCTTTGCCATTTGACCCTATCCTACCCACGCAGTATTAGGATTTGATGCTATGAAAAATCACAAGATCCTTAAAGGAGACATTCATAATTTCACTTACAAATTGTTATTTAACCAATCATCTGTTGTGCACACATATTTGCCTGTGCCTGCTCTTTTTGATTACCACAGCAACGGAAGATGCTTCGTTCTTGAGAGCAAGACCCGAGCCCACAATGTTGCGGTCGAGGCAGCACGGCAGGCCGAGGCCTCTGCACCGAGAGCCTTTGTGAGCTACCACGCCGACTACTATTCAGGCTACTGACTGCTTACCAAGTTAGGCAAAAAGCCAAAGCTTGGGGGAGTACGTGTTTCTCACCAACTTTACATTCATGTTCACACATTTCAGTTGTCGGTGTTCACACTTTTTCACTGTATTATCCATGCTTAATTTATTTTCTCACTTTCTTCTAGTGTGTTTGAAAAACCTTAGAAAAAAACTAGTTGAAGTTAGTTTATTCTCTATGCTTGCTTTGTTGTAATGTTAGGAAGAAAACCCAAAAATATTTCCTTGATCTTGTTTGGCTTGTTGGGAGCTTTCCCGTGTAAATAGTTTTTCTCGTTTTTGCTTTCCCCCTTTATTTGCTTGTTCTTGCAAACCAAAAACTCCAAAAATATTTCAATTTGCTTCTCTAAATTTCTTTCCTTTTTATTTTTGAGTCGTACCAAGGAGAAGACCACGATGAAAATGTTGAGTGGCTCTCATATGCATAATTCTTGATTTAATAAAGAGCCCATTTTACCTTGTCTTCTCTTGTTGAATAAAATGTTTGCAGATCCCAGCTTAGTCCTTGGCACTCTTACACTATTATTATTTTCATCGTTCAGTCGTGCAAGTGAAAGGCAATAATGATGATATTCAAAGAACTGGCCTTGGCAGAAAGAAACTGGTATGAACTCGACTTGTTCTATTTTTGTAAATATGTTCAACCTAGTATCCATGATTCAGCCCATTATGATTAAACATGTTTGCTATGACAATTAGAGATTATAGTTCCACATGCCATGCATAAGTAGCTAGGAGTTGATAATGATTTATCTTGGATATCAACATTGCGTTAAAATGATTGTGATGTAGTATGATGATATGGTATCCTCCTCTGAATGTTCGAGTGGCTTGACTTGGCACATGTTACTACATGTAGTTGAATCAAAACCAACATAGCCTCTATGATATTTATGTTCATGGTGTCCATATCCTACTCATGCTGGTGTCCAATGTTTATTATGCATAATGTATATTCATGACCGTTGTTTCTCTCTAGCTAGCCGCTCCCCAACCTATTTGCTAACATTTGCCTATACTAAGTGGGAATTCTGCTTGTACATCAAAAACCTTAAACCCAAGTTATTCCAGATGAGTTCACCATACCTACCTATATACGGTATTACCCTGTCGTCCTAAGTAAATTTGCATGTGCCATCTCTAAAAACTTCAAATAAATATCCTTTTTGTGTGCCTGGATCGTTCATGGCACGACAGGAGGTAGTTGGTATCTTTCATGTCAAGCGGGTTATTCTCAGATCGAGTGTTTGTTCACTCGCCATCGCCCGAGAAAAGGGAGGTAATAGGGATTCCCAATCCCAAATTGCAAAAAGAAAAATATCTTATAAATAAACAAACAAAAAATCCCAACGGAGTCCAAACCTTTACTTTTTTGCTTGGGAACCACCACTAGCGTGTTTAGCATGGGAGATATTGATAACTGATATTCGTGAAGTAAATGAGAAGGGTGCGTGTCTCAAAATATCATTTACCCTTGTTTTAAAAACTTGAGCTCTGGCACCTCTGCAAATCACTGCTTCCCTCTGCGAAGGGACTATCTATTTACTTTTATGTTGTGTCATCACCTTCTAAAATAAGCGCCAGATCTGAGAGCATTATTGTCATGCCTATGCACTGTGTGTAATAAATGTTGGGTGTTAGCATGACTGGATCTTTTCCACTATGAATTACAATGTTTAGTAATTGCTTGAACTTTGGAGGTGCTCTGAATTTATGTTTTGCTGTCTCAGAAAGGGCTAGCGAGATACCACTATTGTCATATTATATAATCGTTATTTTGACAACATGTTTCTGTTTGAGATGTCTTATTATCTCTCACTAGTTGATTATGTCATTGATATGAGTTAATATAATTTCTAAGAGTTATTGTTGACATGGTTAGTCATGATCTTTGTTGAAAACTTGGATGCTATTTAAGCTTATTTATGAAAACAAGAGCAAAAGAGTTCGTAAAAGTTTTTATTTCTCACTTTTAGTTTATCAACTGGATTGCTTAAGGACAAGAAAAGGTTTAAGCTTGGGGGAGTTGATACGTCTCCAACGTATCTACTTTTCCTGACGCTTTTCCTCTTTTTTTGGACTCTAATTTGCATGATTTGAATGAAACTAACCCCGAACTGACGTTGTTTTCAGCAGAACTACCATGATGTTGTTTTTGTGCAGAAATAAAAGTTCTCGGAATGGAAAGAAACTTTGCGAGGATTTTTTATACAATAAAAGAAAAATACTGGAGCCAAGAACTACCGGAGGGGGCACCTGGGTGGACACAACCCACCAGGGCGCCCCCCCCCCCCCACCCCCCTCCATGCGCGCCCAGGTGTGTTGTCCCCACCTGGTGGCCTCGCTGGCCTCAACCCTGACACTATATATTCACATTTACGGAGAAATAAATGAGGGAGAAAGAATTATCATGATCCACGAGACGGAGCCGCCGTCACCTCCTGTTCTTCATCGGGAGGCCAGATCTGGAGTCCATTTGGGGCTCCCGAGAGGGGGTCTTTGTTCTTCGTCATCACCAACCCTTCTCCATCGCCAATTCCATGATGCTCCCCACCGGGAGTGAGTAATTCCTTCGTAGGCTCGCTGGTCGGTGAGGATTTGGATGAGATTCATCATGTAATCTAGTTAGTTTTGTTAGGGCCGATCCCTAGTATCCACTATGTTCTGAGATTGATGTTGTTATGACTTTGCCATGCTTAATGCTTATAACTTTGGGCCTGGGTACCATGATTCCAGATCTGGACCGTTTAAGTTTTCACCATTATATTCATGTTCTAGATTCGATCTTGCAAGTTATAGTCACCTACTACGTGTTATGATCCGGCAACCCCGGAGTGAAAGTAGCCGGGACCACTCCCGATGATGACCGTAGTTTGAGGAGTTCATGTATTCACCGTGTGTTAATGCTTTGTTCCAGTTTTCTATTAAAAGGAGGCCTTAATATCCCTTAGTTTCCAATTTGGACCCCGCTGCAATGGGAGGGTAGGACAAAAGATGTCATGCAAGTTCTTTCCATAAGCATGTATGACTATTTACGGAATACATGCCTACGTTATATTTATGAACTGGAGCTAGTGTCGTATTACCCTAGGTTATGATTGTCACATGATGAATATCATCCAACAAATTACCGATCCAATGCCTGCGAATTTATCTTATATTGATCTTTCTAAATTACTATTATTGCTATCGTTACTGTCGCACTTGCTACAAAACAATTGCTATCACTGTTACCGTTACTATTGCTACTAACATTCCTAACAAAACTATCATGTTACTATGCTACTAATCACTTTGCTGCAGATAATTAATCTCCAGGTGTGGTTGAATTGACAACTCAGCTTCTAATACTTACAAATATTCTTTGGCTCCCCTTGTGTTGAATCTATAAATTTGGGATGAATACTCTACCCTCGAAAACTATTGAGATCCCCTATACTTGTGGGTTATCACTACCATGCCATGAAAAACTATAGATGACGGCTTAAGGTCCTTATCAGTTAAATTCATCCAGAAAAAGGTCTCATAATAGAGAATATTCATGCTACTGCCGCCATCCATAAGCACTTTAGTGAACTTATAACCCCCAACCTGAGGGGCTACCACCAAAGCAAGCCGACACAGATTCTCAACCCGGGGCAGGTGATCATGTCTGCTCCACGTGATTGGATGTTCTGACCACCGTAGATATTGAGGTACCGCCGGCTCACTGTACTATCATCACGCTTGTGAACCTTCTGATCTCGCTTGCAAAGACTTGTGGTGAATACATGGTATTAGCCATCGTTGAGTTGTTTTGGATTGCTTTGATATCCTAATTGGTTATTTTGTTGTTGGCCCCCCTGACCAGATTGCTGATTATAACCACCCTAGTTGCGTTGGCCTTGAAAACCAGAACTTGAGCCGTTGTTGCCAAAACCAGGCCATTGAGACCCGAATCCTCACCCGCTGGGTGGCCCATTGTTGTTGCCATTACCCGGGTTATAATGCCGCCATTGCCTCACGATGAAGCAATCTTTCCAAGCATGAGTTGATGGTTGACCCGGCAAACTATGCTTCGGACAAGGGTCATTGAGGGTTGCTTCAAGGCTAAATTTTGGTCCTCCACCTTGCATGTTGTTCCGATGGCGCTGATTTTTATATTGAGAGTTGGTGTTTGCCACAAAATCCGACCCTCCTCCAGGGTGCCTATATTTTCCACCATTGCCCTGGCCATTGCCATTGTGCTGCTGCTACTGCTGCTGCTCCTTGCCATTAGCACTCTTTTTTCCCTTGCTGTATTTCTCCTCATCAGACCCAGGATCCTTAGTGGAATCCTAGTCAGCATATTTGATCAGAGCCACCATGAGCTGTCCCATATCATTGCAATATCTTGTAAGTCACCCGAGTTTTAACTTAAGGGGATCAAAATGACAATTCTTTTCTAGGACCAGGACAGCCGAACCTGCTGCAATACTATCAGAAGAGTGGATAATAGCTGAGACCCGACGAACCCATTAGTGAGCCGACTCATCCTCTCATTGCACACAGTTAGCCAAGTCAATGATCGTCAGGGGCTGCTTATAGGTCCCTCCAATGTTTTGATAAAACGCGCCTTTAACTCAGCCCATGAATTAATTGAGTTCGCGGGCAAACCTTTCAACCATGTACATGATGGTCCATCCAACATCATTGTGAAGTACTTAATTAGCACACGCTACATCATTAACATCTAGCATCTCCATGGCCAATTCATAACTCTCAATCCAAGCCTCGGGGGGAAGATCAACTATGTAGTTAGGCACCTTGCGAGGGCCTTTAAAATCCTTGGGTAAACGCTCATTGCGAAGAGCCGGTACCAGGAACGGCACTCCCACTGTTCTGGAGGTCATCCTGGCTTCCACTGATACCAAAGGAGTCACTAAAGGCTGCTGATAAGCCCCCAGTTGAGCTGCTGCTTCGATCTCACGCCAAGCCCTGGTGTTGTCCACGAGATCTTGGGCATTGGCCCTTAGGTCATTATTACGAGGCAGGTTATCCTCATGGGGTGGATTGCAACGCTGCTCCCTACTGGAGACTGCAGGCGACTCAATACGCCTGCTATAACTTTGAGCCGGCCGTGGGGTAGAATGAACCCGATCACGGCTGTATGAATAAGCCACATGCTGCCCCATCGCAGTCTGAAGAAGATTTGCCATGTTCTGGGTCTCTACTACCACCAGTGACTCGCCTTAGATCGGAATAGCTGCCAGCCGCGCAGCCGTAGCTATCATATTATCCACCGGGTTAGAATAATGGCCCACGGGTGTTGGAAACCTTTGGGGCGGGGTTGGGTCCCTATGAGGCGGGTCGGCAGATGAGGCTGAACCGCTGCCCCAGCCCCTGGCGCCTCAACATTCTGGGTCACATCGGGCGGGTCACTAGTTCCTATTCCGGGGGTGTTGAAGAAGGTTTCGTCCTTCAAATTGTGAAGGCACGCGACTCTGATGCCTCCTCCATAACACCGCATTGGACGCATTCTAATCTAGGTTCAGCCATAAAGCCTTTGCCCTCACCTGCTGTGACTCAGCATCCAATGCGGCCCGCTCGGTAGCTATCCTGACATTTCCCGCGCTAATATCCTCTTGAACCTTGGCTACCTCGTCTCTCACTTTTGCAATTTCTGCACTATGTTGCACTTGATTCGTCGGGGTCACTTCTGTTGCTAACAAAGCCGTCAGATTATTCAAAAGTTCAGACAAAACCCGAGACGGCGGCCGTGCTGACCCGCTCGCTCCTGCCGTCACTTCAGCAGTTGAGCCAGATGTCATAGCAACTGCCGTCGACGAATTCACCACTGATTGCGCGCCAGCCATAAAGATAGCGGCTCTACTCGGCTGCCCGTAAGGGTCCGGAATGTTGTTACCATCGGAATAGCCCCTGAATCCACCGTCCTGAAGTTGGTAGATCAATTTCATCTCTCTGGTGGACTCATCATCTAAATAGACGAGAGTTGCCTCACCAGATGCGGAATTTTCCGAAAGCTCCAAGCCTTGTGTGAAACTGACGAAAACCTGCTTTCGACCGGGTTGACACCGGGTGGGTTGCATGCGCTGAGCCGACTTGAAGAGGTCTGGGAAGATGTTCGGCTCAGGCATAGAGTCGCTGATCTTGCCGATGAAGACGTGGATTCCACGAAAGGGGACCCGGTACCCGTACTCGATTGAGTCGGCCTCGAGACCCCAGCCAGCATCATCGATGTAGATCTTTCCATGGCGGCTCTTGGTCATCCTGCCAATGACGTATACCTCGAGCCCTGGAAAAGTGCCCTTCAAGAACTCGAACCGCCGTGCCCTAGCCCCACGGTGGGCGCCAACTTTCGTGGTTTAGTCACGACAGATGCCCTTGTGAAAGGACTTAGGTGGTCATGGTGATTAGCTTGGAGGGGTTGAGAAGGACGAGAGACACGAGTTTACCCAGGTTCGGCCCCTCACCAACAAGGTAAAAGCCTACTCCTTCTTATTGTTGTATTGCTATAGTATTGATTACAAGGGAGTGAATACGCTTGACCTAGTCGATCAATTATTTCCTGACCTAAGCCACCGCCGGGTCTCACCTTTATATACACAGGTTGAGGCCCGGCGGCTTACAGAAGTCCAAGTCGGGTCATACAGTGTAACCGACTCTGGCTCTAAGTCGCCTTGCCTTGCTAGGCAAGTTACCATTTGGCGGCTTACACCTTCGGGTCTATGAGTCGCCTCCGGGTTATGGGCTTCCAATGAGCCTACTCGGAAGCCACCTCCTGGTCTTCTCATCAGGCCTTCTTGGGCCTTCTCTGTTGAATTGCCAATAGTATAACCCGGCCCCTCCTGGGCGGGTCATACCACAGGGTTATATCACCAACAAAAGATGATATTCATCGAGCTAGTAAAGCAAAACAGGAGCAAAATAAGAGTGAAAATTAGATGGTGGCAAAATAATTTAAGCAACAAATGAAACCAAATAACAAACCATCATCTCATGTTGCATCTGAAATTAAATTGAAAAGTGGATGTTTACTTGCCACCAAATCTGATATTGATGATCCAGATTTCAGAAAATCTATTTGCAATGCTTTTGTGTGCAAAGAGGCATTATTTTCGTTCAAGGACGTGCCTTCCTATTTGCCTCCTATTGTCACTAACATTTTGCAGGAGTTTGCTGACGTCTTTCCACAAGACGTACCACCGGGATTACCACCTATTCAAGGGATTGAGCATTAGATTGACTTAATTCCCGGTACATCGCTACCCAACCATGCACCATATCGTACCAATCCAGAGGAGACGAAGGAGATTATGTGTCAAGTACAAGAGCTACTAGATAAAGGTTATATACGTGAATCCCTTAGTCCTTGTGTTGTTCCTATTATTCTAGTGTCGAAAAAGGATGGTACATCGCGTATGTGTGTTGATTGTAGAGGCATTAATAATATTACTATTTGTTATCATCATCTTATTCCTCAGCTAGATGATATGCTTGATGAATTAAGTGGCTCTACTATTTTCCCCAAAGTTGATTTGTGTAGTGGATACCATCAAATTCGTATGAAATTGGGAGATGAATGGAAAACAACATTTAAAATTAAGTTTGGATTATATGAGTGGTTAGTCATGTCTTTTGGGTTAACTAATGCACCTAGTAATTTCATGAGATTAATGAATAAAGTTTTATGTGCTTTCATTGGATGATTTGTGGTAGTTTACTTTGATGATATACTGATTTATAGCAGATCTTTGGAGGAACATTTATGTGTTGTTTTTATTGCTCTACGCGATGCGCGTTTGTTTGGAAACCTTGGGAAGTGCACCTTTTGCACCGACCAACTATCTTTTCTTGGTTATGTTGTTACTCGACGGGGAATTGAGGTTGATAAAGCCAAGATTGCAGCTATTGAGAGTTGGCCGCATCCCAAAATGGTAACACACATGAGGAGTTTCTTTGGCCTCATTGGTTTCTATAGGCATTTTGTGCGAAATTTCAGCACCATTCTTGCACCTCGCAATGAGCTTACAAAGAAGGATGTGCCTTTTGTTTGGGTACTGCATAGGAACAAGCCCTCACGGTGTTGAAGGATAAGTTGACACATGATCCATTACTCCAATTTCTTGGTTTTAGTAACACTTTTGACCTTGAATGTGATGCTAGTGGAATTGGATTAGGAGGTGCGTTATTACAAGATGGTAAACCTGTTGCGTCCTTTTCTGAAAAATTGAGTGACCCTAGTGTGAACTATTCTACTTATGACAAGGAATTATATGCTCTTGTTCGGACTTTGGAAACATGGAAGCATTATTTATGGCCCAAAGAATTTGTTATACATTCTGATGATGAATCTTTGAAGCATATTAAAAGTCAAGCTAAATTGAACCTAGACATGCTAAATGGGTTGAATTCATTGAGACTTTCCCTTATGTCATTAAACACAAGAAGGGTAATGAAAATGTTATTGCTGATGCACTGTCTCGTCGTTATACTCTGCTTTCACAACTTGACTTTAAAATATTTGTTTTGGAAACCATCAAATATCAATATGTGCATGATGCTGAATTTAAAGATGTATTGCAGAATTGTAAAGAAAGGAGAACATGGAACAAGTTCGTCGTTAATGATGGATTTGTGTTTCGTGCTAACAAGCTATGCATTCCAGCTAGCTCCGTCCGTCTTCTGTAGTTGCAGGAGGCGCATGGAGGAGGATTAATGGGACACATTGGCGTGAAGAAGACATAGGACATACTTGCTACGCATTTCTTTTGGCCAAAGATGTGATGGGATGTTGGGCGTTTTGTTGCTCGCTGCACTACATGTCAAAAAGCTAAGTCACGACTCAATCCTCATGGTTTATATATGCCCTTGCATGTACCCTGTGTTCCTTGGGAAGATATATATATATGGACTTTGTTTTGGGTTTACCTCGAACAAAGAAGGGAAGGGATAGCATATTTGTTGTCGTGGATAGATTTTCGAAAATGGCACACTTCATACCATGTCATAAAAGAGATGATGCTGCTAATGTTGTTGATTTGTTCTTTCATGAAATTATTCGCTTGCATGGTGTGCCAAATACTATTGTTTCATATCATGATACTAAATTTCTTGGCCACTTTTGGAGATGTTTATGGGCTAAGTTGGGGACTAAACTGCTTTTTAGTACTACATGCCACCCCCAAACTGATGGACAAACTAAAGTAGTTAATAGAACTTTGTCTACTATGGTTAGGGCTGTTTTGAAGAATAACAAGAAAATGTGGGAAGAATGGTTGCCTCATATTGAATTTGCTTATAATCGTTCTCTACATTCTACTACTAAGATGTGCCCTTTTGAAATTGTGTATGGTTTCTTACCTCGTGCACCTATTGATTTATTGCCTCTTCGATCTTCGGAGAAGGTTAATTTTGATGCTAAACAACATGCTGAATTGATCTTAAAAATGCATGAGTTAACTAAGGAAAATATTGAGTGCGTGAATGCTAAATATAAACTTGCAGGAGATAAGGGTAGAAAATGTGTTGCCTTTGCACATGGAGATCTTGTTTGGTTTCATACTTCATTTGCGTAAGGATAGGTTTCCTAATTTGCGCAAGTCATATCTAATGCCACATGGCGAAGGTCCTTTTAAGGTGTTAGAGAAAATAAATGATAATGCATATAAACTTGAGTTGCCTGCAGATTTTGGGGTTAGTCCCACTTTTAACATTGCAGATTTGAAGCCTTATTTGGGTGATGATGATGAGCTTACGTCGAGGACGACTTCATTTCAAGAAGGGGGGATGATGAGGATAGAAATACCATTGTTACATCCACAGCCCCTGCCGCTATACATACTGGGCCAATTACTAGAGCTCGCGTATGCCAATTAAATTATCAGGTACTTTTGTTTCTTGGTAACAATTCTAATGTTCATGAGAATATGATGCTACCTAAATTGGATACATTTGGTTTGCTTACAAATGAAGGGCCTAGCTTGGACAAGAAGGATGAACATTGGAGCAAGACCAAGCATGGAGATGAGGGCATGCACAAGAGGAACAAGAACGGAGATTCAAGTGGTGATTTCAGGACTCTGAAGCCACCCTAATGAGTGCATAAAGGCTTGGACGAAATATACAAGATGCTACTTCATAAATTTCATCCAAAGGCTATTATAGGTGTTGTGTCACCTTATCATTGGGCCAAGCCCATGTAATTTCAAAATACTTCAGTATAGGCTGTTTTTAGAGTCCATATGTGTGGGGAAACAGAGTTTGGGTTGATTTCGGAGCCCTCCTCCAAGGGGTCACGAAATTACCCCCTACTCCTCCATATATACAGCCCTTAGGGCATCGTTTAGATTTTGGGTTTTATTTAGATTAAAGTTTGTGTTCAATGACCAGACAAAGATGTCACATAACCCCACTTGATCAATAAAGCTTTCGTCTTATATTCGCAATATTCAGATTGCAATCTTAGTTTCTTGCTTATTCTTCGTTTGCTTTCAGGAAATAGACCCTCGTGGTCAGGTTGATCGTCCTCCGGCATGTTCAATAACCTCTTAGAGTTAGTTTAGCGATTGCTAAGGCGCGACATCTTCACACGTTCGTAGTCGGATCGACAAAATATACTCCTCCGAAAACTATAATCACCATCTCATCGAAAGATGGGACACCTTTGCCTCTATTAGTGATCCTGGAATGGAACACTGGACAGCGGTCAAGAATATCCTTAAGTACCTGAAAAGGACTAAGGAAATGTTTTGCATTTATGGAGGTGATCAAGAGCTTGTCATAAAGGGTTACGTCGATGCAAGCTTTGACACTGATCTGGATGACTCTAAGTCTCAAACCGGATACATATATATTCTAAATGGGGGAGCGGTAAGGTGATGCAGTTCCAAGCAAAGCGTGGTAGATGATTCTACATGCGAAGCGAAGTATATAGGTGCCTCGGAGGCAGCGAAGGAAGCTGTCTCATGACAGATCTTGGAGTTGTGCCCAGTGCACTGGACACAATGACTCTGTTCTGTGCCAACACTGGTACCATTGCTCTCGCCAAGGAACCAAGGTTTCACAAGAGGACTAGACTCATAAAACGACGCTTCAATTCCATCCACGATTTGATCAAGGAGGACATAAACATTTGCAAAGTACATACAGATCTGAATGTTATAGATCCATTGACTAAACCTCTTCCATGGGAAAAACATGATCTACACCAGGACTCTATGGGTGTTAGATTCATTACCATGTAATACTAGATTATTGACTCTAGTGCAAGTGGGAGACTATTGGAAATATGCCCTAGAGACAATAATAAAGAAGTTATTACTATATTTCCTTGTTCATGATAGTCGTTTATTATCCATGCTATAATTGTATTAATTGGAAAGTCAAATACATGTGTAGATACATAGACAACAACATGTCCCTAGTGAGCCTCTACATGACTAGCTCGTTGATCAAAGATGGCTATGGTTTCCTAGCCATAGACATGAGTTGTCATTTGATAACGGGATCACATCATTAGGAGAATGATGTGATGGACAAGACCTAAACTATAAATGTAGCAAATGATCGTGTCAAGTTTATTGCTATCGATTTCTGCATGTCAAGTATATGTTCCTATGACCATGAGATCATGAACTCACTGACACCGGAGGAGTACCTTGTGTGTACCAAACATCGCAACGTAAATGGGTGACTATAAAGGTGCTCTACATGTATCTCCAAGGGTGTCTGTTGAGTTGGCATGGATCAAGACTGGGATTTGTCACTCCATATGACAGAGAGGTATCTCAGGGCCCACTCGGTAATACAACATCACAAGAAGCTTGCAAGCAATGTGACTAATGGTTTAGCCACAGGATCTTGTATTACGAAATGAGTAAAGAGACTGGCCAGTAACGATATTGAACTAGGTATGGAGATACCGACGATCGAATCTCGGGCAAGTAACATACCGAGAGACAAAGGGAACCGCATACAAGATTAGCAGAATCCTTGACATTGAGGTTTGACCGATAAGATCTTCGTAGAATATGTAGGAACCAATATGGGCATCCAGGTCCTGCTATTGGTTATTGACCGTAGAGGTGTCTCAGCCATGTCTACATAGTTCTCGAACCCACAGGGTCTACACACTTAACATTTGGTGACGATATAAGTATAGTTCAGTCATTATGGTGGTTGCCGAAGGTTGTTCGGAGTCCCGGACGTGATGTGCAATGCTGGAATGGTCTGGAGATGAAGATTGATATATTGGACGAAGGGTATTGGAGTCGGGAATTGTTCTGTGGGCACCGGGTGATGACCAACATCACCGAAAGGGGTTTCGGGGGGTCGGCAAGTGTTGGGGGGCCCATGGACCAAGGGGAGGGGCAAACCAGGCCACTAAGGGGCTGTGCGCCCCCATCACCCTTTCCCACATACCTAGAAGGGGTGGGGGCGCTCCCCTGGGCAGCCACCCCCTTTGCCTGGGGGGCCAAGGCACCCGGGGGGAGGCGCACCAAAACCCATCTAGGGTTTCCCGCTGGTGGTCGACGCCCCCCCCCCCTAGGGAAACTTAGGGCGCCCCTCCTCCTCCCTTCCCCCTATATATAGATGGGTGGATGGAGGGCAGCCGCACCCATCTATGCCACAGCGCTGCCCTCCCTCTTCCTTGTAGTCTTCTTCCTCTCCATAGTGCTTACCGAAGCTCTGCTGAGATTCCACCACCACCACCGTCACCACACCATCGTGTTGCCGGAGGACTTGAGCTACTACTTCACCATCGCTTGTTGGATCGAGGAGGTGAAGGCGTCATCAAGTCGTACTTGTGTTGAACGCAGAGGTGTCGTTCGTTCGGCACTTGGAGCGGGAGTTTGCAGGACGGATCTTGACTGGGTAACGAAGACGTTCAACTACATCAATCATGTTTCTTAACGCTTCTGCTTAGCGATCTACAAGGGTATGTAGATGAAATCTCTCCTCTCATAGATGGTCATCTCCTAGATTGTTCTTGGTGAGCGTAGGAAATTTTTTGTTTCCCATGCAATATTCCCCAACACCTATGCCTCAGTCATAGGTTATATAAAGTATGCCATGTTGTGTACCAGACCAGATGTGTGTCTTACCATAAGTTTGGTAGGGAGGTACCAAAGTAATACAGGAGTGGATCACTGGATAGCGGTCAAAATTATCCTTAGCTACCTAAAGAGGACTAAGGAAATGTTTCTCAGTTATGGAGGTGATAAAGAGTTCGTCGTAGGGGGTTACGTCGATGCAAGCTTTGACACTAATACATATGACTGTGGGTCTCAATTTGGATACGTATTGAACGTGGGAGCAATTAGCTAGAGTAGCTATATGCATAGCAATGTAGATATAGAAATTTGCAAAGTACACATGGATCTGAATGTTGCATACCCGTTGACGGAAACCTCTCTCACAAGCAAAACACGATCACACCTTAGAACTCTTTGGATGTTAATCACATGGCGATGTGAACTAGATTATTGACTATGGTAAACTCTTTGGGTGTAAGTCACATGGCGAGGTGAACTAAGGGTGTTAATCACATGATGATGTGAACTAGATTATTGACTCTAGTGCAAGTGGGAGACTGATGGAATATGCCCTAGAGGCAATAATAAAGTTGTTATTATTATATTTCCTTGTTCATGATAAAGGTTTATTATTCATGCTAGAATTTTATTGACCGGAAACTTAAATACATGTGTGGATACATAAACAAATAATGTGTCCCTAGTGAGCCTCTACTAGACTAGCTCGTTGATCAACAGATGATTAAGGTTTCCTAACCATAGACATGAGTTTTCATTTGATAACGGGATCACATCATTAGGAGAATGATGTGATGGACAGGACCCAACCGTTAGCATGCCATATGATCGTTCAGTTTATTGCTACTGCTTTCTTAATGTCAAATACATGTTTCTTCTACCATGAGATCATGCAACTCCCAGGTACCGGAGGAATACCTTGTGTGCTATCAAACGTCACAACATAATTGGGTGATCATAAATATGCTCTGCAGGTATCTCCGAAGGTGTCTGTTGGGTTGGCATGGATCGAGACTGGGATTTGTCACTTCGTGTGTCGAAGAGGTATCTTTGGGCCCTCTCAGTAATACAGCATCACAAGAAGCTTGCAAGCAAAGTGACTAAGGAGTTAGCTATGGTATGATGTATTATGAAATGAGTAAAGAGACTTGTCGGTGACAAGATTAAACTAAGTATGGAGATACCGACAATTGAATCTCGGGCAAGTAACATACCGACAGACAAAGGGAACTACGTATGTTGTCATAAAGGTTCGACCGATAAAGATCTTCGTGGAATATGTAGGAACCAATATGGGCATCCAGGTCCCACTATTGGTTATTGGAGAGTGGTCTCGGTCATGTCTACATCATTCTCGAACTCGTAGGGTCCGCACACTTAACGTTCGTTGACGATATAGTATAAGGATGGCAATTTTACCCATGGACATGGATACCCATGGATATCTGACCCAGATGGATAGGGTTTGGATATGCTTTTGTGCCCATGGGCGGCGCCCAAACCCGACATGATTGCTCATGGGTAGGTTATGGATATAATCTTGTACCCGTGGGTATATCCTAACCTGACCTGATAGTATGACTTAATGGGCAAAAATCAGATATCCCTACTCTATAGTCACATCTCCCAGTGCAACTTTCCACTTTGTTATCTAAAACCTAAAAATGAAATTGCACGATCCCCGATGTAACTTTTATTAGTTGATATTCAATCCCCAGCGCAACATACTCCAGCGCCCCTTCCCTTATTTTTATCTCCTCATTAAATGACTTGTCATTCTCATGTTTTAGAAAAATACTAAATGATATTAGGTTGTTAGTGGACATTGATTTACCATAAGTTGATGTTTACCATAAGTGAAGCCTACCTTGCCACGAGGTAACGAATGGAAGAGCTTATGTTGACATTGTGTTATGTATTATTTATATGTATTGAGAGGACCCAATGGATATCCAGTGGGTATGGATATCCATCGGGTTTGGACATGGACACAATTTTCCACCCATGTATTTTTTTCATGGGTGGGCGAAGACTATCTTCATGGATATGGATATGGATTTGATATTGTTCAACTCGATCCAAACCCGACTCATTGTCATCTTTATTATAGTATTATATGAGTTATGTGAATTGGTGACTAAATGTTGTTTGGAGTCTCGGATGAGATCACGGACATGATGGGGAGCTCTGGAATGGTCCAGAGGTAATATATAGTATGATAGTATTTGGTCTCCGGAATGGTTTCGGAATGCACCGGGTATTTATCGGATCACCGGAAGGGGTTACGGGAAGGCCACAGGAGTTATTGGGCCTAATGGGACAAAAGGAGGGAGCACACCAGCCCACAAGGGGGCTGGCGCGCCCACCTCCTGGCCATCGACCTAGGGAAGGAAAGAGGAGGGGTTGGCCCCTCCTGCCTTTCTCCTCTCAAGGGAAAAAGGAAAGGGGAGGCGTCATAAGGTAGCCAACCCCCTTTCCTTTCCCCCCAAGCGCCATGGAAGGAAAGGGGGCGCGCCTAGGGCTTCCGCCAGCCCCTTAGGGCGCCCCTAGGGCTGCCTCCCCTCCTCCCCACCTATATATATATATATATATATATATATATATATATATATAAATATATATATATATATATATATATATATATACTCTAGTTCTAGTTCCTCCTTCGTCCACGTCCATTGTGCTTGGCGAAGCCCTGCGGATAGAGTCACCACCACCGTCACCACGCCATCATGCTACCGGAACTCATCTACTACTTTGCCTCTCTTGTTGGATCAAGAAGGCGAGGACGTCATCGAGCTGAACGTGTGTTGAATGCGGAGGTGCCGTACGTTCGATACTTGATCGGGATGGATCGTGAAGGTGTATGACTACATCAACCGCGTTGACAAATGCTTTCGCTTAGCGATCTTCGAGGGTATGAAGATGCTCTCCCCTCTCGTAGCTATGCATCTCCATGGATAGATCTTGCGTGTGCGTAGATTTTTTTTCCATGCAACGTTCCCCAACACCTATAACCCGGTCTCCTAACTACCACCATGAGACCGGTAAAATAGAAAACCTATCAAGGGCAAATATTTGCCTTGCACATAGTCCACTTGAGCTAGATGATGACGATCTTGACTTGCTCAAGTTGGACCCCTTTCTTGATTGTGTTGGCTCGATGAAGACAAGTATATTGCTCCCCCATATTTCACTATGGGTGAGACACGCTTCGGCACATCTTCACAAATCCGTTGTCACCACAATGGACGGCAAGCTTCAAGTAAGATATGTTCGTGATGCTCCACTTGAACTTGCACACAACAACCTTTATGACGATGACCACTTGTTGTCATCCTCCATGGATTGTATGAGACCTTCCTCTTGACGCAAGCCCATGGAAACATACCTAACCCCGCATAGAACTCTCACGTAGACCATGGGTTAGTACACAAAGCATAATAGACAATGCTTACCATACAATGGAATCACTTGATTCCTCTCGGTACATCTTCTACGCTTTGTGAGTTAATCAACTTGATTCACTCTTTGACTTAGTCTTGGTAAACCTTGAATCATGACCAATCTTTAGACAATTCCTTGAATAGCACCTTGGTCACCACATTAACTCATTAAAACCAACACATGGACTTAAACAAATTCCTATGGACAAATCCTTCAAATATAACTCAAGACAACCATTAGTCCATAGAGAATGTCCTCAATTACCAAAACCAAACATGGGGGCACCGCCTGTTTTTCAGTTGTACCGCTTAGGCTTTGAAGTGTAGCCCGAAAGTGGGCTGCGATAGTACTATTGTCGTCTAGTATTTGGTGCAATCTCTATGGGACGGTGTAGTATCGCTCTTTGGAGCGATAGTACCCCTTAGTGCAAAAAACTGTGTAATGGCTGGATTTTTGTGGGGATTATAAATAGGAGATCTTCTTCGCCAAGTTAACCTACCAAAGATTTATCTTGCCCCACCTCTCTCCGTAGCCACTCAAACTTGTAGATCTTCTAGGCATTGAGAGAGAAAACCTAGATCTACACTTTCACCAAAGGAAAATTGATTCCCACATACTTTCTCATGTGGATCTTGTTACTCTTGGATGTTTGGGTACCCTAGACGGAAGATGCCACCTTAGATCTCAAATTCATTGTGATGAGGCTTCGTGGTGTTGTTGGGACCCTCCAATTAAGTTGTGGAGACCGTCCCAACCTTGTTTGTGAATGTTTCCGTTGCCACCTTATTGTGATGAGGCTTCGTGGTGTGTTGCCGCCTCCAAGGGCACCGCAAAGTGGAATTGTGGCACCTTGCATTCTGCGGGGGCACAAGGAGAATAAGGTGATGCATTGTGGCGCTTTGTGAGCACCATGCCACCGCACCTGTTGAACAGAGATGTACCTTCCCCAAAGGAGGGAACTTCGAGGCATACATCAACGTCTCCACTTGTGGTTACTTCATTCCTTCACTTCCTTGTTGCAAGCTAACTTTTGTGTATCTTATCAAGCTTGTCATTTTTGTGAGCTTGACATATAGGTTGTCCATCTAGTTACATATCTAGATAATCTATATTCTTATTGTATCCCTTAAAATTTAAAAAGAGGTTAAAAATTGCCACTCGCTTATCCATGCCTCCCCCTAGTCGACCATACCGATCCTTTCGAGTGCCAAATACCATCCCCTAGAGTGGAACCCCGGACACCATGACACAGCATGATTCCAGCATCGGCGAGGGTTGTTGGAGTTTAGGGGGTGCGTAGGAGGGGTTTCATTTTCGCAGGTCACCGGGGCGGTAGATGGTTGATGGCATGGGTTTGGCAACGGCGGACAGGGGAGGTTTCACATAGGGCAAAGTTTTCTTGGGCTCGTGGCTGCCCCTAAAAAAAGAGAGCTGGTAAGTTTTGAGGAGTTAACCTACTATTGGTTCAGCTTGGTGCATTAACTCCTCAAAACAATTTTTTTATAAGAGTTAACCATTTTTAAGAGATCAACTAGAGATGCTCTAAGCATTCTGCGGTCACTATCAAATTTTACAACAACTAGAGATGAGATCTGACATATGCTGCGGAAATTTGTTACAACTATTTTGTTCGCACACAAACACGTCATCGTGTACCTCCAGCGCCGAGGGTGATGCACCGCAGCTCGCGTCGAATGAGACCCGTCCGGAAGCGTGGTACGCAAGCAATCTGGCGGGCGCTTTTGAGCACCCAAAACCCCACGTGACCAAGAGGGACCCCGTCTGGACACGCGGCAGCTATGGGCTACCCTAGTTCAGTTCGCCCACCCCTAGAGCCTCGAAGATCGTTGCCTTCAATGAAGAACAAACAAAGAACGAGAGAGAAAGAACAAGGGGAAGATGTAAAACTAGGGTAAAAAGTAGATGGGTTTTGCGATTGTGTGTTGTTATTCAATCGGCCGTCACCCCTTAGGTATATAAGAGGCGGCTGGACTTCCCGTGCAAGGAAAATGCTTGGATTCACCCCCAAAACCTTAGTCAAAGGATTGGTTTTGTCTGAACTTTCCAAAACTGTTCGGTTTAACTGGCTGCACCTTGCGGATCTTTTTTGTGGTAGTAAACGATCTCGGATGAAAATGCGCCCAAAAGAATATTTACTCATTTCGACGAGGCGAACAACTTTAATGTTGAACATTTTCGATTAGAGGCCATCTTCAGGGCCGAATCGCTCGCGCAAAACGGACTGTCACTCGCGCTACCGGTCACACATATGTGTGGTGGGGCGCGCCATATGTAGCCTCTTGGCAGGGCTGCATTTGAATGGCTCTAAATTTTGCATACAATCTCGGATTGAGATGATTTTTATATCAAAATCAATCGTTTCGATGAGACGAAGACAATTCGTGTATAAACTTTTCTCATATGAGGCCATTTTCGGGGCATAATCAGCCGAATAGTATGCTAGATAGTAAATTTCAGTACTTCGAACACAACTTCGGCCTTAGAGATGAGACCGGATGGCTATGGCCCAAATATCAAATTTTATCCTTTTGATTATATGAAACATTCTCACATTGAGAACTTTTCCATTTAAGGCCATCTTAATTAAGTTCTTGACCATGCCAAAATCTTGTGTCAACACATGCCCCCCTGTTTTCGGCAAACTTCTGTGCCGAAAAATAACTTGCATGATGCTTTTTCTAAGGACGATGTCAACACTCCATCGGCCATTTTATGTGCTTAGGGCAATAATTTCTATATCGGCCATGTTTATGCTTAGGGCGATAATTCTATATCGGCCATTGATTTTAACTTGTTGTTTACATCATACCTTGGAACTGATTACCACCAATGGGCTTTAAAGAGATGAGAATGAACCCATTCCTCATAGCACCAAGTAAATCAAACTCTAAGAGGTCACGCCCTATTAAGCAAGTAACATTGGGATGGTTCCAGTCCACCGACGCATCGGCCAAAGCAACACAAGCCGAATTATCCGTGTGAATGACCTCTACCTCATCATCGACACATTGTATTAAGAACTGATGCATGGTAGATGACACACATTGGTTAGCATGAACCCAATCGCGGCCTAATATAATATTATAGTTACCTTGCACCTCGGCGATGAAGAATGTGGTGGCCAAAGTTTTGCTTCCACGGTGAGTTCCATGCGCATCACACCTTTGGCCTCTGTCTTTTATTTACCCTCAAATCCATTAAGTACCATATTGGTCTTCATCAATGCATCATCATCTAACCCCAACTTCTTGAATACCGGATAGGGCATACGATTTACTACAGCACCACCATCAACGAGCATCCTAGCAACCGGCGATCCGTTAATATGACCTTTGAGGTACAATGGCTTCAAGTGTTTCACCGGTTCTTTTGGCTGCTTGAAGATAGCGCTCTTTGGACCAAAATCTAGATGAGCCACCTCCCCTTCTTCACCTATAGCATGAAACTCGGCAGGTAAGTAATACACCATATTAATATCCATACCTTCCCGAACCGGCGTAGATTCGTAATCCACCATCTCATCTTCATCTCCCAATGTGTATATTGGGCTTAAAGTTTCCTCAATTGAAGGGGATGTTTCAGGTGGTGTGGACGATGTAATAGGGGTCGCATCATCCTCTTTTGGTGGTGAAGATGTTGTTGTAGCTAACATAGAAGCATCTGTGTTTTCTTTTTGTTTAGGCCTCCACACTTGTTTTGTGAGTGCCATGGGCCAAATTTTATTGAACAATTCGTCCCTTTGCTTCTGTTCTTTGTGATCTACCTTCTCGTGCTTCCTCATGCGTTGTAATCTCCTTTTTATGGTTTTAGTTAAACCGGGAGGACACCACTTAGGTTGGGTATATTTGGGATCCCTAGGTTTGGACTTGCTTGTGCTAGCCTCATGATCATTAACCATAGAACCCTGTTGAACACTAACAATATCACCATTAGAATTGGCCAGATTACCAACAATTGGCCTTTTGATCTCCTTTTGCTCGCCGCAATCTGAAATTTGTACATTAGGTGACTTAATACGCCACACTTTTTTATTGGCCTTGCTTGGAGAAAATTTTGTTGGCCGATTAGCGCCATAGATCAAACGGACTTGTGTGGGATAATAAAGCCTCTCGCAAGCAGGCATTCTAGGTGCTGCCCACCCCGTATGAAAAGCATAAGGAGCCATTAGGGGCTGCCCCCATCCTCCATTGAAGTCTCTCATGTAATATGGCGCATACGGGGTTTGTGACATCCATGGTGTCGGTGTAATGCCCAGGATGCGGCTATATCTCCTACGTGTCGAGGCACGACTTAGAGACATAAGCGCATTCTGGAATGATCGCAAACGTGGTATCTTTGCACATCTCATGTAAAAGTTTAGGGATGAAAGAGTAAAATAGTTGGCTTACACTCGCCACGTCACACAATGAATACAATAACATACATTCATCCAAATAACACAGGGTCCGACTACGGATGAAAACCAAACAAGAAAAGATACCACAACCACAAGTCCTGATCGCCCCTAGTAGGAACCACTACTGATCGTCGGCACACTTTACATAGTAACGACCACTCTCTTCATCGAACTCCCAGTGAAGTTCTGATCCATCTCCTGCATCGTGCTCGGCTGTACTTGCAACTGGTCTGTGTTGTAATCTGTGAGTCACAAGGACTCAGCAATCCCATTCCTGGGTATCAAAACTAACAATGCCTTTAGGTGTGGAGAGGTAATAAAGTGTTTGCAGCAAGCACTAAGCAACTAGCTTACGAATTCAGAGCGGGCTGAGAATATGTGCCAACGGTCGCCAAAGATGATCAATAAGTGATCCTAGCTACTCACGTTCATACATAACCCCGCCGTGTTCACTTCCCGAAGCCCTTAGAAAAGAGACCATTAGGATTACTCACGCAGGTAGTGTATTCTTAAGGTTATGGTGTCAAGTTATCTACAACCGGATATTAACAAATTCCCATCTGCCACATAACCGCGGGCACGGCTTTCGAAAGTTCAAACCCTGCAGGGGTGTCCCAACTTAGCTCATCACAAGCTCACGATCTGCGGAGTCGCAACTCCAAATTGGGAAGACCCGAGTATCCTCGGAATCCTCTGCTCAAGATATTTCGATAAAGGTAAAACTAATCTAGCAAGACCTCCTGGCGTGCCGACACCCTGGTAGTAGCCGCGCGTATCTCGTCTCGGGCCAAGACCGGATGGGACATGCTACAGGTATATACCAGCCCTCGGGTTCCCCCAAGGTGGCCCCGCAGTACGCCCAGTTTGGACCAACACTCATGAGGAGCACTGGCCCGGGTTGTTGATTAAGAACTCGGGTTTATAACTCCCTATGCAAGTTTTAGTTGTTAGGCAAATGTAGTACCAATGTTGGGTCTTGCTGCAAAAGCTTTAAGCATAGCGAATTATCAAGGGGGGCCCATAAACCCCAACCGTGTTAGGAACGCAAAATCAAGGAACATAACACTGGTTTATCGGGTCCTAAGGTGGCATGAGTGGAACAAAACACCAAGCGGAAGGCCAAGCCTTCCACCCATTACCAATATATATGTGCATTAATTTGATTAAGATATATATATATATATATATATATATATATATATATATATATATATATATATATATATATATATATATATATAGGGTGGGTCTATTCTCATAACACCCCTTAAGACCTTATTCTCCTAACAAAAGGACTTATTCTCATAACACCCCACCCCCTCCACTCCCCGCCTCCTAGCGCCAGCGCCCCGACGCCGGCGTCCTCCCCCACCCCTCCCCGCCTCCTAGCGCGGGAGCGCCCCGGCGGCGGGCGCCCCGCATCCTCCCCCTCCCCTCCCCGCCTTCTAGCGCGCCAGTGCCCCGGCGGCCGGCGTCCTCCCCCACCCCTCCCCGCCTTCTTCCGCGCTACCGCCCCGGCGGCCGGCGGCCACCCCCCACCCCTCCCCGCCTTCTTCCG